>OY804589.1:53526280-54726280 GCA_963680875.1 Bathymodiolus brooksi | reverse complement strand
ATTTAGTACAGTCAATGAACATTTGTTTTTCTTAATTTTAAAAGAAAATCAATGAGGTGTATTATATTGACATCAATTTAACATACTAAAAGAAAATCAGTGAAGTATAACCCATTCTATTTTCATTTATATTCAAAATAACTAGAACTTTACAGGTAAAAAAAAAAAATAAAGTTTCACAAACATTTACACTTCACATTAGAATACGGTTTAAAATTTCATGACAAATGAAAAATATTTACACAATCCATATTTAGAGTCTACACCACAGATTTAAATATCTAACGGGGGCTGTAGACACTCCATCTGCTATGGTCAATCTGTAGGCTCCAGCATGGCTTCTATGTCGTACGTTGCCCTGTATGAGTAATACTTGAGGTCTTCTAGAATATCGATACCTAATTCCTCTATCTTTTCAAAAATGCATTGGATAGGATGGCATACCTCTCCGAGATGCAGGTTCGTTCGTGACGTTGTAACATCCAACAAGACTTCCAGAGTTTACCACATTTTCTGCAGGAAAAACGTTTTCTGTATGACCTCAGGTCTTTAATGTAGCTAAAATGGTCTTCAAAAAGATTGAGATACATTGTGCTTTTGTGATTATAAGGCGAACGCTGGGTCAGGTCGGCATGCACATTATGCCCATTTCGTCTTCTTTGAGCTCGTACACGAAAATATTTATTTCGCAAAATTGTTCGATTTCTTGTAAATCTGCAATTGCCATTCCGTTAAATTTATTTGGATATTTCTGTTTATGTTGTAAATATTGGTGAACATATGTCTTTTCTGGAGATTCGACATCTCTAACAGGAGCTCCACGATGTACGGCCAGGCATCTCAATAAACACAGGTCGTCGTTGTAGGGTCCATGGGATCCGGTAATTAATGCAACCACTCCAGTATTTTCTAGAATGTAATCAGGTAGGACACTTGCGCCAATAGGATGCTCTTTGATTTTATTAACGTACAATGTAACGTTGGTCAGGAGGTGCACAAACCATTTGGTGTCAGGACGCTGTTGTCTGATATATTCCAGTATGTCGTGACGGCTCAATTCGTCCAGAACTTTGTCTAAATCTTCTTCGTTCCTGATTAGATGCTTTGACTAGGATGGTAGTACCGTAATTCTCCAGTTTTGACGTTTCTCAAAATAAAACCAAATGAGATATTGATTCTGAAAGCCGACGTCTGTTGTGTGAAAATATGGCGTACCAACTCTGGAAAAGTGGAGGACGCTATATCGATTAAGGTAAAATTATATCCGTACTGAACTTGAAGACGGTTTCCACTGTTTTCCTGAGTTTGGATGGTATTCCAGTGTCTTAGATATAGTATTCTGGTTTCCTGGTCCTCTGGTAATATATTAGGTTCAACGGACGAACTGTTGGAAGAATGGGGACTGTGAATTCGTGGTCGTGTTACAGGACTATTGGATGTCCAGGTTCGGGGAATGCGGGTCCCTTAACTAGCATCCTTGGCATCACTTCAGGTCTTTCGTGCAGAGGTCAGTGGCGGAACATGTTTTCCTTTCTATTAAACAATTGACCACAAACGGGACAGGCAATTGTGTAGTTGTAGGATTCCTCGTGACGTTTCTTAGTATCAGAACGGCTGAATTCCTTTCCGCAGATGTTGCAGGAATAGGTTTGAGAAGATTGGACGGGGGTTTCCATGTGTCTAGTGAGATTGCACTTCTCCGTAAACTGTTTTTCACATTTGTCACACACGTACTTCTGAAACGATAAATTATAAACCCACGTTATGCTTGGGTAAAACGTTCAGTCGTATTTTTATTCCTGCTTTGAGATTTGATTGTCTTTTTGTTTGTGTTATGTATATATTTAGTGGAATGACCCTTCTTTAGTCTGGTAGTTTGTGTGTTTCTTTTTGTTTGTCTTGTTATCTAATCATGTATCTAAATACGTAGTATTGATTCCCTACGGAGCCTCGTTATTTTTCTTTCCTTTTTTCATTGGTCATACTATATTTAATAACTATGTTTCATTTATCAAACCCAATGGTGCTTTGATTCAAATGTAAACACATAATAAAAAAACACTTACGCTATTTTTATCCATCTTCATGCTTCTTTGAACCTGGGAAAGAATGCATATTTAATAAGACTATATACCACCTGCCCTACTTCACCGAAAATCGATTAAGAACTGAATGACATTAAAACGACTACAATCGTTCGGGCTTATACACTTGAATTCTTTTAAGATTATAACACTATGTAGTAAATTTGTTCAAAGAACTCGTATCGTATTTCATTTTTCTGAAAGATTCATACTAAAAGTAAAAACTGTAAAAACGAAAATAATTTTACCTTTAGAAATATGTAAACTTTCCTCGTTTCTTCTTTTATTTGTATCAAATCTTTGTATTCTGAAAAAAAAGTTACGTTTCACAATCATCAGAATTTGGGAAAAAAATACTAGTAAAAAAGCATTTGCTGAAAACTTGTTGAAATAAATAGTACCAAAGAAAAATGATGGTACCTTATTTTTGTATGACAAGGTACGGGTTTGATTTTCAATAGTTTGAAGGAAATTATGAGAATATTGATTAAAACGTGTAAATAAGAAACAGATGTTCTCCATAGAAAACAACATGTCACAACACGATCATCATACCATTGATTTTAATCAAATGTTTTCTGAATTAAAATCAACTAGTGAAAAGACTACATCAATTAATTTGAAGAAGATGATATTGATTAAAATATCATAGTAGGATTGAGATCCTTACCTTTGTTCGAATAAAAATTATATATTCCACAAGATAAACACGTCCTGTCACTATGAAAGCTGAAGCGAAAATGACGATTTCCAAATTGGAAAAAAGAAAGGTTAACGTTTGAATTTGATTGGACGAAAGAAAGGGTTTCAACGAATGGTCAAGCATAAATGGTACGAACGCTCTCATTGGACCTATAAGGAGATATGGAGTTGGCTAATTGAAAGAGCGATTGTGGCAGTTCATTGGTAGAATTCCCAAGATTTTCATTGGTCGATATTTCAGCTGGAAAAATGGAATATCCAATTAGACCCCGAGGTCTTTCCGAAGAAAAAACGCGAGAAAAACATGGTGAGAAAAAAGGCGCGGAAAATGATCTTCCTTATACTTACGGTGATGCAACTTCCGGTGACGTCATTTCCAGTGAGGTCACGATCAACCTCACGATCAACCTCAAATACTATCCCGATTCAACATAATATATTACTTACCATTTTATATATTATTGTGTTAAGAATATTGGCACAAGATGTATATCAGATATCAGTGACATTTTATTGAAATTAATTAAACTTAGGCTTGAAATGCCATAAGATAGTTTTGCTCTATATATTTGCCATAATTCAAAAATACCAATCACGCTTTTTTATATTAGCATATGGGAACTGGGGTTCATGGCGAGACTGGACTCACTATACAAAGACGTGTGTTGGAGGAACAAGGACACGATATATAACCTGTGAAAATCCAGTACCAGCAAATGGTAGTTCTCCTTACCTAGAATTGGGATCTGAAATGGTATCATGCTCTACAACTATCATATGCACAGGTATTTGCTAGAATTGTGTGCGCACGCAATTACTCACTGCACTAACATTCTCTTTTGTATACATTATTGTGCAAATAATGAAGAGTGCACGAATAAAACGAAATATGCAGGAGAGTATGCAAATTAGCTAAATCCGTATTATAAGCACAATTTTCCCCTTGGGAAACAGACAAATATCAGAAACAAAACAAAGATGACAATAATCAATACACATATTATCACAGTATTTACATAATTATTTCATCACCAGGTCAAATAATACTAAGACGCATATTATCACAGTATTTACATAATTAATTCATCACAGTGTCAGGTAATACAAAGACACATATCAACACAATATTTAAATAATTAATTCATCACATAGTCAGGTAATACAAAGACACATACCAACACAATATTTAAATAATTAATTCATCACAGATTCCGGTAATACAAAGACACATATCAACACAGTATGTACATAATTAATTCATCACAGAGCCAGGTAATACAAAGACACATATCAACACAGTATGTACATAATTAATTCATCACAGAGTAAGGTAATACAAAGACACATATTAAAACAGTATTTACATAATTAATTCATCACAGAGTAAGGTAATACAAAGACACATATTAAAACAGTATTTAGATAATTAATTCATCACAGAGTCAGGTAATACAAAGACACATATTAAAACAGTATTTACATAATTAATTTATCACAGAGACAGATAATACTAAGACACATATCAACACACTATTTGCATAATTAATTCATCACAGAATTAGGTAATACAGAGACATATATCAACACAGTATATACATAATTAATTCATCACATAATCAGGTAATACAAAGACATATATCAACACAGTATGTACATAATTAATTCATCACAGAATCAGGTAATACAAAGACATATATCAACACAGTATGTACATAATTAATTCATCACAGAGTCCGGTAATGCAAAGACACATATCAACACAATATTTAAATAATTAATTCATCACAGAGTCAGGTAATACAAAGACACATATTAAAATAGAATTTTCATAATTAATTCATCACAGAGTCAGGTAATACAAAGACACATATTAAAATAGTATTTACATAATTAATTCATCACATAGTCAGGTAATACAAAGACACATATCAACACACTATCTACATAATTAATTCTTCACAGAGTCAGGTAATACAAAGACACATATCAACACAATATTTAAATACTTAATTCATCACAGAGTCAGGTAATGTAAAAACACATATCAATACAGTATTTAAATAATTAATTCATCACATAGTCAGGTAATACAAAGACACATATCAACACACTTTTAAATAATTAATTCATCACAGAGTCAGGTAATACAAAGACACATATTAAAATATTATTTACATAATTAATTCATCACATAGTCAGGTAATACAAAGACACATATCAACACACTATCTACAGAATTAGTTCTTCACAGAGTCAGGTAATACAAATACACATATCAACACAATATTTAAATACTTAATTCATCACAGAGTCAGGTAATATAAAAAACACATATCAATACAGTATTTAAATAATTAATTCATCACATAGTCAGGTAATACAAAGACACATATCAACACACTTTTAAATAATTAATTCATCACAGAGTCAGGTAATACAAAGACACATATTAAAATAGTATTTACATAAATAATTCATCACATAGTCAGGTAATACAAAGACACATATCAACACACTATCTACATAATTGATTCTTCACAGAGTCAGGTAATACAAAGACACATATCAACACAATATTTAAATATTTAATTCATCACAGAGTCAGGTAATATAAAGACACATATCAACACAGTATTTGAATAATTAATTCATCACAGAGTCAGGTAATACAAAAACACATATCAATACAGTATTTGAATAATTAATTCATCACAGAGTCAGGTAATACAAAGACACATATCAACACAGTATTTACATGATTATTTCAGAGTCAGGTAATATGAATAATGGTCATGCACACTAAGCCTATCTACGTGTTTCTTACTTTTACTGGGTCGATACCTCTACTGGTGGACTAGTAGTCCCCGGAGGTATCATCCACCCAGTAGTCAGTGTCTCGACACTGTCATGGTTTATTAGATATATACCAACTACGTTATTATTAATATGATGTAGGATGCTTTACTACAACGGTCCCATGCTCTGCACCCATCTAATGCTCAGGTATTTGTTAGTGCTATATGAACAACATAGGAAATCAACAGGTATTTGATATTTTATTGAAATCTGCTCTGCTTAAGCTCGAAAAGTCATAAATCAACCTTAAACAACAACATCTATAATTTTTCTATTAGTAAATGGAAACTGGGGTTCGTGGGGAAGCTGGATTATGTGCACACAAACGTGTGTTGGAGGAACAAGGACACGATATACATGTGTGTAGACCCTGTAATAATCCGTCACCTGTAAATGACGGTTCCCCTTGCCTAGGATTGGATAATGAAACTGCTTCTTGTTCTACAACAATCTCATGTCCAGGTATGTATTAGAGATATATGTGTATGCATTTACCCACTGTCCTAACGTAGTCGATGCAACTGATGTATATAATGTAGACTCGACGTTCGTCCTATAGAATGATAAAATATATGCAAGAGAATATTCAATTTAGGGGTCTTTTTCAAGGTAATAGCAAATACATGAGTAATATCTTTGAGCTGTACATGTGTACCCCGGACGCTTAAATAGTATGATTTAGACAGATATAATGATATAAAAAGACAGATTAAAATATTCATATATCAGGTCACGTTTATTTTGTGTGCACAACTTATGTAACAGCAGCAATATCATATGCCACTGGTATAAAATTGGATATTCAACGGAACATTTCTGATTTTATATGTAAAGACAAATAAATGACTCCATTCTCAGAAAACTGTCCCGCGGTAAAACAACAGCCACTTGTGTAGTCATGTATGCCTCTTCAACGATTTTTGCTTTCTCTTGTTATTATTAAATAAGAGAAATGCCTTAGAAAAATCTACTGTATACTAGTTTAACCCCGTCACGTTTTATTGAAGTATCTGAAATAAGCCAGGAGGGGTCATTTATATGTGTGTTAGAGATATCGAGTTTACCTATTTCTACGATTTTTCCATTTAATATTAGAACTGTTCCGACAGTGTTATATTTGTTTACATTTTATTATAGCTTGTGAAAATAAAATCAATGATAATGATGTTATGGTTTTCTTCTCCTAACAGCTGAGTTGAAATTGCAATCATCAAAATAAGATAGTTGCGGTCCGTCCTCCGTAATTAAAATCGCCAAAATGAAATACAATCGAATTGATATCAATCGGTGACTTGTTTCAACCTCATTTATAATACACCTTGAAATCCTTTCAAACTTGTAAATCACGTTCACGATTTTTCATTACAACACTAATTCACTCAAGCGTACATTTGTTCCTGTTCTAGTTAAAGGCCTTTATCAAACATAATCATATAGTTTACATATAATACAGTTAGTACGCATTTAAATCACATAAGGATATTTCTATTTTTCACAAGTCGGGGTGTTCGGTCGCTATTGTGCATGGGAAATATTAATTATATATCATTATTATATTATATTTGTTTATTAGCAAAGCACACAAATGCTATGGCCGTTACATAGATAATACAAACAGAAAACAGCATGACATAATGTACAACAGGAAAACATAGCAGAGGTAAAACATTATCTATATATACATATTTATGTTTATGTATCATTCCCAAACTACAAACACATATGAAATTGCAAACCCTATTGACTGGCTATATGCTACCTGTCAAGTATATTTTTGCATGCAAACAACAAATTATGCACTTGACATAACGCATTTTCAAGGCCCCGGGTGGGTAGTTCCCTTTGCACGTGGACTTAAAGAGAATGAAATTGGTCAAAAGTTTAAATTAGACGAAAAAGGGGGAAACTTTGAATAATTTAAATAATCATATGGGACAGATATATTGTATGGTTATCACCTGCTTGCATGTTTGTATACTATGCTTTATTTCTTGTGACTGTATGATGAATTCTTCATTATTCTAAACAATATATTAAAAATTGCTGAGTTAAATTGCTGTCAAATTATAATATTAAGTATATATGTACCATCTACACACGCTTAGACACACGTCTTATGTCTATCTCTAGATTTTCCTTACGAGACAAGGTAATACTTCGTCTATTGAAGCTATATTTTTAAATAGCGGATGTGACCGATTGGTCTAGGGCGCTGGACATCAGGCTAAGCGATTTGTGCTACAGTGTACCAATGGTGTGAGTTCAAATAACGTCGAGAGAAGAACAAAATTTGTCAGAAAGATCTAATTCTAACACGGTGTGTTTTAATCTAATATACATATATATATATATATTTATATATATATAATTGAGAGCATTTTTTACAAATCAACGGAACAGCTATGGGAACAAAGAGGCACCTTCATACGCCAACATCTTCATGGGGAAACTTGAAAAACTTATCATACAATCTGCACCTCACAAGCCACTTTCCTGGTTTCGTTTCATAGACGACGTTGACATGAAGTGGACCGAGTCGGAAGAAAACCTCAATCGTTTCTTTGACCATGCCAACAATGTTCACCCCACTATAAAATTCATCCATGAAACATCTAGAAATAACATCTCCTTTCTGGATACTTACACCACCTGTGAAAATGGTATTATGTCAACTGACATATACAACAAACCGACAGATAAACATCAGTACCGGTCCCCACAGAGTTGTCATCCTAAACATTGCACCAAAAGTATTCGTACAGCCAAGCTCTCCGAATCAATCGCATCTGTTCCAACGAACAAACCACCAAAAAACGGCTTGGGGAACTGAAATGTCATCTGAAAAAGAGGGGTTACAACAATGCGAGCATTAACCATTGTTATAACAAAGCAAGTGGTATTGACAGAAAAGACCTCATCCAATATAAAGAAAAGAACGCGAACAACAGAGTGCCATTTGTCATCACATACCATCCTGCGCTCAGTAATTTATCCAGCATCGTTCGTGAGCACTGGACAACCATACATAAACACCCAGAACTGTGTAAAATCTTCAAAGAACCACCCGTCTTGGCCTTCAGGAAACCCAAAAGTTTGAAAGACATCTTGGTGAGAGCTGACATCTCCCCTCGATCTGCCTACAATAGTCAGTGTCAAACATGTGATTCGAGACGATGTATGACGTGCAAAAACATCCAATGCACACAAAAATCCAGCAGCACACATACAGGAGAAAAATTCATCATATACTACAATGCCAACTGCAAGACAGAAAATATTATCTACCTCCTGGAATGTGCAATTTGTGGTCTTCAATACATCGGAGAAACTAAACAACAACTTAGTAAATGCTTGAATGGCCACAGAAACGATGCAAATTGCAAACATGACCTTCCACTCAGCAGACATCTCAGATCGACGGGCCACCATGATTCTATCGGCAAACTGAAGGTCACCATAATTGACCATAACCCCAAGTGGAATGATAAAAGCAGACAGGAAAGGGAAAGCTTCTGGATTAGAAAACTTAAGACCTTATCACCGAATGGAATCAATGAGGAAAAGTAATATCATCTCTTGACTCCTATTCGTGTTGATCTCCTCCAGTCGTATTAGGACATACAGTTTGCTCTATTGGCCCAAAGTATATATTCCACACTGTGGCGGGCCGTTTTTCTTGAATGAGTTTGGGTATCATACCGTTTTCAACAATATTTTGACAATGCTATTTGATACATTTACCAATAATGTCTCATTTCTATATTTATTTTTATTTCTAATTTAACATTTATTTAAATGTGTAGCCCTATTGTATATTTATATTTTTGTTATTGTACTTTTATTAATTTATATGTAGGATTTCCATTCTTTTATGAATGTAGTTTCATATGTGCATCTTCTGGTTCTTTTGTGCCGTACATGGACAGTCAAAAACTTTTTTTGAAATTTGAAAAGTCGCCATATTGTTTCGAGATTTTATTTAATTAGACATTGATAAAGTCCCTCGGTGGGACGAACATTTTGTCATTCTACGAAGTGTTTAATTCTTTATCACTTTGTTTTGTGTACTTGGTGTTGTTTTACAAACCATTTTAGCATACCTGTTAACATCTGGGAACTGCTAGGGGGGAGATCTCCCCCCTACCAACTCTTCTAAGGGGGAGATTCTGTGCGTGGCCTTTAAATGCACAACATTGTACCTTGTAGTTGCATACATGTGATAGAGTTGCTATGCTACAACTGGAGATTTGTAAATTTTTGGCTGGAGATTTGGCCTCATAACTGGAGATTTTTTATCGACGTATTTGATGCATGTTTTTATTGTTAATTTATGTTTTCTTTTTGTTTGTTTTAGTATTGAACCAACTGCATCCCATTTCAATATATATTGGTTACATTTCTGTCTTGTTAGTAGTGTTTCATATGATGAATGAAGGATAAAAACTGTATTTATAATTTATTCATAATCATAAGGTTATAACAAAGCAAAAACAATGAAGACAGAATGCTCTGAACAATAAAGTCATAGAACACTAAAATTAAAAAGTCACTTTGCTGCTGGTGCGTTGGGCGATAGCATACGTTTTGTCATTTTTGTGGTTTATCAATTCCATCCTGAAACTTAGTCCTTAAATAATACTTTGATCGGCTTTGGTCCCAAAACAAGCCATAACAACTCAATCCGAGATGAATTCATTGCACGTTTGATCGAAATAAGAAGTTTTCCTCGGCATCAAAGGCTGTCCGACTCCTGTTTGCACAACGCTTTATAACTATTTTTAATTGCCGCTATCACACTTCTAATCATCTAAGCGAGTGCCACAAACCCACTTCCTTATCCCCAATTAACTGTCAATCAGTGGATAATTGTTGTATAATCATCAACACCTTAATTAATCTCCATGACCCAATTTACCTGTAAAGGTGTCAAACAGATCAATAACCGGATATCATTTAAACACCTTTACCATTCGTATCTCTCGGCGTTTTTCATCAGCGCAGGAGTTCCAAATGGGGAATTTCCAGAAATATTGATCGCAAAATGTAGGTCAAGATTTTATTGTACTTTATTTTTTTGTTGGGGGGAGGAAAAAGTGTGTGCGGGTGATTAATGTCTCCCGCGCATGAGACCCAGTCCATGCGGGAGATAAGGCTCTTACGCGGGGGACTATATATAGGGAGTGGATGTGGTCGAGTGGTCTAGGGCGCTGGACGTAAGGATAAACGAATGGTGCTGCAGTGTATCAATGGTGTGGGTTCAAATCACGTCGAGGGAAGAACAAAAATTTGACAGCTCTAAAATCTAATTCTAACACTGTTTGGTTTAATTTTCAGACGTATATATATATGTTACAGTACAAATTGGAATCCAGTAGGATCCGGAATCCTATTAGTACAAATTGGAATTCCAATTTCTACTAGTAGAAATTGGAATTCTGATTTGTACTGGATTTAAACCAGTATATATCAGAATTCCAATATCTACTAGGACAAATCAGGATATCCAGATTTGTACTAGGAGGATCGTGGAACCTACTAAGCTTTCAGTAGGATTCAGAATATTACTGAATTTAAAGCTTAGTACGATTCTGGATATTACTGAATTGAAAAACATAAAAATATGGAAAATTTGTGAAATATAGAATAATAATTTAATTACAAATAGTGAGAAAAATACATTTTAATACAATTTTGGATTAAGTTTCCTATTTATTACAACATTTGGTCAAAGTTTATTTGTGGCATTTGCTTGAGCAAGGTATATTAGATTTGCGGCATGAACATCGCATTGTATTACATTTTCCAGCACAGTTACGTGTGGATATCGGAATAGCAGTTTCATTTACTGTCCGGTTTTTCTGGCAAGCTTGAATGTGAGAAATTTCCAATAGTAAAGTAGGGTCAATAGAATTTAATCCTGGGAAGCAAACTGTTCTTACGTCAACTAGGTCTTCATCTGAATAATAGGTTTTCAGTTTTCCATCTTTTGAAAATATTTTAGAAACCGATTTGGAATCGGTTACTTTTTTTACTTCAAGAACTTTGCAACGGCAATATGTTTGAGTCAGTATTAGTTCTGTCTACTTTGTGAATTCTTATGTCGACAGTGTCACCAATAGAATATGTTTTTCTGATAAATGATGGTTCTGATTCATGCCGAACATGTCTTCGTTTAGCTTCTCGCATATAGTTTAAATAAAGTAAAGTATTAATTAAAGATCAGTGATCATTGATCATACAAGTATATTCATTAAGCTTTTACTGATTTTATCTAAGGGACATAAACCAGAAGATTTGTATTAAAAAAGTGTTCATATTTATTTTTTCATGTTTCTCCTTTTTTCAATTTTTTATTTCAGTAGGATCCTGGATCCTCCTAGTACAAATCTGGATATCCTCATTTGTCCTAGTAGATATTGGAATTCTGATTTAAACTGGTTTAAATCCAGTACAAATCAGAATTCCAAGTTCTACTAGTAGAAATTGGAATTCCAATTTGTACTAGTAGGATTCTGGATCCTACTGGATTCCAATTTGTACTGTAACATATATATATATATGTTTCAAATTATAGTAATTTATTTTAAAATATATCCACTTGATTTTACTCATCATTTTCTTTTAAGATCCCCCTTTTCATACTGCTCATGCTCAGCAACAGATCACCTTCGTCAATTGTTCCATTGTTTTAGCTCATCAATGATCATGAGATTAACTTAGAAAAATAGTACGAAACGTGCAATATTTAGTTAATTTTAATTAATTTATTCATTAATGATTTATTTATTTATCTATTTATTTATTCATTTATATGAATATAGATAAATTATTCGTTTATATGCATTTTTATTCTTTTTTTATATCTTATTTGAGAACCTGTCGTGTACCCCGTGTTCCCATACTTCTGAACAATTTGACTCAGGTACATGTTCAAAGGCAAGACGCACTGGACTGAATCTTTTTCACTCAAATAGTCGCTTCTGATTAGTTGTCAGGATTTTTCAATCCTTAACTAAATCATGGCTAGAACAAGTTAATTTTCAATGATATGATGATGAGGTCCGCCTTGTACTTGACCAACACGCTGAGTTGGATTTTTATAGTGCTAGCTCACTGTAACAAGAGTCTGCGGGTAGACATATCGTTCCACTCGGACACATTATTCTGATTCCGAGCCAACCAGTCTTTGTTCTTTCCCCTTAATACTGCGTGCTTAGCGGAGAAGCAACACATACCAATTTTATAGTCTTTGGTTTTATCCGACCAGTGATCGAACCCACGATCTACCACACTCGAGGCGAGCATGCTAACCATTACGCCAGCGATACGGTTGAAGATGACAAGGACGTCTTACCTTTGATAATAATGCTGTAGTATTATCATACAAAATGGTTGATCGCGCCAATACTCTGCAGATTTCTGGTTTATTTTAGTTGATCAAGCTTCTGAGCATCTTACTAAGCAATTTCCACCGTTTGGATATTTATCGTTGAGGTCAAAATTGCTCGAAAATTGACTAAGCCAGCCGTTCTATTCCAAAGATATATTACAGTTGTTTGAGGAGAGCATATGAACTTTGGATTCCGTATTGTGAAACTCCAGAATCTTTTCAAAGAATGGTGTCAGAGACTTTGAGATTAAACAGAAGAAGCAGATTCACAGGAGGAAATATAAACGCTGAAAATAGGGTTTTGATTACATCAATTTGGCTGAGACTTTATCCAACCTACGCCCCTTTTTCAATATGCTTTGGAGTCAGTGTTTCAACTGTTGACAGAGTTTTAAATTCAACTTGGGCAGACCTATGGGTAGTGTGTAATTGTGAAATGCAGTGGCCAACCATCCCAGTTTGGTGGCAGAAGAGAAGACATTCGTTTGAAATGCCTGTGTGGGTGTAATTGACCGAAATTCAGATGAAATGCAAATTTCACCCAATTAACCAA
Source organism: Bathymodiolus brooksi (assembly GCA_963680875.1). Classification (NCBI taxonomy): domain Eukaryota; kingdom Metazoa; phylum Mollusca; class Bivalvia; order Mytilida; family Modiolidae; genus Bathymodiolus; species Bathymodiolus brooksi. Next base: position 54,712,695 of record OY804589.1, on the reverse strand, counting down.
AGCAGCAATTATAACCTTACCCAGGTAAAACATATAATAGTGAAAACGAGTAACAGACAGACAGTTAAAGGGGACTATGGTTTCTACCATAGAGTAAAAAACAGTATATTTTTATGAGTGAAAATATTGCATCATAATATTTGTTCTTTGCATTCTGCTTTCAAATAATTTTTTTTCTTCAAAATTCAGCATCAACATATTTTTTTAGGAAACCAACATAGAATACCCCCCCTTCCCCCCCCCCCCCCCCCCCCCCCAAAAGGAAAAAAAAACCTTTTCAAGTTAAGCGGTCCGTCTCTAAAGACATATTCTAAAGTAATCTAAATTAGATTCGATTCGAATCGATAACAATGTTCGTTCGCAGTTTAAGTTATCATAATTTCGTTATCTGCATGTAAATCAAATGATGATTTATAGATGCGGCAAATAAACTAGATTATTCAAACTGGTTCTAAAGATTGTATGAAATTGTACCAAAATTATAAAATATGTATATATTTATTATATCTTTGCAACATAATACTTGATTCATATATATCTAATATCTTATATATATCTTATCATCGATAACGGGGACACAATAATTCATGTACAATCTGCATTTCATGGTCACGAAAACGACCCCAACTATTATCGCCAAGTAGGGCCCATTGGACAAGATACACTAACTAACCTTCGTGTTTTTTTTTTGAATATGTCGGACAACAGAACATGCATTATCTATTTCATAAAAGCATTATATCTAAATTCGTTTTCAAATATCTATATATTATGCCTTAAATATTATTATATTTGAACTTATATATATTTAAAATCTGGAATAGTATTTTTAATGCATTTTTGAGGTACCAAATTATCTGACAAAATACATTTACGGTAAAAGGGGTGTCTGGGTGCATAAAAATACCACAAAGGACATGTTAGAATGGTGCAAATAACACAGAGGAGGTTCCCAATGATAGATAATACAATATTTTGCCTATTTCCTAAAATTGATTTTGATTGATTAAAAAATATTAAAATTATAGCATAGTTTCTTGGCGCGTGGCGACAGCCAATTAATTACCTCTGATTACACAAGGCAGATCATGTTCAGTCAAGCGTTTCAGTTTATGGCTTGTGTAGTTGTTTAATAGATAAAATGTAAGGTGATTGTCTGCTATTTATCTATGAACTATGACCAACTAATTATATATAAATAAAATTGAAATCTGAAAGTTTATATTTTATATAATATAATTTATTACTATTGTCATACAACAATAACAATCCTTTAAAGGTTACTTTTACGCGGTACTTTTTATTATCTCAATTTTAATGTCATTTTAGGTGTAATGAGGGATGGTCCTAGCTGCTACTGCTTACGAGCCAAACGTTTCACATTGGGTACTGTCAGTTTCCCGTTCGACGACTGGACCATTTTTGTGTTTACGTTTCGGTTCTTTAAGAATCTGGCGAAGATATTTTCTTTTTCTGTTGCTGTTTTGCTGGTCCATACGGTGTGGGGTACATATAAATGTTGAAATGCACATTCTAGTGCAGAACTTCCTTGTCTAGACAAGGCTTTTTTTAAGTCAGCAAAGTGTAAACGGACAATGTCATGAATAGTATTGAATAGCTCTAGAAGGCGTTGAGGTTTCCAGTCTGTAGATATCTTGAATCTATGATTCATTCTTTCACAGTTATTGTTGGTCCACAGTCGTGTGTTAGTTCCTTGCCTTGATGGTCTAATCACGTGTTTCAACATTCTGGTTTTCAGCTTGGAGTTAAAGTATTCCGCAAACACTGGGAAACTGCTGCAAAGATTTTCGGATCTAACGTCGAAATCTGTGGTGTCGTCTGCATTGATAATGCCATTGTCCCCGAAAAGAGTAGACATTATATCACTACGCTGGTCTTTTGTAATTGGTAGTTTATTCTTTATATGGTCAGTGACATTGTTTTTAATAAGTTTCGAGCACAAAAGTCTGGCTGCATTCGGAAGACATTGTCGATTGCTTTTGTAAGTCCACCTTCGTCATCACTGCCAATACGAATGTCGATGCACTGTACATTGCTTTCCATGCGAGCGTTCACGTTTGAAAATAATGTGCTGTACGTAACATACGACGCATCCCTATGGCGGAAAACTGGTCCCAACAATATAGGATTGTCTCTAGATGACTTTTTCACAACTTTTATGATTTCGGAAGAAGCTAACTTGGTTTTATAACAGCGACGGGCCTTAAAATAAAGGCAAACTCTGAATTTCCATGTATGTTACTTTCTTAAAACATATACAACCCACCATTTCTTTAGAAATGCCTGTACCAAGTCAGGGTCATTACGGTTTTCACAGTTTTCCGGTTGTTGACTGATTTTGTCTGTTTATATAATTATGAGTTTTGACTTTCCCTTTGTAAGATTGTTCGGAGTTCGGTAATTTTGTTATTACCTTTATCATATTTAAAGATGGTTAACATACTTCGCCACCCTGAAGAAAAAATCAACCAAATACAATGTATTCTTTTTGAGGCTCTCCTCATTTCGATTCATGAACTTTGACAATTAAATGAATCAAATATTTGCAGAGACTCGTCAATTTCGCAAATAAGACTGGTATTACTCTTGGATGTTTGGATTTCTTTTACAATTAGTATTTCTTTTTATAATAATAATTCATAGAACTATTCGTCGAAAGTTTGAAAAAATGCCAAGTCAATTAAAGGAGCGGCTTATAAATAAATGTATGTATATGTATAAGGCTTTAATTACTAGAAAATAATTTTGAATAGAAATTAAAAGGACAATAAAGAAAAATATCGACATTTTTCATTAATCGATAACCTTTAATCAATTTTTATTGTGTATTAACATGTACGTGATAGGTTTATGTAAAAAAAAGGGGGGGGGGGTATTAATATAACTCTTTCTCAAATGATACCGGTATTATTACTGAATGTTTGGATCTTTAACAAGCAATTACATTTATTTTTATAATAACGAATATAACTTTTTGAACGAAAGTTTAAATATTGCAAAACTAATAAAAGGAGCGCCGTAAAAGTTGTTTATAAATTCATGTATAAGGTTTAAATCACTAGGAAAGAAATTGTTATTAATGAATAAATAACTCGAAATATAATGAATTATGTACAAAAAGATCATGTGACTCTTTCAGTGACTTTCTTCTCAATACTGAAATTAACGTATTTGCAATATTTATGTACGTTACTTTACATTGAAAATTACATGTTTTATTCATTATAATTTTTGAAAAAATTACGACAATTGTGACATCTAGAAGAAGAAAAATGATACCTCCTGAAGTCTTTGCTGAGATAAATCATAGTCAACTGCACAGGACGTCCAAGGTCGCCAGGTCATTACACAGATGTTAAAACTTTAATTTGCTATTATCCAATATATCGTAAATACGAAGCGATGCGACCAAAATGTTCCGTTTTAGATTTTATAAGTTTTGTGAGAAAATGTTGTAAAAATAATATGGTTTGAGTAATGTTTTGAAGTTTTTTTTTAAATAACAACTTAAAACGGTTCTTAAAACAAACAAGTCACACAATTTGATTGCAACAACAACTATGTGTAATATTATAATTATTTTCGTCTTTGTGATGGACTTTAATTAGTTTTAGTTTTAGTAATTATATAGCAACTTTTACTAATGAATACGATAGCTTCTTATTTGTTGGACAATATGATTCCGGAAAAGATCAAAAGAAACTAACGGGTGTACCGGTATATCGTTCTGATTGATTGCTCCTGACAAGGTGATAATTAGAATAAACAACTAGAACAATATGGCGCGGGCCGATGAAAAAGACGTATAACTCGCTATTTACATAGAATAAAACCACGTTTTTGTTTTAAATATATATTTAATTTTATATTATCTTTCATTTAAAACGACCTTTATGCTATTTGCACCACACTAACATGTCCTTAGAGCAGTTTATAGGTCATTAGTGCACTAAGAAGGTCCATTGCGGTATTTCTACACACCGTGGTAAAAGAGTGGAAACATATTCCTTCTTAAGAGAAGATCATAGAATATATTTACGCTATCAAATTTATTTCTATTAGGGTTATGGTGCTTAGCCACCGACCTGTTGCACTGAGAAACTTTATCATATAATGTTGTATTGCGTACACCTCGCCGTTAGAAGGATTCGAAATCACAACGTTAGTGGTGATAAGGTAGTTCTAATTCCAACTACCATATGATCACGACCATTACTGTCCCTATTTTTCTATTAAAATGTAATAACATAGATGAAAAAAGAAACCATGTAGATAATTAGTCTGTAATTCATAAAGTAAATGTCACGTGGATTTAAGTAAAGTGATTGTGTAATCAATGTCCAATATTGTACACTTATATCTATTTCCGTGTTAAGGTTCCGGAATTTATTAAAATATTGTAATGTTGGGATTAATGTTATTACTGGTTTTAAAAGTGTGTTCATCAAACGCTGGTAAGTAGTTATTTAGAAAGAAAAGTATTTGTAACTTATAGAAGTAATCAAAGCTATTAACTGAAATATTGTTGAAAGTAGCCTTAACCAACATTACCCCTCCCCCCCCTCACCCCCCGCCCTACACACACACAGACGCAAGCATATTACATTCCAACAACACCAATACAGTGTTCTAACAATGAAGTGAACAATATAATAAGGAACCATTCAAATTTTAGGAAACAACCCACTTATTTATATGCCTCAGTTCTGTCACTTTTATTGATTTGATATTGATTTGTTTACTTCCTATCGGAAACTGAAGTAAACATGTTTGTATTTGTGATATATATCTCTTTACCATGTACATTGTAATTAGGTCATGAGATATACTTGAAAAATATATGTCGCCATGATTTCTTAAATACCGAACACTATGTATTAATAATAGTGTGAGACAGATATAAATGGATAGTCCTGGTGGTGTCATCGACAAATGTTGACTGGTGTAATTTCGTAGTGGAAAATGCACTCCAACTTGTAAAATGGTAAAAATAATTACCTCTCCAACTGTAGATTCTTAAAAATAATCAATGAGACCCTACAAGTTGGAGTGTAATCTCTTACATAATACATTTATATCTGCAACAGTGCTTTCATTTTATATTTTTACCTTTTAAATGTTCAGAAAGCTAAATAAGTCACAATTAACAAAAAAATAAACAACAACATAATATTGGCATCCGTGCTTTCGATTCTCGTTTATATTTAGATATTTCAAGGTCTTTCAAGTGAATAGAATTGTTTATGCAATGGGGAATACACATAATACATTTCTATATGCAACAGAGTTTTCATTTTGGGTACTGGTAAACTGAGAAATGAAAAGAAACGAAACGAAACGAAAACAAAATCCAACTAAATCTGTAAAGTAAGAAAACGAAATCCAACGAAAAATAAAACGAAATCTGTAAAGTAAGAAAACAAAATATAACGAAAAGAGACAGGCAAATACCGGTATCAGATGCTAGAAAAACACAATTTTATATTTGATATAAAAAGATCAATCGATTGGGACAGCATAAATATCATAAATAAAATTTCTCTATTTTCTTTTAAAAATATAATAATAAAGACAAGGCCTAAGTAATACCTTAACAAACAACATTTTATTGAAAAGATTGTTCAATTCCTTGGCAGACACAATATACAAACATCAATCACACCTCAACGGTTTTCACAAGCAGATGATAGTTCAAGTACGAACACGTTGGACTTTAATCAATACACATTCAACTAAGGTGAACCCTATCATGTCAAAATATTACCAATTAAATATATAATCTAACTACAATACACCAATTAGACATAATATTATATATATTTACATCTTGATATGACCATTGAAAAACCGAACCCGAAGTACACAGTGAAACAGTTCAAAATCTATCCCCCCCTTTTTTTTTTTATCTTATTACACATATCTCAATAAACAATAGAGGTCGTCATATTGGATTTCCATTTGTCTGAAGACTGGAAATTGTCTAACTATAGTTTTCCAGAGTTAGCCTCTGGAAGGGGCTAACCTGTAGGGGGGTTCAATTAATCAACACAAACTATTTAAATTGGTAAATCCCTGACGGAGAAACTTATTGCTTCCATTATTGATTGAGACAGGTAGTACATTTGGGTCGTCATGATTGAAGGGTTTATGGTAATTATATTCAGTGTGTTGTGAATTATCAATTACATAATTATTGGTAATTAAAACATGGTGTTAAAACCCACATACAATACTTAGAATAATGATTAATCTACATAAATTATGTAAATTTATTCGGTTTGGAATTCTTCATTATCGATTGAGACAGGTGTGAAAGCCGTAATTAGTCACTGGGGGGATCAGGAGGGAAACATGGTTTAACATAGGGGGTAATAGGTCTATAGTGAGCCGATACACTACTTGTACTTCTCACTACTTCTTTTTGTTAGAATTGAGCAAAATAAAAAAAATATACAATACATTACAGTTGGTATTCTTCACAGGATATACATATAAAATATAGTCAGGGAGAAATTATTTTGCTTTTATCCTGAAAATACTTACCTGTTTGTCTGTGGTGTTGCTGTCAATGGTGTTACCATACAGATTGTGCAACAGCCATTTAGCAATAAAATTGTGAATAAACACATTATTCCATAAACAGAAATATTCAGAACAAAATATTGCTCTTTAACCTATGCAGAGAAATTGTTCAAACATCGTCATTTACTTATAAGATATAGTTTAACAAACTGATGAGAGTATACTGTTTAGAACTGGTAACACCAGGGACATATCTTCATAACACCATGGACCAAACTGATATCGTTCATGCATTAAACCAATTTCTTGAAAAACTGAATATTGTACTGAAAACATATAAGAAAACAAAAAATATAGGTTCATAGTTGTGTTTTTTTCTTGAATTAAATGCTTACATTCATGAAGATGTCCCTGGTTTTACTTTTGTCATCTGTGGTGTTACCTCTTGTCAATGGTGTTACCTCGTGTAAATTGTTTCATATAAAGGATAAATGACATAATTGAAGTAAATCATATTATAGTTGAATAAAGTTGACTTTGATAACTATGTATGAATCATGTTTTCTTAATATAAAGTGAAGCAAACTACAATTATGAAAACTTGTTTGTTTCATAATGCAGCTTAAATGGGACTCCACAACTACATATCCAACTATTGTGAGAAAACAAATGGTGCTACAAGGAAAATATCCTAAATTGTACATTAGTATATTATGTATGTAACCATATTTTACATAAAAATAATTTTTCATTTTCCTAAAAAGAATAATTTTATGTTGGTAACACCACGGACTGAAAGGTATGAGGGAGTGCTATATATCTAGTAATATTTTTTTTCATGGAGGTTTTCTCGACTGCATATTATGTGAATATGTCATTGTAATGTAGGAAAAACTAATAGGCTAAAGCAAAACGGGAACGAAAATAGTTGAAATCACCAAAATATGAACATGAAAAAGTGCGTTTTATTTGGTAATGACCCATATATATATCTTCGTAAAGTGACATTTGTCCTATATAACGAATGAGGTTGTTATTAGAGCAGAATTTGTAGTGCACCTGATTTGTCGAAATCTTTATTTTTCCAATAACAATTCATAGCTCGGCCGTCTTATGCTTGTCGAAAATAATATTTTCACAAAATAATGGAAATACTGAGATGCTGAATTAATGTCCACGAAACAACGATTCGACAAAACAGCAGTCTTGCCAAAGCAAGTTTCATATTGGGTCCTATATCAATAACGCCAATAGTTTAAAAAAGTCAAGTAAGTGGCTATGGTTTCTGGACTAAATTGTTCATGGTTTGTATTTCTCAACAATATGGTTTTAAGGAACAGGGGCGAATCCAGGATTTCAGGTTAGAGTATAAAATGATAATAATCGGCGGACTGAGTGAGGCGAGAAATTTTCTTGATATCAAGATTTCATGCAAAAATCGTATTTTTTTCTATTTGTAAACCCCTATACGCCAACACCCCCGCCTGACTAGTAATCCATATAGCTATTAGGATATTTTGAACCATTCATTTACAAAGCAATAATTCTAACTTGTAGGTGGTAATCAGTTGGATTAGAGTCAAGGCCTCAATGTCCGCAAAATGTCAATGAGTTCCATTCAAACTCCATATTATTTCGAAGGACAATACTTTATACTTTAAAACAATATAGATACTTTACTGATCTAATCTAGGTCTACATGCCCGTGCCCAGACATTTTCAAATGGGTGTGATTCCTGTGGAAAATTGGATTTTAGTGAATTTTCTCTACAGATTTAATATGCTCTTAGCTGAGTCAGAGGGGGGTGGGGTATTTAATATTCGCCTCTAAGGGACCAGGCAATAGGGACCTATGCAAAAGGCCATGGGACAAAGATATTTTTGCAACAAGTTTTCATGGCAGAATTTGGTAAAACCTATATTATTTTCATTGAAATGGAGCATGGGACGTGCAGTTTTTTTCATAAATATAGAACATGAGACAAAGACTTTTTAAAAGGCAAAATTGAAATGCACCGGTCCCAACCCCTGATAAATGTTGCCTGGTCCCGAACTACCGTACAGCCCGTGCTTAGGGCACTTAGCTCTGAAATGTGCACTTACTGACTTATCCCGTTAAAAAAAATATTCAAGATGCAATATGATGAAATTATATGGTTAATGTGCAAAATTTTGACAGAGGACATTTTTCAAGATGTTGTTTTCCGAAAGCTCTTAGCGAGTACCGGGCGTCATAGAGAATAGGCCTGAAGCAGATCTCGGCTTGTCGTGAAAGCCGACTAAGAGTACTTAGAGTCTGGCCGGGGGTCGGATGCTCAACCCCCGAGAAACTAAGTTTGTACCTTAGGTGACTCGATGGCTAAGTAGAGTAGCCGTCGCTTCAGCAGTTGTCAGGCTATTAGAGGAACATCTTACCGCGGACTATAGTAGGCCAACGTATGTGGAGAGTGCCACTCTTCATGCACGTAGCAGATCCCATCTGTAGAATTCGTAAGAGTATGCCCCTATGCTACCTTGGGGCCGCTACAGATGGCAAACTGTTCCGCCCCTATCCAGCTCTACCCTTTTCCAGGCCATGGCATGTTGAAATTATTTTTCCTGTTTCCTATCCCAACCTCGCTTTTCTTTATCAAATTGATTTTTGTCAACTTGTTCTCGTCACGATTATGCATGAAATATTAGCGACTGAACGTTAAACAAGCAACAATAAATAAATCAATCCGAAGTGCGCATCCAGTTGGTATCAAATAGAAAATACTGAGATGTAGAATACTAGTATTTGAATGAATGATGAATGTTATTGTAATTTTCCATCAAACTTCAATGTAGGATCTCGTGCGTCATGCTACGTGACCATAGGTAAAGATACGTCTCGATAGGTAGCATAGGTCGAGCTTCATAATTGCATTGTATATCTCTAGTAGTGCTTACAAAGAATAAACGTTTATTTCGTTTCGATTCCTGTCTTACTTTATAGAATTCGTTCTTTTTTTCATTTGATATTGTTTTCTTACTTTATAGATTTCGTTGGATTTTGTTTTTGTTTCGTTTCGTTTCCTTTCGTTTCTGGGTTTACCAGTACCCTTTCATTTTACATTTTTATCTTTTTAATGTTCAGAAAGCTAAGTAAGCCATAATTAACAAAAATTAAACAACATCATTATTTCGGCACTCGTGCTTTCGAATCTCGTTTATATTTAGATATTTCAAGGTGTTCCTCGTGAAAATAATCGTTTATATTTAGATATTTCAAGGTCTTTCAATTGTCCCAAATGTTCCCCTGCGGTCTGTCTGATTTGTAATTACTTGCGTTTAGTTGTTTTTGTATTGCGAGAATAAATTTTAAAAGTTCACGTACTCGTTAGTTCTGAATCTGAACATAAAGTATGCCAGATCTGAAATACTTGTATCATGTCTTATATATATTGATCAATTGCTTTCTTAAGCAAATTGTTGATATTTTTTTAACAAAGCTTACCATCAAGAGTCATATATAATTATAGCGCATAGTAGTGTGGTCACCGTAGCCTAGTGGTTAGTTGGAAGTTTTGAAAGTCAAAGTAGACTTTAACAAGCCCAGCAGTGGTTCGATACACGAAAATCCCGATATATGTATATCACATTTTTAAGACTAAAACAGTAAAAGATTAAAGATTATATTCAAGAACAAAAGAATAAAATGTAGATTCTTAAAAGAATCCACTGTTCCAACAATAGAATTACGTCAGAGAAATGTATTATTGGTAGAGAATAGCCAGACTGAGAGAGGTTTTATCTTCTACTGTAAGGTTTATTCAGTTGTTCACTGCTGAACCAAACTTCAAATCTTGAACATATTCTAATTTACTCTAATACGGGATAACAGTCACATGTAATTACAGTCATTATGTCATACATTTGACTGATCTGGAAATGTTACCGTAATTAATCTGTTATAATAAAAACAAAATATATTAATTATTGAACTCAATGGACGTGATAACAGTCTAATTGAAACACAACAGTAGAGTAGAACAGTTAGATTTAGTTAAAAATATTTGAATACGCATGTTAGATTTGGGAAAACAATTGCGTTTTTTATTCATGCACATTGATGATTATACAATTGGTGGCAGCTATGATTATGACCAGATATCCAATATTTACCAATACATTATATATATAGATAAACTGGATGGGACAGATTGGAAGAAATGAGAACTAGGAGAAAGCTTTGATTATTCTATAATATCAATGATTGATTGATGTTTGGTGATTGACGCCACTTTCAGCAATATTTCAGCTAAATCATGGCGACCAGTATTAGTGGTGAAAGAAACCGGAGTACCCGGGGAGAACCACCGATCATGGTCAAAACAACCAGAAGTCGAACACTTAGCATAGGATACAAAGGGAAATATTTTCAAAAGATATTAAGACCCATCGTTTTATTTGTTTTGAATCATTATTCAGATAAAATATATTAGGAGTTAAAAAGCAAAATGTGTTATTGATTGATGTTTCCGAACCATGCATTATAACTATGAGATGCAGTGGTATCTATTCAATAGAATCTACCTTCCTAGATGGTAGTCAGTTAACTACGTGCACTCACATACCTTATTATTGTAATGTGCATGTTTATGTCGTCAATCATTTTTTGTGAACATGTGGATTTTCTTTTGGGTGGAAGCGAATCTGAAGATATTTTTAGTTGTTTGTTTATATCTGTATTGTCGTTGGAGATCCAATTATCATAGCGGGATTCGGATTCAAATTACCTGTTCAATCCCGCCATATCCTCATGCCCGCTCTAAGCCTGGACCTGAATTGTCAGCGCCATATCTCGTTGTATGTTTGTTCTGTGTTCAATTTATTCATGTGGATGATTGCTGTTTGCTTTGCTGATAACTGGAAAACAGCATAGCATAATGCTCGTTAGAATATTCGTTTTATTTTTCTGACAACATGGATTCTATAAGGAATTATCATATTGTTTTGTAGCATGTCCATATATACAATGCACTAAATAAACACTACGAGAAAACTACAGGACAATACACAATAATCCATAATGATCTTGGTTGGAAACCATATGAAAAGTAACACGCTCTATGTTGTTAAAGTTGATATCCTATTGCCAAAATTATAATAGAAATAATATAAATATTGATCATATGCTTCCAATGATTATTGTGATGCGCTGAAATGCAGATATGTTTCCTTGGGGTTGCATATGGATATCCCACTCCGTTGCCCATGTGGGCCAAAATATAATAGACTGCAAAACCGAAAGTTGATAAGCATGTGCATAAATCGTCTTAAGAATCAGCAATCAAATTTCATTGATTTGGCTTTTTTCAAGCGTAGGCACAAGTCCAGGTTCCATTGTCCAAAAGTGTTCCAACAAGCTAGAAGTCGAATACTTTATATAGGACAAAATGAAAAATATTTTCAAATGATATTAAGATCCATCATTGGAAATGAAGTTGTGTTTGTCGTGAATCATTATTCAGATAAAATGTTTATAGTGTCTTTCATTGGATGCGAACCTGTGGATATATTAGTTGTTTGGTTATATCGGTATTGTCGTTGGAGATCCAATTATAAGAGCTGGGTTGGCATGTAATTAACCGGTTTATCCCTGCCATATTTTCATATTTGCTCAAAGCCAGGACCGGAATTTCAACGCCATATGACGTGGTATGTTTGTTATGTGTTCCATTTATTCATTGTTCCCCTTAATACAATGTTTGTTGGAATAATATTGTTGTTGAAACATGGAGTCTATAAGAAATTATTATCTTGTTTGGTTACTTGTCAATACATACAATACAGTACACAACATATACGACATTAACAATTTTCTGTTGTGTTTTTGCTGGATAAAATATGAAAAGTAACACGTACTGTGTTAGTAATCTTGATAACCTGGTGCCAAAGTTAATAGAAATAATAGATACTATATTTTTATATTAAGAAAAGTTAACAAACGGGTAAACAGAAGCATTAAATCCTTAAAAATGAGAAAAGGACAAACAACGATCTACAAAACACTACACAGAAAACTAGAGACCGAGCAACACGAACCGTCACCGAATATGGTACTGCTTTGACAACTAATTTACCTATTTTGTTCTTGTATTTAAATGCTGCTGTGGTGACAGCCGGAGCCTTTGAACCGTAATGAGAGCGGGAGGTTTGGCGCCTTAACATCTGATTCAACCCACCATTTCTTTAATAATGCCTGTACCAAGTCAGGGTCATTACGGTTTTCGCAGTTTTCCGGTTGTTGACTGATTTTTTCTGTTTATATACTTATGAGTTTTGACTTTCCCTTTGTAAGATTGTTCGGAGTTCGGTAATTTTGTTATTACCCTTATTTAAAAGTTGCCGTGTATTCAGGCCCTTCTGAAGATTAAGCAGTTATTGCTCCATATGTCGAAACCGTCATGTTACCCTTTTTCCAAACCGGTGATGACCTATGAATTAAGAAAGGGCCGAAAACTAACTTATGCTTTATGTCAATATTCCTGCGTAACGATTCAATATATAGCTGAAACAGATTGGTACATTCTAGTCTCAGAACCCTGAAATTAAATTTAATGATACACGAGCTCTATATTGCAGCTAGGTTATGGTATAGGATAAACCTATTATCGGATTGATTTAACTTGCTCGTGTTAAATTAACCATTTTGTCCAAAGTATTAAAGTTGAAAGACAAGACTGAAAAAAAAACAACATTTAAGTATTTCACAGCACAGAACCAAAAACAAGTCATTTAGATAAATAACTTCCCATGTACTGGATAATTAATGTTAATAGTCAATTGCCTATGCAATCAAGTGATATTATTGTCTAGTTGAGACGAATAATATGGATAAGGAAGCCATACTTTACAGCTGAAATCAAGTGTATCATGTCCATCTACATACATAACAGCATTAATACCAATTATTATAACACAACATGATGCATACAACATTGCAGAAGTGACATTTCACTGAAAGAAAACACTTTCTATTTCAACTAGAAAATGCAATTAAAACAGTTTTGCCTTCTTCATAGATTTCTTAAAACAGAATGCTCTCAGATAATATCAGTGATATGGCAATGACAAGCTAAAAGTATACATTGTTGTGATATTGTTGTATATCTATATTTATGTACAACATATATATATCATTAGGCATAGTAAATGGAAACTGGGGTGTATGGGGAGCATGGAGTACATGTTCCATGACGTGTGGTAGTGGCACGTTGACACGATCTAGATCATGTGACAATCCAGCACCTGCAAATGGTGGTTACCATTGCCCAGGAAACATGTATGACACGACACAATGTTTTAGAACAGCATGCCCAGGTATTTATGTCATTATTGAGTGTTTTCCTTCTTCTGCATTAATTTCATTTGCACCATTTATGAATTTGAATCCCAGTCATTGCGAGGTGTACTCGATAGAGCATTATGTGATAAATTATATCAGCGAATTGTGGCAGGTCGGTGGTTTGTTCCGGGTACTGTGGTTTCCTCCACCAATATAACTGACGCCACGATATAACTGAAATATTATTGAAAGTGGTATTAAACACCATAACCCCAACCTCCTCATGTGTACCATGAAAACGACAATTCCTTCAGAATATTCTAATAAAGAAGTCATAATTTACAGCAATTATTATTTCCATGAATATTTATAGAATTATAATATGTATTTTATGTACTCGTCATGTTAAGAATGTATTAAGTCATTTTTTATGGAGAAATACACTTTTTAAAAGAAAACAAAGATGACAATCGATACATATTATCGCATTATTTAACATTATCTAAATAAATAAGTTAAAGAATGAGATGGTAGTAATGCTTAATTACCTACTAAGCACGACGATGGCATTGAATTAGATCGCTTAAATATGAAATTGCAATGATCATTCACAGAAGTTATGGCCTTAATAAACAAGAATAATTGAGGAATAAGTGTATCGTATATGAATAGTTGCAAGCGTCAAACATGCAATCGTCAATTTCAGAAAAAATCTAACAAGAAATGATTTACAGGTAAACGATGTAATTTCTATTATTCTGATTTAATTGACAAATTGAATTCACATTATAACACTGCCTCTCATGGCGTCGTTTCTGTCAAGATTGGTCACGTGACTAAATGTTATTTTCCCCTCGTTTTTTATCTAGTGGAAGTTCGTTTCTTTCTTTTTTTCCACGTTGTTGGGATTGCCAGGGCATAACAGAACAATATTAAATCACATCAAATCTTCCATGCACATTTGTTTTATTTTAGTATTATATAAACATCTCAAAATGCCGAATGAAGTGTAATGTTTTCATTTGAACTCGGCATTCAGGAGGCAAAACATTGTAAATTACAATACGAAATAGGCATTTCGACGTATTTGGACATTCAAAATATGGAATCAAATGATAAATGTGAGTTTCCTGTCTAATTAACAGATTTTAAAATCCTTCTCACATAATTTAGTTAGCCTTTTTCTGTGACATTTAACTGAAAGACTGGAAGCTTTCTAATTCAAAAACTAAATGTAAAAAAACAGCTTTTCCTTCTTCATAGATTTCCTATAACATATTGCTTTGAAATAATATCAGTGAAATGGTAACGACAAGCAAGGAGTCTACATTGTTGTGATATTGTTGTATATCTAATCTTATCTACTACGCATATCGTTTATATTCAATGGTACATGGAAACTGGGATGCATGGGGAGCATGGAGTTCATGTTCCGAGACGTGTGGTAGTGGTGTATTGACAAGATATAGATCATGTAACAGTCCTCCACCTGCAAATGGTGGTTCCTATTGATTTGTTTTGTCCTTTGGGAATAATGTAGAAATTCTATATAATACCGTTATACGATTCCGCGATCAGATTATGTAATGATACTAATTATCCATGAGTTGATACAATTTCGACCGTTGATTGGTTAATTTCTGGCGCGTACAAACGCAGGCATCCGACTTGTAGCTATGCAACGCTATGAGGGTCTTTACATGGCAATGAATATCAAACTCATTTAGGTAAATAACTTCCCATGTACTGGATAATTAATATTAATAGTCAATTGCCTATGCAATCAAGTGATATTATTGTCTAGTTGAGACGAATAAAATGGATAAGGAAGCCATACTTTACAGCTGAAATCAAGTTTATCATGTCCATCCACATACATAACAGCAGTAATACCAATTATTATAACACATCATGATGCATATAACATTGCAGAAGTGACATTTCACTGAAAGAAAACACTTTCTATTTCAACTAGAAAATGCAATTAAACAGTTTTGCCTTCTTCATAGATTTCTTAAAACAGATTGCTCTCAGATAATATCAGTGATATGGCAATGACAAGCTAAAAGTATACATTGTTGTGATATTGTTGTATATCTATATTTATGTACAACATATATATATTATTAGGCATAGTAAATGGAAACTGGGGTGTATGGGGAGCATGGAGTACATGTTCCATGACGTGTGGTAGTGGCAAGTTTACACGATCTAGATCATGTGACAATCCAGCACCTGCAAATGGTGGTTACCATTGCCCAGGAAACATGTATGACACGACACAATGTTTTAGAACAGCATGCCCAGGTATTTATGTCATTATTGAGTGTTTTCCTTCTTCTGCATTAATTTCATTTGCACCATTTATGAATTTGAATCCCAGTCATTGCGAGGTGTACTCGATAGAGCATTATGTGATAAATTATATCAGCGAATTGTGGCAGGTCGGTGGTTTGTTCCGGGTACTGTGGTTTCCTCCACCAATATAACTGACGCCACGATATAACTGAAATATTATTGAAAGTGGTATTAAACACCATAACCCCAACCTCCTCATGTGTACCATGAAAACGACAATTCCTTCAGAATATTCTAATAAAGAAGTCATAATTTACAGCAATTATTATTTCCATGAATATTTATAGAATTATAATATGTATTTTATGTACTCGTCATGTTAAGAATGTATTAAGTCATTTTTTATGGAGAAATACACTTTTTAAAAGAAAACAAAGATGACAATCGATACATATTATCGCATTATTTAACATTATCTAAATAAATAAGTTAAAGAATGAGATGGTAGTAATGCTTAATTACCTACTAAGCACGACGATGGCATTGAATTAGATCGCTTAAATATGAAATTGCAATGATCATTCACAGAAGTTATGGCCTTAATAAACAAGAATAATTGAGGAATAAGTGTATCGTATATGAATAGTTGCAAGCGTCAAACATGCAATCGTCAATTTCAGAAAAAATCTAACAAGAAATGATTTACAGGTAAACGATGTAATTTCTATTATTCTGATTTAATTGACAAATTGAATTCACATTATAGCACTGCCTCTCATGGCGTCGTTTCTGTCAAGATTGGTCACGTGACTAAATGTTATTTTCCCCTCGTTTTTTATCTAGTGGAAGTTCGTTTCTTTCTTTTTTTCCACGTTGTTGGGATTGCCAGGTCATAACAGAACAATATTAAATCACATCAAATCTTCCATGCACATTTGTTTTATTTTAGTATTATATAAACATCTCAAAATGCCGAATGAAGTGTAATGTTTTCATTTGAACTCGGCATTCAGGAGGCAAAACATTGTAAATTACAATACGAAATAGGCATTTCGACGTATTTAGACATTCAAAATATGGAATCAAATGATAAATGTGAGTTTCCTGTCTAATTAACAGATTTTAAAATCCTTCTCACATAATTTAGTTAGCCTTTTTCTGTGACATTTAACTGAAAGACTGGAAGCTTTCTAATTCAAAAACTAAATGTAAAAAAACAGCTTTTCCTTCTTCATAGATTTCCTATAACATATTGCTTTGAAATAATATCAGTGAAATGGTAACGACAAGCAAGGAGTCTACATTGTTGTGATATTGTTGTATATCTAATCTTATCTACTACGCATATCGTTTATATTCAATGGTACATGGAAACTGGGATGCATGGGGAGCATGGAGTTCATGTTCCGAGACGTGTGGTAGTGGTGTATTGACAAGATATAGATCATGTAACAGTCCTCCACCTGCAAATGGTGGTTCCTATTGATTTGTTTTGTCCTTTGGGAATAATGTAGAAATTCTATATAATACCGTTATACGATTCCGCGATCAGATTATGTAATGATACTAATTATCCATGAGTTGATACAATTTCGACCGTTGATTGGTTAATTTCTGGCGCGTACAAACGCAGGCATCCGACTTGTAGCTATGCAACGCTATGATGGTCTTTACATGGCAATGAATATCAAACTCATTTAGGTAAATAACTTCCCATGTACTGGATAATTAATATTAATAGTCAATTGCCTATGCAATCAAGTGATATTATTGTCTAGTTGAGACGAATAAAATGGATAAGGAAGCCATACTTTACAGCTGAAATCAAGTTTATCATGTCCATCCACATACATAACAGCAGTAATACCAATTATTATAACACATCATGATGCATATAACATTGCAGAAGTGACATTTCACTGAAAGAAAACACTTTCTATTTCAACTAGAAAATGCAATTAAACAGTTTTGCCTTCTTCATAGATTTCTTAAAACAGATTGCTCTCAGATAATATCAGTGATATGGCAATGACAAGCTAAAAGTATACATTGTTGTGATATTGTTGTATATCTATATTTATGTACAACATATATATATTATTAGGCATAGTAAATGGAAACTGGGGTGTATGGGGAGCATGGAGTACATGTTCCATGACGTGTGGTAGTGGCAAGTTTACACGATCTAGATCATGTGACAATCCAGCACCTGCAAATGGTGGTTACCATTGCCCAGGAAACATGTATGACACGACACAATGTTTTAGAACAGCATGCCCAGGTATTTATGTCATTATTGAGTGTTTTCCTTCTTCTGCATTAATTTCATTTGCACCATTTATGAATTTGAATCCCAGTCATTGCGAGGTGTACTCGATAGAGCATTATGTGATAAATTATATCAGCGAATTGTGGCAGGTCGGTGGTTTTTTCCGGGTACTGTGGTTTCCTCAACCAATAAAACTGCCCGCCAGGATATAACTGAAATATTATTGAAAGTGGCATTAAACACCATAACCCCAACCCCCTCATGTGTACCATGAACACGACAATTCCTTCAAAATATTCTAATAAAGAAGTCATAATCTACAGCAATTATTTGCCCATGAATATTTATAGAATTATAATATGTATTTTATGTACTCGTCATGTTAAGAATGTATTAAGTCATTTTTTATGGAGAAATACACTTTTTAAAAGAAAACAAAGATGACAATCGATACATATTATCGCATTATTTAACATTATCTAAATAAATAAGTTAAAGAATGAGATGGTAGTAATGCTTAATTACCTACTAAGCACGACGATGGCATTGAATTAGATCGCTTAAATATGAAATTGCAATGATCATTCACAGAAGTTATGGCCTTAATAAACAAGAATAATTGAGGAATAAGTGTATCGTATATGAATAGTTGCAAGCGTCAAACATGCAATCGTCAATTTCAGAAAAAATCTAACAAGAAATGATTTACAGGTAAACGATGTAATTTCTATTATTCTGATTTACATTATAACACTGCCTCTCATGGCGTCGTTTCTGTCAAGATTTGTCACGTGACTAAATGTTATTTTCCCCTCGTTTTTTATCTAGTGGAAGTTCGTTTCTTTTTTTTTGTCCACGTTGTTGGGATTGCCAGGGCATAACAAAACAATATCAAATCTTCCATGCACATTTGTTTTCTTTTTGTATTATATAAACATCTCAAAATGCCGAATGAAGTGTAATGTTTTCATTTGAACTCGGCATTCAGGAGGCAGAACATTGTAAATTACAATACGAAATAGGCATTTAGACGTATTTGGACATTCAAAATATGGAATCAAATGATAAATGTGAGTTTCCTGTCTAATTAACAGATTTTAAAATCCCTCTCACATAATTTAGTTAACCTTTTTCTGTGACATTTAACTGAAAGACTGGAAGCTTTCTAATTCAACTACTAAATGTTAAAAAAACAGCTTTTCCTTCTTCATAGATTTCCTATAACATATTGCTTTAAAATAATATCAGTGAAATGGTAATGACAAGCAAGGAGTCTACATTGTTGTGATATTGTTGTATATCTAATCTTATCTACTACGCATATCGTTTATATTCAATGGTACATGGAAACTGGGATGCATGGGGAGCATGGAGTTCATGTTCCGAGACGTGTGGTAGTGGTGTATTGACAAGATATAGATCATGTAACAGTCCTCCACCTGCAAATGGTGGTTCCTATTGATTTGTTTTGTCCTTTGGGAATAATATAGAAATTCTATATTATACCGTTATACGATTCTGCGATCAGATTATATAATAATACTAATTATCCATGAGTTGATAAAATTTCGACCGTTGATTGGTTAATTGCTCGCGCGTACAAAACGCAGGCATCTGACTTGTAGCTATGCAACGCTATGAGGGTCTTTACATGGCAATGAATATCAAACTCAAATGATCTTAAAGACCTTTTCATCCAAAATAGAGACGGGATGGTGACATTATTTTCAAGAAATACCGGAATAACACTACAGCATTTAAAGTCGAGGCTACCATACGAATTGACTTAGCTGAGTCGTGTATTTTAAAATAATGTTTAATGCGGGAAAGCCCATACAAATTCTAAAGTATAACTGTTCAGTATATTGCTAACTGCCTCCATGAACATCAGTGTATCAATAAAAAAAAGAATCATAAAACGCATTTTAAGATATCATTAAGAAATCGGAAAGTTGAATTTTAAAACTGCAATATGTCTCTTGGAGTACCCTGGAGTTAAATTCCAATTATTGAATCCCTCAATACGAAAGAAATGACTAATATTTCCTACCATCAATGTTTCATGCAATCCTGTGGATAATATGACTAAATCTTGTTATTATTCAGATGTTATTGTTATGGATGCCTATGTTTATTTTTATGAGGCAAAGCAAAGAGCGGAAAAGCTTAAGAAAAGATTTGAGATGATATCATTCACTGATAGGTCAGTAATTGTAAAACTGCAGGTCTGTTGGAATAGTGGCAATGCAAATTTGAATGCAGTTTTAGTTGGCCATCGGTTACACAATTAGTTCAGTTAAGTTTGAGAAATGATCTAAAAATACAAAAATAAAATGCTGCAAAATAAGTGAATGATATTAAATCACATCTAATCTTCCATGCACATTTGCTATATTCTAGTATCAGTAATGACAAACAAAAAGTATACATTGTTATGATATTGTCGTATATCTATACATATGTACTACAGACATCGTTTATTTGCAGCAGTAAATGGAAATTGGGGTGCATGGGGAGCATGGGGTTCATGCTCCAGGACGTGTGGTAGTGGCACGTGGACACGATCTAGATCATGTAGCAATCCAACTCCTGCACATGGCGGCTCCAATTGCCCAGGAAACAAGTATGACACGAAACAATGTTTTAAACAAGCATGTCCAGGTATTTATGTTATAATTGAGTGCTTATTTTTCTTCCTTCTTCTGCTTTAATTTCATTTGCACCTTCTATGAATTCAAATCCCATTCATTGCGAGGTGTACTCGATACAACATCATGTTATAAATTATATCAGCGAATTGTGGCAGGTCGGTGTTTTATTCCGGGTACTGCGGTTTCCTCCACCAATAAAGCTGACTGCCACAATATCACTAAAATAGTGTTGAAAGTGGCATTAAACACCATGAACCTAATCCCCTCAGCTGTACCTTGAAAACGACGACAATTCATCCAGAATAATCCAATAAAGATATTGTAATCTACAACAATTATATGCCCAGGTATATATATATAATTATGTTGTGTATTTAATTCACTCGCCAGGTTAATGTTATATTCCATATTTTTGTTTATAAAAAATATTGTTTTTATGGAAAAATATATTTTCTAAAAAAGAAAGGTGACAACAGACACAAATACACATATCATAGCCTAATTTAAATAATTCATTCATAACCAAACCATGTGGTATTAATACCTATTTACAATGTACATACTAATCACGAAGATGACATTGTCTATTTCTAGATGAAGATTTCATAGATGAGGAACTCATACTTTAAATTAGATCGAATAAACAGCAGATTGCTCGCAGACATTATCGTATTAATAAATCATAATTATTTCAGGAATAATTGTATCGTATTTTTAATAGTTGCAAGTGTCAATTATGTGATTCGACAGTCTCGAATGCAGTTTTAATTGGCCATCGGTTACACAATTATTTCAATTAATTTTGAGAAATGATCTAAAAATACAAAAATAAAATGCTCCAAGTTAAGTGAATTCTAATCTTCCATGCACATTTGCTATCTTTTAGTATTAAATAGTAGTAAATTTCAAAATGCCGAATGTGGTGTAATGTGTTAATTTGAACTCGGCATTCGTGGACAGAAAATTGTAAATTACAATTAGAAATATGTATTTAGACGTATTGGGACATTCAAACTATTGAATCAATGATAAATGTGAGTTTCCTGTCTAATTAACAGATTTTAAAATCCTTCTCCCATAATTTAGTTGACCTTTTTTTGTGAAATTTTAGTGAAAGAATAAAAGCTTTTTAGTTCAACTAGTCTACATTATTGTGATATTGTTGTATATCTTATCTTACGTACAACACATATATTTGTATTAGCGAGAGTAAATGTAAACTGGGGTGCATGGGGTGCATGGGGAGCATGGAGTACATATTCCGTGACGTGTGGTATTGCTGTATGGACAAGATATAGATCATGTAACAGTCCACCACCTGCAAATGGTGGTTCCTATTGTCAAGGAAACAACGATGAAACGACATCGTGTCTTACAAAAAACTTAAGACCTTATCACCGAATGGAATCAATGAGAAAAAGTAATATCCTCTCTTGACTCCTATTTTAGTTGATCTCCCCCAGTCGCTTTTGGACATATAGTTTGCTCAATTGGCCCAAAGTATATATTCCACACTGTGGTGGGCCGTTTTTTTTTAATGAGTTTGGGTATTATACCGTTTTCAAAAATATTTAGACAGTGCAATTTGATACTTTTACCAATAATGTCTCATTTTTTTATTTTTTTTTATTTCTAATTTAACATTTATTTAAATGTGTAGCCCTATTGTGTATTTATATTGTTATTGTACTTTTATTTATTTATATGTAGGATTACCATTCTTTTATGCATGCAGTTTCATATGTGGATCTTCTGGTTCTTTTGTGCTGTACATGGACCGTCAAAATTTGTTTTTAAATACTAAAGTCGCTATGTTGTTTCGAGATTTTATTTAATTAGACATTGATAAAGTCCCTCGGTGGGACGAAAATTTTGTCATTCAACGAAATGTTTAATTCTTTATCACTTTGTTTTGTGTACTTGGTGTAGTCTTACAAACCATTTTAGACGTTTATATATATTTATATATATAGTCAAACCTGCTTTAGAGACAACCTCTATTAAGCAATAACTTGTATTATGTGACCTTAATGTAACGGGCCTGGTATCTATTGAAAATGATATGATAAAGTAAATTAAAATAAATAGGAAAATAAACTGTAAGAAAGGGTTCGTACCTAAGTTACCTTTTATGGTTCGCGATATATTGTGTAAAATGAAAAGAAACTATCCAAATTAATTGTATTATCTTAAAATAGTAGAAAACTTTATATCTCAATTTTGCTCAGTAAACTACAACTATAACTATAGATAGAATGTTGGCTCGCTTTGAGCTATTCAACGATCAAACGTTTTATCAGAATAACAGACAAGACTTAAATCAGTCACTTCTGCTATTCTGTAAACTCTGATGTCTTGTTTTAGCTGAGTTCAGCTCAATATACCTATTTAATCTTTCTAATCTTGTGGTATTCACTTCCCAAATGACACAAAACGAATGCAACGATCCGCGGCATTTTGACCGCCTTATATACTCTAAAATTTACTCGGGATCCTCTAATTAATCGATCACTTCTATCTAAAAACCCGAGGATTCTACAAGAGGATTTCCAACTTTATAAATACAACATTGACGTAATGGAAAAATAGCGCTTTCAGTAAAGTATTCATTTCATTTCACTACATTAATATTAATCTCCCTTCACAATGCATTTCATATCAATTAAAGCTGTATTCATTGATCACCTGCCTTATATGACCATATTTCCCTGTTCCCTTGGAAGATCACATAAGACAGTTTTGACTGTATATTTAAAAAAAAAATACATAAAAGAATAAAAGAAAAAACAAAGACAAAACAAAAACAACAACAAAATGAAAACAAAAATAAAGCAGTAGACAAAAAAAAACAAAATTCAAAACAAAACAAAAATTAAGAATGCAAAATATCAGCAGATCATTCACGAAAATGATTCTATTAATAAATGAAACACAGATGGACTTTAAAACGAACAATCTCAAATCATTTGATTCTGTTCTACTCTTGAAACGTCACATCAATCAAGCACTGTCTATAAGATATATACATGAAATATATTAACTAACCAATGCTCTTCATATGATCATTTGGAGAACATAATTGTAAAATATATAATGGTTGAAATTATAAGGAACAATTATTGTACTGCTATATCTCAATAATAATTGTCTGTAATGACATCTATATTTAAAAACATCTTTAGTAAACGGAAACTGGGGTGAATGGCAGGATTGGAATTCATGTTCAGTGACATGTGGTAGTGGATCAAGGTCACGATATCAGGAATGTAACAACCCAGAGGTTGCACATGGGGGCTCAGATTGTCACGGAAATGACACAGAAATTGAATCGTGCCCTGTAAAGTTGTGTCCAGGTAAATGTTAGGTTAGCTTTATTCTATGACGTAAGTTTGTATTGCGTTCTACTGAATCAAGTGTATATGACTTTGTAGTTAAGGTGCCTTCGTGGTCCTAATCATATGATGGTGGTTATATTTATAACTACCTATGCAATCAGTTCATATCACCACTAGTGTTGTGAGTTTGAAACCCCAGGCGAGGTGTACTCGATACGACACTATATGGTAAAGTTTTCAGTGACTTTCGGCAGGTCTCTGGTTGTCTCCGGGCATTCCGGTTTCACCTACCAATAAAACTGACCGCCACGACTTAACTGCAATTTTGTTGATTGTGGCGTTAAACACCATGACCCTAACCCTAGCTCTTTGTAGGTACAAATGCTGTCAAAACTCAATTTTGACCAGCAAATGAAGCTTTCTTATGATGTTGAATGAAGGCGGAATTACAATTCTGTTATATATTCGTATCTTAATTGTCATATTAAAAGAAATCAAAGCGTGAATGCATGTTACTAGACAGAATACATAAAGCAAATTCGGTAATAAATTTAATAGGATGATAGGATATGATGGTATCTGGTCTAGATATTGATGTCTCGCCAAATATTATTGTGATCTAATCAAACATAGGAATGTAAGAAAAAATATAATATCATGTACAGAAAACAAATGAAACTTAAGAACAATTCAAATCTCAATTCAAATCTCGATTATGTAAAACAAAATCCTCATTAATATAATTACAGGGCATTTGTTGAGATATACACACTTGAGTGACTACTTTTGCTCTTCACAAAATGTAATTATTATTGCAAATAATGTTCATCAGGTATCTTTCATGTAACTTTTCCGATTTTGTTAATCCTGATGGTATTTTTACTCCTCCTAAAGACTTAGATTATTTGGCTTTCCAACTTTTTGCTTAGGCATTTCCCAGAGGGATTATTTCAGAGATCTAATTTTTTTTATTAAATGTTATGTGATAATTATTAGGAGTTGCGATCACACATCATGTTACTCTCGCCATTGGCAGTATTGCAAATTCATTCAAAAGGGAATATAGATAACAAACATCATACAATTTACGTGCCCCAAAAATGTCACCATAAGCAATAGTTTCAGTAGAGAGTATTGTTTTGTAATGAACTACCTGATCCATACAGAATGCCTGTGCCTTAGCTGATTGCTTCTTTAATTGGCTTTGAAAAAAAGAACTGGCGTCACTAACAGTCTGTGGAATGCTCTCATTCTCTCATGATTACTTCTTCGTGTGGATATACATTTTGTCCGACCAACGATGATGTCCTTATCTTGCACGCTGCGCGGAACAATTCCACAGACTAAAACGTCCGCTTGAGGTTCAAGGGCTCAAAGCTTTTCATGGTTTTTGCTTAAAAAATAACTTGCTATGTGAATATTAGTTTGCATAGAGTGATCGTAATTTGCCCGCTGTAAAGCAAGATGTTCCGTAACAATCATATCATCTCTTCGTCCAAGTCACCCAAGCGCTATCTATTTTACCCAGTATCTCTGGTGTGTACATGTGTTCTCCTCATTAAAATAGCCACGATACTGCTTGCGCTAAGAAGGATTCAATCACTCAAAATTGATTTGTGAACTGTGATGTTTAGTGTATAATAACTTCTGCTTTACTACTTAAAGATGTGTAATAATGTAGCAGATATAACATTAACCGTGTGGTTGTGTTTACTTTGATGAATGTCTTACAGAGACTGTGACGTCTTCGTCTGATGCAGTTCCTATTGTTGGTGGAATTTCAGTCGCTGTCTTGTTACTGGTTGTCATAGTAATTGTACTCATATTTGCTAAAAGGTAATATTGAAAATTTAAAACAAATTTTTAATCATCTAGCAGTTCCTTTTAAGTCTTCAGGTGTGCTTGTAAGAAAATAATATACAAAGATTGCAACACATTCAATGTCACTGCAAGTATTATAAAATTATCTGCATATTACAAGAAATTAATAGAAATTATAGAAATGCATAACCTCTTAACCTCCGTAGGAACTCGGGATAACATAGATAACCTAGTGACACCACTATTGGATACAACACAATCTTCCGAAAGGAGATTATTTACTGCCCGTGGCTTTACTGGATTTCACTGAATGCCAGGTTCAATGCTGGTAAAATGTTATAATTGTAGTAATTCCTAACGTTTGGTGACAAGACAAAGTCGGCCATGCCGATTCACTAGTTTTCCCTTTACATATACATGTAGCACTAAAGCAATTGTCATATGCCCACACCATACTTACATGGTTTATTTTTGTACGAAATAATTTGTATATCATTTCGGTATTAAATATCACACACACACACACACACACACACACACACACACACACACACACACGTGTAACTATAAAGCTATATTTCTGCTTTCTGCACATGTCGCTGTTGTTTAGAATGTGAATGATGAACTTTCTGATATTAAACCTTGTAATTGTTATTAGGAGAAGACAAACACCTCATGTTAAAGAAACAACTGGAGTTATGAATAACAAAGCATCCAAAAACGAAGAAGATGTAACGTTCCGAACAGGTACTGTATCATATATTGAACAGTATATTTAGTATATTATTTGAAGAGATCCAAATGGCAGACAGCTTACAATTTTTACTTTGTTGTATAGCCATGTAGTTAGTATGTGTCAAGAACATACTGATAGAAATTACAAACTCTAGAATATCGTATCAACAAAATATCTATATACCGATGTGCAGATGCTGCTGGAATGGTACTATACATACATGGAATATATATAATAGGACAATCGAAATTATCACTTCTGACGTAATGCTTTGTTATTAACCGGGCATCACTGTCAATTACTATTTGTAGATAAGATGCAGACCAACTGTATCTGGTTTATCCTTTATTTTACGTTCAATGGAATAGATGTGACATACATGGAATTATTCGATGAAAGGGTTATGGTTATTATGTTTAACACCTATTTCAAGATCATGTCAGTTATATTGTAGCGGTCAGATTTATTGCTGCAAAATCACAGATCTGCCACAAACTTTATCATATAAATGTGTATCGATAGCACCTCGCCAAATTTAGTGGTGAAAGGTACTGATTGCATAGTTAGTTGTAAATACAACTACCATACGATCCCGTTCACGACGGTCCTGATCATGTATATATAGTGGACTAATAACGCAAGCCTACAATACACTGATGTCTTTCAAATATGCGTTAATGTGTTTACTTAAAATAAAACATTATCAATGCGAGATTATTTCTATTTTTTCCCAGTTTCTGTTAGGAATGAGTAATTAACTAATTAACACCTGTCTTAAGTATAAGATAATTCTGATGACAAATTGTAATGATATTTCTTTTTAGTGAGAACCTGGGATCATTCTTGGGTTTATTTATTGTTTTTTTAAGGTGGAGTCATTGTTTCTAATCTTTATAGTTTTTTGCTGTTTGACTTAGAATTGTGTCTTGTGCTTAAGATTTCCTATGGTTCTGGATTGTTAATTCTTCATTTTCTCTTCTGTTTTCGCTAACATGTATGTCCAGTGTGCATTTGTAATACATTTGTTTTCATTTGAAAATGACAATTGAATGACATTGTTCTTGATCCAGTTGTGGTATTCTTTAGTGGAATAGTCCTTTGTAAGGAAGCCGGACAGCTTAAATTTCAATGTTACCTTGCTATGCGCTATTTGTATAACATTGAATCTATACCTGTATGGTAACGGTTAACGGATCATTATGTTTTTTCAGAAGGCAAATATGACCAAATGTACATCAACTTAAGTATACTTAATCGTACATCTTCTACTGACACAGATGATGATATATTACCTACATCATCAAACATAAATCAGAGCCAAGATACAAATATGACGTATGAAAATATAAGAGGTGTTAATTCTTGTGTTAAAGTAGAAGAGTTGAAGGAATATATAGGTAGAAATCAAATAAACGAGGGATTGACAAAAGAATATCAGGTAATTAGTGCTTAATGTATAGGAAGAAAACAAATAAATGAGGGATTGAAAGAAGAATATCAGGTAATTAGTGTTTAATGTATAGGAAGAACACAAATAAACGAGGAATTGAAAGAAGACTATCAGGTAAATATTGCTTAATGTATAGGAAGAACACAGATAAACGACGGATTGAAAGAAGAATATCAGGTAGTTATTGTTTAATTTATAGGAAGAAAACAGATAAACGAGGGATTGAAAGAAGAATATCAGGTAATTATTGCTTAATGAATAGAAAGAAAACAGATAAACGAGGGATTGAAAGAAGACTATCAGGTAATTATTATTTAATGCATAGGAAGAAAACAGATAAACGAGGGATTGAAAGAAGAATAGCAGGTAATTACTGTTTAATGTTTAGATTATTTGCTGAATGAATAAACGCTATCGAAAACAGAAAAGGCAATCAAAAATGGACAAGGCGAAGACACAGGATACATTGAACACAAGACATAGACTAAAAAATACATATAATAAAAGAATAAACAAGATGGGACATAATTTAAAAATGCTGATATTAAATTCAATTGCAATGTAATGCAATGCACCATGCCTTGAACAAACTTTGAATATAATGTCAGCAACAGTTGTCTTTAAATATCAGGGGCTGTCGTGGTCGTGCTCCTATGGTAGTTGGATTTACAACTACATGTGCAATCAGTGTACCAATAAAACTGTTATCCACTATATTACTGAAGTGTTAATGAAAATGGTGTTAAACACCATACAATAATCCAGCAACCAATTTTTAAATATCAGGAAATTGTATTATTAATCTTAACATTTGGGTACAAAAAAAATATTGCAATTATAAATCAATCACAGTGGCTAAAGAAAGCAGTGAAATTAGCATCCGCATACATCGCCGTTGGTAAAAGTGAAGGAAATTCATCGAAATCATAAACTACATCAAAGGAAATACATCGGCTGGCAGCCAATGAAAATCCACGAAATCTATAAAAGATGTAATTATACAATCAATTGCTGAATAAAGCAATATGATCAGCAATAAATATTATATTTTGGTATAGTATCTCTGTAGATATAAAATAAAAAAAAATAAAACATCTGCTCAATCATGGAGTTGATACATAATCAGTAGGCACAAAAGCATATACCTTAAACATATTTTATCGTTCTAAAAGATAAAGGGATAAGGTACAAGTTAAACAACTTAGACAGTCTTTTCCCATTACACATATTACAAAATACACATTTGAACATTATAATATTGCATTACACAAATTTATAGTAAACGAAGTCATGAAGAAAAAAACATGTTTAAAAAACAATTAAGCACCCCATGGAGCCTCATCGACTGTATGATTAAATAATAAATAATATACTAATACGTAATTGAACAGACCATAATGCGTACTATGTGGCAATAGGGATAGTAAAGTAGCGAACATCGTATACAATAGAAGCTGTGACTACATACATGATGGTAAATATTTTTTATATATTTAGAGCATACAGTATGGAGCTCAACATCCAACAACTAAATCACAACTGAAGGAAAACGTCGTGTTTAATAGATATAAAACAACGTTACCATGTAAGTATAAAATAATGAAATTTCGACTATGGTTGTTACTTTTTAGCAAATAGTTCATGGCACTCGGGGTCATATGGCAGTATATGAACGGATCCGTCACCAAAAAAATAGTATATGGACCGAAGCTTCTGAGAAAATAGTGACCGACTGGTTAGCAAAGACAAATAGGGAAAATAAAAACGTAAAGTGTAATATATAATAGTGTTGACTTAGCAATGACTAGGACAAAATAGTGCTCAGGGTTGAAGACATAGTGCACGACCCGAAGGGAAGTGCACCATGTCCTCAACCCTGACCACTATATGGCAGGGTCATTACTGACACAACATTATTATTATTATTATGCTGATTGTTATATGTAGACATAATATATTGAGAACTATTACAATAAAGGAGGTCCTGATATTGGAGACTAATATATTGGATCAGATAGTCTTGAAAGTGTGATAATATTCTTGGTGTCATTTAAGGCTTTAAAAATATAAAGACTTTTGAAGTATGAAATTTAATTAACAACAATAACAAGTATTAAAAAAACACTTAGACGACTATGATAGATTGACAGATTGGATCCGCCCCCTTGCACGTGGGCTAGCTATACATAGCTTGACAGACAGCTGAAAACCCAGCCTTCCCCGCGTGAAACTGGCATAGTAGATGTACTATTTTCGCATAGTATATCAACGCTAAATAATTATTTGCGATATATGCCAAAATATCGGTATGAACTTGTATTACAGAAGAAATTTACAGAAAGCATAATATTTTTTAAAGGAATGAATAATAACACATTAATTTGATTGCCCTTTCTGTTTGTTGTAGCTTAATGTTCATTGAAAATAAGCTTGAAATGTAATTAATATGAACATACATGTATATATTTTCTAATTGTATTTATATATTAACCTAAATAATAAAAGGCATTGTTTTATTGAAACAGATGATCACTCACGAGTAATTCTAGAAACAGAGCATGGATCAGGAAAGTCTGACTATATCAATGCAAATTACATTGACGTGAGTATGACTGGTGCTAAGAGTCCGTTGTTAAAGTGTTTTTTTTTCTTTGTCAAAGTCAGGCGAAAATATTAAATGAAACATAAAACTGATATCTGCGGTTTATCATCCTTCCTTCTCGCTATATCTACCGTCAAACTCCATAAGCAAAACTCGTATCAACGTCGTATGAGCTGAGAAGTACTTAATAACAGTCAGCAGGAGTTATCACCAAATTCTCCCAATATTTAAACGATTATTACTGTGAAGATGACAAAAGTAAATAAAAAACATCAACATCCTTAGGTAGTAAACATTTCATTTTTTAAAACATAAATCAAATTAGGAACTGTCAGCAATATCAACAAACATCGTCCTTCAAAAATGTTCTTGAAAACCGCTGCTGGACATACCTTTTTTTACATCATCAAAACAAAACCGCTAATGAAAATGAGTGGATCACTTAAATTTTCATTATTTTAAATCATTGTCCTTGAACTATGCTTATTTTGGTTATATGCTCATCAAGTTACGCTATTAAATCCACCATGTACTCTAATAATGAATGGTATGTTTGCAAATTACTTACGAACTATGTATTGAAGCGTATTTGTTCTAAAGGAGTGAGTGCTGATAAATATTTTGAAATATGTAATTTTTTCCGCGAAAACACAAATATCGAAATCTATGGATGTACCATATATCCATGTTTATGTTTGACTTAAGGATGATAAACATGTCATCTGAATAAGAATATGATTGATACTGACAAATATCAGTCTGTTCTACAGAATATGAAGATTGTGATTCGTTCGCTTCGCTCACTCGCCAACAAACTTCATATTGTGGCTCAACAGGCTAATATTTTCGGTATCAATCAATTCACATTCAGATAACACATACATCTCGTATGCTGAAACAAACAGCTTACACGATAATTATATGCACGTATTACACATTTATGCATTGATAGTGTGCAATTTTATTCAATTAATGTAAGCTTTATATTTATAAAACTGTAATGATGAGAACGGTCATTACAGATAACTTGATTTTCCTTTCAGGGATTTGAAAAAGACAAATGTTACATCGCATCTCAAGGTAATTATGCACTGTTAGTGGTAGAATATCATTGGCTATGCATACCGTATGTTTTGTGAATTTATATATCTAAGCATGAATTCACCTTTAACAGCCTTTACTATTATCTCCCTTCTAGTTCACTTTTCTTAGAGACACAATAGATAGAAACATCGATATGGAGTTTGGTGCATACGACGTCTTTCTGACATAACCTCCATCAAGTAATCTCATAATAAGAGTTTTTAATTTAAAAGTAGTTAGGAGCAAGTAAATCAAAGGACCTAAACAGTATAACAAAATCGTCTAAGGTCACCTCTGTCTGATGGAACAGAACCTTAGTTTTATTAATAATAACATTATTTATTAACCGTAAACCTCAATAATAGATATATCTAGTAAAAATAAATCTAGTAATTCCTGGCATGGCGAAACACTGACTGGGAAGATAATGCCCTCGAGACTAATAATAAACCTGCAGAGGTATCTACTCATGGATATATGAATAACAGTTCTGCTACAAATTATAAAAAAATATGACTTTTACATTTATATTATTATCGTATAATAGAAACATAGGACGATATATTTCATTAGGTGTTGGTGGTCAGTTTTATTGGTGGAGGAAACTGAAGTACCGGAGAAAATCATTGATCTCCCGCAAGTCACTGACATACTTCATCATATACTGTTGTATCGAGTACACCTTGCCTGAGTGGGATTCGAGCTCACAACGTCAGTGGAGATAGGCACTGATTGGATAGTTAGCTATAAATCCAAACTCTACAATATGACAACAACCACGACGGACCTAGAACTGTTATGCTGTTGCGAAATATCTTTCAATCTCTAACTAAAACTTTGTACCTTATATATATATATATATATATATAGAATTGTATTCACTATAAATATTGGATTGCATTCCTTATGTTTATTGTATTGCATTACATTATAATATTTTACAGGTCCGACAAAGATTACCATACCAGACCATTGGAGAATGATTTGGCAGAACAACGTAAACAAGATTGTTATGTTGACAAATCTAGAAGAATCAGGAAAGGTTATTAATTTATGCTTTTTATGTCAATTTCTAGATTTTTGTTTTACAGCTTTGTTTGCCTTCCGTGTGTTAAAAGTCAAATTTCTATCAATTATGCTCTTGATAATTGTATGCTTTGTTTTAAATATATGAACAAGGATAAACGTTTAGTGATATTGCTGCTTATTCATCTTTTTTATATGTTAATTTGATTGATATATCTAATTTGTATCACTGGGTCGATACCTCAGCTGGTGGACTATTAGTACCGAAAAGTATTATCTACCTAACACTCCATGTTTCCCCACATGTGTGGTTTATCATATATATTCATTATTGAAATCTAGTTTCTAAATAATGTAATTATTATTAGAAATAAGGTTCTCCTCTCTTAAGCATAGATGATCTTATTCTACATTTGCTATCATATTATGACCTTTGGTTTTCTTGCTCCCAAAATATCTTAAATTTCTATTTGTGTTATGTTGAGCGTGCCTGATGACGGTTATTCCAGGAGCATGCATTGCGCACTAATTAGATATCTCCGTTTTTATTACATAAATATTTGAATTTGTATTATAACGTGATGTTTATGAGCTTATGCCACTCTACGTTTAGTATGTATAATGAACATATGGCGCTCTAAATTAAGATATATGTATTTTAACTTTTCATATTTTTTATCTATTTAGGTTAAATGTGATAGATACTGGCCAGTTGGTGGTAAGCCAATGACGCACGGAAGCCTTGTACTTACACTAGTGACAGAAAAGGAAAGAACAGCTTATGTAACAAGGGAAATATCTGTTGTGAACAAAAAGGTTGGATGAGCATTACATAACTTTTTATTTATTTTGTATTAGATAACCTGCCCCTCCCCCCAAGCAAAATATCAATATAGTAGATATGTCAAGAATATGCGTCTTTTCGACAGGCTGTTTGCATTTGAAACAACACAATAAATATGGTCAAAAGTATGCATGCATTTTTATTTATAACGGGTATATTTCTAATCTGACTTTTGAAATAGTTAATATGTGTTCAACGACGCTTCTAATAATATTTCACTTATATCCTTATAGTCAGTTTATTTGCAGGGAAACCTTTAATCTTTCGGGTAAAAATCACCCGGCTGCCACAAGTCACTGGCAAGTTAATCATCGACACAATATTATCTAGTATATTCCGCCACGGGTGACCATCCAACTCTCAAGCATTAATAGTGTTAGGTGGTGATTGATAGGTAAATGTACATGTAATTACCCACCATACAAATAATGTTCTGTTGCCAAGTGCTATAATAATGTAAATGTGTTTATTTCTTAATATACGTTACATATATAACATATGGCTAACATTGTGCATACCCTGTCATCGATATCTTTGAATCTTCTTTTCCAACGTGTTCCTTATATCAATTGACAACGTGAATAAGTGTATTTTGTAGATATATATTGAATTCTAGCATGGCGTCCTTCATTGAAGGTTAGTGTAATCATGTTATGTCCATTACTGACTTCCACTTTAAAATTTAATTAAGACTTTTCCTACTATAATTGGAATAATTCATGGAAACCATAGTTTGTATAACGTTTTAACATGGGTTATATTATTTTCGTTGCATCTTATCCCTCGCCTTAGCTTCGGATAAAATGTTTACCCAAATAATGTTTCTCATATTAAAGCTGGATGCAAACTGTTGCTTCTATTAATGAATTCTTTATTATTACAATACGATTATTAACATTTAATCTACTAAAATCTAGACAAAAGAGAAGAGAATTGTAACCCAGCACCACTTTACAGCTTGGCCAGATCATGGAACACCGGATCCACTTTATCTAGTACTGTTTCATAGACATGTGACAACAGACTACAATCAAACAGAAAGTAGTCCACTTTTGGTTCACTGCAGGTAAACCTGTGGTATTTAAATTCAAAATATATCGACACCTAATATATGGCAACCTTATATGTATAACTCCGCTCCACAGGAGGGGGGTACTGTTTTACCTCTGTCCTTCGTCTGTCCTTCCGTACGTCCCAATATATTTTTCGTCGCATTTTTCTCAGCAGCTATTGATAGCAGACATCTGATAATTGGTCACAAGCTTCATACAGGTACCTCATATCGTGGGAAGCGTTATTGGACCCGTCAGATTCCTACTTCCTGCTTGCCGACATAGTTGGCTTTTATACACATTGAACATATATGCACATTTTTCGTCACCTGTTTATAAGTAATCATTGATGGCAGCACTCTGATATTTCGTCACAATCTTCATATTGCTACGCAATATTATGGGAAGTGTTTTTGGACCCGTCAGATTCCTACTTTCTGTTTGCCGACTTAGTTGGTTGTTATACACATTGAACATATATGCACATTTTTCGTCACATTTTTCTCAGCAACTATTGATGGCCAAAATCTGATATTTGGTCACAAGCTTCATATAGGTACCACATATCGTGGGAAGTGTTTTTTGATCCCCTAGATTCCTACTTCCTGTTTGCCGGCTTGGTTGGTTTTTATACACATTGAACATATATGCGGGGGTATCATAAGTGAGCATTAGCTCACAGTTCATCTTGTTATATATTATTAAGCTGATTACACAGTGGAACACATTGTACTCCGTTCTTTTGATCTTAATAAATCATGTCATGCAATATGTTCGTTGTGTTGCATATGATAGCGTGTCGTGCAATGGTAAGGTATATCCAAACCATTATAGTATGTTTTTGAACGAAACATTTTTATCCTGGGGTATGGTGCATTGTTCATAGAATGACTACAGACATTATATATTTGATATTATAATTCAATTTTGTGTATGGTCTGATTTGATTTATTACTAATGAACGTAAAATTATTAATCTACCTGTCGTAACTAAAGGGTTCAGCTGGACGGATCCGCCATCTTGAAAACGTGAAATCGTACATGTCATATTTACAACAATACACACACATAATTCAGCTAAATTTGATCAAAATTGAAGCGCACACGAAGCCAAATAATGTATGATCTTCACGTTTCTAACTAGAAGTCTTCAAATGACGTCAACAACATTTCGCGGAATGTTAATTTGTGTGATTTTTAAACCCAGGGAAATGTATTAATTCACTTTTATGTGCATCATTGCATTAGAATGGAGAAAATGTATTTTAACTTTTGCGGACGTAATTCTTGGTTTTTCAGTCGCAAATATCCGATTGCATAGCTCCGCTGTGCGTCACAACGTATGCTCAATTTGCGACTGCAAAACCGACGATTTACGTCTGCAAAGCTTAACATACAATACAGTTATCTCCTAATTATATTTTAGGTTATGATTATAACATGTAACAGCCAGCCCAAAGAAAATAAAAATAATATATTAAATTTAAAGTAATTTCTGATGAAAGTATTTACTTAAGGTACAATTGGTAACAAGATGACATCCCAAACTCAGAAACAAAGCAATGTTTTCTATCGACCGGATTGGCAATCATCATGTTCCATTTCAATGCATTTGATTATACATTAACTGTACAATAAAACGATTTAAACTTTGCTCGATTATGATCACCCTTTTCGTATTTTCAAAGTCTTCTTCATATTTACCTATTTGCAATATTTGAGTTCTTGATGGAAATTCATATCATTATATAGAACAAGCCGACCAAACCTCGGATAATTTGATCCAAGTCCTCCCCACCCTGATGACTAGATGTCCATGGGCAATACAAATGTAAATAAAGAATTATAAATCTTGCACTGATTCACCTCCACTCAAACACACCACACAATATAACAAGCATGGAATTACTTTATCAACATCATTAGTACAATAGTAGAGTCAGTGAATGTTCGTTCACTTATAATATTATGTACATATTACAGTGCTGGCATTGGTAGAACCGGGACATACATTGCACTAGATGCTTTGTTGGAGGAAGGACGTACCACTGGCTCTGTTAATATTGCCAATTTTCTAATGCAAATGAGATACGGTCGTATGAATATGATCCAGACTCCTGTAAGTAAAGCAATATATTTGTCAAACGTGTCATACCCATATATTAATGTTACTATGTCTGCTTCAAATTACGATGGGGTCAGTCGTGATCGTATGGTAGTTGGATTAACACCCACCTATGCAATCAGTTCCTATCACCATTAACATTATGAGTTCGAACCTCGATCAGGCTAGGTGTACTTGATACAACATCATGTGATAAATTTTGTCAGTGACTTGCGACAGGTGGTGGGTTTTCTCCGGATATTCCGGTTTCTTCCTCCAAGAAAACTGACCGCCACGATATGACTGAAGTGTTGTTGAAAGTGAAAGGTGTTTAACACACCATAACCTAACTGCACCCTAACCTCATATTACGCCGAACATTGAAATAAATTATTGCATATGTGTAATGAATCAACATATATTTTACAGCACCAATACGTCTGTCTTCACTACGCTTTACTGGAAGCGTTTACAATGAAGGACACCAGTATACGGATAGAGAAGTTCAATAAAGTATGGAGGGATATCCAGTCAAACAAACGTCCCATTAATCATCAAAGGATTAACGAAGAATTTAAGGTACGGAGTCAATGGAACAGTGCATAATTTATCATCGGGTTTGTTGCTAGAGTAACACGACGGGTATCACTAGTGGAACAGGAACTTATTATCCTTCGAGAGCACATGCGTTCATACCCGGTTTTAAGTGGGAGTTCGCGTTACTCGATCTATGTTTTTCTGTGAATTGATTTGTAGATCGTTTGTTTGTTGTTTTGTCCTTTTTCATTTGCCCATTGCGTTGTCTATCCTTCTTTGATTTACGGATTCTCATTACCCAATTGGTTATCTTCAAACTCTTCTTCAACGTTCATACATATTTCACTTACTATGAGGCATATTCAAATATTGATTTATCCAGAAGTCGTTTTTCACGATAATTACAATGCTTTAGTATAACAGATTATAACTATAGTTATGTAACAATATATTTTTCACTTAATCAATGAATGTTAGAGATTACCAAAGTTGCAATAAAAAATGGACAATCCAGAGAAACTGGCAACATATGGTATACAAGACGTAGAAAAACAAAACACCATAACATGCACATATAGCGTAAATAAGATACGAGCCCTCCTAACATATCATGTTTTATGCAACCATTTTTAGATGTTGGAAGCCAAGAAATCTGAGCTCGAATCGCCGGAATATATTGCAGCCATGAGCACCGAGAACATCAATAAAAACAGAAATCGAAAATGTGTTGCCAGTGAGTATCATTAGATTAATAAGAAATGTTGTACTACATGTATTGATCTGCGAATAATTCATGTTATATACACAATGCACTGTGATGTATCTGGTAAATAGTTTTACTTTGGGTACCAGTCGAGCATACCTCGTGGTGTGCTGTGTGAACATACTCCTAATTTGTGAAAGGGTATATTTTATTGTAGATAATATGTTATTATTCTATGATAAACTACAATGATCTAGCATGTGGGATAAGCAATGGTAAATTGTAATGATGACCCATAGAACCCGTATGTTTACTTAATACAAGTTTTAAATATCTACTGGCATTTCATAGAAAGCAATTACTGGTATGTTCTTCAGTATTTGACATCCTGATCACAAATAGAGAAAACAATAATAAAGGAACGTGGAATTGTTTGCTCCTTTCATTTTGAAAACACAGTAATATCGGTCATTTTTTCTCAATACGCATATTGTTTGTTTGATGGTGTTTAATGCCACTTTCAACAATAGTTCAGTTATATCGTGACGGCCAGTTTTATTGGTGGGGGAAACCGGAGGACCTGGAGAAAACCACCTATCTTTCGCAAGTCACTGACAAACTTTATCACATAATGTTGTACACCTCGCCCTGATCGAGATCCGAACTCACAACATCAGTAGTGATATGTACTGATTTCATCGGTAGTTGTAAATACAATTACCATACATTCACAGCCACGACGGCCCCCATAATGAGCCATTCACAAGGTGCATTTAAATATAAAACAACTAATACAAGACTACGACACGACATAAGATTATGGAAATTGATGTACATGTGTGAATATGGCTCGGCTTGATTATTAAAAAAAAACATCTTTGAATAAAGATACCTGGTCTTCATTATTAATATTATTTATGTTATTCAACGTGAAGCACAGTTGTCATTACATTAATAGAACGATTTATTGTGATACAACAAATATATCAATATATATTTTATGTATAATTACAACTTATATAAGAATCCTGGATTTTGATTGGTTAATAACCGTTGTAATTTTCGTGTATTTTCATATTTAGGATTAATTTCGCTCATTTTTTCCGGTGTCGGGGTATTTGCATGAAGATTTACCTTTTATTCCCTCTCTGCCGTGGTATTTGCGAAAACGTATTTTACCTTTTTACCATCGCATGCCTGAAAACCGCCCAATTCATTCGGAATAGTTCTCCTTTACCTGTATACGTAAGGTATCGTGATTAATCAAATTTGAAACCCGGAAGTGTTCCGATGTAAACGTATTTCACTTTTTTACCCTCGCGTGCCTCAAACCGCCAAATTCATGAGGAATACCAATACAAAAAAAAAAAAAAAATACAAATTCCTCAAAAGGTTTATAACAAGTTAAAACTTTTTGACAAAAACAATAAAAATAGAATATTCCTGAAAACGACAAGCAAAGGGTATTATAATATTTATTTAGCCCGTGTTCTAAATAATATTCGAGTAATTAAACATATATATCATATTGGGAGGGGTATTTGCAAAACTTTTCCAGTCTTGAGACTAAATTTCCCTCGCCTTTCGGCTCGGGAAATTTTCCGTCTCTCGACTGGTATTTTTCGCAAATACCCCTCCCAAACATGATACATCTGTTTATAATCCATGTTACCGTATCCATGGATTAAGATACAGATTGGTATTTTGTGAAATGTCTTAGTGATGGGATATTTTAAAATATAGATATGCATAAAAAAAGACAGACCAATACACAACTGTATGGTGTTTCTGCATTTGTCATAAGTTAATTACATGGTATTTAATTTTCACCAGAAGTGGACACATTCTTGAATGTAACAATCACATATATATATTTACGTTTTCTTCTGTATATCAATTGACTATTAAAATATTGGAACTCATCGCTTGTTGACTAATGCTAATTTTCATTACAGTGGACAGTACAAGGCTGTATCTTATGACATTTGAGAAAGGAAGATCAAACTTTATTAATGCAGTTCAGGTTCCTGTATGTAAACTTACAGTAA
This sequence comes from Bathymodiolus brooksi, assembly GCA_963680875.1. Taxonomy (NCBI): domain Eukaryota; kingdom Metazoa; phylum Mollusca; class Bivalvia; order Mytilida; family Modiolidae; genus Bathymodiolus; species Bathymodiolus brooksi. The sequence goes on along the minus strand of OY804589.1, from coordinate 54,672,281 downwards.
TATTTACATATCAGTTTTATATAGTGTGTATTTTCACATAGTTAGTATATTCTTGAATCTTGATTAAATATTAATTAGTGTAAACCGCGTCGGTGATGTAATGGGTAGTGTGGTTGATTCGAATATTGTTTATCGTGGTTTGGAGTCCAGATCAGGAAAATCCACAAACTATAACATTGGTATTTGTTGCTTCACAGCTAGGCATCCACTATTAAGGAGAAAGGGGAAAGAGTAGCAAAATCGTGTTGGTTCGAAATGAAGATAATGTGTCCGAGTGAAGCGACATGTCTACCACTGGACTGTTGTTTCAATGAGCTAACAGTATAAAATTTAACCCAGCGTGTTGATGTAGTACAAGGTTATCATTGTTTTATCGATGTATCCTGTTCCTCGTCATAGCCGAAAATGTTTTCATTTGGCAATAAAACAATCACTCACTCACATGATAATGGACGTACATAAACGTCCCAAATAGGACAATACATGCGATTATTTACCCGATTAACAGTTGAAAATAGCTATTATGTTGGAAAAGAAGTGGTAATTCAAGTAAGAAAAAATGATATGTATGTATGATTCTACGACTTTCAACACTTTGACTGTCACCGTTTCCTTTGGACATTGAAACAATGGCATTCGAATGGATTCCGAGTATTATCGATATGCACTTGAATAAAAGCTTTATAAGTTCATTCACGTTAACAAATTATTGTTTTGATCTGTTGGTTTTCCACATATATTGATAAGAACACTCTGATTTGCCCGTGATTATTGATTAAATCACGTTTATTAAATCACGTTTATTAAATCACGTTTACTACAGCTTCCAATCGTAGGTAAACGTTAGAGAATACCGAATGGGGCAATAATAAATGGCCATTCAAGTCAAACTGGCAAGATAGGGCTCACAAGTCGAAGACAAGCAAATGAAAATAACAACACAATGTGTAATGGACACCACTATGCACAAACAAACACAGCAAACGTAAATGAGACATGATCCCCCTGCAAAGCACTGGATATAAAGACGAATCGGACATCGTTTTTATTCTAGTTAGAATATAATTTATCTGGAGTTGATGGGTGATTATTGTTATTAACATTATTTAAATTATTTCAGTCATACACAAAATTTGTGGGATATCTAGCAACACAGCTACCACTGCCAGATACTAAAGTAGATTTCTGGACCATGATTAGAGATCACAGTTCGTCAACGATCGTCTTAATCCTGAATGATAACAAAGAGGTACACAATCACAAATAATTAACAAAGCATACAGTGAATATTTGTGAAAACTTTAGATGGTTGAACTGAATGTATTTGGTAATATGGGCAATTAATCAACATTTCAGCTATATGATTGCGCTCTATTTCGTTAGTTGTGGAACTTTGAGTATCTTGAGAAATCTACCTACCTGTCTAATGTAGCTTACTTATTTTGTATCGCGTGCACCTCACCATTAGGTGGAATTTAGCTTTCTCCACTTTACGGATGATTGGCAATAATAGTATATGTAGATGTAAATCCACCAATCATACGATCATATCCATGACTACCTCACCGGTCACTTCTGGCATTAGAAATTGACTTAATATATTGTGGTTGTTTTGGTTTTTGAATCTCAAAATTCCTCTTTGAAACATCTCGTCAATATCAGGAAACTTTGAAGATACTAAAGTGGTATTCAGAAGCCGTACATCAAAGAAGTACAGAAAATATATTGGCCAATCAGAAGCCGTACATCAAAGAAGTATAGACAATATATTGGCCAAAATAAAAGTTTAAACAATGATCTAGACAACACTACACAGACAATATATTGGCCAAAAGAAAAAAGACAAACAATGATCTACACAACACTACACAAAAAGCTACAGATTAAGCAACACTAACCCCACAAACATCACGAATTGTATGTTGCTCATGCAAATCAATTGATACATTAAGTTTATGCTTTTATTGTATGGAAAAATAACTTTTGCTATGTTATATGATAACGTATTTACTAGGTTTCTGTATATATATATTAATCTTTTCAGGCTGATCTAGTGTATACAGCATCGACAGATTCCTTTACTTGTGGTCATTTTACCATGAAAATTACAAAACGAGAGCAAGGAGAACTTAACATTACAGAGGCGACCCTGATTATGTCCAAGAAGGTGATATATTAAGGATATACTTCTGAGGCATTTCATCAACTATATTTACAAATGTACCATTTCGTGATTTTGTTTTATCAGAAACGTTATTTACAAGGTATTTGTAATATAAATGACGTTCTCGTGGAAAGCAGTGCATGTTGATTGGATATTTTGATTGGATGACAGATGTATCCTGTCATTCAATGAATGGTTATTTTTATATGTTGATCAACGAATATCGTGTTTGTTCTTTATATCACACATTCAGTTTCCACAATCTACATCGTATGTTTTGATTCTCGTCTCTGGGTTGTCCATTCTTGGTTACCCTTCGGTTTTAAATAACGTTTATTTCTCTGGATTGTCAATTCTTGATTGCCCCTTCAGTTATCGCTAACATTTATTAAACATTAAGCATCAAATGTATTTTAAACTTTCTTTTCATAATTGGGAGAAACCATAATATATCCTCCAGAGCTGGAAGTTAAAGAGACCACAGATACCGCTTCGTCCGCATTATTTTTGGACTTATACCTCGAATTTGACGACAGTGGTCAAATCAATACTAAAATATATGATAAACGGGACGACTTCAATTTTAAAATCATAAATTTTCCAAATATGTGCAACAATATACCAGCTTCTCCTGCATATGGTGTTTACATCTTGCAATTGATTCGTTATGCAAGGGTCAGTAGCAATTATTCTGATTTCCTGAAACGTCATCTTCATCTAAGAAACAGGCTACTGGGCCAGGGCTATGAAAAGATTCGCCTTATTCGATCTCTTGAAAAGCTTATATTTCGATACCAAGATCTTGTCGAAATATATTCTGTCTCTACAGAAAAGATTATAAACGGTGGATTTTTAAATAATGAAAATCTATAAAGATAAGTGGTCAAGAACAAAAATGTCAAAAATACTTTTTTATCAATGTGTGACGTAAAGATATTTTTGGCATTCACTTCACTGAGTTAGGTGCTGTTATGACAACTGTTTTACCTGTTGTGTTCAAGTATTGTTATAAATACTGTTATAGTGACAGCCGGAAACTTTGAGCCGTAATGGAAAGGGAGAGGTTTGGCGCTTTAAAATCTGATTCAACCCACCATTTCTTTAGAAATGCCTGTACCAAGTCAGGGTCATTACGTTTTCACAGATTTCCGGTTGTTGACTGATTTTGTCTGTTTATATACTTATGAGTTTTACCTTTCCCTTTGTAAGATTGCTCGGTAATGTTGTTATTACCCTTATTTATTGTATATTGCAATGATCAGCTCACTGGGAGATAATCACATTTGTGTTGCAATGGTGAAATCATAAGGACATACACTAATTGTATTGGAATCAAAAGACATTATTTAAACATTACTATTTAAATTTAACAAAACTATTTCTTTTCTTTGAAATACATTTCAGGACGATAAACCAAAAGAAATAGCCATATACCAAACCGTGTGTGAAAACATGCCAGATCCTCAAGTTTTGTGCAGACTGGTTGATTTAATATCTACAAGAATCAGTATGTCTCGTGATCCAGTTACTGTTGTCAGTAGGTAGGTAGATACACCCTCTAGTCTACAAAATATCAACAAGTAGCAGTGTGTTGAGTTATCCATTTACACGCGGATCCAATTGTAGTTTGGCTTGGTTTATGGTGTTTAGCGCCACTTTTAAAAATATCTCAGTTATATGGTGGCGGTCAACTACCATACCATCACAACCACGACGGCCTCCAATCCAATGGTGTATGCACATTTGGTGAATATACACACATCAGTACAGAGAAAGATGCAGCATTTGATTCTAAAGTACGTTTTGTATTATTTATTTCTTTGAATTGGAATAAAAACAACGTAAATCAGATTGAAACCATATTCATGTATTGGAGTATTTTATTGTCATGTGTCAAGAAATCATTAGATTTAGGTATGACAAGTGATATTCCCGAATGAAACGTCCAATGTCCTAGTAATTGCGATAATCTGGAACAAGGTGGTGTGGTCGTTCGTATAAACTGGATGACTACTATTGTGTTTGTTTTCGTACCTCAATTCCATGCTATCAATGCCATAATAACACCCAAGTCTAAATGTTGCTATTTCTATGGTATTGCTTCAGCTTCAAGTTATGAGGAGGTTCCAGTTTACCATGTCTAGAACCAGATCTTACAGATGGTTTTTATGGGTGTTATAGGAATTGTCCGATTCTTTGTTGGTCTTTTTTGTTCCCTTCTAAGTGTCCCCAGAATTCTATTTTAACGATAAATGTTATCAAATAGTTCTGACTCTCGCAACTCATGAGTTTTGGCCCCGAACCAGCATATAAAAAGCATGCAAAGGCACTACTCTGATTGGTTTGCCATCACTCGTGAACGACTATAAACCAACCCTGACACATACCATGGTATGGACATGATTAATATATAGAGATCTACATGAACACAACATGTGTACTATACCGTCTCCATTATAATCGTATATATCCATGTTATTAACATTTATGTTTATGTCTCCATCAGTGATGGTGCAAAGAATTGTGGGTTGTTCTGTACATTTACCAATGCAGTATCAAGTATGAAGATCGATGAGACAGCAGATATCTTCCAACTTGTACGGCTTCTGCAGTTAAGACGTCCTGAATGTTTTGCAGACTTTGTAAGTATTAACCTATGTTTAACATGTTCTTATTATTTTTGTATTACACTAAGAATAGTTCTCTCATGATGGAGTTATCATTTTTGGTAACCAGTTAATTGAAATACACCATTGTTGTATACTATTGTGTACTAATTTCAAGATACTGAAAATAAGGAATTGCCTATTATCTGTATCTTTGTCTATTTTTTTCATTCCTAGCCATTTTATGGAAATAATGTTGAAATAGCGATGCTCTACAATTCAGCTTAAATCAATAAACACAAATAAGACCACCTCAACCAGGTCCTGGCTTGAGACTGACACAAACATGTGGCGGATTACAACCTAAACATTTTTTACCTTTTCACCTATCATCTTTAAGTATCCTCGCTGTCACAGATGACCACGGATATGTTCAGAAACGCGGTGTGTGCACTGAATTCAAAATACAAATTTTTATTCTGAATGTTGTAGTACAATTCCTGCCCTTTGGCGTGGCTTATCATTGTGTCTTTAACAAGAGTACCACGATGAGAGCCACTGGTGGAACAATAATCTTTACCTTTCCTGTTGAACATGTGTAATATAATTTGTTCATACAATGACAATTTGCTACATTAGCGAAGTTTAAGTTTAAAACTCTGCTGTCTTTATTACAGGAAGAATACCGTCTTTGCTATGAAGCTTTGAATATCTACATAGAATCTTCAAATGTGTATGCCAACTTCTAACTCAGAACAAACAGTTGAAATAAAAGACAACGACGTTTGTTATGAAATAACAGATAATCGATTGACTTTACTTACTCACCTTTACTGAAGATGATTACACTCTTTACAAAATGGAAACTCGCTTCAAATCGATAGTTACATCATCATCTGGAAACCATGCACATATTTGTTTATTATTAAAAAGTCTTGGTCAGTGGAGGAAAGTGAACCTCCTTACTGCATAAAGTACTTTACACAATTCCTTTTGTTCGATAAATATCATTTTGTATGTATATATATATATGTTTTTTTGCATGCCTGTAAGACTTGCGCGTATTGATTAATAAGGTGACTTATCTCCTATGACAAATGATGTAATTATAAAACTTATAATTAACAATGATAAAACTGGTGACATTTAATGATTTACCAATAATCAAATGTGTTTATTTAGCTGTTTTCTTAGTTAATTAAAATATGATTAAATTAATCGTAAAATATTGTAACATCAAACAAAACATTAGTTTTACAAAGAATCGAGCATGGTTTTTTTTTATTATTTTTCTAAAAATTATATATATTAAATGTGTTTATTTAGGTGTTTTCTTATTGAAGTATGATATGATTAAAGTACGGATTGAAACACTAATAAAATAGTATTACAGATAGTCGAGAATGGTTTCTTTATTCATTTTTCTAAAAATTATATTCCATGCAATAGAAACTTCATATATAGATTGTTATAAAGCAAGATTCGTTTGTTAAAATCTTGGTGACCAATACTCTGATTACCCGTATAATAATAATAACCTCAACTAGAAGTTCAGATGATGTACTTAGCATTATATTATTGTCGTAATTATAATCTCTCCGTGTATTTTTCTTCAAGATATGGAGAAATAATTAGAAATGTAACAATGAAATGAAAAACAAACAACAAATACCACACTTCCAAAATATAATAGAAAAATGCGTAGAAAAATGTAAAATAGATATCCATAATACACTAATACATGACACACTAAACACACTAATGCATGACCACCCGACACCCTTAGCACACTAATACATGACACCCGTAACACACTAATACATGACCACTCGGTTTGTGGACTTGCTCCGGAGAAAATGGATTTACTAACACACATGACCACTCGGTCTGTACCTAAAATTATATATATATATTGTTTATTTAGTTATTTAGTTATAAGATCACTTATATATTGAGGGCTTTCCTTATTCATAATTGAAATGTTTCAATGCCTATTCTACATATACGCCTAACTTTTAAAGAATGTTATTCTGATTTAGTCAAAATTTCTTCACATGTGGAATGGTTTGCATTATCTATATTAACTTATTCAAATTTTTATTAAAATATATAAAATATAATGTTTTGTCTGCTTCTAGTTACATGTGTTGGAATTACAAAGTGTGCACACAGCATATTACACTAAAAGTATTACATCGCATCGTTTTGTAGTCGGTTATCTGTTGATGAAATTCCGTTGCCTGATGAAAGCCACCAATCTATAGTGTTAGAAAATTTCGTGTACACCAATCTACATTGTATAGTGTTAGAAAAACATCTTCACTTTAGGAAATTTCGTGTACAGCTCACAAATGGTGTGGATAGCAAACAAATACGTTGTAGGAAATGGATATTAGGGTTTAGAGAGCAACTTGGCAAACACATCCTGAATTCCGACACTCAGCAGTGTTCTCCATTGCTGGTTATAGCCGGCTTCGCCGACCAGCTATAATTTTGTTACTACCGACATTCATTTTTCAAAGCTGGTCGGAAAATTAACATTGTTTTCCCAACTTGCGTATTGATCCCAATTAAAATCATGTGTTGTATTTCATGTGGCTCTTATGTTACAATCTTCAGAATGTCTTTAAAAGTATATTGAATCAGGGGACAGTTGACCATTTTAATGATGAAATAAGTACGAACATACTTTTAATGGGTTATAATCCACATGCAAATGTTTTTGAATTATTTGACTTTGCAAAACGACAGAAATATTTATCTGTGAAAAGATTTTGATAACTTCCGGTAAAAAAAATACTTCCAAACTATACACTAACACTAACGGTGACACACTTTTACATGTAAGTGCTGTATAAACATTTCTCTTTTAAATTATAACACCCTTCGATTAGCATATTTTATCATCTTTCTTTAAACAATTAAGGTAGTGTTAGACGAATTATCCCTTGTATTCGGACGTTAATTAATGTCTTGTGTGTATACTATTCCATGTCGCTTCCACCTACAAGACAATTTACAACAGCGGCTAGCAAGGACGACTGTGTATCGTGAAGCAAGACAAATGTTCGTGACTCTGCTTATCATCCTACATTTTTTTAGTGATAATTTGAGAAATATATATACTCATAACACTACTTTGTAGGACATGCATGCATTGTTTCTACAGCGTCAATTTGTTCTCAGCATGCAGAACTGTACACGAAAAAATCAAGCAAACAAAGAAATGCAGAACAATACATTAATCTACTTTCGACTGCAAGTCGTGAAAGATATAGATCTTCACCGCATTATGGAAGCCATTAGTTAGTCTATTACAAAGCAATATCGGGAATTATCATCATCTGATCTAACAGAAATTCTTCTTCATGATATAACAGAAAGACCACACACCTGCCGTGAAACAAAATCACTACGTAGATGGTGATTAAGAATTAAGTTATCCAGTTTGACAATATTGTGGATACCTTGCATATTGAAGATGATTATCACACATTGAATGGTATGTGCAGAGCCTGTAGATAATAAAAGCTAATACTTCACAGGTGCAAGCATCATTTTCATACTTGATCAATAATTTCAAGTATTATGTCTTTCCAAGGAAAACAAATTATAATATTATTGTCAAAGAAAATTGCGGAATGTCTAGTCATGTGATTGGCTATGTGGCTCGCCATGACGATTTAACCTTCGCAAAGCACAAAGCATTTGTAGATTCAAATGTTTTTTATCAATGTGTGACGTAAAATTATTTTTGACATTTACTTCACTGAATTTAGTACTGCTTTGACAACTATTTTACCTATTTTGTTCCAGTATTGTTATATATAGTGTTATAGTGACAACCGGAACCTTTGAGCCGTAATGAAAGTGGGAGGTTTGGCGCTTTAAAATCTGATTCAACCCACCATTTCTTTATAAATGCCTGTACCAAGTCAGGGTCATTACGGTTTTGACAGTTTTCCGGTAGTTGATTGATTTTGTCTGTTTATATACTTATGAGTTTTGACTTTCCCTTTGTAAGATTGTTCAGAATTCGGTAATTTTGTTATTACTCTTATGTTCAAGAAACAAAACGTATTTACTAAACCAGAGATGCACCGGATCATCAATAAAACATCTGTACTGCGTTGGTGGCAATCTTGGATTTCTGTCATAATGTTGTTTCAATCAGTTTTGTTGTTTCTGAAAAGGATTGAATAATATTCTGTCAGTTGCGTACAGATGAAGAAAGATGGTATTAGCAAATACATCTTGGTTCAAGGTTTACCATCGTTTTACTATTCAGAATTCAGAAAATGGCAAAACCATCGGCTGTCTATAATACCACTAATATTGTACATATGACAACGTCTGTGTCACAACTATTACAAATAGTATGCGTATTGTTCAAGATGATTGCTTTCTGCGTGAAAGCGCTGATCGCCTGGTTATATGTGATTGTTGGCATTTTGTGCACATGTGGAAAACACTTGCATGACAGCTATTTCAGCCAGGAAAATGGGCTGTCATGTATTTGTGGATTTATTTTTTCATTTTAATATATATTTCCCAAGATATTTCAATATTAAAATGTGTCCTGTGTAGGTGTTCATCTTGGATTTCCGCTCGACTTTAAATGGCGCCCAATAAGCATTTATTTATTGTATGGGCTCAATACGTTTCGTAGTTTCCGGTAACAAGATGTTTATGAATATGTTCCAATATTGTGCCATTTTAAAATTGTCTCCTGTGCCGGTAGTGATCTTGAACCTAGGATGAGGACTAAAACACATACTTTGGAAGATAACACTCCTGTGTTAATTCACAAAGCCTAAATGTGTTTGAAATATCCTGATATTAAGGACGCATTTCAGGTCCTGTTATCCATATTAAATTTCAAGTCGACATCAACATAGCCAAATCTAGTAGAGATCCCAGACCTAAAGTATACGGGTATATTATTGTATATATTTTTGACATGACATTAGAATGAGAAAACAGTAAAATGTTGTAAGAAATGTCTGAACATAACCAGACAATGGCAAAAAAAGTAGACTTGAAATTAACACAGCGAGATAAAGAAATCGTTGTTTCTGTTTCACTAGAAACGAAGATGACGACCATGTAAGTATGAAAAGAAAGTTAAGCAGTTGATTGTCAACAATTCTACAAATATTAATCGTTCATCTTCACTCACTGAACACAAGAACACAAAATACATTGTTGGAAATCCAGGCCATGGCTTTGGACAGGTAAACATGTGTGGTGGGCCTAAACCGTCCAATTGGACGCAAACCTCCCTCTTGATAACTTGATATCCAACGGCAATACAACAGCAATGTTAAATCTCAGTAAGGAATGTCAAGACAGTATCCATTCATTCCGATTGTCAAAGGGGAATACAAGACAAAGCATGATTGCTGAAATTAACAGTTCCTAAATAATGTAATTATTAATAAAACTGAGATTTTTCTTCTGCTGGTATAGGCGACTTTCCTGTTTAGACCCTTTAATTTTAATTTTAGTGCTCCTAACAATATAAATGATTTGGCTTTCTGATCTTTCGATGTGGAGCGTACCTGATGAAGGTTATTCCAGAAACGCGTCGTGCGCACTAAGTATGATATCTGCGTTTTTACAATGGATATTGTGGTGGAGCATAATATTGGATTTCTAATGCAAAAGAGTAGGAATAGAAATAAAAACCATCAATGAAATATTTGGTAAAATTGGTTCATTTGACACGGAATATTAGTATTGCAATTTTTGTCGGTTACATCTGAGGTGACATTTGTACAATATCTCTTCTGAATAATGACACATAGCATAGAACATCACTTCTAAATCAGATCTCAGACTAATGGTTTAATTGGAACACGTTAGCAAACTGTATGGCATAAGGTACACAAACACTTTTTCTGTGGGGAAGAGTGTTAATATTTGGGTCACATCCTCGTCCTGATAAACGTATCACCTTAATGATAGAAACAATATAATTCATGGCTATGATATTAATAAGGCAGCATTTATCAGTACATATAAAGTTAATTATTTAATGTTAATGTTATACGTATTTCAGTTATTATGGATTATGTATTGTGTAATTATTAGTATCTGTAATATTATAGCACTAAATTGACCAGAGTTATCTCAACTTTCTTGCTTTTCACTAAGCTTGGTGAAGGGAATTGCATTCATTAAGTATTCTTTTGGTGACAGAAACTCACTAATTATGTTGTCAATATTGCCTGGTACTAATTGAAATATTGTATTTTCACATAATAAATAATTGTGTCATTGTTCAGAGGAGACATTGTACAAGGTCATTTCAGGGGTTACCGAAAAATGTTGCAATACATATACTCAATGTCACATATATCAATTTAACAAAATGTTGTATTTATGCTTAACATTCCCATTCCTACCGGGCCTGGGTGGCTCAGTGAGTTAGGTCGTTGGATATAATAGCTCACACAAGCCTATCATCAATATGACGTGGGTTCGCGCCCAGCTTTATAGATTACAAAAGGATGCACTCGACTCACAGCCGCAAGTGATAAAGCTTGCCAGTTGCTTGCCCAGGGTCGGTGGCTCTCTCCGGGTATTCCGGCTTCCTCCACCACTAAAACTGGTCGCCATTGATATAGCTCAAATACTGCTGAAAGTGGCGCTAAAACACCAAAAATAAAAAAATAAACCCATTCTTACCCTTTTGTATATTGAAAATCCAATATTATGCTCAAACACACTGTCTAGAATAAAAACGTAGATATCAAGATTGGTGCGCACGACGCGTTTCTGAGATTACATCCACCAGGTACGCTCAACATCGAAAGATCGGAAAGCCATATAATTTATAGTTTTAGGAGCAATGAAATTAAAAGGCCTAAGCAGGAAAGTAAAAATTGGCTAGAGTCACCTATATCTGATGGAGGTGAACCTTAGTTTGATTAATAATTACATTACTTAGGAATTGCAAATTTCAGTAATCATGGTTTGCTTTGTATTCTCCCTTGACAATCGGAAGGAAAGGATACTTTCTTTTCTTTCTCTACAGATATTTAATATTGCCGTTGTATTGCCATCTGAGATCCAGTTATCAATAGGGGAGGTTCGGATCCCGATGACGTGCTTAGCCCCGCCAGATGTTTGTACCTGTCCCATTCCATGACCACAATTTCCAACTTTTTCTTTGTGTGCAGTGAGTGAAGATGAAAGATTGATACTGGTGGACTTGGTGACCTTCACTGCTTACACTTTCTTTTCATTATTACATGATCGTCATATTTGTTTCTAGTGAAACACCGATTTTTTTACCCTGCTGTGTTTATTTCATCTCTACTTTTTTTATTGGAATTGTTTGTGTATTTTCAGACTTCTGTTACAACATTGAGCAGTTTTATCCTTCTAATGTCATGTAAAACATAGATACAATAATGTACCCACATATTTTAGTTCTTGGATCTCTACTGTATTCTGTGATTTTGATGTCGATTTGAAATTTAACATGGACACCAGAGCCATAAATGCGTTCTGAATGTCAGAACATTTCAAGGACATTTTGACTTTATGAATGATTACAAGAGCGTTCTCTTCCAAATATGTGTTTTGGTGCTGATCATAGGTTCAAGATAACAACCAGCTCATGATACATTTTTAAAATGAGAAAATATTGGAATAATAAATATATACATCTTGTTATCTAGCAGATTGCTGTATCAACCATAATATGCATTTCCTTCAACGTAATTTAAGAGAGACATGCAAGGAACCACCGCTGTCAAAAACTAATGCTCGTTCACCACCAGCTCTGCAATGAGTCCATATCACTTCCAATATTTCCAATATATATCCACACCAGTTGCAAGCTGTACACGAAACTTCGTAAAGTGAATATTGTTTTCTAACACTAAAGATTTTCAGTTTTTACTAGGCAATGGCGTTTCATCAACAAATGACCAACTACAGTACGATGCGATATAATACTAATAGTATACTCTACTGTGTGTACATTTTGTGATTACCAACATACATAACTAGAAGAAGACACAACATCACGTTTAATATATTTTAATAAACAAGTTTAATAAACTAATAATAACTACATAAATCCTAATGTTTACACGAGAAATATAAAAACAGATTAAAGCCGTTATTTAAAGATTACTGATCGCGAATTAAAATCGTCACTCTGAGAATTATTGTCATTAGCCCTATAATTTGTCATGGAATGGGGTTTATATAAACGTTGATATCATAATTTAGTACGCACGACGCATTGCTGGAATAACCTTAATCAGCTACTTTCAAAGTCAATAGAATAACAAACAGAATAATCTAACAGTTTTTGGGAGCAAGAAAAAAAAAAAATTGCCTTAACATGATTGAATTTAGTATCCTATGACCGAAGAAGGAGAACATCCTCTTTATAATACTTGTATTATTTAGGAACTATAAATGTCAATAATAAATATATCAACATTATTTTGATATAACATACCATATAACCAGGTTTAAAGTCATTAATGTCATATTAATATTTAGGTATATTTTCAATACACATGTACTACGCGCAACATTTTCCATTCTTTCTAAATGTAGTGTATTACCATTCACCATCATTCCTAAATGTAATATACTACCGTTCACCATACTCCAAAATGTAATGTACTACCATTCACCATACTTCCTAAATGTAGTGTATTACCATTCACCATACCTTTTAAATGTAATGTACTACCATTCACCCTACTTCCTAAATATAATGTACAACCATTCACCCAATTTCCTAAATGTAATGTACTATCGTTCACCCTACTTCCTAAATGTAATATACAACCATTCACCATACTTTCTAAATGTAGTGTACTACCGTTCACCCTACTTCCTAAATATAATGTATTACCATTCACCCTACTCTCTAAATGTAATGTACTATTATCCACCATACTTCCTAAATGTAATTTACTATCATCCATCATACTTCCTAAATGTAATGTACTACCGTTCGCCCTACATCCTAAACGTAGTGCACAACCATTCACCATTCTTTCTAAATGTAGTGTATTACCATTCACCATACCTTTTAAATGTAATGTACTACCATTCACCCTACTTCCTAAATATAATGTACAACCATTCACCTAATTTCCTAAATGTAATGTACTATCGTTCACCCTACTTCCTAAATGTAATATACAACCATTCACCATACTTTCTAAATGTAGTGTACTACCGTTCACCCTACTTCCTAAATATAATGTATTACCATTCACCCTACTCTCTAAATGTAATGTACTATTATCCACCATACTTCCTAAATGTAATTTACTATCATCCATCATACTTCCTAAATGTAATGTACTACCGTTCGCCCTACATCCTAAACGTAGTGCACAACCATTCACCATTCTTTCTAAATGTAGTGTACTACCATTCATCCTACTTCCTAAATGTAATGTACTACCGTTCACCCTACTTCCTAAATGTAATGTATTACCATTCACCCTATTTTCTAAATGTAATGTACTACCATCCACCCTACTTCCTAAATGTAATGTACTACCATCCATCCCTACTTTCTAAATGTAATATACTACCATTCACCCTACTTCCTAAATGTAATGTACTACCAACCACCCTACTTCCTAAATGCAATGTATTACCATTCACCATACTTCTTAAATACAATGTACTACCATTGATGCTACTTCCTAAATGTAATGTACTACCATTCACTATGCTTCCTAAATGTAATGTACTACCATTCACCCTACTTTCTAAATGTAATATACTACCATTCATCCTACTTCTCAAATGTAATGTACTACCATCCACACTACTTCCTAAATGTAATGTACTATCATTCACCATGCTTCCTAATTGTAATGTACTACCATTCACCCTACTTCCTAAATGTAATGTACTACCATTCACCATACTTCCTAAATGTAATGAACTACCGTTCACCCTACTTCAACAATTCACTATGCTGTCTAAATGTAATGTACTTTCATTCACCATACTTTCCAAATGTAATGTACTACCATTCATCCTACTTCCTAAATGTAATGTATTACCATTCACCCTACTTCCTAAATGTAATTTACTACCGTTTACCATACCTAATTAATAACTGTATTTACAGTCACCCTACGAGCAAAACGGGCAACTTGTTGACATTTCTTCATACATGTAGAAACAAGCTTGTCCTTTCTTTCACCCTACAGTATGGTTATGACCATAACTCCTACTTTATTTCTTTTAACCATTGTGTTATCTGTTCTTCTTCGATATACGTTTCTGATTACCCCTTTGGTATCTTCAAACTCTTCTTTCTTAATAGTAATTAAAATACCTTTGTGTATCTCATCTTATGCTAATCTATCCAGTTGCACTGACATGATATATTGAATATATTCATCATCTTTCTACAATATGTAATTCATCAAAGCTAAGGACAATTTCCTGCGGGCATTCGTAACCGGAGATTAGTATTTCCTTCTGGCATTCGTAACTGGAGATGATTATGTCCTTCGTGCATTCGTAACCGGAGATTAGTTTGGTTATCCTCATTAGGCTCTTTGTTTTAATTAATTCCCATTGTTTGGTTTTCTAATCTTTAGGTCGTGGAAAATTACCTGATGAAGGTTGTTTTAGAAAAGCGTTGTGTCCACTAAATTAGTTGGCTTTCCAATGTTTTGGCTATGAGGGTATCTGATGAAGATTATTTCAGACACGGGTCGTGTGCACTAAATCATGTATTTACATGTACGTATTTATAACTATTGCTTACTTTTACAGTTGTATCAGCATGGCTATAGGTTAATTGATGGATTATACCCTTCAAAAGGCATGCTCGATGTGGCAGAGAAAAAGGAGAAATATCGAAAGTTATATTGGGAATTCTTCACACCAGAACCAACGAGTTTAGAAGAAAGTAAGTAAGTTGGGCAGGTAGTTCCTACTCCACTAGTAGCAAACGTTGTGTACTCTTGGTACAATCACCGGTGAAATGTCATGCATGAGGAAAGGATGGGATTGTGATACTTTTTACATTAAGCATATTTTATTGTCAAACAAATACATACAATGGATCAGACACACGTTATAAATGTACGAGGTCTTCTCCGTTACATATAAATCATTAAGTAGACAATGTATTACAACAACATAGCATTATTTCATTCAAGATTATTTGAGAAAAATGACATTATACTTCAAGATATATTGTGATTGATATTGATTCGTTGCCGTCAGATGAGTTAGTGGTACATACACATTAGACCATTCTGTTAGTGCCTAGTTTGTATTTGTGAACAGCTGCAAAAAGTGAGCAGTTGACATTATATGCGAAATCTAAATTACCATACAATATATTGTTAATGGATATATCTAACCCAAGATCTCTAATATTGTTCAGCATTACCTTTCTCTGATTTACAAACAGTTTCCAGTGTAGGAAGTAGTGTTTTGTGATTACGATTGTGATGACGGCAAACGGAATATGTCAGTGGTAACACAGGGTCATAACATCCATCTATGCTGGATATGTTGTACCATCCTTACAATATAAATAGAGTACGATATCCTATAAGTGTTAAAGCAACCATTGTTCGTTCTTTTATCCTTTTTCTCGTTGCCATTGCATGCCATTCCCTTCGATATGCCCTTTATTATCTAAAAACTTTCAGTCACCAAATAAGTCTGGAATTCAGGAAAGACAGGAATAAATTAGGAAGAAAGATATCCGTTATCAATTGGAATGCTTTCTTATTAAATGTATAATTACAGCGAGGACATATGTGTTCCTAGATATATGATGCACATGTTGCCTTTGGTTTCGAAATAGAATGTGTCATTTTCTTGAATAATTTGATTAGTACCATTCTTACTCCATACATAATGTTTACACAATGTAAATACCAACTGACATAGCAACAGGTTGAAGATGCCATAACCAGAAACCGTAAACTGAAGGACGACCAATTCAATAACCAACGAAAACAGAACAGAAGTACATATAATAGTCTACAAATAAGACGTGCGAAACTGCAAACTGGACAACACGAACCCGGAAGTGAACTCAAGTGCTCCGTTAATGGCACCCAGTGCCGGAATAAGGACAAATGAGGCCCTGTGCCAGTTAATTTATAAGGCCCCTTACTTGGGCCGTGAAGGAGGTAGACTCGCTAGGCCTACACAGGCAATCAGGCATACATGCTCAGGAAAATTAGGAATTGTTAAAATATTAAAATTGAACCACATACGCAAAAATCTATCGTAAAAACAAATTCCTTGCAGGAAAATGGACCCCCTGGTCAACGGGGTCCTCTGCTGAAGCACACCTATGAACAGTGATAAATCCGCCACTGATGGCACCCGCCGTGTTACTCGTATTATAAACCCGTTAACTCATGACTGTGGGAAAGACTGGAGTGAATTACAACAAACGGAACATATCCGTTAATATGTATGACACAGATATGCTCTAACGGTTTATCCCGACATAAACGTTAAAAGGGAACATATACTATCTAATAACGTTACCACGATTATTTCAAACATAAGTAAGTCGGTACACCATATACTTTCTGCATTTGTCATTATTAAGAAAATTTTGAAGATACCAAAGTTGTAATTCAAATCCGTAAATCGAAGAACAGACATCACAATGGCCAAATATATATATATATGTGTGACGTTGGAGATCCCATGACCTCCTATCAACCGTATTTCAAGCAACATAAATATGTGTAAGAAAATTGGCTCTTACGTCAGAGCAAAAAAACGTATGATATCCCATAATAAGACACCCATTTAGAAACTTGAAATATGAAACTTATTATTTTTATCATTTATCTTGAGTTCAATGTTATATTGATTACCTATGAAAACACCACAAGAGTTTGAAGATACCAAAGGGGTTATCAGAACCGTAAATCAAAGAAGGACAGACAACACAATGACCAAAAGACAAAGTACAAAAGGACAAACAACGGTTTACAAAACATACACATAAAACTAAAGATCGAGCAACAGGAACACCACTAAAAACCGGTGATGAGCTCATGTGATCTGGAAGGATAAGATTTAAGTTTAATCTTTTTCAGATAGCTACGACGCCATTTGTATGTCAGCAGCCATTGGAGGTGGAGACATACCAGCGAACTCTGTATATGACTTACAAAACCAGGTATGTTAGTCAAGTTAAATTCAACGTTTGTATTTATATATGGACATTAAGCAAAGTTTACGGCAATGTTTTTACAAATACTCCACACCCGGACTCCGAGGTTATGAAGTAGAATCTAGTATCTGCACTTACGGATACAACCCTCCAAAAGAGTCCACTAGGCGTGCTGTGGGAATGAAATGTATAATCATACTTAACCTTTTGACTTTTATCTCTCAGTTCTAAATCTGTACGGAAATACAAATAAAATGAGCTGATATGAATACATGTATACAACTAACCTCCAATGTCTCCGATGGCTAATGCAAAAACAAGCATTTAATAATACACAAATTTTATTAGTGACTTCTTTTTTCGTTTGTGACCTCTTTCTGACCTACAATGAATATGGTTGTGTATATGAAAATTAACAAGAAATCGCCCATGTTACTTTACCTTGAGCCAAAATATAATACTCTACAACACGTACACTGATATGACAATTAAAGATAATCTTACGACTTCTTATTACTCCATGATTCATTGATATACAAGTTGTTGAAACATCCAATAAAAAAAAAATGAATAATGATGAAAACAAAACAGAGCAGAAACATAAACAAAACAGCAACAACAAAAAACAAAATAAAGAAAACAATCAGAGCCACAAAATTAAAACAAAAACAAAAAAGCAAAAACAAATTAATTATAATAAACAAAGTAATAATAACAAAATTTATAAAGCCAAACAAAACAAACAAGCAAAAATATCAAACAAAGCTAATCAAAACAGAGCAAAATAAAACAAACAAAACAAAACAAAGAAAAACAACAACAAAAAACAAATGAAAAAAAAAGATATGCAAAAACCTAGAAACGTGATAATTAAAAACCAACAAAAAAATAAAATCAGATGAAAAAAGATTCAATTTTGAAAAGGGGAGATAATGATTTTTAAGAAATATTAATATCTTTTGCAGGTGGTATACTATGTTTAATCAGCAAGAGAGTAACACTACAAGAAATGTTACCATATATGGAAAAAATAGAAAAAGAGAAGAAAGTGGAAACAATAGATAGATTTAAAACTGAGGAATACAGTAACAGGTATTGCGGATTGGTTCTGGTGTACAGAGTTATATGAATGTTAGATATACTACATGTTGTACTTTTGGTTCTGTTTTAGAGAGTCATGTGACATTTAGAAATGTAATGCCAGTTGTAATAAATTAGTTCATGGTTGTTTTGTTTTTTTTACATTATGTTATATTGACAGTCAAATATAACAATATATTATTCAATTAAATTACCATTAAATATGATTGATACGGGTCTATGAGTGGTATGTGAACATGATTGATACGGGTCTATGAGTGATATGTGAACATGATTGATACGGGTATATGAGTGATATGTGAACATGATTGATACGGGTCTATGAGTGATATGTGAACATGATTGATACGGGTCTATGAGTGATATGTGAACATGAGTGGTATTATTCTATGAGCTACAGGTGAATATGCTTGGTACGGTTCTACGGATAACAGGTGATTATGATTGATGCGGTTCTGCGAATCACACGTTAGCATGATTTATATGGGTGTATGTGAACTTGATTGCAAAATATTGAGAAGTGGAGGCGGAATAATGGTCAGAATATACGCAATGTTTGAATTACATCATAAGGAGATTATATTGGTGGAGTTTGGGTTTGTGTTATTGTGTTTCAACAATACGGTGCTTAACGCCACTGTCAACACTATTTCAGTTATATCGCGCGGTCAGTTTTATTAGTGGAGGAAACCGGAGTGCCAGGAGCAAACCACCGACCTGTCGCAAGTTACTGACAGATTTTATCACATGATGTTGTATCGAGTACACCGCGCCTGAAGAGGATTCGAACTCACAACGTTGGTAGTTGTATACACTGATTACATAGGTAGCAATACATCCAATACGATCACGACAACGACGGTCCCTCATTGTTCATAAAATTGTTCTATAGTTTCAGTTCGACAAACTAAAGTAAAAAATAATAATTACCCATATCAAGCCAAGTTATATAAACTGTCAATATTAGTATTATAATAATAGTAGAAAACAACGTTGCTATATTGACATTTTATTAAATGCACATTTTCGACAGAATTATCTTTGTTATTAGTCAGAGCAAACATAGCCCCATTTGCCCTTTACTCCTGGTTTACTTTATTTCATTGAAGGGAGCATAATAGAATAATAGTAGAAAGCAATGTATTTTCATAGAATTAATTGAGCAATGGATTGAGTCAATTATACTTAATGGTTATTATATTATATCTGTATTGCTGTAATTTGGTTTATGGGTGTAATAAAAATTATTATTATATGACAATAACTATCCTAGATTCTGATTGGACAAAACACTACTTCACTCTCCATTTCAAAATGTGATGATCACCGCTCAAAAGTGCACGCGAGGTTAACATCACTGTTGAACTCTAGCGTGTACCCAAAAATAGCAACAGGGAAAGTCCAGGTTGTTTATTTTGAAAATGTATTGGTCGATATTTAAAGAAGCGGTTTTGCTATCCAATCAGCGTTTTCCTAACAACAGTTTGTAATACATCTTCTTGTTTTATGTCTACCCCACGTTGTTTTCCTTTCGCGACATTTGTTTGTTTTGAATTGTATTTATCTTCATGTGAAAGTTACAGGTGGATAAGAGGCTCGCTCAAGTAATACCTTGGGGAACCGTATATTTTTGTTTGTTTGTTTGTTTGTTTTGACTATTACAGTGAAAAAAAATCACTAACTTCGGATTTACTCATATTATAAAACAATTGATGACTGTGGATTTATCAACCCCAGAGATGGCCTCGGTTGATAAATCGTGGTATTAACCTCATCCAAAGTCATTAATTGTATATTAATAGCAAAATTATGAGTTGAAATAATGTTCCCAGCGGAGTGACATGTGTGCAGTGCATTGTAGTTCAAACGAGTTGGCACTATTAAAATATAGCTGTGTTGGTCTAGTACAAAGCGGACATCATCCTCTCATAGAAAGGGATTTGTTCGTTCCACGATACAGCTGGAATAAAAGTCACTTGTTGTTAAACAACCATTACTCATTCACCACCGTTTTTGAAACGTTTCAGTGAAACAATCACTAAAATGGAGTCAGGGTATATTGGTATTACAGAAATGTTTGAAGGACTTTTCATTTGTGTTTTATTACTGTTCATAATGTTATACTTTTTGGATTTCCATTCATCTGGCTTCAATCCCCACTGATGAGACATTTGTCGTTGAAATCTGCATATAATGCAATAATTCAACTTTAATATGTTCCCCATTTACTGGGTCGATGTCACTGTTGGTGCATGCACTATTAGTCCTATGATAGCATCACTAGGCCAATAGCTCCTAGTTTTATGAAATTGTCATCATAATATATTTGAATTCAAACTAATTAGATGATTTTGGCTATGATTTCTGGATATTTTGTGTTTATTATCCTTCACAATTTCCTACATTTTCTGTTTGTTACATTACAACACAAGCGACCTTACATCTCTCCTTTGTATCTTTGTAATGTATATATATATAATAGGTATATGAACTTTACATGATCCAGGAAAAGGAGCTAATTCACGCTTCTTCGTTGTATGATACAGGTATCACAAAGTTATTAAAGGAAGTAATCTAACTCTCTAGTGTTGGTGATCACTAGTGTCGGATTTACGCATCGAAATGTTATACATAAAACCTTCCTTATATTTCCCAAACGCGTGGCAGATATCAGAAGGTTGTTCATGAAAATGGGCTACTGTACATCTCTCCAGTGAATGGTATAAATATAAGATTATTATCCATGAAATAAACGACCCTACGTCTCTTCATTGTTAGATATATAAGCTTCAGAAGGTTGCCCATAGCAAAAAACTACCCATTGCTCTGGCGGCGTGAGATTCAGGTAACGAAATGTTGTTCGTGAAATTAAGCTACATTATATCTCTACAGTGGTTCATATAGGTATCATAATGTTATCCTTGAAATAAACTACCCTATATGATGCCAATGTACAATCCAGGTAACGAAATGTATCAATGGAAATAAGCTACTTAGATCATTCCTATTAGTGATATTGATTTCAAAATGGTATCTAGGATAATTAGCTACCTGACATTCATTCACTACATGGAATATGTGTCATAACAATGTCCATGAAAATAAGCTACCTTGCATCTGTTCATTGTATGATAAAGGGATCATTATGGATTACATGAAAAGAAGCTACCTTATGCATATGCTCATTGCATGACATATATATCACAGCATTTTCCTAGGACAACATAGTAAAATGCTATATAATTTAATACAAACGACGTGTTTCTCGAATAACCTTTATCATGAACGTCTTAAGCCAGCATAATTCAAAAGCGTGTGAGAGTAAGAAAATGAAAAGTCAACAATGTCTAAATTAGCTGTCTGAAAATGTGCGATTTTTTTAATAACCCCCTTGTGTAGCCGATAATTTCCTGACGCACAAGGGATTGGCAAGATATCAATATGGATTAAAAGTATTCTGTCGAATATAACAACAGATGGTATTGACAATTAGTGGCGTAGTTAGAGTGTGTGCCGATCGGGTAACCCTTGGGCTTGTCGCTCCCACCAAGGTCTTCCATAAAAAATACGACATATTGCACGTGACTTCCCTTATTACGGTTGCATACTGAAATATAGTAACAGTTAAACAAAAAGCAAAGACGACATATAGGGAAAAAAGTAAATATAATTGTAAAAAAAATTAAAACCATCTTTATTTCTAAAATGACAACTACAACTTTCTACAAAGAAACCTTTCCTGTTCTTTGTTGGCATTCCTATCATGCATGCCATTTAGTAAAACTTACCTTACAATGCCATCAAGTATCGGAGAACTGAACTTTTGGTAGGTGACTTGATCACAAAGTAAATAATATAGTGATGGTAATCTAATAGCAAGGAAAGTGAATAAGCTGGAATACAATAAAGTAATTTGGAAAAACAAGTGTAGCTGAAAATGACGCTTGGTCGATAAGAAATGATCAGAATGGGATGAAAACAATCCTCCAAATCACCAAAAATAAAGAGCACCTTGCCCAGAAGGGCTAGACACAAAAGACGAAAAATTTAACAATAAATGTCCTTAAATGAACTACTGTGTAGGAAAATAATTGAAATTTATATGATAACAACCAAGATGGTGTCTCTCCAAAATAGCAGTGCCGTGGCATTAAAGGAAACTTCCTGGATCCGTTCACTGTGGCATTAAAGGACACAGCCTGGGTCCGTTCATTGTAACATTAAAGGACACAGCCTGGGTCCGTTCACTGGAGTATTAAAGGAAACAGCCTGGGTCCGTTCTCTGTGGTATTAAAGGACACACCCTGGATCCGTTCACTGTGGCATTAAAGGACACAGCGTGGGTCCGTTCACTATGGCATTAAAGGACACATACTGAGTCCGTTCACTGTGGCTATAAAGGACGCAGCCTGGGTTCATTCACTGTGGCATTAAAGGACACAGCCTGGGTCCGTTCACTGTGGCTTTAAAGGAGACAGCCTTGGTCTGTTCACTGTGGCATTAAAGGACACAGTTTGGGTTCGTTCACTGTAGCATTAAAGGACACAGCATGGGTCCGTTCACTCTGGCATTAAAGGACACATCCTGGGTCCGTTCACTATGGCTTTAAAGGACACAGCCTGGGTCCGTTCACTGTGGCGTTTAAAGACACAGCCTGGGTCCGTTCACTATGGCATTAAAGGACACAACCTGGGTCCGTTCACTGTGGCGTTAACAGAAAACGCCTGAGTAATATATGGGAACAGCTCAAGTCATCATTGCGGGGGTGCTGTGCGGGGGTGCTACCGGAAGTGACGTCAGTCACGTGACCGGAAGTGACATTTGTCACCGGAACCAGAAGTATATTCTGCGCCCTAGTGAGACCTTTTGACCGGAAGTGACGTGAATCCGGAAGTATGTTCTGCGCATGTCCGTTTTTTCCTGCGTTTTTCTCCCTTAGTAGTATTACAAAATGTTGGTTGGGGGTGTTCTCTACCACGTCCACGTCCAATAACCATAAACCATTTTTTCAATTTTTATATAGTGTCTATATATATATAGGTTGTGTAGTACTCCAAGTAGTCTATCACGTCCGCAACT
Source organism: Bathymodiolus brooksi (assembly GCA_963680875.1). Lineage (NCBI taxonomy): Eukaryota > Metazoa > Mollusca > Bivalvia > Mytilida > Modiolidae > Bathymodiolus > Bathymodiolus brooksi. The sequence continues at coordinate 54,648,160 of OY804589.1, read as the reverse complement.
GTGGGGGTACTAAATAACCTAAGAGTCAAATGAATGAAATGGTAAATTTGACCCTACTTGCATAGTCTCTAACAAAAAATGTCCTTTTCACCGGAAGTGATGTGACCGGAAGTGACGAACCCGGAAGAGGCACTGTCCGGAAGTGATCGGAAGTATGTTCTACGCATGCTCAACCGAAAGTTGCGCAATATCCGCCCTAGTGGGGCCTTTTGACCGGAAGTGACGTTAGTCACGTAACCGGAAGAGGCCCTGTCCGGAAGTATGTTCTGCGCATGCCCCGTTTCCTCCTCTTTTTTCTTAGTAGTAGTAAATAGTACAATACTACTACTATAGTATGAAAAAAGCGCGGGAAATGACGTATCTTCCTGTGACGTCACTTCTGGTCACGTGACTAACGTCACTTTCTATTATGGCGTCACTTCCGGTTACAGAGCAGCAGCAACCATACTCACAGAGTAATGATGAAGAACCCTATTATATTTTGAAAACCAATAATCCGTTTTTGTTTTGGGAACCTCTATACTGTAATGTATTATGTGTAATATAGTCACTGCTATTGTTGTCTGTGTCACGTAAACAGGATCCACACATGTAATACTATAAACATTTTAATTGGACACCAGTTATTTAATGATGATTTGTAATAAATGATGGGAAATGTTTTACTATATAGTATCAGATAAAATCAACCGTAGACGTTGACTGTTGGATGATCAGCAATTGGTCAAATTTATCAATATATTTCAACCTGGTAGTAAGACAATTCATATTTAATCCTCAGCTTTTGTAAAGGAGCTAATACCATCTCATTGGGCAACATTGTATTAATGTGGTTGCTTTTAGAAGCTATAACATGCTGTGGTATTGATAGTAAAAATAGATTCTAGTTCGAAAATGAAAATTTGGGAAAATAATAAAACTTGTAAAAAATATATTCTGTGACGAAAATGAAATTTTCTTTTGAAAAAGTACGGGAAAATGATACGCGGAAAATGAGGTCACGTACGTGGAAAATGAGGTCACGTACGTGGAAAATGACGTCACGTACGCGGAAAACAAGTAGCGTTGCATTTCAAACGTTGCGGTTTGAAAAAAAGTACGGTAAAATGAAATGTCGTATAACGTCATGTACGCGGAAAACCAGTAACGTTGCAAGTTATATTCGTTTTACAAAGTTTTAATATGTTGTTATAGATTTCACTGTTCTGAGAGTAAACACCACAATATCATAGTCATGGAGTATGAAGTTAGGATCTTAATCATTCTTTTATCTTTCCAGAATTAGCAAAGCAAAATTAATCTTGGAAAATCAGCAAACATGAAGAGAAGACAATTCTGATTTGAAAGAATCATTAGAAACAATGAAAAAAAGATATGGAACATATGGAATACACGTAAGTTGAATAGTGAAAAGATAGGGAAAGTATGGAAGAAAAGTAAGTTGAAATGTGAAATGATATTGAAAATATGAAAAACAAAAAATACCACACTGTCGGAACAGTCCCAGAATCCAAAAGAAAAATCATAGAGAGAACTCACTTTCCTCTCTTTGAGCAAACACCTTATTAAAATGTGGCGGGGTTAAAATAGTTTTATAGGCACGCATAGTTTGAAGATACCCAAGGAGAAATCAGAAGAAGGACAGACAATACAATGGCCAAAAATTACAGTACAAAATATAATCTACTAGTGACACCCGCCGTATTACTGTTAAGCGACTTGTACATCATCTGATATGGAAAAATCGTGTTGGGCATCAGTATATGTAAATAAATACAAATACCATAGATAAAATATGAACCTCCTACAAACAAATGGAAGTAATGACGAACTGAACACCTAAACCTTTTCAAAACACGATTGAAATTAGTGCAACACGTTTCAGTATTTTAAATGTGCTCAAATTTACAAGTTATGATGTGTGAATTGGTAAAATATGCAATTAGATCAATTAGGACTCATTAGACCAATATAACTAGCTTAGCCCCGCCACCATTATTGAAGTGTCAGTAGCAAGCTATGAAAGAGAACGATCATGTATTTATATGTTAGTGGTATCGATTTTGCCTCTTCCTACGATTATTTTATCGGATTTTGGACATTTTCGGACAGTGTCTTATTTTTGTATTATGTTTCATTTTATTAATAGTGTTGTTAATCATTATGTTGTTGATGCCATTACAGATAGGATCAAATTAAAAAAATAGCACATCGTCAGAACAGAGTACAATAAGAAAATCGTAGAACTAGAGAGAAAAATCGATACATGACCGATCACTCTCCTGGCATGACATAGGCACTTCAATAACAGGTGACGACCGATCACTCTTGGCATGACATACACACTTCAATAACAGGTGACGACCGATCACTCTTGGCATGACATAGACACTTCAATAACAGGTGACGACCGATCACTCTCCTGGCATGACATAGACACTTCAATAACAGGTGACGACCGATCACTCTTGGCATGACTTAGACACTTCAATAACAGGTGACGACCGATCACTCTTGGCATGACATAGACACTTTAATAACAGGTGACGACCGATCACTCTTGGCATGACATAGACACTTCAATAACAGGTGACGACTGATCACTCTCCTGGCATGACATAGACACTTCAATAACAGGTGACGACCGATCACTCTTGGCATGACATAGACACTTTAATAACAGGTGACGACCGATCACTCTTGGCATGACATAGACACTTTAATAACAGGTGACGACTGATCACTCTCCTGGCATGACATAGACACTTCAATAACAGGTGACGACCGATCACTCTCCTGGCATGACGCAGACACTTCAATAACAGGTGACGACCGATCACTCTTGGCATGACATAGACACTTCAATAACAGGTGACGACCGATCACTCTTGTTATGACATAGACACATTTTCGGACAGTGTCTTATTTTTGTATTATGTTTCATTTTATTAATAGTGTTGTTAATCATTATGTTGTTGATGTCATTACAGATAGGATCAAATTAAAAAAATAGCACATCGTCAGAACAGAGTACAATAAGAAAATCGTAGAACTAGAGAGAAAAATCGATACATGACCGATCACTCTCCTGGCATGACATAGGCACTTCAATAACAGGTGACGACCGATCACTCTTGGCATGACATATACACTTCAATAACAGGTGACGAACGATCACTCTTGGCATGACATAGACACTTCAATAACAGGTGACGACCGATCACTCTCCTGGCATGACATAGACACTTCAATAACAGGTGACGACCGATCACTCTTGGCATGACTTAGACACTTCAATAACAGGTGACGACCGATCACTCTCCTGGCATGACGCAGACACTTCAATAACAGGTGACGACCGATCACTCTTGGCATGACATAGACACTTCAATAACAGGTGACGACCGATCACTCTTGTTATGACATAGACACTTCAATAACAGGTGACGGGGTTAAGCTAATTTAATTGCCCCCAAACCTTCCTCTTAGTGAAATGAGGCGGTAATACAAGTGTTTTCACATGTGAGGAAAATATCGACCCTCATCTAATAATGGAGCGTTGTAAAGAATGAAATTATGTTGTATGTGTTAGTAACAAGTTCATATTTTACAACATGCCAAAGCTGAGTCTCCAATACAATGGGATCTTGTACAGTAGCGATATATGATTCTCTTTAGTGCATTCATGTAAGCCATTCAACAGACATTGACCGTATTTGAAATAATTGAATCCTGCTTCAGTCAGTACATCAGTAATACAAATCAAATAAACACCTAACCACGCATTAACAAGGTATCTGTTGATGATGTGGTCATAAAATGAAAACCAAAAAGTACCACATTGTTGATAAACTTCCCACATCAAATATTAAAATCGTAGAAAGAGGAAAAACCAATACTGGAAACACACAAGCACAAAGGCGCTCACTTTCCTTGATTGATACAGGCACTTCAATAAAAAGTGGCGGAATTAAATTAGTTTTATGGACCCAAACCTCCTCTCTTAGTGAAATGATGCGGTCATGCACGTGCTTTCCACATGTGAGTTAAATACCAACTCTCACATATAACCGGTCGAAAAGTGTTATTATAAAGAACGATATAATCTTGAACATTATACATTTTGGATCTCAGGTTTCGAAATGTTAAATGTGTAAGCCAAAGTGACCCTCATCAGTGACACTGTGACCAGTGATGTATGTTCATTATAATAGACTAATATCTACCTTTCAAACAATAAGTTGCAACCCATTACGAAAACACGTTGAAGTCAATTTTTTGTTATTGGGTCCAATTTTCAATCACGTATTTGTATTTCATAACCTGTCGTAGAACATAATACACATACAACACAGAAAATTGAAAAGATGAACAACGAGTACCCTCCAGTAAATCAGAGTTTAATCTAAGTGTTCACTAAGGATAGTCATGTTTCTTATTATAAGACACGGTCCGTGTTTCTGGTAGTCAAGTAATATTGTGATGTATAGTATTATAAATTATTGAATATTGAAATAATATGTACAGTCAAACCTCGGTGCCTCAATCTCGGATGGGTCGAATACCATGGATGGGTCGAACTGATTTGAAAGTCCGGTAAATTTTCCCTATATTTCTAAGTAAAATAAACACCTTTCGCTCGAAAACCGATACCTCGAACAGTCGAACTCAATAAATGGTGCCGTCAATAATAAAATCACAAGTTTATCATGCCAAACTCGAACATGGCAATTTAATTGACAGATGTATGTTACGGTTGAATGTGCTTATTGCAAGGTGCGATACATGTCAGATTACCAACAGATAATTGCTTACTTAAAGAGGAATTAGCTACGATTTTGACGAAACAAATTATATGTTTTGGAAATTGGTAAATAGCTTTAAAATGATGAAATAAAGGTAAATATTTCACATTAAGCAGCTAATCGTACCACTTGTCGCCTTTTGAGAACGAAAATTACCATCGATTCGTTATTTCCTTGCAAGCAAATAATTTGATCTTGCTTTCTCCGTATGCAATTGACCTTACTTGTGGCAGGTAAACACGAATAATTTTATTTTGTCGCTTATTAAATGCAAACTTGCATCGTTCTTTGTTCGCAATTAACGCCGACTAAAAGAAGATTCACAGAAAATAAGAAATAAGTGCATTGTTGCACTGATTTAATGACGATTCGGCAAACTCCGTAAGCAATACCGATAATTAATAAGATGGCGTCCATTTCTTGATCGATCTCAAAACACGAGCAGTTGCACCTTTTTTCAGAAGTTACAGAACCACGTTTTATTAAGGCATCCATCATATCTGATAGTTTTTATGGGTTACACAAATTTACGATTTTGGCAGATAATGCCCCTTTAACAATTACAGGTAGTGGGATAAACTTGTCATCATTTGTGTTAATTAGTCATTAAATTCAGCTGTGGCTTGATTATTGACCATTAATTACGATTAATAAAGAACAATTATTGAACCCGAGATCCGTGTGTCGCTGATTTACCAAGCCGAATCTACACTCGACAATAATTAAAACAATCAAATGTTTACAATCGTAATAAAGTTGATTAAAACAATATTTAAAATTGTTATTACATGTATATTATGTAGAAAAAATGCCACAAGGACAAACATAGAGTGTGGTTTGGGTGGGAATGGCAACATAACAAAATGATATTCAGGGTAGTTTATGTAGGGGGTGATGGTGTTTATCGTCACGTTCAACAATATTTCAGTTATATTGTGGAAGTTAGTTTAATTGGTGGAGGAAACCGAAGTATCCGGAGAAAACCACAGACCTGCCGCAATTTACTGACTTACAACTTTATCACATACTGATGTATCGAGTACACCTCGCCTGAGCGGTATTCGAACTCACAACGTTAGTGGTGAATGTCATTGCCTGCATATGTAGTTAGTTGTAAATCCAACTATCAAACGATCACGACCACGACGGCCCCTGGTTTATGTGACAATGTTCGTTAAGGTAGACATAAAGAAATGAAGCCATATATTTGATGTAGGTCAGTGTTGCTTATCTTTTTATTTTCATCTGTTGTCTTGTTTGTTCATTCGGTTTCTCTGACTTTCACTATCTACTTATTTGGTGCGCATTCAATTATATATCTACGTTTTAATTGTGATGCTACGTAATTATATATGTGGACATACAGTCAATGGACATAAGTATTCGTCACCCTCAATTGTACGCTATATATTTTATATACAACCACATTTTTCAAAAATTGTTATTGTGAAGTCATTGCTAAACGGATTTTGATTATTTTTGCACAAGAAGAAGCAGAAATAGTTAAGGATTATTATTGTAGCATGATTTTCAGTTAGATTGCCTCTATTTATTGATGATTTAAAGAAAATTTTTGTTTTCTGACGTCAAATTTGCTATATAGTTTAACCCAAATAAAATCGGAAAAATCAACATTTAATCACCAGAAAACAAAAACCATGCAGTCAAAAATTACTATCAGATAAACAAATCAAATTCAAAGAATTCTGCGTGTCTTCAAATAAACTTCATAAACATCTGCCCAGAGATAGCTTTAAAATATATTTTTTCCAAAAATGTGGCTTTATATGAAATATATAGTAAAAAATCGAAGGTGACGAATACTTATGTCCATGGGCTGTAGCTAATTATGCTTCATTTAGTTTTGTGATTTTGTGATTTTCAATCGCAATAGTAGAACGGGACAGGTGCCACTAGTGGAACATGAACAACTTGTGTTCACCCTCGTTAATTTGTTGGGTTTGTATTTCCCATTTTTAGTTTTATGTGTAATGTTTTGTAAATCATTGTTTGTACTTTTTATTTTTACCATTGTACTTTCTGTCCATTTGTCGATTCGTTGCTCTTGGCTACCATTATAGCATCTACAATAAAAACGTAGATAGCTAATGTGGTGCTCACAAAGCGTTTCTGGAATATCCGTCATTAGACACGCTCAAAATAAAAAAAGGGAAAGCCAAATAATACAAACACTATGCCAGCAATAAACAGGTTAAACAGTATAACCAATATCGTCTGAGGCCACGGCTACCTGAGAGAGAAGAACCTTAGTTTTAGTAATAATTATATAATTTAGGAACTTAAATTCCAATATTAAATATATCTAATCAACCATGTCAGTGTCGAAACACTAACTACTGGGTTGAAAGTAGCGTTACGCACCATTAAACCAACCAACTAACTACTGGGCTTATGATATCCTCGGGGACTAATTGTCCACCAGCAGAGGTATCGATTTAATGATAATAATAACAACGGAGATATCAAGAAGAGTAATGAAGTCATGCCACGTTTCCGCTAATGACAATACTTAACCTATGAATACTTACCTCAAGCTGGCAATTATAATAACCTGCTAAATGTCTTTAATGTCTGATGAATGGTGTGAATCATTGAACTAGCAAGATATGGTCTTCAATTCCAATACTTAACTAGAAGAGTTTGAAGATACCTAAGTGGTAATCAGAATCCTTAAATGGTAGAAGGACAGACAACACAATGGACAACAGAAAAAGGACAAAAGGAGAAACAACGATCTACAAAACAAACTCGTAAAGCTAAAGTTCGAGAAACAGGAACCCCTCTAAAACCCGGGTATACACTCAGGTGTCGCAGAAGGGTTGGCATTTCAAATTTACGCACGACACGTTTCTGGATAAGCTGAAACGTTTGTTTAATGTATGACTGGTAAAAATATATAACGTACATGTATTGACATATATTTCAGTTTATTTAATAAACAGAACAATATTAAAAACAATGGCATAACACTATATAGTTGATCTTGCAGGGATCCTGTAGTAGTTTGTAGTATATCCCTTCATTGTAAATTCAAGTATGGCTTGAAGGTAGTCAATCACAACCCTATCCGCCCAGGAGAGTGAGTATATAGCGTCTATAAATCCGCAATGGCCGCCATGTTTGGGCATAAGCAGGAACAAATTTGGATAATATCTAAAAAGATCCAGTGGAATGTTTTCATGTGAATGAAGTGGATCATCCTCACTCGAAATAAATAAAAGTGGAACTGAAATATCATCCACATCTCTTAGTGGATTATTTCTATCATAAATTTCTTCTACATCTTTGTATCCGTACATTTTACAGAACACGGCCTCATCAAATTGTTTGAAGCTCCAAGCTTTGAGTGCTTTCGGGATATTGGTATATCTTGCTAAAGCGCATGCATGCTTCCATATTACCCTTTTTAACAGAAAGAGAAATAGTTGAGTATATAATCCATTCCTTTTTGTTGAAGTTCTGTGAGCAATATCAAAGCAGGCGGAAACACATACTCCAGCACTTATATGAGCAGACGATCCAAATTCTCCCATATAGGAAAGTAAACTTTCACTTCCGGTTCCGTATGAAACACAAGTAATACGTGCTTTAGGATATTTTCCATTTAAATATTCCACAACCTGTCTCAAATCCGATGGATCTCCATAGCACTGTAGTTTTGGTGTAGTAAGATAAGAATCCCCAAATCCCCTTCTGTTAAATACGACCGGTTGAAAGCCCCGTTCTTTGGCATATAGACATATCTTGGAAACTCCTCCTGACGGTGCACACAAACCAGGAATTATTATTAAAACCGTTCTCCGTGTTTTTCGGTGAAGTTGAATATTTTCCACCCAATCCAACGCTACCACTCCTTTATCCTTCAATTGAAGGTATTCACGTCTAAATTGCACAATACACTGTGGAATAAGAAATGATAGAAAAGTTTGAAGATGTTTATTCCTGATCCACAATGGCGGTGAAAAGCTCCGAGAATCCAAACGACAATTTTTAGTCAAATACGATGCTAATGTTGACTTCTTGAAATAAAATATCGGATATACCTCGGCTGTTGCCTCAAATAAAGATTGTACATAGCATAAAATACTCCACAGAATAGTTCCTAATATTACTATATAAAATGGCAGATAAATAATCGTATACAATGGTAGCATATCACGATGAGATTTCTTCTGCTATTGTTCTGCTCCACGTCTGTCAGTATTACTATAGCTTGTTACAATGAAATATTTTCCGACCAATTGATGTCCAGTGTGTGGAAACTTCTCCTTAAGGGCATGACACACAGATCGTATTTCATTTGTACCGTAATATATATGTCAACATACACTACTAATAAAGGATGCGTCAATGAGAAACATAACTCCGCCTTGTCAAATTGTCGTGTTGTCTTGGAAGTAATTGCAGGAATAATATAATATGATTTGAATTTATTTGTGGTATTTAGCCCACTTTCAGCAATATTTCAGCTATTATAATGGTGACCAGTTTTAGTGGTGGAAGAAGCCGAAGTACCCGGAGAAAACCACCGACCATGGACAAGCAACTGGTAAACTTTTATCACTTGCGGCTGCGAGTCGAGTACACCTTTTTTTAATTTACAAAGCCAAGCACGAACCCACGCCGTATTGTTGATAGGCTTGTATGAGTTGTTAGGCAATCCAACTATCTAACTCATTGAGCCACGCGGGCCCTTGGAATAATATGAACCTGAGATGGATGTGATATATAAATAAGGAAAGATATCCATTTTTTTTCTTTCTTTCTTTCTTTTTTTCAAGCACCAATATATTGTAATTGTTTAGTATAGCTTTATATATAATTTTAGTTTTTAATATTTCCCTGGATAGTCAAAACATGATTTCATAGGGATACTTCAGAGGAACTTGGACTCTGAAGTAGAAATGTAGCAAGATATATATTGAATACAATCTGTGATATTGGTGTTAGAAAAAAAGGAAATCACACTTCTTCACGATAACAAAGACAACTGTGGATTGTTTTACAATAAGTGCAAAAAAATCTACACAATTTTCTTTTTATAAAAACAAATAAAATAGAAAACAAAACAAAAGAAACAATACCACACTGTCGGGAGAATTACAAAAATATATAGAAATATCATAGAAAGAGGGAAGATAGGATAACAGACAAATACATGACCACTTACTTTCCTGGCTTGGCACAGGCACTTCAATACTTCAATACAAAGTGGCGGGGTTAAAATGGTTTGATGGGTTCAAGCTTAACTTCCTTCTGTGTACGATGTTTTAAAACTATCTTTGAGGTTTAACATATTAAATTATGAAAAGAAACGTCTAAACAGTGACGATCAACCATTACAAGCAAAACGAACAACTACCTCTCACCTCAAATCATTGAACACAAAAATGACCAAGTCGTGTGACATTAGAAATCCAGGCCTCGGCGTGGGACAGGCACACATGTATGACGTGATTGAAAATCATAACTAACTGAATTTTTCTAGATATTTTTCCTTTTCTGACAAGAAACTAACATGACATTGGATGGCCTTTTTTGGAGCGGTTGTACTCGTAGTTGTGATTCCACATTTTTGTTTCTATATCTTTGGATTCCGTTAACTACATTGCAACTGGATTTTTCGTCATTGATAAACTTCTAAAGACAATGCAACGGACTCCTCACGTGGATCATACACATTCTGCAAAAAATGTTAAACATAAGAAAATGTGGTTGTGCCCTATTCCATATTTCTTATAAATATTGCTTGTATTAAGTTGAATGGAGTTCAGCATGGACCGCACAATTATTCAAAAACACCTCTCAATGAGCATGATTTGAACTCAGAACGTTAGTGGTGATAGGCACTGATTGCACAGGTAGATGTAAATTAATCAACCTATTAGGCTGCTCGTAGCAAACAAAAAAGTTTGATAATAAATAATTGCGCTTGTCATTTTCATTGAACATTGAACGGTAAAACTCACAAGTGACCCTTAAGTAATGGGGTTTCTTCAGATTTTACAGACCAAGACATATTAGTAAAGTGAAAGATATTAATAAGATTGATCGAAAATGTCCCGTTTTCCATTGCTTGCATTCCGGACAACAAACAATAAATTAAGATTCGAATCTACCAGTATATCAATGAAACAAAAGTCATACAGTACAGTGGAATCACATTCCATCATTTTATGATCGAATTTAGGAATTATTATTTTATTTTACTTCCAGTGATAAAATAGACCTTTGGAAAATAAATACCTCGATACTTCGAAACTTCGCACTAACAATATTTCGGCCATTCAACCTTAGGATCACTGAACTTTCGGAATATCAAGAGGTCTTCGGATACATCATTATTCTAACACTTATTAAAGGTCGTCCAATTAATATCTAAGGTTGTCATTTCCTTTGAATGACAGCAACTACGTCTTTGTAAAATCACATGTCATTGGCTGCATCATAATACAGTGTGTTAATATTGTGTCCTCTCATTGGCTACATCACATTACAACGTGCTAATATTGTTTCCTCAATGATTCGTATCCCACAACGGATAATGAATGAAAAAAAATACCACACCTTTAGAATAGGTCATTAATCGAATTATCAACAACTCTATCACACGTATACAATGCATATGACCGCCCACTTTCATATACACGGTCGCCCACTCTCATGGCTAGGTAAATAAACTTCAGTTAGGAGCTTCAGAGTTAAAATACAACAATGTAGTATTATGGGTCAACACCTCCCATCATAATATCCACATGTTAGTAAAATACCAACTCACACATATAAACGTTAAAGAAAACCGAAGGGGCATTCAAGAATGTGCAATCGAAAGACACAAACAACATTGTACACAAGACACAGAACGAAGACAAACAAATCAAGGAACAGAAATCAGAAAACAGAAAGGATGATCAACACGGACCCCACCAAAGTGCTCAAGTGTTCGTGAAGGGTAAGCAGTTCTTGTTTCTTATAAGACATCCGCACGGTGTTACTCATATAGTCAAACCCTGTAAAAGTCGGTGAGAAGAAGAGTTCGAAGATATCAAAGTGGTAATCAGAATCGTATATAGAAGAAAAACAGACAACACAATGGCCAAAATAAAAAGTACAAAAGGACAAACAATGATCTACAAAACATAAATATAAAATTGAAGATCGAGTAACACGAACCCCACTAAAAACCGGGGGTAGACTCATGTGTTCTGGAAGGGTAAGCAGTTTCTACTCCAATAATGACACCCGTCAAATCCTGTAAAAGTCGTGTCGGTGAAAGAGTAAAGACATAGTCTACGTAATGTCATTTGAGAATTGGATATTTCGTAACGATAGACCAGTTCGCGATGACGACCGTGTAATTTTTGAAGCAATGATTTCAGCGTAGGAACAACGTAGTCTTGTCTGAATATCTTTTGCGTCAGCAGCTGACCTCTGTCCAGAACATCACTATACTGGACACCAGTCCTAGAATGACGCCTGGGTGTGAAATGTTAACTTCATACGCTAGTGTTGCTGGGATATTGCGCGAGTAAATGAGTGACTGTCAGTTAACACCAACGCAGTAATATTTCACCTATATCATACCCAAAACAAGTTAATTTTCAAAGAGATGATGATGAGGTCCGCTTTGTACTAGACCAACACGCTTAGTCGGATTGTTATAGTACTAGCTCACTGAAACAACGGTTTGCGGATAGACATGTAGCCCCACTCGAACACCTTATCTTGATTCCGAGCCAATCAGTCGTTCCTCTTTCTACTTAAAGCTGTGTGCTTAGCGAAGAAGCAACAATAAACCAATATTACAGTCTTTGGTTCACCCGATCGGAACTTGAACCTACGATCTACAGCACTCGAGGAGAGCATGCTAACCATTACATCACCGACGTGGTTTTGAATATTGCTATTGATGAATTGGAATAAATGGTATGTATAGTACAATGGTATTACATACGTAACCATATTAAGTAGACTATCTTTGTACATTGTTAACGGATAATGTTTTATAATCCAATCATGTACAATGCTAGAGTTACATCACGACGCCATTGTTGCCGTGTAGAAATGATTGACAGAGCAAATTCTGTAATTCTAAATATTAACAACCAATAGAGGGAATAGATTAGAAACGAAATGTTACAAGCACAGAAGATGTCATTTAAAGATCAGTCATGCTTGATTATTATGTAATGGAAAAATGGGATTAGTTCATGAACGAAATTTGAAGTTCCATTATACCTATATATCCCTACGCCTTCTTTTATTGTAATTATATACATATACACATTATAAAGTTGGCCGTCGTTGTCGTGATCGCATGGTAGTTGGATTGATAACTATCTGTGCAATCAGTGCCTTTCACCACTACAGTTGTGAGTTAGAACCCCGTTCATGGTGAGGTGCACTCGATATAGCATTATGTGATAAAGTTTGTCAGTGACTTGCGACAGATATGTGGTTTTCTCCGGGTATTCTGGTTTCCTCCACCAAAAGAGTTGACCACCACGATATAAATGAAATTTCGTTGATTGAAAGTGGCGTTAAGCACCATAAACCAAACCTGTCCCACATTATTAATGAACAATGATATGCAAGTCAAGTTTCATTTCAAGTTCTATACCTTTAATCTGTTTTGAGTGAAAGCCATATTTAAGTTAGTTTTTCTGTCCATTGACAGTTGTAGCCATTTTTGCTAATAAGCTGCAATGAAAATGGGACATTCGATTTCTCTGATTGAGTTGAATCGAACTCAAAGAGTGCTCGTTTTGGCTAGCTTAACTTGTTTTACGTTATCACATAAAAAAAGTACAATCCTTAATGAACAATATGAGTACAATAAACTATTGACTGAATTGTATATTTCGTCGGCGATTGTTGGATGATTGTTGTACATGGGTGGAACTAAAAAAGAGGGGTCATGACCTCCTACATTGTACATGCATAATTGTCAAAGGAGATGTTGGATATTTGAACACTCAGAAGAGAACATGCAATTGATACTCTAAGTGTTTCAAGCTGGATGTCGCCAGATCGTTCGCGCGGACCACATTGACTAAGTGGAACGTTCCGGTGGGTACATGCAATCAAAGCTTATAAGGTCACATTTGTTATGATTTGTCAGTACATCCATTTTTGAATTCGGGATTTGTTTAAGTAGTAACGTACATAAACACTAGAGATTTTAGACGAAATAATGACTCCAAACCAACATCTCTTTTTCATATATAGAAATTGTAGGCTTTCGCTTGCACTCGAAACTGATTCAAAACTAGTTTCGTTTCGCTTCTTGTTTAACAACCACCAGAAAAAGCGCATTAAATTAGATATCTAAGTTATTATAAAAAGACATTTTTACTTTTTAGCAACAGTGGTCATATTGGATAGAGGTCAGGGCTGTCGGACACAATGTTGTAAGTGGACCAATTAAGAGTAAAAAACCGATCTTCCCACACAACTATGTGAGAAGCGCTGGTGTATACATTATTAGAACTGTTCCTAATCTTGAGCTTTATACAAAATATAGGTATCCTTAGTGACGTGGAACTTGTCATATGTATATCCTGGCGTGTCCGGGATTCGATAGCGTAACGGATTTTTTTCTATTTGTGATAATATACGAGAATTAAATAAAGAAAAGTTAACATTATATTAAAACACATGTATTAAAGTAAAACATATCAATTTTTCAAAGAATTCTGATAAAAAATAAATAAATGGCTTACCTTTCAAATTTGGTAATAATATCAACTGAACCAGAAACAGGGGAGATAACTCCGTTGATAGTTTCGATTTATGGTAAGCCAGGAAAACAATTTGCTGTGGTCCACCTAATGTTTCATTATCCAATGTCTTTACCATACTATTTGTTCAAAATTAAATTCATTAAAACACAGAAACGGTCAGAAAAACTTTGATTAAAAACTGTCAACAAAAAAAGATATATTTTTTTTACATGAAAATTTAAAAGAAATTTTACAATCTATAAATTTTATTTTATTTTTTAATCAGCAGATAGATATATAATTTCTTATAGCTGACAACTTGTAATTGAATGTCTTTCATTTACTTAATTTCTGGGTGAATAGCTATACATATATCACATTTTTTTAATAGAATTTTAAATGTTAAAAAAATAATCAAATATATACTTTTTAATCATTTTTTAAAACATGGTGTAATGTGTCACTACTGGCTTTCGATAGATTTTTCCCGAGTTTTTGGAATTCCCTATGCTTCTATTTTTAGATATTTGCAGACAATGTAACAGACGACAAATACAGGGATTTGGAGTCGAGTACGTTGTTGTATTTGCAAAGAAAAATAAAAATTATGTGGAGACAGAAATGGGAATAGTGAAAAAGGCATTTTGGGCAGTTGCTTGTAGTAATTGTATTGCTTACCTCTCTGAACGGCATTTTTGTTGAACTTTTGTAGTATTCTCAAGTCAGTAACTACAGACGCTTTACTATCGATGAGTTCCGGTTGGGGACGTCACGGTGTTCCGAATGACAGCTAAAAATACCGACCTATCGAAATCGAGGTTACTATCGAATCCCGGATGCTATATAATACTAATAATCAACACAAGCAAATTATTGTTTTTGTGCAGATGGAGACGTATTACCCGGTCCAATTTTCCTTCCGCTTTCCATTGTTTACATGTGTATGAAGAAGAGTTTGAAGATAGGGGTAATACGAATGAATCCATAAATCGAAGAACAGACAACACAATGACCAAAAGAAACATGGCAAACAACGATCTTAAAAACATACACATAAAACAAAGATCGAGTAACACGAAACCCACTTAAAACCGGGGGTAAACTCAGGTGGCCCGGAAGGGTATGGAGTTCCTGCTCCACTAATGGCACCCATCGTGTTAATCTAGTTACAGAGCCGGTGATAAGTCATGAATATAAGATATGACCGGGAAGTGTATACGTCAAGTGTAACATATCCATGGTCATTTGTGATACTGCAGATATTCCAAGTCAAGCAAGTGGCGACGTAATAATTTCGAAGTGATGACTTCAATTCCAATAGGAACCCTTGGTTCCGTGGATTCCATGTTAGCAGCAACCCTCTATCAAGAAAATGCTGACAGGAACAAACTCTGGAATATCGAATCAACTGCGAGAATGGAGTCTGTCTCATACGAATATATCAGATATCGTATGTGATATGAGAAAGTATGGCATTTCAAGAGAACAAAAGTATACTTGAAATAGAATACTGACAATTTTCAGATCAGAAAAGAAAAAAGAAGCTCACACAATCCCACAAGTGCTCATTTAAGAAATGTAGAAGATTAATAGTTCTGGATAAAGATAATAATTGTATTTTCTTATTCTCATATGTGAAATAAAGAAATTTTCATATGTGTATACATGCAGATTACATTTTTGTATTTTAATTACAAAAAACTATTCCTATCCAATAATTAAACATTAATATTAGAATGAACCATGTATTAACTATATAGATGATGTTCCGTTTCTGAACAATTCTTGATTTGATGATTATCTACATTGCATCTATCCAAATGAGCTTGAAGGAAAGGATACAACTGACACTCAACAGTCTGCTTCTTCTAATTGATCTTCACCTTGAAATCGGCAATTGAAGACGTCTGAAAACAAAACTCTACGACAAACGTGATGACTGTACGTTTCCAATAGTCAACTTCCCCTTCATCAGTAGCAAATTATCAGCATTACCAGCGTACAGAGTTTATATTTCGCAACTCATACATTTATCTAGTGCTTGTGTCCGTATATTGATTTTCTGGACAGAGCTCAGCTGATGACACAAAAGCTGCTCAAACAAGTCTACATTACTCCTAGGTTGAAAATAATCGCCACAAAAATTATGCGGGTGTCTTATAAGAGTAAAGCACGTCTTACCCTTCGCCAGCACCTGGTTCCCCCCAAGTTTTTGGTGGGGTTCATATTGATGATCTGCTTAGTTTTCTGTATTGTGTTGTGTTTGTTGTTTGTCTTCGTCATGTGTCTTGTGAGGCTAATGTTGCCAGTGACTCCTGATTGTTCGTTCTTGAACGAACCTTCGGTTTTCTCTGATGTGTATTATGAATATTCTTTATTCATTATTTAATGAAATTATAATGATTATTATATGGGCCGATTCTGGGTAGTTGTAAAGGTTTCCATGGTTCAAATCCATAGTGCTACCCAGTGCGTCCCAAGGTAACGATTAATGTTAATAATTCGGAAAGTCCTACTCGAGGACAATAGTGGACAGTGTGTTTGGGGAGTTCCACGCTAGCTGCACGATAAAGAGATTATTTTTAGATTTGGAAAAAAGTGTAGGCGCATTGCATTACCTACAAAATACCAAATTGTTCGTCCAAACCCAATTCTTCATGTTTTTGGAGTGGGATCCAAAAGTCGTCCCCTTCCTTGATTGTATATGTATGTAGTTATTTTATGTTATCGAACTTGTTCTCGTCGTGAATATAGTTGAAATACTGCTGGCTGAACTGATCGTCAAATATTAATCAATCAACCAATTTATAGACCGTTGCATGGGTGTAATAAAATATTCGTATTCGCATTTATTTTTTTTTAAATTTTTGATGGTAACTAAAGTTTTTGTATTAGACGAGGCATGTCTGATTGCCGAGCTAAGGTTAGACGAGGCATATCTGATTGCTGAGCTAAGGTTAGACGAGGCAAGTCTGATTGCCGGCTAAGGTTAGACGAGGCATGTCTGATTGCTGAGCTAAGGTTAGACGAGGCATGTCTGATTGCCGAGCTAAGGATAGACGAGGTATGTCTGATTGCTGAGTTAAGGTTAGACGAGGCATGTCTGATTGCCGAGCTACGGTTAGACGAGGCATGGCTGATTGCCGAGCTAAGGTTAGACGAGGCATGTCTGATTGCTGAGCTAAGGTTAGACTAGGCATGTCTGATTGCCGAGCTAAGGTTAGACGAGGCATGTCTGATTGCCGAGCTAAGGTTAGACGAGACATGCTTGATTGCCGAGCTAAGGATAAACGAGGCATGTCTGGTTGCTGAACTAAGGTTAGACGAGACATGTCTGATTGTCGAGCTAAGGTTAGACGAGGCATGTCTGATTGCTGAGCTAAGGTTAGACGAGACATGTCTGATTGCCGAGCTAATGTTAGACAAGGCATGTCTGATTGCCGAGCTAAGGTTAGACGAGGCATGTCTGATTGCCGAGCTAAGGTTAGACGAGGCGTTTCTGATTGCTGAGCTAAGGTTAGACGAGTCATGTCTGATTGCCGAGCTAAGATTAGATGAGCATATCTGAATGCCGAGCTAAGGTTAGACGAGGCATGTCTGATTGCTGAGCTAAGGTTAGATGAGTCATGTCTGATTGCTGAGCTAAGGTTAGATGAGTCATGTCCGATTGCTGAGCTAAGGATATTAAATCAAATCTCTCACTTGCTCCTTTTTCTGATATGTCACCGAACCATGACGGGTGTGATTTTACCCCGATTTTAATTTTGATTGAAAGGTGGGAAATTCTGCATCTTGAATATTTTCAATTATTGGTTGATATTTTTTTTTGAAAACTAAACTTTATGTGTATCAACCTTCAAAGAATTTGCCCGTCGTACGGAAATTAACTCATATATACAAATGGAGAATAGTGTTTCTACTTTACATGTTGTTTATTCTCATAATTATTGTAGGTACATAAACACAGGAACAGTAAAAATTATTTTAATATTCATGTATATACTAGACAGTAAAACACAATAAGAACAAATAGGGGCTCGGGAGGCTCAATGAGTTAGGTAGTTGTAATACCTAACACCTCATACAAGTCTATCCCCAATACGACTTGGCTTCGCGCCTGGTTTTGTAAATTACAAAAAGGGTGCACTTGACGCACAGCCGCAAGGGATCAATTTTACCAATTGCTTCCTCATGGTCGGTGGTTTTCTCTGAGTACTCCGCTTCCTCCACCACTGAAACTGGTCACCATGATATAGCTGAAATATTGCTGGAAGTGGCGTGAAACACAATAAATTAATTCAAATAATCAAATGAATAAGAACATGTATAATATATTTATGAACGTAGCATACACAAGTTATATGATTATTTATTTAATCAAACATTAATGCAATATAATACACTTATCAAAAGAAGTTAACAGTTTCTTTGGTTAGTTCAGCTTAAATATATTTTATTTCTGGTAAAAGTCAATCGTGAATATTCTGTCTTAAATAATGTAATATATTAAAACTGAGGAAGGTCTCCCTCAAGCCTCGGTACACTTAGTCAATCGTGACTATTCTGTCTTAAATAATGTAATATATTAAAACTGAGGAAGGTCTCCCTCAAGCCTCGGTACCCTTAGTCAACCGTGACAATTCTGTCTTAAATAATGTAATATATTAAAACTGAGGAAGGTCTCCCTCAAGCCTCGGTACACTTAGTCAATCGTGACTATTCTGTCTTAAATAATGTAATATATTAAAACTGAGGAAGGTCTCCCTCAAGCCTCGGTACACTTAGTCAATCGTGCCTATTATGTCTTAAATAATGTAATATATTAAAACTGAGGAAGGTCTTCCTCAAGCCTCGGTACCCTTAGTCAATCGTGACTATTCTGTCTTAAATATTGTAATATATTAAAACTGAGGAAGGTCTCCCTCAAGCCTCGGTACCCTTAGTAAATCGTGACCTTTCTGTCTAGGCCCCTGGCTAAGTTTCTACTAAATACATTTCATTATTTAGCTTTCCAATATTGTTAACAGTGAGCGTAGCTGATGAAGATTTTTTCAGAAACTACTTACCCTTCCAGAGCACCTATGTTTGCCCCAGGTTTTTAGTGCGATTCGTGTTGGTCGATTTTTAGTTTTATTAGTAAAGTTTTGTAGACCATTGTTTGTCCTTTTGGCCATTGCATATACAACTGTGTTGTCTATTCTTCTCCGATCTAGGGCTTCTGATGACCTCTTTGGTATCTTCAAACTGTTCTTGCAATATATACACACACATTTGTTTTACGTTACAACCTTACAGAATATTCTACAGTTTAGGAGAATTTCAATTTGACATTAACACATGAAGTCCATATTTGCAAATAAACAAAACTGAAGTCTAAAGGGAGTTAATAAGTTGAGGTTATTCATATACTCTATAGCTATGCGGTGTACACCTTAGGCTAGCCATGGTGTAAACTATTTTGATATTCGTTCCTTTAGAAATATAGATTTATTATTGACATTTACAGTTTATAAAATAATGTATGTAATTAATATTAAAGCTAATGTTCACCTCTACAAGGAATAGGCAACGGTAGAAAAATACAACTACATTGTTCAGGACCTTTTGATTTCCTGTTTCCACAGACTTAAATTATTTCACTTTCCAAAATGTTGACTGTATATCTTATGACTGTAATACCAGAGAGACGTCGTGTTCACTAAATTATATATGTACATTTTAATGCTGTTTTCACAAATCGCAAAATAAAATTCATTCATGGTAGTTGCTTTGAGATATAAAACATTTGACAAATCTCCTGCAGTATATCGTAAGATATATGTTCAGTCTGTAGTATATTACACCAATTCAGCATGACGGACGATATGTACTATGGCCTTCATTACAACTCTTTGATGGAAACTGAAATGATAAGAAAATTATAACTGATCAATTTATTCTGGTAAGAAATATGTCAGACAAAATATATCTTGCATGCATTTATTTTTTTACATACCAGAAAGAAAGTTTAATATAATGTTCCTGCTGATGCATGATCATTGCTAATCAGAAACAACGAAAGGAATAAATCATATTGAGCCATACACACGTTGTATGTCTAGTAATACCAGCAATATAACATACAGAGCTCGGTAGGAATTCCAACACTGTACAATCGGAGTTATCTCCCATTGTACAGTGGATGGAATTTGGACCGAGCCCAGTAACAGTATTACTGAATCCGAATCATTTTTCTTTTAATATTATTGATTATTGTTTATTGCATTATTAACTTTATTTGATGTTTGATTGTTATACTCATATGGACCGATAATTCGAAAATAAAAATCTTATCTTATCTTACAGGTATTGTTTTATAGTATAACCTCAATTTGATATGACACCTAAAGTGAATGTGTGTGCTCTACCGTTCGTCATGTGTGATCTAAATAATGCAGAGGTTAACTGCGACATTGCGTGTTCTTTTTTCCGTTATTATGCTTTACACTGACTATTGAGAGGGTTTATCTTGATCTCAACACCCCATATCCATATTATACCAAGGTTGAAGGTTACAAATATTTATGACAAAATACTAATGTTTTGAAGACCAAGAGCAGATTTATTCTGGTAGAAGGTGCAATTCGTAAGATTACATAAGATTGTAACGAGTACCCATTTTCTCGCATGCGAGTCCGACTCACAAAAATCATTGATGGTAACCACATATATCATAGATAGGTGTAAAACCAACTATAATAAGGTCACAGAGAAACCGTTTTTAGTGGGTCTGGTTTCGTGTTACTCGAAAATTTGTTTTATATGTATGTTTTGTAGATTGTTGTTTGTCCTTTGTACTTGTTCTTTTGTCCATTGTGTTGTCTGTTCTCCTTCGATTTACGGATTCTGATTACCCCGTTGGTATCTTCAAACTCTTCTTCAATAAAATCATGTTCATCCCAGGAAGATATTAAATTGAATGTTCATGACGCGTTTATGGAATACACTTCATAAGGTACGTGCAAGCGATAGATTGGAATGTTAAATAATTTAAAAGCGTTTGTGGACAATAAAACCAAAGGGCCTAAACCAGATGGCCTACATATAGGCTATGATCACCTATGCCTGTGAGAATTTTAAAGTTATTTTATTTCCAAAACATTCAGACTCTTATTGGATTTCAATCAGACATACACAAATGACACTAAATATATCTACATATATTTATGACACTCGCTAATGGATGGTGTTAAACCAGAATATAAGTACAGATATATGGATATTTTAGTAGGTTGTTCCGGCACGTGGTATGTTTTGATTCTTAATAATAAAGATGAATGTATATTTGTAAATTACAATTAATACTGAACAAACAGCTGAACAGTATGTTATTGCTGGAGTCACTAATCTCAGTTATTTGTATTTTTAAGTTGATGTCAGAACTGATGTCGTTTGTTGTATTGTTTACTGGACAAACAGCTGAACAGTATGTTATTGCTGGAGTCACTATTCTCAGTTATTGGTATTTTTAAGTCGATATCAGAACAAATGTCGTTTGTTGTATTGTTTACTGGACAAACAGCTGAACAGTATGTTATTGCTGGAGTCACTATTCTCAGTTATTGGTATTTTTAAGTCAGGACTGATGTCGTATGTTGCATTGTTTACTGGACAAACAGCTGAATAGTATGTTATTGCTGGAGTCACTATTCTCATTTATTGGTATTTTTAAGCCAGAACTGATGCCGTTTGTTGCATTGTTTACTGGACAAACAGCTGAACATTATGTTATTGCTGGAGTCACTAATCTCAATTATTGGTATTTTGAAGCCAGAACTGATGTCGTATGTTGCATTGTTTACTGGACAAACAGCTGAACAGTATGTTATTGATGGAGTCACTATTCTCGATTATTGGTATTTTTAAGCCAGAACTGATGTCGTTTGTTGCATTGTTTACTGGACAAACAGCTGAACAGTATGTTATTGCTGGAGTCACTAATCTCAATTATTGGTATTTTTAAGTCAGAACTGATGTCGTATGTTGCATTGTTTACTGGACAAACAGCTGAACGTATATTATTACTGGAGTCACTAATCTCAATTATTGGTATTTTTAAGCCAGAACTGATGTCGTATGTTGCATTGTTTACTGGACAAACAGCTGAACAGTATGTTATTGCTGGAGTCACTAATCTCAATTATTGGTATTTTTAAGTCAGAACTGATGTCGTATGTTGCATTGTTTACTGGACAAACAGCTGAACGTATATTATTACTGGAGTCACTAATCTCAATTATTGGTATTTTTAAGTCAGAACTGATGTCGTTTGTTGCATTGTTTACTTGACAAACAGCTGAACATTATGTTATTGCTGGAGTCACTAATCTCAATTATTGGTATTTTGAAGCCAGAACTGATGTCGTATGTTGCATTGTTTACTGGACAAACAGCTGAACAGTATGTTATTGATGGAGTCACTGTTCTCGATTATTGGTATTTTTAAGCCAGAACTGATGTCGTTTGTTGCATTGTTTACTGGACAAACAGCTGAACGGTATGTTATTACTGGAGTCACTAATCTCAATTATTGGTATTTGTAAGCCAGAACTGATGTCGTATGTTGCATTGTTTACTGGACAAACAGCTGAACAGTATGTTATTGCTGGAGTCACTATTCTCAGTTATTGGTACTTTTAAGCCAGAACTGATGTCGTTTGTTGCATTGTTTGTTTTCTTGTAATTCTACATCTTTACTGTTGATGTTTTTAAGATTGTAGCTGTCCTGTTCAGGTTGTTTGATTTTCTTTCGTCGACGCGTGAGAGTACATGGCGAAGATTATTCAGGAAACATGTCATGTTCACTAAGTTGTACACGAATCATCATTATACTGTAATTATCATCTTCCCTTAGAATCTAAGTTTTATCACTAAGAAGTGCGGTTTTGGTCAATAAACTAGTTTAGCCCCGCCACATTTTATTGAAGTGCCTGTACAAAGCTAGAAATGTGATTAGTCACGTTGTGTAAGATGTACTGATTGTATATCTGTTTAAAAGATTTTTCAATTAGATGGTGGAACGTTTCATTTTTTGGTTTTTCGTTGTATCAATATTCTGTAAATAAACGTTAGAGAATACCGAAGGGGTAATCAAAAACGGACAATCCAGAACAGGGGCATCATGAAAATGAAATATGTTAATATCGAGTGACTGATAAGTAGTGTAAAGTTACCTTTTATTAACTGATTGGTCAATTCAGAATATCAGTAACGTTGTCACGTTTCAATATAATGTTGTGTTCACCTGTAATGTAACAAAATAATGAATATCTCTTTGTGTATTGTCAAATAGTTTTATATTAAATTGATTGATATTCAATTTTAATATTGTTATTTTTTTTTATTGATAGCACAAATATTGACATTGTGTGTTTAGTTTTTGACAAAATACAGATAATTAAGAAACAACGAATAAAACATTCCACGGACAATATGACTGTCAGATACCCAGTGTTCATTACAGTGATATTTTCGTGAAGGGTTTCCCTCTTATGTTCAATTAAGCTTAACATTAAATCCAATTTTCATGACATTCTTTCTATGCATTTGATACTAGAGTAATAGTTCCGTTTGTATTTTCCCCTGGAAACACTCAATGATAATGTGTAATAGGTACTATGTCAAATGAATGATCGTCTGAAATATCCACCCTGGCTATATGTTAAATAAATAAATAATCAAATTAAAACATTTATTAGTTCTGTCCTGTAAGTACCATTTCAGTAAGCATACATATATATATTACTGCCTGACAGGAAAACGACATTTCTTCATTAATTACGTATTGCAAGGTTTATAATAGGAATAACATGTCGGGTGCCACTAGTGGAGCAGAAACTACCGATCTCCCGGATCACCTGGATCCACCTCCGAAAACCAGAAACATACTTTGTGATAGGTAATTCCCAAATGTTTCAACAAAATTAGATATATAAACACAACAAGTATGGAACTCACACTTTTCCATGGATCTGTATGACAAGTCACTCCTTGGGACAGAACTAGATAGCACACGGTATGACCTACATTTCCATTGTTGGACGCATTCCATATCTGTATTTTAGTAGTCACATCAGACACAACCAGCTAGAGTTTAAAAGAATAGTATTGTAATCATGATTGTGTTACAATATCATTAGGGAGCATTTATTTAACATTTATTGAAAACATAATAGGTGTCCTGAAAAATGTCCAAAAATATTTGACTATGCAGTTTTCAGCGAGACTTTTTTGGTAAAATTAAAAAAAAAAATACTGATTTTTCAGACTAAGATGAATTTCTGGCTCTGATGAAAACCATTTCATAAACATTGTACACTTTAATATATCACAGATATTTTTTTGTTCATTTTGAAACATCTACATAATACAAAGCAGTATATCTTCACCATGGTCATCGGTCTGAAAAATAAAAATAATTAACAATCAATAAATTTGTATTATAACAACATCAATACAACATTAATATATTTTTTTTAATTAAAGTTGTATTAAGTTTAAATGTAAAATTTTTCACATAATTATTAAATTCTATAATAATTAAACTTATTTGAAAGTAATTGGGTAAGTGTTTGAACGAATACACTAGTACACAAATAACATATAATATATATTGTTTTTGTCCTTTTAATTTAACATTGAAATTATTGTTTGAATATGTTCAGTTATAAAATGGATATTTACCAATATAACATACGATAAGTGTTCATATTCAATTATGAAAAGACAGTTTAAACAGTAATAATCAACAATTCTATTAATATTAATACAGTATATGATGCTATGTCAAATATAAATGAGTATATAGGTGTAATACCACTAAAGAATTCTTCATAGCCTTCTATGTTAAATAAAAGAAAAATTGAGCTTTCATACAAGATTCATCTTAAGTTTAATCTAAGTGACACTCATATCTCATGGAAGGGGTACCTAATAGGAAGCTTAACTCCGAAAATCAACATACATTTAATGGCATATAAGAAAAAACAGACAGTCTGAAGATGTCTACCGTCATAAATCATACTTTCACTTTCGATTTAACACAAATTCAGGTGGTTTCTTTCCAATGCAATCATTTTTTTATTTAAAACCACAAGGACATCAAATATGGGCTTAAAATTATCTTAAAATATGTAGGTTTCTGCTGACATTCAGTATATTGCAGTATCTAATAGGGCTTATTTTTTTATCTAACAATGTAGGAATCCATTTTCTGTTTACGTACTATTTTCCCATACGTTCTTTTCGACTGGTACCCATGTTTAGTGGTAATACACCTATATAACACATTTAGACAATATATGATGATATACAAAACAAGTTAGTAATAGCAAGAAGTCAGTAACACATTGACGGAGAGGGATGTAATAACATTCCGGAAGCAGTTAATAAACTTGCTTTATCAGCCCGCTTAGGCCAATCTTATGAAACTGGGTGAAATAAACATGACTCTTATTAGTCAAACAAAATTAACGGATTTATCACAGGGTAAAATTTTAGCTATATCATCTACAAGTATATGATAAATGATCTTGTGTCCAATATAAATGAGTATATAATACGTTTAAACAATATATAGCAAAACAAGTTAGTGATATCAAGCAGTCAGTACCACATACAGTGAACCCTGTTTCAATCGTACACCTGTCTATTCTGAACACCAAATTTGGTCATATGGATGTTCGGATTAGGCAGGTTTCAAATAAAAAACATTGAATGGAAAAGCAAAATATAACAAACTCAATAGAAAAGACATACAGATACAAAAATACACAAAATCATCAATTATATTAAATATGAAGTTGTATGTGAATGTCTTATATTGTAGTTTAAAGGATCGTCGTGATCGTATGGTAGTTGGATTTACGTGAATGTGTTGTCTTGTAGTTTATTAATTTGTTGCAGCACAGCATTGTGTGATTTATAATGAGAATGTGTTATTTTGTAGATTACTAAATGTTTGCAACAAAAATGATCAGTTTAAAGTAAATGGACACAATTGTGCATCACTTGCCCTTTCCCCTATATATTTCATAGAAAACCACGTGTTGATGCAAAACTTTCTGAAGCCAGTTTTGCGATACTCCTTACACATCTGACAGACCCCAATTAAAGGTCATATCCAGATGAACTTTTGTAGATGAATACATTTAAAGAAAAAGACATCGACATGTTTATGGTGCAATAATATAAAGTCGCGAAACGAGCTGCTAAGATTTAAGCAGCGTCGTTTTTAATTGGTTGACCATGATTTCATCTGAACATGACCTCTAATAGGGTTCTGTAATATACTAGGGGGAACATAGGGTATTATAACAGTTGAATTTAATCAGATTGTTAACAAAATTCCCTATATATCCATGAGGTGTAATATAATTAAATTTGAGAACCCTATCACGACTTTCAAGTATTTCAGATAAGATTTGTACATTAATGCATTTCAAAATTCGTGGTATGAAACATAGTAAACATTTCCAACTGATATACCCTGGCCAATAGATTTATCCATGTATATATGACAATATATGGAAGGCTAGTATATTTGTGAAGATAAATGTGGCTTCATGAAGGGGGACATATCATTTTACTTTTCCTTTCCTCATTCATGACTTATCACCGGTTTGCAACATGAGTAGCACGATACATGCCACGTGTGGAGGTGGACCTGCCTACCATTCCGGATCACCTGAGTTCTCCCTAGTAACTTTCTAGTAGTGTTTGCGTTGCTCGATCTTTAGTTTTCTGAGTTATGTTTTATAGATCGGTGTTTGTCCTTCTTCATTTGGCCATGGTGTTGTCTGTCCTTAGAATTAGGCTTCTGATTACTTCTTTGGTATCTTCAAAGTTTTTTTCATTGAAAAACAGGTCGATATTTTTAATGTATATACAATAAATTTGATAATACTTTCAAAACCAAGTACATAAATACTCACCAGAGCAATTGTTAAGTAGTACGTTTGGCAGGTATTCTCCATCAAAGTCATGACAAGTAATAGATGTTGGATACTTCTGGGTTTCTATAAGCCATCTCCAGAATGGAATAATGCCACAACTACCGCAATGCATATCAAAATTACTAGAAATAAAAATATCTCTGTTTATGACTAATTGATATTATATCTGTTCGAAGTATTTACGGAATGAGTGATCCCTGTGTGGCAGGTATGTGGTAAAGATTACACAAAAATAAATGTAGAGGTAAAATCGATACCCACAAGTCACATATACATGACCGCTCAATATTCAGAATGATAATTACTCATGTGAAGCAATAGGAAATATTCATATTGAAGTGCACAATTAATTTATTAAATTCGACAAAACCAGTGCATCTTGTTCCAAGTATCATCTAGAGAGCTGACAAAGCACATGCTATTTCGGTGAGACCATACAACTGGTGGCATCATACATTTAAGCATATCGGATAGACTTCGTGTCGATACACATTGCTACAATACTACGTACAATAAAACTTACAGTGATGTCAGCTTTGGTAAATTCTCGAACGCATGTTCACTAACAAGTGCTATAGGGTTGTTGTCCATGCGTCTGAAATATAGCCTCACATTAGAAAGCAGTAATACTGTGTTATAAGCCATGATCGACTACAAAGAAATCTAAATAGTGAGGAACGACACTCCACCAAAAAGGCACGGAAGAATAGCAGTTCCTGATATAGGCCGCTGTATTAATTTTGTTTAGTTGGTTGGTTGATTGTTGTGATGGTATCGTGGCGGCCAGGTTTATTGGTTGAGGAAACCGAAGTACCCAGAGAAAATCTCCAATCCGTCCAAGTCACTGACAAACTTTATCACATAATGTTGTATCGAGTACACCACGCCATGAACGGGGTTCTAACATTAGTGGTGATAAACACTGGTCGCACAGGTAGTTGTAAATGCGTACCATCACGACCACGACGGATCCTAATTTTGTTTATTTACATCGTCTGCTCCACATGTATATGAATGGAATATCGTTTGAATAATCACGTGGGTAGGTATTTCATTTACCTCAAGCTTGACATCAATGGTGAACTATCTACCAGAATCTATGACAAAGGAGACGACTTCAGCTTGGTTAACTTTAATTTCCCTATTGTGTACATGTGTTATCTAATATTTAAGTGATAGTAAATGCCATTGTCTCTCTTTATATACCTATTACTTCAAATCTAAAGCTCGACTATGTATATATATATATATATAAAAGTCTAAAATGTAGCACACCAACACCAAAAAAGATGTTAAAATATATACTATAGGGTTGTTTCCCATGAATCTGAAATATAGCTTCATATTAGAAAGCAGTAATATTGAGTTATAAGCCATGGTCGACTACAAATACATCTGAAGCTTCAGGAACGCAACTTCACCAAAAACCACCGGAAGTATGGCAGTTCCTGAAATAGTCCGCCATTTTAATTTTGTTTAGTTGGTTGTTTGATTGTGGTGATGGTATCGTGGAGGTCAGGTTTATTGGTTGAGGAAACCAAAGTACCCGGAGAAAATCCCCGATCTGTCGCAAGTCACTTACAAACTTATCACATAATGTTGTATCGAGTACATCTCGGCATGAACGGGGTTCAAACAATAGAGGTGATAAATATTAGTATTGCACAGGTAGTTGTAAATGCATACCATCACGACCACGACGGATCCTAATTTTGTTGATTTACATCGTCTGATCCACATGTATATGGATGGAATATCTTTTGAATAATCACGCGGGTAGGTTTATCATTTGCCTCAAATTTGACTGCAACAGTCAACTATCTACCAGAATCTATAACAAAGGAGACGACTTCAGTTTGGTTAATTTTAATTTCCCTATTGTTTCTTCTGATGGCTTTTTGTATTATCTAATATTTAAATGATAGTAAATGCTATCGTCTCCCTCTATATACGTTTGATGCACCTATTATTCCAAAACTAAAACCCGACTATATATATAATATATATAAACGTCTGACAAAGTAACCAACGTATGAACCTACGGGATGTCGGATCTAAAACAAGTGTAAAGGATTATGTGCAAACAAACACAAATAATAAATAAACGTCTAAAATGTAGCACAACAACATCAAAAAAGATGTTAAAAAATAATAAAGATAACTATAAGTCTAGAAAAAGACAATAATTATAATCAAATCGACGGATATTTCGCTTGACAGACAAGCTTCAACAGCGTCTCAAATCAGATTGTCACGTGACCATCGGTTATCGCGACGTAAAAATCATAATCTTGAACTTTATATTATTCAAATATATATGTACACTAATTCATAGACAATGTGAAAACAATGAGAAAAGGTAATGATGAAATTTACCAACTAGCTAAGGACCAGGCACTAGTTAAGCAGTTAATAAAAATAGGCCTTTTTGTTTATGCCCTCCGGATGTAATGTTTGTTTCTCACGGATACAAAAACTCTCTCTTTTTTGTGTTTGATTCTCTTTCCGCTTGGATTGTGGTCATTGATATAAATTTGGATCTACCAGAGTCATCCAATGAGTGCCCCCGCGACACAAAGTCTTGACTCACGGGCAAGAGCGTCTTTTTCGTAAGGTCGTTTCTGTGTCCATTCATTTTTATTTGAATGGTTGGACACTTTATCCTATGTATTGCGACCCGCAGACGTGACAGTCAAGGATGTAAACCACATTAGATGTTTTGCAATTGACATTGCCAAATATCTTATACTCCTTTCCTGTCGTCTTGCTATGGAACACTTGTGCGTGTTGCAATTGGAGACAGCACTTGTAACGCTTGTCACCACATGGTTTACACTGGCCGACCGTCGATCAGGGTCTAGATACCGCAGCTTTGACCAGTGTATCCTTAATGCTTTTAGGTCGTCGGTACGCTACAACGGGTGGTTCAGGGAACAACTTGGCCAGCGCTTCACTTTTTTTCAATTTTTTTCCAATGATGATGGACGATGCCTGAATTTTTTTCTAAAGAGAGATGGTAATTGAGAACAAGGGGGACCCGTTTGTTGATCTTTTTTCTTTGTACTCCCGGAAGTTATTTCTGTCAAAATATATTTTTTTGTTTTTTAGAACCAGTGTAAGCATCTCCACTTAAACATTCGGTCGGAGGTTCTTGATCTGTTCGTTGTTACTATATTTTTCTGCATGCGGCAATTCCGTCATCATGGGGAATGTTCGCGTAAAGGGAAGTTACATCCATGGTAACAAGCGTGGTATTTTCTGGAATGGTTAATTGTTTCATTTTGTTCAAGTAGTCGGTAGTATCTTTGATGTGTGATGGAAGGTTTTCAACGAACGACCGAAGGTGAAAATCAATAAATTCCCTTTACACGAACATTCCCCATGATGACAGAATTACCGCATGCAGAAAAATATGGGAACATAATGTGGTTATACATCTAAGTAATTCATACTAAATGATACTCACAGATATCGTAACTCTGGCAGATTGTTGAAAGCTTTGTTCTCTATCACTGATATGTTATTGTACTGTAACCACCTATAAATAGTCAACAAATGTCTTTAAGTTATGCTTCATTAAACCTGTGGCTTTTTGTTCTGTCCTAAACAATATATATAACCAAATATTGCGTAATTGTGAGTTGCTACAATTACACGTATTTATATGAAAGTGTTTTCCTCTATCACTGATATGTCATTGTAATGTAACTCTCTATAAATAGTCAACAAATGTCGGTAATACATTATTTGCCTACTAATATGTCTTAAACAATATATATGTGATACACGAGATAATGTTAATTGAAGCTACGACCTTAAAACTTATAGGAATTGTTTAATTATGTGTAAGGTGTTTGCCTTCTTGTCGTAGACAAACCGTTCATTGATATGTTTTACTTTCATCACTATTTCACTACAATTTAATGAACTAATTATAACAAGTATTAAAATAAATAAAATAGAGTTATACATTTGTACAAATGACATTAAATGATACTCACAGCCTGTACAAGCGTGGTAGATTGTTGAAAGCGTTGTTCTTTATCACTGATATGTTATTGTTCTGTAACTCTCTATAAATAGTCAACATATGTCTTAAACTAGTCGTATCGGGAATGGAAATAAACAAGGTTTATCTAATTTTTGTTGTAACACATAACTTATGTATATAAATGTGGACACCCGGCTATCTATATTGTTATTATTTTTTGCAGAGGCTTCACAACGAAAATAAAAATTCAAATATAAGTAAATACTGACCGCCTTCAACAGATTATCTCAGAGATTGCACATGACAATTGAGAAAGACTAAAACTATATGAAGACGCAGGAATGATTGATTGACTGGTGTTTAATGCCAATGTTAGCAGTATTTTAGCTATGTCGTGGTGTAAGCAAATTATATATAGTAAATTTCTCAACTACAAAATCCTTAAAAATAAAAAAAATTTGTGTATAAAAGATTCGTGTTTTATGTACAAATAAAAGAAAAAATTAAAAGGATAAAACCATATATTTAGAATGTATGTATCTATCTATATTTTAGTATTCAAATCAATTTCTTCTACAAACAAAATGGTGTCACCTGCAACTTTCGTAAACAAATTCAGATAAATTGTTGACGATGTAGTATGTCTACGGAGATTCAACAACATCTGCGCAGACGAGTAAAATGCGCAGACGAGTAAAATATGTTTCAGTGAATAATTGGAATGAGGTGGAATGCTTTCCAGCCGTTCCTCATTATTTAGCAAATAACGATGAGTAACGCTACCATGATCAGTACGACATCTAGTCAAGACTTTATGACCGTAAGAACAAAGAATTTTGCCAACGGAGGAATGTATTTCGAGCAATTTGTTATAAATTTGTTGGTCTCAACTGTTCTGTCATCGTATTTAAATCCAATTCACAACAATAACCCTTAAATCAGTATATGGAATAGAACAACTGGTTAATGGGTTATGCGTCGGATGGTCGCGGAATTCTTCTTAGTGTCAACCGTAGGGTAAGCAAATTACGAAATATTGACATACGGAGTAAAACCAGAATAGTTTGAAGATACTAATGTGGTAATCAGAATCCGTAAATCAAAGGACAAACGCTAGTGATGTAGGTGTTGGTGCCGTTTTACTCCAAGAAGGTAAGGATGACAGATCTACCGATTTGTTATTTTTCTAATAAGCTTGACAAACATCAGAAAAATTATTCCACATTTGAAAAAGAATATCTTGTCTTATTGTTATCACTTAAACATTTTTATGTTTATGTAGGCTTTACATTTTGTTGCAAGAATACAATCTCATTACTAAACATATTAAAAGCAAAGATAAGGAGAGAGCTGATGTTATGTATAGAGTTGGATAAATTTGTGATAAATTTACATAGTGATCTATTGTTACAATATATATAGCAAAATATTACGTAATTTTGAGTTCTTACAATTAAGCGTATTTATGTGAAAGTGTTGTCCTCTATGACTGATATATTTCAGGGAATAATTGGAATGAGGTGGAATACATTCCGGGTGCTCATTATTAAAATTGTGATGAATTTATATAATGATTTATTGTAAAAAGTTTGCATCTGTGCAAATAGGTTAAGTTATTTACATGTTTTTAATATCTGACCTTGAGTTTTGATATGTTCTAGATATTTCTGTATATTGTTTATGTGAACAAAATAACAAGGTCACACTATCGAAATTTCCAGAATTGATAAATATACTATATAAGCTACAGCAAATATTAGCGCAGCCAGTTTGTAATTTAGGATTTATATAACAGCTAGAATCTTTGGATATATTTACTTACTGAGGTCACGTGATTTGAACATTGAACTATTAAACAATTTCAACGGACACTACCTGGAAACTTTGTGTATTAGAACTAAAGGATATTTTAAGAAATAAATCATGGCAGTCAGAATGTGGTTAGAGTTTTAACATGGGTTGGCGGATAACATTTTCTAATATTCACTATCCCATCTTAAAACTCAAAATACATTCTGGCCTCCATTAATTATTTCTATTCTGATATGTTTAAGAGTACAAACACGGTGGTATACTTTGAATGGCAGGCGGCAATTTATATTTACGGTTGCGGACAATGTCGCGCACAATTCATGCTTCCAAATGTTTCATCTTGTTAAAGTGGTTGCTAAAATACAAACACACTTTCTAACAGATTTGTCGTCCAGCATTATAAATAGATTATAAATAAACATAAATTTAAGCATAGCAGCCATCAGAGTAAGGAAAGTTTGAAGATATCAAAACATCTTTATACAAATTTATTTTATTATGTAAGCCAACGGTATATCGATATAAACTGGACACTAGTGACGGTTTTCAGTTCTCAGTTGACAGTCCTTACCTAGTACTTTCAACGGTGGCAAATATTGACACCCTAGATAGAGAACAGTTACTGTCAGGTGAAAATAGTAAAATCTGTATTTCTATATAATATTTATTTATGCTCTTCCCATTGTATCAAATGATAGAGTAAATCAGATACTGATTTCCCTTATTTTCTAACATGACACTAGTAAACCAATATCCCTCATTTTGCAAGAACATGCAGCAAGCTACGTTCGCACATTGGGCTACTAAGAACAACTTAGGTATGTGGAAAATATCTGGCCACCGCATGTGGACGGGTTTTATTTTCAGCTATTTATTAACATTTATAAAACACATTGTATTACATAATATGCGAAGGTGGGGTTCTACAAGGACATACACGGCCTAGGAAAACCACCGTTCACAAATCAAAAGCATCTAAATCAAAATACACAGTAATCATTGGTCTGTAAATTACATTTGACAAAGTAAAACATGCTAACAACAGCAATACTGAATCAGTAAAACAATCATATATGTACATCTAATTTCTACACATATATATCCCTTTCTTGTTAGGGAGGGTGGTTGGGAACTGGAAGGTTTTTTTATCAATAATCAATTAAAATCAATAACAAACATTTTTATCGTCTTCTCTCCACAACAAGCTATGATGTGATGTGTGGTCACGTGGTACTAATTGAGTAATAATAAATATTCATAAGAACGAGATAATTAATAAAGGGTCATCGAATGAAAGCGTTATTGTCATAACTTTGATCTATGCTCTTCCCATTGTCTCAAATGATAAAGTAAATCAGATACTGATTTCCTTTATTTTCTAACATGACACTAGTAAACCAATATCCCTCATTTTGCAAGAACATGCAGCAAGCTACGTTCGCACATTGGGCTACTAAGAACAACTTAGGTATGTGGAAAATATCTGGCCACCGCATGTGGACGGGTTTTATTTTCAGCTATTTATTAACATTTATAAAACACATTGTATTACATAATATGCGAAGGTGGGGTTCTACAAGGACATACACGGCCTAGGAAAACCACCGTTCACAAATCAAAAGCATCTAAATC
The DNA here is from genome assembly GCA_963680875.1 of Bathymodiolus brooksi. Taxonomy (NCBI): domain Eukaryota; kingdom Metazoa; phylum Mollusca; class Bivalvia; order Mytilida; family Modiolidae; genus Bathymodiolus; species Bathymodiolus brooksi. The sequence goes on along the minus strand of OY804589.1, from coordinate 54,613,185 downwards.
AAAATACACAGTAATCATTGGTCTGTAAATTACATTTGACAAAGTAAAACATGCTAACAACAGCAATACTGAATCAGTAAAACAATCATATATGTACATCTAATTTCTACACATATATATCCCTTTCTTGTTAGGGAAGGTGGTTGGGAACTGGAAGGTTTTTTTATCAATAATCAATTAAAATCAATAACAAACATTTTTATCGTCTTCTCTCCACAACAAGCTATGATGTGATGTGTGGTCACGTGGTACTAATTGAGTAATAATAAATATTCATAAGAACGAGATAATTAATAAAGGGTCATCGAATGAAAGCGTTATTGTCATAACTTTGATCTATGCTCTTCCCATTGTCTCAAATGATAAAGTAAATCAGATACTGATTTCCTTTATTTTCTAACATGACACTAGTAAACCAATATCCCTCATTTTCCAAGCACATGCAGCAAGCTACGTCCGCATATAGGGCTACTAAACAACAACTTAGATATTTTGAAAATATTTGGCCACCAAATGTGGCCGAGTTTTATTTTCAGCTATTTACATTGATAAAACACATTTTATTACATAATATGCGAAGGTGGGGTTCTTAAAGGGCCAAAGGATTACTTGTAGTATGTCGTTCTCGTCCTGAATATGAATTACATATTCGTGACGGGAACCTTTATCTACCAAGTATCAATCAATCAATAAGTTTTGGATAAGTTTGATTATTATTACCAATTTTCCAATTCAAATGTAATTTGAAGAACAAAAATAAGTGAATACAAGCATAAAATTTGTTCGAAGTATCTTTCATTTTGATAACTAAAACCCAACTATATCTATATTACTTTTAATTTATATTTGACAAAATGTGATCATACATCTATACAAATCATACTAAGCGATACTTACAGATATAGTAAGTTTCGTAGATTGTTGAAAGTGTTGTTCTCTATCACTGATATGTTATTATGGTCTAACCACCTATAAATAGTATAAAAATTTCTTTAATTTATACTTGATTAAACTTGTGGCTTTCTGTTCCGTCTTAAGCAATATATATAACAAAATATTGAGTAATTTTAAGTTGTGACAATTAAACGTATTTATATGAAAGTGTTTTCCTCTATCTCTGATATGTAATTGTACTGTAACTCTCTATAAATAGTCAACAAATGTCTATATTCAATTATTGGCCTACTTAATATGTCTTAAACAATATATATTTGATACTTGAGATAATGTTAAATGGAGCTACGACCTTAAAACTTATAGGAATTGCTTAATTATTTGTGATATGTTTGCCTTCTTGTCGTAGACAAACCCAGGTGAACAATCCGTTCATTGATATGTTTTACTTTCATCCATAACTATATTGCCACTATATCACTACAATTTAATGAATTAATTATAACAGATTATTGTTGAAAGTGTTGTTCTCTATCTCTGATATGGCATTGTACTGTAACTGTCTATAAATAGTCAAATCATGTCTTTAACTAGTTGTACCGGGAATGTAAATAAACAAAGTTTATCTAAGTTCTGCTGTAACATATAGCTTATGTATATACATGTGGAAACTTGGATTTCTATATTGGTATTATTTTTAGCAGAGGCTTCACAACGAAAATAAAAATTCAAACATAAGCAAATTTTGACCGCCTTCATCAATTTGAAGATGATGTCAGAGGTTCCACATGACAATTGAAAAAGACTAAAACTATTTGAAGACGCGGGAATGATTGATTGATTGGTGTTTAATGCCAATTTTAGCAGTGTATCAGCTGTGTGGTGGTGTAAGCAAATTTTATATACTAAATTTCTCATATACAAAATTCTTCAAAATAAAACATATTTGTGTATAAAAGAATCGTGTTTTATGTACAAATAAAAGAAAAAATTAAGAAAATAAAACCATATATTCAGAATGTATGTATCTATCTATAATTTAGCATTCAAATCAATTTCCTCTACAAATTTCAAAATGTTGTCGTCTGCAATATTCGTAAGCAAAATCAGATACATTGTTGACGTTGGGGTATGTCTGACCAAATTCAACAACATCTACGTAGATGATTAAACTATGTTTCAGTGAATAATTGGAATGAGTTGGAATGCATTCCTGGCATTCCTCATTATTTAGCAAATAACGATGAGCAACGCCACCATGATCAGTATGACATCTAGTCAAGTATTATTGACCGTAAGAACAAAGAAAGTTGCCAACGAAGGAATAGATTACGAGAAATTTGTTATTAATTTGCTGGTCTCAGCCGTCCTTCCATCGTTTTGAAATTCAATTCATAATCATAGCCCTTAAATCAGTATATGGAATAGAACAACTGATTAATGGGTTATCATATGCGTCGGATGTTCTCGGAATTCTTCTTAGTGTCAACCGCTGGGTAAACAAATTACGAAATGTTGATATACGGAGTAAAACCAGAATAGTTTGAAGATACTAGTGTAGTAATCAGAATCCATAAATCAAAGGACGGATGCTAGTGATGTAGGCGTTGGTGCAGTTTTTCTCCATGAAAGTAAAGATGACATAGATCTGCCGATTTGTTATTTTTCTGAAAAGCTTGACGAACATCAGAAAACATCCATTAGTAGTGTTTAATGATCATAATCCCCCTCACATCTATTAACAAAATGCAAAATCAAAATCAAAGGTTAACGACATAGGCATTAATGTTGCAAGAATACAATCTCATTATCACACATATTAAAGGCAAAGATAATGAGAGAGCTGATGCTATGTCTATAGTTGGATAAAATTGCTATCAATTTATATAATGATTTATTGTAAAAATTTTGCATCCAATTTTTGCTGTTGACAAATATCATCAATGCAAATATGTTAAGTTATTTACATGTTTTTCATAATTGACCTTGAGTTTTGATATGTTCTAGATATTTCTGTATGTTGTTTATGTGAATAAAATAACAAGGTCACACTATCGAAATTTCCAGAATTTATAGATATACTACATAAGCTACAGCAAATTTTAGAGCAGCCAGTCTGAAAATTAGGATATATATAACAGCTGAAATCTATTGCATTGTATTTGGATATATTTACTTACTGAAGTCACGTGACTTGAACATTGAACTATTAACAATTTCAACGGACACTACCTAGAGTCTTTGTGGATTAGTACTAACGGAACATGGCAGCAAGAATGTGGTTTTGAGTTTTAGCATGTGTTGGTGAATATTAGTATTTTATCCCGAGCCAAAGGCGAGTGATAAAGTTTACTAATATCCACCAACCATCTTAAAACTCAAAACACATTCTGGCTTCCATGAATTATTTCGATTCCGAGATGTCTTAGAGTACAGCTACGGTAGTATACTTTGATTGGAAGACGGTAATTTATACTTACGTTTGCGGACAATGTCGCACAGAATTTATGTTGCCAAGTTCGAGCAGACAATAATTCATCAACGTGTACATTTACAGTTGCTAATGAGATTATACCCAATCAATAAATCGCTCGTTTGTTTACAAAGCACAAGAAGGACGTCATGTTAGAATTCAACATGAATTTATTTTCATAGGACAGGATCAAACTAATATACCAGAAAGAAAAAGAACATTTACTCCAAGGAATTTATCTTTGAACATAGACAGGCCAGTTATAATTTATAAATTTAATATTTGTAATTGAACATTAAGTATTTTTTGTTATTTTATCAAAGTATAGAAACTTAATTGATTGTTGGTTGTATCTTTCTGTTACTAGAATAATCTAGAGAAAACTTTACAAAGCAATATTGGATACCAAATTTCTTACATAAAACCATATAGACAGGTATATTGTACATGGTTCATACACCTTTTTGGTTACAAAAATCCATGACCTTTTCATGACTGTTCCAGGACATTTTGACAATTTTCCATGACCAAATTCTAGGAAGACATTCACAAGTCTTACATAGAATATTAATCGAAAATACAATGTTTTCACTTCCAAGAATGGTATTCATTAAAACAACTATAATATGAGTTTTTTGTATCACAAGTGCATGATAAGACAGTATTAGGTATGCCACGTAACGTTATCGATAACTCTGAACGTCAACAAAATACTATCAAATGCATTGGGTTTAATTGAAAAATAATTGTTGAAAAAACCATTTTGTAGTTTAAAAAATATACTAGTGTTCTCTGATTTTCCCTTCCTTTAAGTGTGTACATTGTATTGTGGTCAAGCGTCCTTTTATCGAAAAAATCGTTCTAGAAACGATGATAGTTTTTTTCGCGATTTCCGCCGTTTAGCTAAAGTTGCGATCACAATTATTATCAATGATGTATTCAATTTCGATTCCGGGACTGAAATTCACTACTAAAAAGAAAATAAATCAGTCTATGTTGAAGAAGGGACATTTTTATATTTTGTTATTGGCGGAGAATAAATACGAGATTACAGCTAAAAATTAATTAAATAAATCTAAAAAGGCAAAAAAAAGTTTCCACTCAAAGTAAAAAAAGTTGGGAATTTCAGCTTTCCATCCGTATATAAATCATATTAGACAAAATTGAATTAATGGGACGGAATTGCGTTCAAAAACACGCCGCTTTAAGTTTATGAATGTTTTTTTTTACGGCAGACGACAGCGCGTTATTAATTCACGACGTCTGACACTACCATGGGCATGGCAGAGCTTAAATGTTGGTTGGGCCTTAGTTTGTGTACCACAATGATTTGAGGACAATCTTATTACATTACATGATCGGTAAGTGATAAATATATGTTTATATATTATATCCGTTATAATTCCCTATAACATGATAAATACACCACAACCACTGTCAAAGATTCTCCTACAAAATAAATTTAAAATTTTTACAAAGTTTCGTCAATTAGTAAAATAATTCGGTCGGGTTATGAACATCTGTTTTTCTAGAATAGAAAATCGGTATCTCATAAAAATATGAAAAACAATCTTATTCGCTCTTTTATCATTTTAGTCTTTTGAGAGTATCGGCTAACGAAATACATACTACTAAATTTCCTTTTTCTCAGCATGACGCTACCGTGGTTCAATGGTAGCGTGGCCGTCTGCCATTGTCGTGGTATGACAAGAAACATGAGTTCGAACCTTACACATTATTATTTTTTTTTTTTTTGAAATTTGTTGTTGTTTTCTTTATCTGAGAAGTAATTATTCTTTAATAATTTACGATTCCATCATACAACTATCAAGAGTAAAACAATCAAAGCAAAACATGACACCCTGCAACATTGTGTCACGCCGGAGACGTGTGCATACATCATGTGGATATACGTATGTTTGTCAAGGTTAAAAACATAGTAGGTACAGAAACATATTCCGAACATAAATAAATAATACACTACTTACACAGTTAAAGAAATAAATGCTGCTTCACATACTTTTATATCGTGTGTGGCGTGATGCATTGGTCAAGCCATCAGCTTCATAATAAGAAGGTCCCGTGTTCGAATCTCGCCGTTTTATTAATTTATTTTAGACTTTTATTATTATGATGATCAGTGCCGGATTGTGACATTTTGAGGCATTATGTCTAATGAAATCATGGAGGCTTCCTCAGACGGCGCCACCCTCTATCTCACCCGCACTCTTCTTGATTATTTTTTACACGTTAGATATATTTATCGACATTTACATAGCTTGAGGGGTCCTAGGCTTAAGTCTATATTGGATAATCCGGCTCTTATGATGATCAATTAACATATGTTTTAATGATTCATCGTGAAACATAAATCCCGTTTTTTTTTATTTAGCAGATATCGATCATGGAATCATCAAATACCGTAACAAAGGAGTCAAGTAATTCCTTGAAATATGCATTTTACAGCGAAAAAGGGGTAAAACATGGAATAATGTTTCAGAACACATAAAAGATGTTTACAAGATGACAATAAATAATCTGAAAATACATAAACTACAAAACATGCTGCAAGAGAACTTGTCAAAAATGTCAAAAAATTAATTGAATTCTGAGCTACAAAACCTGAAACAGGATAATTTAATTAACTATATTTCTCTACAAGGCGGTAAAGGGAAGAGAAATGAAAATTATATTCAATGGCGTCACATTCAAATGTCCGGACAGCAAATCATTTACAAGAGGCAGAATTTCGATATCAGGTTATGAAGAGCTAAAATAAAATTTTGAAGGAAATAGTTACTGAACAGTCACAATGCATCTGGAAGTTAAAAACAGAAAATAAAACCTTAAGTTCTAAGCTATTCATAGGTAAATTCAAGTACTAAGCAAAGTCAGCTTTTGCGAAAACAAAACACTGAACTGAAAACAGAATTGAAAGAGAAAAGGGAAAAAGTTAAATCAAAGAAGAAAGAAAACTATTGCAAAACACTTCAAAGGTGAGAGAAAAAAACAGGACATTTCCATTCAAGAAATTCAAAATAAAAAATTGGAAAATGCAAAGCTTAAACAACACATTGATAATCTGAATGAAAAGAGGGCTGAAGCAAAGAGGCGTCATACAAAAATGTTTGATCAAGCGACTTATTTACGCCAGCAGTATGAAAGAGCGAAACGGGAGAAAGAGTGAATCAAAGGAAAATTAAAAAGTGTAACAGAAGAAATAAAAGAACTAAAAATAGAAAATGATGATTTGAAATTACAGCAACTGAAAACAGAAGTGTATCTACATTATCTAACAGGCACTATAACGACGATATTCGCACATACTGAGACCTCTTTTATTTTTATTATTTATTAATGATATTGTTGATGTCGTTTCCAATAGCATGGAACTATTTGTTGAGGATACATCCCTTTATTGTATTGTTGATGATCAGAATAAAACCGCTGAATCCATGAATTCTGATTTGAATAGCCTTAGTACTTGGGCATCTGATTGGTGTGTTAATTTCAATGCCTCAAAAACTAAGCCTATTCTGTTTACTAGAAAACATGATGTTAATATTCCCCCTTTATATATGAATGATGATGTCTTAGAAGATGTACTTAAACATACACATCTTGGTATACATTTTTGTCCTAATGGTCCTGGAAACATCATATAAATGAAATCTATAAAAAAGCTTGCTCTCGTCTTAATATTTTGCGCATGATGAAACATAATCTTGGTAGGAACTCACTAGAAAAGCTTTAATTTGGTTTTATAAGACCTATACTAGAATACGGAAGGGTAGTTTTGGGATAATTGCACAATAGAACAGTCTGATCTTATTGAATCAGTGGATTACGAATCAGCCAAAATTGTTACAGGTCTTCGGAAGGGTACCTCAAGGGTTAAGATGTATGGCGAATTAGGGTGGGAATCCTTGCAAAACAGACGCAAGAAGCAAAAACTTATTATAATGTTCAAAGCTCTGGAAGGAGTGCTACCCAACTATATAACAAATAATATTATTTCTTATATTAATATTGAACCTAACAACATGGTTATAAACCCCAGATTCTTCACCCCTCTCCAATTCCGCATCAAGTCATATAAGGATAGCTTTTGTCCAACTCTTCTGGATATATGGAACCAACTAGATAATGATACTAGGAATATTCAGTTAGTATCTTCATTCATGATTAAACTTTATGCAGATGTTGATAAATCTCCTAGCTTCTACTCTATTGGTTCTCGCAGCTTACATATTTGGCATTGCCAACTTCGAAATGAAGCAATCAGCTTAGATCACCACTTGTTTCAGTCTCATCTGTCCGATAGCTCCCAGTGTGCTTGTGGGGATGCAATTCAAAATAATTTCCATTATTTTTATGCTTGTCCATTGTTCATAAGACACAGAATACAACTTTTTAATTCTCTAAAAAAGTTTCAAGATGTCTTAAATTTGGATATATCATTGAAAGGCTCACCAATCCTTACTGTAGAGGAGAATACTGAGATATTCGATGCTGTTCACCATTTCATTACTGGTAGTAGGAGATTCATATGATTCAGTAAATTTTCCTTTTCTTTGTATTTGGTTATATAAGATTGAAAAGTCTTCCGATATATAGCTCCAATTCTTAAAATTGTTCAGCTTAATTAATAGCTGTAAATCTTTCAATTATTCAGGTCTCCCTTCCCCCTCCCCTCTTTACCCAATTTGTACTTGCCTATCTCAATCACAATCACTATTTTGTTCAGATATTTCCCCCCTTATTTACTTATTTGTCTCTCCTTCCTCCATCTCTCCCAAATTCCTTTTATTTAATCATAAATATATATACTCAAAAAGAGTTAATTCATATTGATATGGTGGACCTCACTTACTTAGTGAATTTGATTACATAATTTCAGTTTATATGTTGCATATATTGTGTGTTAAATGTAAGTTCAGTCTATCCATCATGCTATGCCAATTCATCATCATTAATATTATAAATAATAATAGCTTAAATAAAAAACCATAATTTGGCTATTCCAAATTATATCATACCTATTAACAAGGGGAAAAAGGGGAAAGCAACTTTTGTTTGTATCATTCTGCTATTAATATACATATTATATCATACCTATTAACAAACAAAAAAAAAAGAAATGAAATGGAAAAATCCTTTTTGTTTTGCTTGTATGACTCTTCTATTAATATACATGTGTTTATGCTTGGTACTTAAGATGAATTGCATGTATACATGCTGGGTAGATTGCTCTATGTCTAATGTAAATTGTGTTCTAATTATTCCAGCTTGTTATTGGAGAGGATTTGCATAGGCATAGCCTGTTATCCATTCCTATTGATTTATCAATAACATATTTGAAATGAAATGCGTAATGGAACTGCAAAGTCTTTAAATCAAATCCAATAAAGTAAAACAGTCAAATAGAATTAGGCTAAATCCATGTCTGCCATCTCTTGCACAACGACCCACTTCTTGCCAATATGACAGAATATATTTTGGACAGAAGATGTGGACAACAAGCTGTACATATCGGATATCTAATCCCATTCTTAAAGCAACGGTTGCAATAATGCATCGAATTCGGCTACTTTCACTTTTAAATTCAGTTAGTATTCTCTCTTTGGAATATTGGTGTGTACTTTTATGATAGATTTCTACCAATATATTATCAGCTTGTTTTTTTTTTTATCGAAACATGCATCTGCACCGAGAGAGTCCTTAAAAGTTATGAAAATATCGGAGACGGTGTCAATAGATCGAGAGTATATGATGGTTTTTTAGATTTAATACCGTGCAAGCGTATGTGATCAATCAGTCATCCCAGTGACATTTCGTATTCCGAACTTTCTCTTTTTAAAATCTGAATGAATATGTTGGGCCTATCTGGTGATTTGTATACAATATCGTTACCTTCATCAGATAGATGAAGATGTGTCGTTATATCAGCTTTAACTTTTTTGGTTGAAGTGCCAGTTAATGCCATGACTGGAGTCTGAAAAAAGCTGTGCAATTCAGATAATTGTTGATATTCTTGTCTGACTGAATTTTCTCCCCACTCGGAAATACAGTGTGCTTCATCAATAACTAGTAATATCATGCGAGTCTGCCAGGCTTTAGACAAAAACAAATTCTTCCAGTGAGTCTTCAATAAGCCAAAATTAAAATCGAAATATAAATTTATCATGAAGGATCTCTACAATGAGAGAATCCATCCAAATCCTATTTTGCCTCATTTATGGCTTCGAAAAATACAGGAAATAATTTTAGATAAATGCTTTTAAAATCTACAATATATTGGTGCCTTTTTGAACAGAGACATACATAATTTTATTACGGTGAATGAGAATTGTCTCGCTCGCCGAATATTAGCATAGATGCATGAGAAGTAAAGGATTGAAGTCAACGTAAACTGGAAAAAAAACCAGTATTTTTATTGAATCGAACTACCGGGTTTAATCGGAAGCTGGATAATATCGTATCAGACTGATGATTGCATATACTGTATATAATTATGAATCCCGGGTTATGAATACTTATACTCATACACATTCGGTGAATGATAATTGTCTCGCTCGCCAATTTGTATTAGTATACAAATGCAACTTGAGACGTAAAGGACCGAAGTCAACGTCAATATTATTATTAATCAAGCACTCGAATTAACTCTGAATAGATTATATTGCACATGTTAGAATGATGAGTTCATCCGGCACGCTGTGAATACATACCGACTTAAGTACGGTGAATGATAATTTCCTCGCTCGCCGGCGGTATGCGTACATTTGTACATTTAAAGACCACAAGTTAACAAAACTATATTAATGAATTCACATGTCGAACATAGACCTTTTTATTATTAATTAGGATTAATAACCTTTCATCGTTAACTAGTCAATTGAAGACAACTGAAAATTGATATTAGTTGAACATTTATTCCTGAAGGAGTAACATTTGATATTTGTGGCAGTGAATGGAGTGAAATTTGATATACGTTGAACAGTTCCTGAAGGAGTACAGTTTTACTCAGTAAGTTTGTATTACTTGTAGTCATGACAGAAAGGTAACAGATTAACACAAACTGAAAATTCGCATATATTTTAATATTTCATTTAATGAAGTGAGCAACCCCACTTTTTTGTATTCCCTATGCATGGGATAGACACTGTCATCAAATTATTATTCATAAATCCAACATAATTCAATTAGGTTAAATAAAAAGGATAGTTTATAAAACTATACGCACAAAATAAAAGACAATACAAATTATACAGAAATTCGCCGATAAGTTCGTTTCCCCATTATTTCCGTAATTTGGAAAGAACACTTTTAAAACATGGCGGTCAGTTTACACTGCCCACATCGCTGAAATAAACTTGGATTTAATGTGATAGTAGGATTGTTTCAATTGAAGTAAGTTATTTTTCAGTTTTAAAATAAATCTTTGATTGAAAAATCGTTTCTTATGGCTATGTAAATCTTTGGAAATGTCTGATATCTTCTTCTTCCATTAGTGTGCATAATTCTCCTGGAACATTTTCTCACAATTTCACCCGCACTGATAGCCGGTCGGAAAGTGCTAAGGCAAAATGGACAAACGAGATATGACTAAGCATTCCGCATGAAAAAAAAAGAAAAAATCCCAATGAAAACGTAAAATATGAATATGGAATGTGAAGTCATATGTTATAGGACTACCGGCATCCTTCCCCGTATTATTAATGTTAATATTCTTTTTTACACAAAGTACATTTGGCTTTGAACTTGGATTGTCCCATAACAAGCCACTGTTTATACTCATCATTTTCCATCCATTTTACATTAAAGGCGCAATTGCCAGGCATGTTGAGTGATGACAATTGACACTGGCTAACTATGCAGACGTTTTTCCATCTTGATTTTTAAAAATTACCTAACCCACATTTGTAGTGAAAGGAAACATTTTGAAACAGCTCCAAAATTACGTTTTTAGTTCAATTATACATTAATTATTCAAATTACTTAATTAGAGATAAATACACTGTTTTAAGACTTCATGAAATCTTCTAAAACATTTCCAATGCCAGATTAGTGTACAATAAGAATTGTAAATTCATTTCTTTTTCTTAAATCTGTATTTTATATTGACCACAAACTGGTTACAGGTTTTTATGATATCTTACGGTTCAAGGGGAACAAAGGTGTCATTAGAGCAGCTAAATGCAATCAAGCATGAATTATAGATTTGTATGATCAATGGAGTAAATAAAGTTCGTTTTCTACACACAAATCTGACGGTAAAAAAATGTTTACACAATTGACAAGAATTTCATGACTTTTCCATGACTTTCACCAGAATTTATTGATTCCATGACTTTCAAGGCCTTTATTTACTATTTTCAATATTCCAGAATTGCATGACCCGTATGAACCCTGATTGTAGGTTATTCTTGCTGTTCAACAACGAAACTGTATATCTATAACTAGGACTAAACGTTTGTCTTCAGTCAAGGAGGGACTGCAATCTTAATGTGACAAAGTCTATTCACGTAGTATTTTCAATCAAATGTGGATACTGAAATACTGTAAAGACCTTCTTTGATAGTTTAATTATCTTTATTATTTAAAAAAGTTTCATCTGAATTGACTTCAACAGTTTACAAGCCATTTCTCTTGAAGATGTATAAACACAGTCATGAAATTATTTATTTTATTTTGTCAAGTACGAAACAAATCCAAAGTTGCTACACAGAAAATGGAGTCATCACTACGTTGGGGTTCCTTATGCAATGTACATATTTGTAACGTATTTGTTGAGTTCGCAGGGCACATTGTTCAGCAATTTGTTTTATGTAAAAAAAACAAAAACATTACCTATGACATGTATTTGCATATTAGGGTTATACTTTCCTACAAATCATGCTAAGTGATACTCACAAATATTGCACGATTGGTATATTGTTGAAATAGGTGTCCTCTATCACTGATATGTCATTGTGGCCTAAATTCCTATAAATAGTCAACACATGCCTTATGTTTATACCTTCTTAAATATATGGCTTTCTGTTCTGTCTTAAACAATATATATAACAACACTGCGTAATTGTTAGTTGTTACACATAACGTATTTATATTCGTGTTAAGAAAAATAAACAAACCCCTATAATTAATGTAGCTATCTACAAAGGTGGGATTGAAAGCAGTTTCTATTAATGAATGTCTGTAATCTTTAGCTGTTACACTGTATTTGTATGTTTGATTAGAATGTACAAAGTTATTTTATTTTGTTGTGGAATTTCAATATTTTATGTAAATTGTTCTTAAACTAGATAAATTATACATATGCATGTATTGTAATTAACAGAAAGGAATAAAATAAGAGGAATACTTACAACCTTTTCAGATTTATCAAGTTGTTGAAGGTATCTGATTTTATTGATGAGATTTTATTGTTAGTCAAATATCTGCCAAAAAAAAAATACACAAATACATTGCAAATAAGTTTAAATCGTTGATCCTGTGTGTAGTTGTATTTCAATTAATACAATAAAAAAAGCATGTAATAAGTCTTCGAACATTCCTGATTTCATTGATGTAATGAAAAACAAAAACGCTAGAGCAGCTCAAGGTATATAATCGGAAATCGTAGAAATTGGGGCAAAATCTTTAGAACTCGTACATAAGTACACGCACTGTCAATTAAATTTTGATCTTGTTAAAGAGGCTTGTAACACCACAAACACACTTTCTAAAATATGTGTCGTCCAGCATCATAAATTGATTATAAATAAACATACATTTGAGCATAGCCGCCATCATAGTAAGAAAAGTTTGAAGATATCAAAACATCTTTATACAAATATATTTTATCATGTAAGCCAACGATAAATTGATATAAACTGGACATGTGACGGTTTCCAGTTCTCAGTCGACAGTCCTTACCTAGCACTTTCAATGCTGGCAGATATTGACAATCTCTCGATAGAGAACTGTCAGGTGAAAATAGTAAAGTCTGTATTTCTATATAATATGTATATATTAGTGAATTTCGTTTTTGTCCTGCATATGTGTTAAATATTTGTCACGGGAACGTTAAGCTACAAAACATCAATCAATCAATCAATAAATCAATATTGGATAAGCTTGACCATTATTACCAATTTTCCAATTCATTGCAATTTGAAGAACAACAATAAGTGAAAATAATGATCTTTCATTTGATAACTAAAGCCCAACTATATCTATATTACTTTTAATTTATACTTGACATAATGTGGTTATGCATTCATACAAATCATACTAAGCGATACTTACAGATATTGTAAGCTTGGTAGATTGTTGAAAGTGTTGTTCTCTATCACTGATATGTCATTGTACTGCAACCCTCTATAAATAGTCAACACATGTTTTATGTTTATACTTTATTAAATATGTTGCTTTCTGTTCTGTCTGCGTAATTTAGAGTTTTTACAATTAATCGTATTTATATTCGTGTTAAGAAAAATAAGCAAGCCCCTGTAATTGATGTAGCTATCTACAAAAGTGAGCTTGAACGCGGTTTCAATTAATGAATGCCTGTAATCTTTACCTGTTAGTAGTCTTATTCCTACAGATGTTTTCTCCAATCATGGAGCACCACCGAAAGTTTTTCATTCGGAACTTTTCCACTAACGGGAATGCCTAATTACCTATAAACCGCAACTGCAGTATATCCCATGATTACATAATTTGTTGTTTATAAAAATTCCTGAAAATGTGTTAATTTTACAGTTAAGATATATGAATAAGGGTAATAACAAAATTACCGAACTCCGAACAATCTTACAAAGGGAAAGTCAAAACTCATAATTATATAAACAGACAAAATCAGTCAACAACCGGAAAACTGTGAAAACCGTAATGACCCTGACTTGGTACAGGTATTTTTTATTAAATAATTTAATAGTTTTTATTAAATAATTTATAAAGATAATAATTATTTTGTGTAGTATTTGTCCCATGAAAAACGAATTTATCTCCCCCTTAATTTTATTGATTTTTTGTGGTATTTAGACTTAAATTATCGGGGTCGGTTTATAACCAGGACAGGTATTTTCATTACGTTTATAGGTATAACTTTTGTACGGAATGAGATATTTTAATGATGTAAACTTCATGATAAAGAAGAGATTAAAGGCGTTAATTTAATATAAGGTTTTTAATTTGTTTTTTTATTTTTGATGCCATTAATCGTGTCAGGATTGTATTTTTCAATGGCGTTAATGACGATAATTTGTATCACAATATTTGTTTTGATCACGTATAACTCTTTTAAATCAAATGTCTGTCAAATAAATGTGTTATTCTGGCGTAACCGCCTATAAAAAGTCAACATATATCTGTATTAAATTATTGGTTGACTAATATATCTTAAACAGTATATATTTGATACTCGTGATAATGTCAATTGAAGTTATCACCTTAAAACTTACAGGAATTGTTGCTTAATTATTTGTGATTTGTTTGCCTTCTTGTCGTAGACAAACACAGGTTAACAATCCGTTCATTGATATGTTTCACTTTCATCTATAGCTATATTACCACTGTATCACTACAATTTAATGAATTAATTATATAAAGTATTAAACAAATAGAGCTATACATTTATACAAATGATATTGAATGATGCTCACAGCCAGTACAAACGTGGTAGATATGTAATTGTACTGTAAATCTCTATACATAGTCAACATATGTCTTTAGTTATATTTAGCTAATTGCACCGGGAATGTAAATAAGCAAAGTTGTTTTATAATTTTTGTTGTAACATATAACTTATAAATGTGGACACCTGGCTTTCTATATTGTAGTTATTTTTATTAGAGCTTCACAAAGAAAATAAAAAATTAAACGTAAGCAAATACTGACCACCTTCAACAATTTGAAGATTTTGTCAGAGGTTGCACATGACAATTGAAAAAGAATAAAACTATTTGAAAATGCGGGAGTGATTGATTGACTGGTGTGTAATGCCACTTTTAGCAGTATTTCAGCTATGTCGTGGTGTAAACAAATTATATATACTAAATTTATCAACTACAAAATCCTTAAAAATAAGATATGATTATAATCTAACGATTATGAAGTCTCAAGTCTCCCAAACCGGACACTGACAACAGGTTTAAAAACAAATCAAAAGCTACCTTTGAAATCGAACAATGTTGAAATTTTGCGGTATTGTGGCGGCCATTTTCAAAATGAAGACAGGTAGATATTTTTCGATATCGGGAATCAATTCAGGTCATCATAATCTACCTGCATATGAAATTTTCGTTGAAATCGAACAATGTTGAATTTGTACGGTATTGTGGTGGCCTTTTTGAAAATGGCGACCAGTAGACATTTTTCAATGTCGGAAATCAATTCGGGGCGTCATTATCTACCTAAATATCAAATTTTGATGATATCGGACAATGTTGGATTTGTGTGGTATTGTGGCGTCGATTTTGAATATGACGACGACTAGAAATTTTTAAATGTCGGGAATCTATTCGGGACATCATAATCTACCCATATATCCAATTTAGATGATATCGGACAATGTTGAATTGTTGTGGTATTGTGGGGGCCATTTTGAAAATGGCGATCGGTAGAAATGTTTCAATGCCGGGAATGAATTCGGAACATCATTATGTACCCACATATCAAATTTTGTTGATATCGGACAATGTTGAATTTTTACCGCCCATTTTGATGCCGTGTTTTGGCAGCCATTTTGAAAATTTTGAAAATGTAGAATTGCTCCTCTAATGGTGACATATCACTATGTCAAATTGTATGTCTCTATCATTATCCATTTAGAAGTTATCACCATTAATGTACGAAATTTCATTTTCCTATTGGATTCTATTGTAACCCCCACCCCTTTTGAACCCCTCAAAATATGATTTTATCCCCCTTTAACACAAAGCTGAAAATTTTAAGACCAACTAGAAACATATATCTGTAGCTCCACCAAGTTTCATGAAATTATGTCCAGAGTTCATGAGATCTGCCGTGGAAAAGTTCATGTGCCAAAGAAAGAAAGAAAGAAAGGAGGAGAATAATAATAATAATAATAATAATAAGAAACGGAGCAAAAACAATAAGTCTACAAAAGTCGTTTGGGAGACTTAATAAAACATATTTGTGTATAAAAGAATCGTGTGTTATATATATTTAGAATATGTGTATCTATCTATATTTCAGCATTCAAATAAATTTCTTCTACAAATTTCAAAATGGTGTCACCTGCGACATTCGTAAACAAAATCATATAAATTCTTGACGTTGTAGTATGTCTGTCCAGATTCAACAACATCTACGCAGACGATTTAAATATGCTTCAGTGAATAATTGGAATGAGGTGGAATGCATTCCGGGCGTTCCTTATTATTTAGTAAATAACTACGAGTAACACCACCATGAACAGTACGACCATCTAGTCAAGACTTATTGACCGTAAGAACAAAGAATTTTGCCAACGAAGGAATGGATTATGAGCAATTTGCTATTATTTTGCTGGTCTCAGCTGTCTGCCATCGTTTTAAAATCCAATTCATAATAATAGCCCTTAAATCTGTATATATGGAATAGAACAACTGGTTAATGGGTTATCAGATGCGTCGGATGTTCTCGGAATTCTTCTTAATGTCAATCGTGGGTAAAAAAAAATACGAAATATTGAGATGCGAAGTAAAACCAGAAGAGTTTGAAGATATGTTCCTGTATTTTCCTCATTTATGACATATCACCGGGTTTGCAACAAGAATAACACGAAAGGTGCAACTAGCGGAGCAGGAACTGAAATCACCCCAGAACTTTAGTTTTATGTATATTGTTTTGTAGTTCATTGTGTGTGTCTTTGTCTCATTTCTTTTTGCTATTGTGTCCTTTGATTTACGGGTTGTCTACCCCTGTGTTATCTTCATTTTTCATATATGCACAATAATAAATATTACAAATACAACATAATCTTTGTGTAGTCACAGACTTACAAGTTATAAGTGTTATTGGGCAAATCTGTTGGAATACTATCCAGTCCCCTACTGTTACAGTCAACAGAAACTCCATTTGAAGTGTTAGTACAATCACAGACACTAGGACATGATGATGCCACACCGACAAGTAGAATCACAGCAACTATTGTTGTTATAAGACACTGCATTTTGCGTCGTCAGTCTACAAATACAAAATGTATTACTTAATAGTTATTGTTCAATGTTGTCATATAAATAAAATTTACGAATAAAATGAAAAATAAAATATCACACTGAAGAAATATATTATGTGATTGTTGTTTAATGGCAAAATTGCAAAAGTGTTTCGAATAAATGTTTCAAAACGGACAAGATGATCTAATTTGCCTCTACCTTGTCAGAATCCACACTGTATATTGGACAATATTCCATTGGATTCATGAAACCATAGACGGGCATTGATCATCCTTTCCATGGTTTTACAGACGCAACTAGTTAGTGCAATAGGACGATAATTTGATTGTTCAGAATGGTCTTAGCCAGGCTTTGGAATAGGAATGACATTAACTAATTTCAAGATTGATGGCATGTCGCCTGCTTCCCAAATGCCATTCATTAGATCTAAAACAGCCTGGTGTAAAGACTCCGAAAGGCGTTTGAGAAGTTGGTAGCGGATATCCTCGAGGCAACATACAATAGCAGTTGCCTTATCCAACGATTTTGCAATTCTTATAACGAAAACGGGCGATTGTCCTAATTCAAATTCTTTTTATTTGAAATTCAACTTAGTTTTTTCTTTTTGCGCTTGAAATTGTTGACATCATTGATGGCAATTTTCTGTAGACCAGTGTTTTATAAAAGGCTTGGCCTAATTTATTTCCGATATGCTGTTCAGAGGTTAAAATGTCTAGGTTTTTGTTTTTCATTTGTCCATGTCCCTGTGGATGACCTCTGGAGTGTAGACTCTTGGCAGAATTCCTGTCGACATTTTTGTTGAGTTGAATAGGGAGACGAAATTGAAGCTTTAACTGCATTTGAAGTGGTGGATGTTAGAGAAGAACTTGATGCTTTGTTTGATGGTGTAAACATTTTGTCTTTTGCTTTAACAGTCAGTCGAGTTAGATTTTCCGGGCCTTTAATCCAGGTGAACATTGCTTGAGCTTCAACTTAATTGAAAACAGAATCACCGACACCGGTATATGATTTGTGCCAAGATGACGTTAACATTAATGCACAAATGAGTGGGGAAGAAAACATTGAGGAATCAGATCATTCTATAGATGAGGAGGATGATACATGTATAGAAATAACTCCTGCAGCAAGATACAATGTAAAATACAAAGACTTGTACACCGTGTATAAACATAATAAACAGTCAGGTACAACAGCGAGTAAACAAAATAACAGTGAATCTACTCATAAAGTAACACATGTAGAAAACAATCAAACTCAGTAAGACGGGTTCTAAAATCCATGGAAGCCTTTATGAAGAAAGTCACAAGAAAATGATCTAGCAATATTGACCGTACCCTGCTAACACTTCCTGATATACTTTATGATCAACAAAGAATGAATAACAGTAAAGGACCCACATACAAGGTTTAGTTTAGGTTTATGGAGCTTAACGTCACTTTCAACAATATTTCAAGCGGAGTACAGGCAGAAAACCACCGAACTGTCACTGTATCGAGTACTGATAGGTATTGATTGCGCAGGTAGTTGTAACTCCACCTACCATATGATCACGTCTACAACGGCCCCTCCCAAGTACAAGGAAACACAAAAGTTAAATAGTGTAATAATATTTAAAAGCAATATCAGTATAAGATATTCAATAGATAGTTTTTTTTTTAAATACTCTGAAAATGCATAAGCTCAGATATAGATTTAATTTGTAGATGGGCTATGGAAACTTTATGTCATTTGTTTCTTAAATATAGTTAGGGGCGGAGTTGTAGCTCTTATTGTTTTTTTGCTTGTTGATATACAACTATCGATTTCACCTGTTTGTAGAGCTTGCTGAATTCCGACTCTAATTGAGGTTGTGTGACAAAATTAGTTAACACGTACTTAAAATTAAAGCTATTTATAGGTGATAATTTACGCACTTGACCGTATAATTTCCTTTCCCACTTCCACTAATTGCCTTGTCTGTGTACAGTGTTTAAATTGTTTAATATACACAGTTGGCATGCAAATAAATAACTTACAACTTTCGAAACAGTAGACCTTTTTTATTTATCAAGTGGTTGGTTAAATATAACATTTTAAGCATACGAATAGTTTCTATTTTTACTTTCCATATTGTTTATAATTACTACGATAATTAACAGAGTCATCAACGGTTTGGGATATGAAATAATGTACGGAAACAGTCTGATCATTTACACGCTTTGTGGTTTTCATTGGGTTATATGAAATCGCTTTGATGATGCAGACTTTTGGAATTGTCTGTTTAAAATGGTATAGTCCAAAACAGGGTATATAAACGCTTGTCGCAGCGTGTCTGGTGACTTTTGCGTTACTATGTTGAGCAACATGTTTGGTCAATAGCCTATGCAATACTAGTATTCGCTCTTGGTTACGTGATTAGCAGCTTTAGACACAGTTTAAATTGACTATAGTTGCGTGCATAAAACGCACAGGTCTGACGCACCAGTGTTGAACAACGCACAGGTTGAATTAACTATAGAACCGTGCGTAACACGCACAGGACTGACGCACAAGTGCTGTTAAAACGCACAGGTTGAATTAGCTATAGTGGCGTGTGCAAAATGCACAGGACTGACGGACAGTCCTTAAAAAACGCACAGGTTGAATTAGCTATAGTGGCGTGCGTAAAACACACAGGATTGTCGCACAGGTTGATCCAGTAATAGCTGCGGGCGTAAAAAACGCACAGGCTGAACCAGTAATAACTGCGTGCGTAAAACGCAAGGGTTAAACTAGCAATATGTGCGATGGTAAAACGCACAGGTTAAACTAATAATAGGTGGTTGACTACAGCCTTATAGGTAAAGATTGTTTTCCTTTAATAAAAAAAACGTATGCTATGTTACCGTATGCTATATGTACCATGAATGTTTTCTATTGTTGGTATTTTAGTGAATGTTTTCTATTGTTGGTATGTTAGTGAATGTTTTCTATTGTTGGTATGTTAGTGAATGTTTTCTATTGTTGGTCTGTTAGTGAATGTTTTCTATTGTTGGTATGTTAGTGAATGTTTTCTATTGTTGGTATGTTAGTGAATGTTTTCTATTGTTGGTATGTTAGTGAATGTTTTCTATTGTTGGTATGTTAGTGAATGTTTTCTATTGTTGGTATGTTAGTGAATGTTTTCTATTGTTGGTATGTTAGTGAATGTTTTCTATTGTTGGTATGTTATGTTAGTGAATGTTTTCTATTGTTGGTATGTTAGTGAATGTTTTCTATTGTTGGTATGTTAGTGAATATTTTCTATTGTTGGTATGTTAGTGAATGTTTTATATTGTTGGTATGTTATATGTACCATGAATGTTTTCTATTGTTAGTGAATTTTCTCATTTGTTAGCTATGTTACTCTTATTCATCATTTCAGTGTATTTAGAAAAAACATCTTTATTATTCAATTATTCTTAATTATATGAGTGTCTGGATCACTCTTCAAACTGTGTCTGAAGGGCTCTACGACGATGTATCTTCTTCACGTTTTGAAAATTTTATGAGTGCTTGTTAAAAATGTCCATAGAAAAATCAAGTGTTTTAGAGAGCAATTTTGATGCCAGGAGAAGGCTAGAATGCAAGATTTTGCAACATTTACCCCAGACCCCCTGCCGTAATACCACCTCGCTCTGCGAGGTGGGAGACTCGCTTCACCAGTCTTTTAATTCTCCTATGACTTTTGTTTTTTCTCCTAAAACTCAAAGAATAAATGACATCCCTGTCAACTACATTCCGAAATACCTACAAATATTTCACCTTTTGGTAAAATAAAAACATTTACCTGACACATTATTATTATTATTATCGGCACATTAGTGCTTGCAATAATCGTCCAGCAAAAGGTATTCCTGTCGACAGACTCCACATTAACTAATTTTCGGTCCGGTTCCGGTTCATGTTTCGATTTGAAAAAATGGGTCACCTATGTGTCGCATGTTTCGAAAACCCATTTATGTTTTAGATGAAAAAAGCAACAAACAATTATGTGATTCAGAATCATGTTCCAGATTCACCTTAAAGAATGTCGCCCCAGGTTCTAGCTTAGGACATCGACAAACACGTGGTGGGGTTATATCGGTTAATTGGATCCCAACACTCTACTAGCCTGTTTTAAATGTGAGAGGGTTCAAGATTGAAATATCACATGTAGAATGTTTTTCGCTTTGTTATCTCCTGCTTTATTGCTAAAGGGGAGTAAAATATTCACGAGCACTTAGTGTTTCTGTTTGTTTGCGCCATTTGTCTTGTGTGCCCATTGTTGTCAGTTTCTCTGAATTGTCCGTTCATGATTGCCCCTTCGGGTTTCACTAACGTTTGTTCATCAATTGATTGAATTTCGAAAACATATACAGTGACCAAATTATTATTCGCATCTAAAATTAACGAAAAAGGCCAGTTAGTTGAACAATTGTTATAATTCAATACATTGTAACTTTTTATTTGTAAATAACTAATTATTAAACAAAAAACACCTTTATTAACATTAATAAAGGACGAAGTCCTTTTAACGGTACACTGTCAGATTTTTCCTCCTTTCTATATTGATACCCAAATATATGTTCTCCGGAAGTTTAAAAAAAATAGATCAATAGATATTTAGAAACGCAAAAGAAATATATTTCAATAAAAAATTCCCAATTCTTTAATTATTTACTCTATGCAAAATCGAAATAAACTTGAATTCAAATTCTAATAAAACAAATTCTTTCTACGAAATTCTCGACGGAAGAGCGGCGTAGGTAAAATGAACGGAACAGCCATAGGAAATCGGCTACAAAATTCATTCAAAATAAAAGATAATAACTTGTACGGATCATCGTATTATTGAAATTTTAGGACTTCGTCCTTCAAACAGGTTGCCTGTCTCATATTATGCCCAATTAAAAATATGAATATTTGGAATTTCTTGTCGTAGTGTAAGCGGCCATGACACCTGTTCATGTGACGTCACACAGTCCGTTCCTATAATTTGAATAAATAAATAATATAACTGACTCTTCCCAACATCGTGCCCTTTTGGTTATATTTTAATATCAGATCAACTGCAATACAATGTTTACAATTCTATATTGTCCTAATGTTTTTCTTAATATTCCCATCCCATGTTACATAAAACAAATGAGTTTACTATTGTAGTTGGGGGGAGGGTTATCTACGTATAATATCATGCTTTACGTGAATGTTCGTAGGTTAAATAACTGTAAGTTTTAACATATTTCATGCGTACACATGCTTTTTTTCTATCGTACTTTCCCGTGGTTTTCGTGGTCACTGGTCGATGTGTTGACAAGGATAGTCCTGACCGGTAATTACAAGCAAAATATATTCTCACACTTTCCCTTTTCGTCCTTTAGTGTAATAAAATGCTTGACATGAAGTCATTATGATATTGTAAATATCAAAAGATAAATATACGGCGTTATTTTACGATTTACATAATTTTTAATGATAAAAATGCACCTGATCAATGCTGATATGTTATACCATACCAATTGTACGACGTCACGGGGCAGGAAAAATCCGAGAATGGATTATGCCTTTCGTCTCCTCCACATTGAAGAGTTTTGAAAAATGGCGATCCCCATTATCTAGTGCAACAGGCAACTTCGATCACCAAAGTCTACCTTACGGTATACTATGTTTAACGTTCATTAGCACCAATGTCTTTTATTTACTGTCATTTAAATTTTCACGCTAACCTGTTAAGACCATGGCCTTTTCCTTTAAGCATTAAATAAGCATCAAGAGTACACATATGATTTTCTTAAGATAAAAAGTGACAATATCCGATGAATTATCTGAACTTATAATTCAACGTATCAGGTGGGCCTAACTACATTTGTAAAAAACGTTTTAATTGCATCATATCATTATACATAAATAAACATATTCTCACCCCAAAAGCAAGTTATTTCCTTTAGATGAATTGCATTGTCTGACGAGCTACACCCTGTGTTCAAGTCTCGTGTCACGATTACCTATGGTATATATACGATTGGTAATATAATCTGACTTCCTTCTTCCTTGATAATCAAGTTTTAGAAAAAACACAAAAATATTTTATCTTGAAGATCTAAAATTCATCTTCATATAACAAGTAAATAAAACTACACAAAGGGATGACTAAGTAAAAAGTAGAGCAAAAGTGACAAGTTATTTTGAATTGAAGTCACAAGAAAAGAAATGCATGCACCTGTCACGTTTTCATTTTAAGTTGACCTATTTTACATAACCGACTTTTCTAATTTGTTAAATTTAAATAATTGCATTGGTTTCAGTAACAAATCGAGCATATATAAGTTGCTATTGCAACATAACATTACTGAAATGTTAATTTGGTCGGTAGGTCACAAAAATAAATAAGCAATAATATAAATCTAAAGTATTCAATATATGTATGGTTCAGCAAAATGTAATACAGGTACGAATAACTCCCGTCTTCCATATGCCACGGGCCAATCAAAGTAGTGTAAAATAACTGTCTGGTCCAGCAGAATGTAATACAAGTACACATAACTCTCGTTCTACAAATGCCACGGGACCAATCCAAGTAGTGTTAAATAACTGTCTGGTCCAGCAGAATGTAATACAAGTACACATAACTGTCGTTCTCCAAATGCCAGGGAACCAATCAAAGTAGTGCTAAATAACTGTCTGGTCCAGCAGAATGTAATACAAGTCCACATAACTCTCGTTCTCCAAATGCCACGGGACCAATCAAAGTAGTGTTAGATAACTCTCTGGTCCAGCAGAATATAATACAAGTACACATAACTCCTGTTCTCCAAATGCCACGGGACCAATCAAAGTACTGCTATATAACTGTCTGGTTTAGCAGAATGTAATACAAATACACATAACTCCCATTCTACAAATGCCACGGGACCAATCAAAGTAGTGTTACATAACTGTCTGGTCCAGCAGAATGTAATACAAGTACAAATAACGCTCGTCCTCCACATGTCACGGGTCAATCAAAGTAGTGCAAAGTAACTGTCTGGTCCAGCAGAATGTAATAAAATACACATAACTCCAGTCCTCCAAATGCCACGGGGCCAATCAAATTAGTGTTAAATAACTGTCTGGTCCAGTTAGAGTGTAAGACAAGTACACATAACTCCCGTCCTCCAAATGGCACGGGACCAATCAAAGGAAATGTAGAATGAAGCCGGGGACCTTCTTTATTATCTTATCATCAAACGATTTAGAATATACAGTATTTAATTAGTCTAAATATTTGATATAATGAAAAACAAAGAAATACCACACTTTCGGAACAGTTCCAAATTCCACTCAAAAATTCCAAGAAACAGAGGCAACATCTACACCCCTAACACACACATACATTTCTGTCCCCACACCCCTAACACATACGTACATGTCCGTCCCCACACCCCCAACACACACATACATGTCCGTTCCACACCCCTAACACATACGTACATGTCCGTCGCCACACCCCTAGCACACACATACATGGCCGTCCCCACACTCCGAACACACACATACATGACCCTCTCCACACCCCTAATACACACATACATATCCGTCCCCACACCCCTAACACACACATACATGGCCGTCCCCACACTCCTAGCACACACATACATGACCGTCCCCACACCCCTACCACACACATACATATCCGTCCCCACACCCCTAGCACACAGACACATGTCCGTCCCCACACCCCTAACACACACATACATGTCCGTCCCCACACCCCTAACATACAGATATATATCCGTCCCCACACCCTTAACACGCATACATATTCGTCCCCACACTCCTAACACACACATACATGTCCGTCCCCACACCCCTAACACACAGATACATGTCCGTCCCCACACCCCTAACACGCACTTTGTACAGATATCTCAATAAAAAGTGGTAAGGTTGGAATATATTTATGAGCCCAAAACCTCTGATTTTATGATGTAATTTATAAAATAATCAGAAATCGAACAAGATTGATAATTCAAGCTCAAGTATCACATAAGTGAGGGTTTTGGTGTTTAACGCCACTTTCAAAAATATTTCAGTTATATCGCGGCTGTCAGTTTTATTGGTGGAGGAAACCTGACGGCTCGTATTACTCTTTGATTTTAGTTGGTTGGTTTTATGGTGTTTAACGCCACTTTCAACAATATGTCAGCTATATCGTGGCCACCAGTTTTATTGGTGGAAGAAACCTGAGTAACCGGAGAAAACCACCGACCTGCCGAAGTCTTTGCCAAACTTTATCATATAAAGTTGTATCCTCCTCGCCCTCATCGAGATTCGAACTCACAACATCAATGGTGATTGGCACTGATTACATAGGTAGTTGTAAATCCAACTACCATACGATCACGACCACCATGGCCCCTATTACTCTTTGATGTTCCAAAGTAGTGTGATGTTGTGAAGTTTCAAGCGTTTTATGATTCAGGAACAGATGATACGATTTTACCTTTTTTTCTACACCTGGAAAAAATATTATCGGGTGAAGCAAGATAACGCTGCAAAACTTCAGATGACATGTTCATAATGAACCTTGTAAAACATCAGATGACATGTTTATAATGAACATGGTAAAACATCAGATGACATGTTCATAATGAACCTTGTGAAACATCAGTTGACATGTTTATAATGAACCTTGTAAAACATCAGATGACATGTTTATAATGAACCTGGTAAAACATCAGATGACATGTTAATAATGAACCTTGTAAAACATCAGATGACATGTTCATAATGAACCTTGTAAAACATCAGATGACATGTGTATTATGAACCTTGTAAAACATCAGATGACATTTTTATAATGAACCTTGTTAAACATCAAATGACATGTTTATAACGAACCTTGTAAAACATCAGATGACGTGTTTATAGTGAACCTTGTAAAACATCAGATGACATGTTTATAATGAACCTTGTAAAACATCAGAAAACATGTTCATAATGAACCTTGTAAAACAACAGATGATATGTGTATTATGAACCCTTTAACACATCAGATGACCTTATGTATAATGAACCGTGTAAAACATCAGATGACATGTTTATAATGAACCTTGTTAAACATCAGATGGCATGTTTATAATGAACCTTGTTAAACATCAGATGACATGTTTATAATGCACTTTGTAAAACATCAGATGACATGTTTATAATGATCCTTGTAAAATATCAGATGACATGTTGATAATGAACCTTGTATAACATCAGATAACATGTTCATAATGAACCTTATAAAACATCAAATGACATGTTCATAATGAACCTTGTAAAACATCAGATGACATGTGTATTATGAATGGAATAGGAATGACATTAACTAATTTCAAGATTGATGGCATGTCGCCTGCTTCCCAAATGCCATTCATTAGATCTAAAACAGCTTGGTGTAAAGACTCCGAAAGGCGTTTGAGAAGTTGGTAGCGGATATCCTCGAGGCAACATACAATAGCAGTTGCCTTATCCAACGATTTTGCAATTCTTATAACAAAAACGGGCGATTGTCCTAATTCAAATTCTTTTGATTTAAAATTCAACTTAGTTTTTTTCTTTTTGCGCTTGAAATTGTTGACATCATTGATGGCAATTTTCTGTAGACCAGTGTTTTATATAAGGCTTGGCCTAATTTATTTCCGATATGCTGTTCAGAGGTTAAAATGTCTAGGTTTTTGTTTTTCATTTGTCCATGTCCCTGTGGATGACCTCTGGAGTGTAGACTCTTGGCAGAATTCCTGTCGACATTTTTGTTGAGTTGAATAGGGAGACGAAATTGAAGCTTTAACTGCATTTGAAGTGGTGGATGTTAGAGAAGAACTTGATGCTTTGTTTGATGGTGTAAACATTTTGTCTTTTGCTTTAACAGTCAGTCGAGTTAGATTTTCCGGGCCTTTAATCCAGGTGAACATTGCTTGAGCTTCAACTTAATTGAAAACAGAATCACCGACACCGGTATATGATTTGTGCCAAGATGACGTTAACATTAATGCACAAATGAGTGGGGAAGAAAACATTGAGGAATCAGATCATTCTATAGATGAGGAGGATGATACATGTATAGAAATAACTCCTGCAGCAGATACAATGTAAAATACAAAGACTTGTACACCGTGTATAAACATAATAAACAGTCAGGTACAACAGCGAGTAAACAAAATAACAGTGAATCAACTCCTAAAGTAACAAATGTAGAAAACAATCAAACTCAGAAAGACGGGTTCTAAAATCCATGGAAGCCTTTATGAAGAAAGTCACAAGAAAATGATCTAGCAATATTGACCGTACCCTGCTAACACTTCCTGATATACTTTATGATCAACAAAGAATGAATAACAGTAAAGGACCCACATACAAGGTTTAGTTTAGGTTTATGGAGCTTAACGTCACTTTCAACAATATTTCAAGCGGAGTACAGGCAGAAAACCACCGACCTGTCACTGTATCGAGTACTGATAGGTATTGATTGCGCAGGTAGTTGTAACTCCACCTACCATATGATCACGTCTACAACGGCCCCTCCCAAGTACAAGGAAACACAAAAGTTAAATAGTGTAATATTATTTAAAAGCAATATCAGAATAAGATATTCAATAGATATTTTTTTTTTTAATACTCTGAAAATGCATAAGCTCAGATATAGATTTAATTTGTAGATGGGCTATGGAAACTTTATGTCATTTGTTTCTTAAATATAGTTAGGGGCGGAGTTGTAGCTCTTATTGTTTTTTTGCTTGTTGATATACAACTATCGATTTCACCTGTTTGTAGAGCTTGCTGAATTCCGACTCTAATTGAGGTTGTGTGACAAAATTAGTTAACACGTACTTAAAATTAAAGCTATTTATAGGTGATAATTTACGCACTTGACCGTATAATTTCCTTTCCCACTTCCACTAATTGCCTTGTCTGTGTACAGTGTTTAAATTATTTAATATACACAGTTGGCATGCAAATAAATAACTTACAACTTTCGAAACAGTAGACCTTTTTCATTTATCAAGTGGTTGGTTAAATATAACATTTTAAGCATACGAATAGTTTCTATTTTTACTTTCCATATTGTTTATAATTACTACGATAATTAACAGAGTCATCAACGGTTTGGGATATGAAATAATGTACGGAAACAGTCTGATCATTTACACGCTTTGTGGTTTTCATTGGGTTATATGAAATCGCTTTGATGATGCAGACTTTTGGAATTGTCTGTTTGAAATGGTATAGTCCAAAACAGGGTATATAAATGCTTGTCGCAGCGTGTCTGGTGACTTTTGCGTTACTCTGTTGAGCAACATGTTTGGTCAATAGCCTATGCAATACTAGTATTCGCTCTTGGTTACGTGATTAGCAGCTTTAGACACAGTTTAAATTGACTATAGTTGCGTGCATAAAACGCACAGGTCTGACGCACCAGTGTTGAACAACGCACAGGTTGAATTAACTATAGTAGCGTGCGTAACACGCACAGGACTTACGCACAAGTGCTGTTAAAACGCACAGGTTGAATTAGCTATAGTGGCGTGTGCAAAATTCACAGGACTGAAGGACAGTCCTTAAAAAACGCACAGGTTGAATTAGCTATAGTGGCGTGCGTAAAACACACAGGATTGTCGCACAGGTTGATCCAGTAATAGCTGCGGGCGTCAAAACGCACAGGCTGAACCAGTAATAACTGCGTGCGTAAAACGCACGGGTTAAACTAGCAATATGTGCGATGGTAAAACGCACAGGTTAAACTAATAATAGGTGCGTGCGTGCGTAAAACGCAGGGGTCCGACGCACGGGTGCCTAAAACGCACAACATTGTCCATAGGTTTAACTGTATAAGCTAAAAACACGATATACAGAGCGTCACTTGAATCCAGAGGAGTAACTCTGGCACGAATCGGATTACGCCAGTGACATGCAACCCTCTGCACGTTACAGTTGGACCTTTCGGGTACTATGATCTCATTTGTGGAGTTCGTCTAATAAGTACATTGACACCGTTCTATTAAATAAACATGTTTTCTACAAGGTTCCATAATTACGTATATTTGAATATGTATATAGACTTTCTTAGCTGTGGTAATATTTATTTTTCTTAACTCAGCCATTTGTTCCGCTACAATAAGTAGGACAAAGGTGTAGAAATATATAATCGACTTAGGAAAACTTTCAAAAATCCGGCACGTAATTTCCTGATACGGATGTACAAAGCTAATTTCCATCCGAAATCGATTCTATATTATTATACCATCATGTGAATTTTTTTTAAAACTATTGTTTAAATATAACTGGATTGTTGATATAATATATTAACGTAAATTCCCAAAAATATAACGTTCAATTTTAGAAACAGACCCATAACGGAAAGATATAGTAAATATACAACGAAATAAAACAATAGGGGATTGAAAATGTTTTGAAATTAGCTTTTCGTTGTCAAATAAAACACTGTAATAAATTGTCAGTAAATAAACAAACTAAACCAGTTGGTATTAATGTATGGAATCGAGTGAGTGAGTGATTGTTGTTTAACACCAATTCAGCATTTTTTCAGCTATATCATGGCAAGAACAAGTTAATTTTCAATGAGATTATGATGAGGTCCGCTTTCTACTAGACCAGCATGCTGAGTTGGATTTTTATAGTGCTAGATCACTGAAACAACAGTCCGCGGATAGACATATCACCCCAATCGGACACATTAGCCTGTTTCCGGGAAAACCAGTCTTTGCTCTTTCTCCATAATGATGTGTGCTTAGCGGAGAAGCAATAAATACCATTTTTTTAGTCTTTGGTTTGACCCGACCGGAGCTCGAAATCACGATATACCGCACTCGAGGTGAGCACGCTAACCATTACGCCACCGATGCGGTTGTGTATGGAATCGATGGTTTACTCATGATGCAATCCTTTATATGCATCATCTATATATATATAGTTTCATTTTTAAATATTTGTCAGAAAGTTTTCAGATGGAAACTGTAGGAAATCTAGAGAGGAAAATATTCAACTCGTGCCCAAATTCGACTGCATCTCGAAAAGTGAAATAATGTAATGGATCACGTGACTTATCGCGTGATTTCGCTTAGGATATGCATACGACACCATCTGCAGAAAAGAAACTTTCAATAAAATACGGACGACACCATCCGTGCATGTAACTAAGTTAATTTATATTAAAATACGGACGACACCATCCGTTAAAAATGAAAAGAATATGCAGACGGCACCATCTGCAGAAAAGAAATGTACATTACCATATGGAGGACACCACCCGTTAAAGCGGAAAAGAATGTGCAGACAACATCATCTGCAGAAAAGATATTTACATTAGAATACGGACGACATCACCCGTTCAAAAGGAAAATAATATGCAGACGGCACCATCTGCAGAAAATAAATTTTTAACAGATATATCATGTTTGGGAGGGGTATTTGCGAAAAATTCAAGTCGAGAGACGAACATTTCTGATATTTAGCCGCTTAGGATATGCTTCAACCACCGTGATTCCGTCTTCAACCATTACGGGTCGCAACACACGACAACTGTGTCGCCTCTGTCATCTACGCATATGACAAGCAAGAGGGTGGGGCGGGTCTATTCTCAGTACCCCGGAAATCACACGTAGCGGCATTCCCTGATAACAATGTAATGAACCGAAGCCATCATATGCCGATATTCTAACAGGGGAATATGGGACAAGTAATCCTAAAGATTCCGAAAACATGATTAATAAATCTAGATCTAGCGAAAGACGAAAACGTGTTTGGGTCTGTAAAACCAGAGAAATAAAAGTGGCTCAATTGTGGAAATATATAAAGCCATCGGAATGAAAGTTCACGTAGAGTTATAATCAGCATCCATTGGAGAATGTATATGGATAACGGAGACGATAGTCTGGCCTTAGTGACGCAAGACTTAGCTTTGCGTGGCAAGCAGATTACTTTTGCACACACAAAATCATCGAAATGCACAGATTTAGACCATACCTCGTCGGAATAAAAAGGAACAAAACATATCCCTCTGTCATCTGATGAATGACAGATACACAGACCCCTTACACTGGAAGGGTGTGATATTGAACTTTTATTCAGAGAAAGACTAAAAGCAGATGATAAGCTTAGAAATTTTGAAACAAGAGACAGACAGGTAATAAGAAAAACACTACGAATTTCATATCCTAGATAGAACAATAAAGAAAATGGAATAATAAATAGAAGCAAAGCTGATCATGAATGTCGACAGAGAGACACATTTCTGTACCAATGCTCGAATACCTGGGTATGAAAAACACGCAATCAGTCTGGGCATTAAAAGATGGACTGCCCCAATTATATTAACTTTGATACAGAAATCAGTGAATAATTTTTTTTTGATATATCAGATCATTCTAAAGATGAGGAGGATGATACATGTATAGAAAAAAACAAAATAACTGTGAATCAACCACTAAAACAACAAATGGGGAGAATATGAAAATGTGAACAGATAACGGACAACAGACGACGGACGCCAAGTGATGGCAAAAGCTCACATTGACAATAATTCGAATGTTTGTTGGTGAAATCGCCATTAGCACACCTAATTATAAGTCGGTTTCTTCTCCGAAGCTTACTGGACACTGATAACTGCAATAAATAACCAGAAAGCATGTTGTAGGTCAATATTATATAATGGTATTTAGTAAGAATGACACTTAAAATCAAAAATACGTGATGAAATCAATAAAAACAAACCAAACTCTGCAAAGGGAAAAATGTAAACAAATTCTATTACATATTATTGACAACACTTGAGTTGGCTTCATTTTATTTTTTTTAGAGAAAAACCCCCATGAAGTTAATTATTTTAGTCTCTAATTTAAAAAGAGATATCACCTAGCGTTTTCTCCTGAAACAAAGAATATATAAAAAACTACGATGCAATTCTTTCTAAATACGTTTCAGCCGAAAAAAGATACTAAATTATGCTTGCGTGTTGAAAAATAGAGTAGGTCTGTATAACGTCTTTTTTAATTTTTACACAAAGCTTGCTGAATCCTCCTTTGTGTCGTTTTCGCGCAGGATCCGTCAATATTTTTATTTATAACATGTGCTTTTTTCAGCAAACAATTTCGCAGATGCGCAAAGGCTTTACCGAATGAGGTCACTGTGTAGGTCTTCAATGGTCATATGATCATATTCATGAATATATGAATATTATGCGGGTAAACATTGAATGCATTACTGGATGCAAGAGAATCGAACAGCGACGTATCTTCCTCGTTCCAGGCTATTTACGTATTATATTATTAAAAATTTCAACTGCAATTAGTATAAAACATCGAATATTGGCAACTTTTAATATAAAAAAAAATCAATCTGAGTGACTGTATGCCTTTAAACAAAATTAAAGCAAAATACTCTGAAAATGCATAGCTCAATATAGATTTAAAATGTAGATAGGAAATAAAAACGTTATGTCATGTGTTTCTTAAATATAGTTAGCTGCGGAACTGTGACTATTATTGTTTATATGTGAATATATCGATTTCACCCGTATGTAGAACTTGCTGAATTCCGACTCTAACTGAGGTAGGACCTTTCGGGTGCTATGATCTCATTTCTGTAGTTCATCGAATAAGTACATTGAAACCTTTCGATTAGATAAATATGTTTTTCTACAAGCGCCATAGTTAAGTATATTTGAATGTTTATGATTACGTCCTACAATCACAGGCACTCATGGCACGAATTACCACCCCCCTCTTCTTTAACTTTTTGCTTACATATTTATGTTCAATTAAATTTCTTTATTTCTTTATCATTTCATCTATTTTTCCTTATTTTAACTTGTTCGTGTCAATATTCATACAATCTTATGCAAACAGCAACTTAGATGTTTCGATCCTATATATACTAATTATCAATGGTGGTGCAATGGTTGGCGTACTCGCTTCGAGCGCGGTAGATCATGGGTTCAAACCCCGAACGGGTCAAGCGAAGACTTTAAAATGTGGGTTGCTTCTCCGCTAAGCACGCATCATTAAGGAGAATGAGCAAAGACTGGTTGGCTCGAAATGAGGACAATATGCCCAAGCGGGGCAACATGTCTATCCGCGGACTATTGTTGCAGTGAGCTAGAACTAAACAATCCAACTAAGCGGACCTCACCATCATTTCATTGAAATTTAACTTGTTCTCGTCATGATACAGCTGATAAATTGCTGAGTTGGCGCTAAACAACAACCACTCACTCACTATTTATATGTTATTATGTATCCGGGCACAAAGCTAAACATGTAATCATTTATAATTTATTTAGAAATTAATACAACATTAAAAAAAAGTTAAAAGGTCGGGACCGTCGTGGTCGTGATCGTTGGATTTACAACTACCTGTGCAATCAGTGCCTATTACCACTAAAATTGTGAATTCGAACCACTTTCATGGCGAGGTGTACTCGATACAACATTATGTGATATAGTTTATCAGTGACTTGCAACAGGTCGGGGGTTTTCTCTGGGTAATCCGGTTTCCTCTACCAATAAAACTGACCGTCACGATAATACTGAAATATTGTTGGAAGTGGCGTTGAACACCATAAACCAAACCAAACCAACCAGTTAAAAAGGCATTGTTGTGGAATATAAACTAAAGAATAATTAATGGTTAAATGTAGCAAATATACATATGTATAGTATATTTAAGCTTTTAATTTGTATGTATATATTGAAATTTTGAGAAGGGCTTGGCCTCTCATTATATATGTAACAAAGGGGAAGCGTTTCAATAAAATAGTATTGTGTTGTTTAAAAGAATACATTATTGGACAATATAATACTAATGTTAATAGTACATAGCTAAATATTTTGATAAGATAGGTAAATTGTGTTTACCAAAACATTTACAGGTGGTTGACTACAGCCTTATAGGTAAAGATTGTTTTCCTTTAATAAAAAAAACGTATGCTATGTTACGGTATGCTATATGTACCATGAATGTTTTCTATTGTTGGTATGTTAGTGAATGTTTTCTATTGTTGGTATGTTAGTGAATGTTTTCTATTGTTGGTATGTTAGTGAATGTTTTCTATTGTTGGTATGTTAGTGAATGTTTTCTATTGTTGGTATGTTAGTGAATGTTTTCTATTGTTGGTATGTTAGTGAATGTTTTCTATTGTTGGTATGTTATATGTACCATGAATGTTTTCTATTGTTAGTGAATTTTCTCATTTGTTAGCTATGCTACTCTTATTCATCATTTCAGTGTATTTAGAAAAAACATCTTTATTATTCAATTATTCTTAATTATATGAGTGTCTGGATCACTCTTCAAACTGTGTCTGAAGGGCTCTACGACGATGTATCTTCTTCACGTTTTGAAAATTTTATGAGTGCTTGTTAAAAATGTCCATAGAAAAATCAAGTGTTTTAGAGAGCAAATTTGATGCCAGGAGAAGGCTAGAATGCAAGATTTTGCAACATTTACCCCAGACCCCCTGCCGTAATACCACCTCGCTCTGCGAGGTGGGAGACTCGCTTCACCAGTCTTTTAATTCTCCTATGACTTTTGTTTTTTCTCCTACAACTCAAAGAATAAATGACATCCCTGTCAACTACATTCCGAAATACCTACAAATATTTCACCTTTTGGTAAAATAAAAACATTTACCTGACACATTATTATTATTATTATCGGCACATTAGTGCTTGCAATAATCGTCCAGCAAAAGGTATTCCTGTCGACAGACTCCACATTAACTAATTTTCGGTCCGGTTCCGGTTCATGTATCGATTTGAAAAAATGGGTCACCTATGTGTCGCATGTTTCGAAAACCCATTTATGTTTTAGATGAAAAAAGCAACAAAACAATTATGTGATTCAGAATCATGTTCCAGATTCACCTTAAAGAATGTCGCCCCAGGTTCTAGCTTAGGACATCGACAAACACGTGGTGGGGTTATATCGGTTAATTGGATCCCAACACTCCACTAGCCTGTTTTAAATGTGAGAGGGTTCAAGATTGAAATATCACATGTAGAATGCTTTTCGCTTTGTTATCTCCTGCTTTATTGCTAAAGGGGAGTAAAATATTCACGAGCACTTAGTGTTTCTGTTTGTTTGCGCCATTTGTCTTGTGTGCCCATTGTTGTCAGTTTCTCTGAATTGTCCGTTCATGATTGCCCCTTCGGGTTTCACTAACGTTTGTTCATCAATTGATTGAATTTCGAAAACATATACAGTGACCAAATTAATTATTCGCATCTAAAATTAACGAAAAAGGCCAGTTAGTTGAACAATTGTTATAATTCAATACATTGTAACTTTTTATTTGTAAATAACTAATTATTAAACAAAAAACACCTTTATTAACATTAATAAAGGACGAAGTCCTTTTAACGGTACACTGTCAGATTTTTCCTCCTTTCTATATTGATACCCAAATATCTGTTCTCCGGAAGTTTAAAAAAAATAGATCAATAGATATTTAGAAACGCAAAAGAAATATATTTCAATAAAAAATTCCCAATTCTTTAATTATTTACTCTATGCAAAATCGAAATAAACTTGAATTCAAATTCTAATAAAGCAAATTCTTTCTACGAAATTCTCGACGGAAGAGCGGCGTAGGTAAAATGAACGAACAGCCATAGGAAATCGGCCACAAAATTCATTCAAAATAAAAGATAATAACTTGTACGGATCATCGTATTATTGAAATTTTAGGACTTCGTCCTTCAAACAGGTTGCCTGTCTCATATTATGCCCAATTAAAAATATGAATATTTGGAATTTCCTGTCGTAGTGTAAGCGGCCATGACACCTGTCCATGTGACGTCACACAGTCCGTTCCTATAATTTGAATAAATAAATAATATATCTGACTCTTCCCAACATCGTGCCCTTTTGGTTATGTTTTAATATCAGATCAACTGCAATACAATGTTTACAATTCTATATTGTCCTAATGTTTTTCTTAATATTCCCATCCCATGTTACATAAAACAAATGAGTTTACTATTGTAGTTGGGGGGGAGGGTTATCTACGTATAATATCATGCTTTACGTGAATGTTCGTAGGTTAAATAACTGTAAGTTTTAACATATTTCATGCGTACACATGCTTTTTTTTCTTTTTTGTCGCCAATGCTATCGTACTTTCCCGTGGTTTTCGTGGTCACTGGTCGATGTGTTGACAAGGATAGTCCTGACCGGTAATTACAAGCAAAATATATTCTCACACTTTCCCTTTTCGTCCTTTAGTGTAATAAAATGCTTGACATGAAGTCATTATGATATTGTAAATATCAAAGGATAAATATACGGCGTTATTTTACGATTTACATAATTTTTAATGATAAAAATGCACCTGATCAATGCTGATATGTTATACCATACCAATTGTACGACGTCACGGGGCAGGAAAAATCCGAGAATGGATTATGCCTTTCGTCTCCTCCACATTGAAGAGTTTTGAAAAATGGCGATCCCCATTATCTAGTGCAACAGGCAACTTCGATCACCAAAGTCTACCTTACGGTATACTATTTTTAACGTTCATTAGCACCAATGTCTTTTATTTACTGTCATTTAAATTTTCACGCTAACCTGTTAAGACCATGGCCTTTTCCTTTAAGCATTAAATAAGCATCAAGAGTACACATATGATTTTCTTAAGATAAAAAGTGACAATATCCGATGAATTATCTGAACTTATAATTCAACGTATCAGGTGGGCCTAACTACATTTGTAAAAAACGTTTTAATTGCATCGTATCATTATACATAAATAAACATATTCTCACCCCAAAAGCAAGTTATTTCCTTTAGATGAACTGCATTGTCTGACGAGCTACACCCTGTGTTCAAGTCTCGTGTCACGATTACCTATGGTATATATACGATTGGTAATATAATCTGACTTCCTTCTTCCTTGATAATCAAGTTTTAGAAAAAACACAAAAATATTTTATCTTGAAAATCTAAAATTCATCTTCATATAACAAGTAAATAAAACTACACAAAGGGATGACTAAGTAAAAAGTAGAGCAAAAGTGACAAGTTATTTTGAATTGAAGTCACAAGAAAAGAAATGCATGCACCTGTCACGTTTTCATTTTAAGTTGACCTATTTTACATAACCGACTTTTCTAATTTGTTAAATTTAAATAATTGCATTGGTTTCAGTAACAAATCGTGCATATATAAGTTGCTATTGCAACATAACATTACTGAAATGTTAATTTGGTCGGTAGGTCACAAAAATAAATAAGCAATAATATAAATCTAAAGTGTTCAATATATGTATGGTTCAGCAAAATGTAATACAGGTACGAATAACTCTCGTCTTCCATATGCCACGGGCCAATCAAAGTAGTGTAAAATAACTGTCTGGTCCAGCAGAATGTAATACAAGTACACAAAGCTCTCGTTCTACAAATGCCACGGGACCAATCCAAGTAGTGTTAAATAACTGTCTGGTCCAGCAGAATGTAATACAAGTACACATAACTGTCGTTCTCCAAATGCCAGGGAACCAATCAAAGTAGTGCTAAATAACTGTCTGGTCCAGCAGAATGTAATACAAGTCCACATAACTCTCGTTCTCCAAATGCCACGGGACCAATCAAAGTAGTGTTAGATAACTCTCTGGTCCAGCAGAATATAATACAAGTACACAAAACTCCTGTTCTCCAAATGCCACGGGACCAATCAAAGTACTGCTATATAACTGTCTGGTTTAGCAGAATGTAATACAAATACACATAACTCCCATTCTACAAATGCCACGGGACCAATCAAAGTAGTGTTACATAACTGTCTGGTCCAGCAGAATGTAATACAAGTACAAATAATGCTCGTCCTCCACATGTCACGGTCCAATCAAAGTAGTGCAAAGTAACTGTCTGGTCTAGCAGAATGTAATAAAATACACATAACTCCAGTCCTCCAAATGCCACGGGGCCAATCAAATTAGTGTTAAATAACTGTCTGGTCCAGTTAGAGTGTAAGACAAGTACACATAACTCCCGTCCTCCAAATGGCACGGGACCAATCAAAGGAAATGTAGAATGAAGCCGGGGACCTTCCTTATTATCTTATCATCAAACGATTTAGAATATGCAGTATTTAATTAGTCTAAATATTTGATATAATGAAAAACAAAGAAATACCACACTTTCGGAACAGTTCCAAATTCCACTCGGAAATTCCAAGAAACAGAGGCAACATCTACACCCCTAACACACACATACATGTCTGTCCCCACACCCCTAACACATACGTACATGTCCGTCCCCACACCCCCAACACACACATACATGTCCGTTCCACACCCCTAACACATACATACATGTCCGTCGCCACACCCCTAGCGCACACATACATGGCCGTCCCCACACTCCTAACACACACATACATGACCCTCTCCACACCCCTAACACACACATACATATCCGTCCCCACACCCCTAACACACACATACATGGCCGTCCCCACACTCCTAACACACACATACATGACCGTCCCCACACCCCTAACACACACATACATATCCGTCCCCACACCCCTAACACACAGATACATGTCCGTCCCCACACCCCTAACACACACATACATGTCCGTCCCCACACCCCTAACACACACATACATGTCGTCCCCACATCCCTAACATACAGATATATATCCGTCCCCACACCCTTAACACGCATACATATTCGTCCCCACACTCCTAACACACACATACATGTCCGTCCCCACACCCCTAACACACAGATACATGTCCGTCCCCACACCCCTAACACGCACTTTGTACAGATATCTCAATAACAAGTGGTAAGGTTGGAATATATTTATGAGCCCAAAACCTCTGATTTTATGATGTAATTTATAAAATAATCAGAAATCGAACAAGATTGATAATTCAAGCTCAAGTATCACATAAGTGAGGGTTTTGGTGTTTAACGCCACTTTCAAAAATATTTCAGTTATATCGCGGCTGTCAGTTTTATTGGTGGAGGAAACCTGACGGCTCGTATTACTCTTTGATTTTAGTTGGTTGGTTTTATGGTGTTTAACGCCACTTTCAACAATATTTCAGCTATATCGTGGCCACCAGTTTTATTGGTGGAAGAAACCTGAGTAACCGGAGAAAACCACCGACCTGCCGAAGTCTTTGCCAAACTTTATCATATAAAGTTGTATCCTCCTCGCCCTCATCGAGATTCGAACTCACAACATCAATGGTGATTGGCACTGATTACATAGGTATTTGTAAATCCAACTACCATACGATCACGACCACTATGGCCCCTATTACTCTTTGATGTTCCAAAGTAGTGTGATGTTGTGAAGTTTCAAGCGTTTTATGATTCAGGAACAGATGATACGATTTTACCTTTTTTTCTACACCAGGAAAAAATATTATCGGGTGAAGCAAGATAACGCTGCAAAACTTCAGATGACATGTTCATAATGAACCTTGTAAAACATCAGTTGACATGTTTATAATGAACCTTGTAAAACATCAGATGACATGTTTATAATGAACCTGGTAAAACATCAGATGACATGTTTATAATGAACCTGGTAAAACATCAGATGACATGTTCATAATGAACCTAGTGAAACATCAGTTGACATGTTTATAATGAACCTTGTAAAACATCAGATGACATGTTTATAATGAACCTGGTTAAACATCAGATGACATGTTTATAATGAACCTTGTAAAACATCAGATGACATGTTCATAATGAACCTTGTTAAACATCAGTGGAAATGTTTATAATGAACCTTGTAAAACATCAGATGACATGTTTATAATGAACCTGGTAAAACATCAGATGACATGTTCATAATGAACCTTGTGAAACATCAGATGACATGTTTATAATGAACCTGGTAAAATATCAGATGACATGTTTATAATGAACCTCGTAAAACATGAGATGACATGTTATTAATGAACCTCGTAAAACATCAGATGACATGTTTACAATGAACCTTGTTAAACATCAGATGGCATGTTTATAATGAACCTTGTTAAACATCAGATGACATGTTTATAGTGAACCTTGTAAAATATCAGATGACATGTTGATAATGAACCTTGTATAACATCAGATAACATGTTCATAATGAACCTTGTTAAACATCAGATGACATGTTTATAATGAACCTGGTAAAACATCAGATGACATGTTCATAATGAACCTTGTGAAACATCAGTTGACATGTTTATAATGAACCTTGTAAAACATCAGATGACATGTTTATAATGAACCTGGTAAAACATCAGATGACATGTTTATAATGAACCTGGTAAAACATCAGATGACATGTTCATAATGAACCTAGTGAAACATCAGTTGACATGTTTATAATGAACCTTGTAAAACATCAGATGACATGTTTATAATGAACCTTGTAAAACATCAGATGACATGTTCATAATGAACCTTGTTAAACATCAGTGGACATGTTTATAATGAACCTTGTAAAACATCAGATGACATGTTTATAATGAACCTGGTAAAACATCAGATGACATGTTCATAATGAACCTTGTGAAACATCAGATGACATGTTTATAATGAACCTGGTAAAATATCAGATGACATGTTTATAATGAACCTCGTAAAACATGAGATGACATGTTATTAATGAACCTCGTAAAACATCAGATGACATGTTTACAATGAACCTTGTTAAACATCAGATGGCATGATTATAATGAACCTTGTAAAATATCAGATGACATGTTGATAATGAACCTTGTATAACATCAGATAACATGTTCATAATGAACCTTGTTAAACATCAGATGGCATGTTTATAATGAACCTTGTTAAACATCAGATGACATGTTTATAATGAACCTTGTAAAATATCAGATGACATGTTGATAATGAACCTTGTATAACATCAGATAACTTGTTCATAATGAACCTTGTAAAACATCAGATGACATGTTCATAATGAACCGAGTAAAACATCAGATGACATGTTTATAATGAACCTTGTAAAACATCAAATGACATGTTTATAACGAACCTTGTAAAACATCAGATGACGTGTTAATAGTGAACCTTGTAAAACATCAGATGACATGTTTATAATGAACCTTGTAAAACATCAGATAACATGTTCATAATGAACCTTGTAAAACAACAGATGACATGTGTATTATGAACCCTGTAACACATCAGATGACCTTATGTATAATGAACCGTGTAAAACATCAGATGACATGTTTATAATGAACCTTGTTAAACATCAGATGGCATGTTTATAGTGAACCTTGTTAAACATCAGATGACATGTTTATAATGCACTTTGTAAAACATCAGATGACATGTTTATAATGAACCTTGTAAAATATCAGATGACATGTGATAATGAACCTTGTATAACATCAGATAACATGTTCATAATGAACCTTATAAAACATCAGATGACATGTTCATAATGAACCTTGTAAAACATCAGATGATCTGTGCATTATGAACCTTGTAACACATCAGATGACCCTATGTATAATGAACCGTGTAAAACATCAGATGACATGTTTATAATGAACCTTGTAAAACATCAGATGACATGTTTATAATGAACCTTGTTAAACATCAGATGGCATGTTTATAATGAACCTTGTTAAACATCAGATGACATGTTTATAATGCACTTTGTAAAACATCAGATGACATGTTTATAATGAACCTTGTAAAATATCAGATGACATGTGATAATGAACCTTGTATAACATCAGATAACATGTTCATAATGAACCTTATAAAACATCAGATGACATGTTCATAATGAACCTTGTAAAACATCAGATGACATGTGTATTATGAACCTTGTAACACATCAGATGACCCTATGTATAATGAACCGTGTAAAACATCAGATGACATGTTTATAATGAACCTTGTAAAACATCAGATGACATGTTTATATTGAACCTTGTAAAACATCAAATGATATGTTTATAATGAACCTTGTAAAACATCAGATGACATGTTTATAATGAACCTTGTAAAACATCAGATGACATGTTCATAATGAACCTTGTAAAACATCAGATGACATGTGTATTATGAACCTTGTAAAACATCAGATGACATTTTTATATTGAACTGTGTAAAACATCAGATGACATGTTTATAATGAACCTTGTAAAACATCAAATGACATGTTTATAACGAACCTTGTAAAACATCAGATGACGTGTTTATAGTGAACCTTGTAAAACATCAGATGACATGTTTATAATGAATCTTGTAAAACATCAGATAACATGTTCATAATGAACCTTGTAAAACAACAGATGATATGTGTATTATGAACCCTGTAACACATCAGATGACCTTATGTATAATGAACCGTGTAAAACATCAGATGACATGTTTATAATGAACCTTGTTAAACATCAGATGGCATGTTTATAATGAACCTTGTTAAACATCAGATGACATGTTCATAATGAACCTTATAAAACATCAAATGACATGTTCATAATGAACCTTGTAAAACATCAGATGACATGTGTATTATGAATGGAATAGGAATGACATTAACTAATTTCAAGATTGATGGCATGTTGCCTGCTTCCCAAATGCCATTCATTAGATCTAAAACAGCTTGGTGTAAAGACTCCGAAAGGCGTTTGAGAAGTTGGTAGCGGATATCCTCGAGGCAACATACAATAGCAGTTGCCTTATCCAACGATTTTGCAATTCTTATAACGAAAACGGGCGATGTCCTAATTCAAATTCTTTTGATTTAAAATTCAACTTAGTTTTTTCTTTTTGCGCTTGAAATTGTTGACATCATTGATGGCAATTTTCTGTAGACCAGTGTTTTATATAAGGCTTGGCCTAATTTATTTCCGATATGCTGTTCAGAGGTTAAAATGTCTAGGTTTTTGTTTTTCATTTGTCCATGTCCCTGTGGATGACCTCTGGAGTGTAGACTCTTGGCAGAATTCCTGTCGACATTTTTGTTGAGTTGAATAGGGAGACGAAATTGAAGCTTTAACTGCATTTGAAGTGGTGGATGTTAGAGAAGAACTTGATGCTTTGTTTGATGGTGTAAACATTTTGTCTTTTGCTTTAACAGTCAGTCGAGTTAGATTTTCCGGGCCTTTAATCCAGGTGAACATTGCTTGAGCTTCAACTTAATTGAAAACAGAATCACCGACACCGATATATGATTTGTGCCAAGATGACGTTAACATTAATGCACAAATGAGTGGGGAAGAAAACATTGAGGAATCAGATCATTCTATAGATGAGGAGGATGATACATGTATAGAAATAACTCCTGCAGCAGATACAATGTAAAATACAAAGACTTGTACACCGTGTATAAACATAATAAACAGTCAGGTACAACAGCGAGTAAACAAAATAACAGTGAATCAACTCCTAAAGTAACAAATGTAGAAAACAATCAAACTCGTAAGACGGGTTCTAAAATCCATGGAAGCCTTTATGAAGAAAGTCACAAGAAAATGATCTAGCAATATTGACCGTACCATGCTAACACTTCCTGATATACTTTATGATCAACAAAGAATGAATAACAGTAAAGGACCCACATACAAGGTTTAGTTTAGGTTTATGGAGCTTAACGTCACTTTCAACAATATTTCAAGCGGAGTACAGGCAGAAAACCACCGATCTGTCACTGTATCGAGTACTGATAGGTATTGATTGCGCAGGTAGTTGTAACTCCACCTACCATATGATCACGTCTACAACGGCCCCTCCCAAGTACAAGGAGACACAAAAGGTAAATAGTGTAATATTATTTAAAAGCAATATCAGTATAAGATATTCAATAGATAGTTTTTTTTTTAAATACTCTGAAAATGCATAAGCTCAGATATAGATTTAATTTGTTGATGGGCTATGGAAACTTTATGTCATTTGTTTCTTAAATATAGTTAGGGGCGGAATTGTAGCTCTTATTGTTATTTTGCTTGTTGATATACAACTATCGATTTCACCTGTTTGTAGAGCTTGCTGAATTCCGACTCTAATTGAGGTTGTGTGACAAAATTAGTTAACACGTACTTAAAATTAAAGCTATTTATAGGTGATAATTTACGCACT
This sequence comes from Bathymodiolus brooksi, assembly GCA_963680875.1. Classification (NCBI taxonomy): domain Eukaryota; kingdom Metazoa; phylum Mollusca; class Bivalvia; order Mytilida; family Modiolidae; genus Bathymodiolus; species Bathymodiolus brooksi. The sequence goes on along the minus strand of OY804589.1, from coordinate 54,568,546 downwards.
TGACCGTATAATTTCCTTTCCCACTTCCACTAATTGCCTTGTCTGTGTACAGTGTTTAAATTGTTTAATATACACAGTTGGCATGCAAATAAATAACTTACAACTTTCGAAACAGTAGACCTTTTTTATTTATCAAGTGGTTGGTTAAATATAACATTTTAAGCATACGAATAGTTTCTATTTTTACTTTCCATATTGTTTATAATTACTACGATAATTAACAGAGTCATCAACGGTTTGGGATATGAAATAATGTACGGAAACAGTCTGATCATTTACACGCTTTGTGGTTTTCATTGGGTTATATGAAATCGCTTTGATGATGCAGACTTTTGGAATTGTCTGTTTAAAATGGTATAGTCCAAAACAGGGTATATAAACGCTTGTCGCAGCGTGTCTGGTGACTTTTGCGTTACTCTGTTGAGCAACATGTTTGGTCAATAGCCTATGCAATACTAGTATTCGCTCTTGGTTACGTGTTTAGCAGCTTTAGACACAGTTTAAATTGACTATAGTTGCGTGCATAAAACGCACAGGTCTGACGCACCAGTTTTGAACAACGCACAGGTTGAATTAACTATAGTAGCGTGCGTAACACGCACAGGACTGACGCACAAGTGCTGTTAAAACGCACAGGTTGAATTAGTTATAGTGGCGTGTGCAAAATGCACAGGACTGACGGACAGTCCTTAAAAAACGCACAGGTTGAATTAACTATAGTGGCGTGCGTAAAACACACAGGATTGTCGCACAGGTTGATCCAGTAATAGCTGCGGGCGTAAAAAACGCACAGGCTGAACCAGTAATAACTGCGTGCGTAAAGCGCACGGGTTAAACTAGCAATATGTGCGATGGTAAAACGCACAGGTTAAACTAATAATAGGTGCGTGCGTGCGTAAAACGCAGGGGTCCGACGCACGGGTGCCTAAAACGCACAACATTGTCCATAGGTTTAACTGTATAAGCTAAAAACACGATATACAGAGCGTCACTTGAATCCAGAGGAGTAACTCTGGCACGAATCGGATTACGCCAGTGACGTGCAACCCTCTGCACGTTACAGTTGGACCTTTCGGGTACTATGATCTCATTTGTGGAGTTCGTCTAATAAGTACATTGACACCGTTCTATTAAATAAACATGTTTTCTACAAGGTTCCATAATTACGTATATTTGAATATGTATATAGACTTTCTTAGCTGTGGTAATATTTATTTTTCTTAACTCAGCCATTTGTTCCGCTACAATAAGTAGGACAAAGGTGTAGAAATATATAATCGACTTAGGAAAACTTTCAAAAATCCGGCACGTAATTTCCTGATACGGATGTACAAAGCTAATTTCCATCCGAAATCGATTCTATATTATTATACCATCATGTGAATTTTTTTTAAAACTATTGTTTAAATATAATTGGATTGCTGATATAATATATTAACGTAAATTCCCAAAAATATAACGTTCAATTTTAGAAACAGACCCATAACGGAAAGATATAGTAAATATACAACGAAATAAAACAATAGGGGATTGAAAATGTTTTGAAATTAGCTTTTCGTTGTCAAATAAAACACTGTAATAAATTGTCAGTAAATAAACAAACTAAACCAGTTGGTATTAATGTATGGAATCGAGTGAGTGAGTGATTGTTGTTTAACACCAATTCAGCATTTTTTCAGCTATATCATGGCAAGAACAAGTTAATTTTCAATGAGATTATGATGAGGTCCGCTTTCTACTAGACCAGCATGCTGAGTTGGATTTTTATAGTGCTAGATCACTGAAACAACAGTCCGCGGATAGACATATCACCCCAATCGGACACATTAGCCTGTTTCCGGGAAAACCAGTCTTTGCTCTTTCTCCATAATGATGTGTGCTTAGCGGAGAAGCAATAAATACCATTTTTTTAGTCTTTGGTTTGACCCGACCGGAGCTCGAAATCACGATATACCGCACTCGAGGTGAGCACGCTAACCATTACGCCACCGATGCGGTTGTGTATGGAATCGATGGTTTACTCATGATGCAATCCTTTATATGCATCATCTATATAGTTTCATTTTTAAATATTTGTCAGAAAGTTTTCAGATGGAAACTGTAGGAAATCTAGAGAGGAAAATATTCAACTCGTGCCCAAATTCGACTGCATCTCGAAAAGTGAAATAATGTAATGGATCACGTGACTTATCGCGTGATTTCGCTTAGGATATGCATACGACACCATCTGCAGAAAAGAAACTTTCAATAAAATACGGACGACACCATCCGTGCATGTAACTAAGTTAATTTATATTAAAATACGGACGACACCATCCGTTAAAAATGAAAAGAATATGCAGACGGCACCATCTGCAGAAAAGAAATGTACATTACCATATGGAGGACACCACCCGTTAAAGCGGAAAAGAATGTGCAGACAACATCATCTGCAGAAAATATATTTACATTAGAATACGGACGACATCACCCGTTCAAAAGGAAAATAATATGCAGACGGCACCATCTGCAGAAAATAAATTTTGAACAGATATATCATGTTTGGGAGGGATATTTGCGAAAAATTCAAGTCGAGAGACGAACATTTCTGATATTTAGCCGCTTAGGATATGCTTCAACCACCATGATTCCGTCTTCAACCATTACGGGTCGCAACACACGACAACTGTGTCGCCTCTGTCATCTACGCATATGACAAGCAAGAGGGTGGGGCGGGTCTATTCTCAGTACCGCGGAAATCACACGTAGCGGCATTCCCTGATAACAATGTAATGAACCGAAGCCATCATATGCCGATATTCTAACAGGGGAATATGGGACAAGTAATCCTAAAGATTCCGAAAACATGATTAATAAATCTAGATCTAGCGAAAGACGAAAACGTGTTTGGGTCTGTAAAACCAGAGAAATAAAAGTGGCTCAATTGTGGAAATATATAAAGCCATCGGGATGAAAGTTCACGTAGAGTTATAATCAGCATCCATTGGAGAATGTATATGGATAACGGAGACGATAGACTGGCCTTAGTGACGCAAGACTTAGCTTTGCGTGGCAAGCAGATTACTTTTGCACACACAAAATCATCGAAATGCACAGATTTAGACCATACCTCGTCGGAATAAAAAGGAACAAAACATATCCCTCTGTCATCTGATGAATGACAGATACACAGACCCCTTACACTGGAAGGGTGTGATATTGAACTTTTATTCAGAGAAAGACTAAAAGCAGATGATAAGCTTACAAATTTTGAAACAAGAGACAGACAGGTAATAAGAAAAACACTACGAATTTCATATCCTAGATAGAACAATAAAGAAAATGGAATAATAAATAGAAGCAAAGCTGATCATGAATGTCGACAGAGAGACACATTTCTGTACCAATGCTCGAATACCTGGGTATGAAAAACACGCAATCAGTCTGGGCATTAAAAGTAGGACTGCCCCAATTATATTAACTTTGATACAGAAATCAGTGAATAATTTTTTTTTTGATATATCAGACCATTCTAAAGATGAGGAGGATGATACATGTATAGAAAAAAACAAAATAACTGTGAATCAACCACTAAAACAACAAATGGGGAGAATATGAAAATGTGAACAGATAACGGACAACAGACGACGGACGCAAGTGATGGCAAAAGCTCACATTGACAATAATTCGAATGTTTGTTGGTGAAATCGCCATTAGCACACCTAATTATAAGTCGGTTTCTTCTCCGAAGCTTACTGGACACTGATAACTGCAATAAATAACCAGAAAGCATGTTGTAGGTCAATATTATATAATGGTATTTAGTAAGAATGACACTTAAAATCAAAAATACGTGATGAAATCAATAAAAACAAACCCAAACTCTGCAAAGGGAAAAATGTAAACAAATTCTATTACATATTATTGACAACACTTGAGTTGGCTTCATTTTATTTTTTTTAGAGAAAAACCCCCATGAAGTTAATTATTTTAGTCTCTAATTTAAAAAGAGATATCACCTAGCGTTTTCTCCTGAAACAAAGAATATATAAAAAACTACGATGCAATTCTGTCTAAATACGTTTCAGCCGAAAAAAGATACTAAATTATGCTTGCGTGTTGAAAAATAGAGTAGGTCTGTATAACGTCTTTTTTAATTTTTACACAAAGCTTGCTGAATCCTCCTTTGTGTCGTTTTCGCGCAGGATCCGTCAATATTTTTATTTATAACATGTGCTTTTTTCAGCAAACAATTTCGCAGATGCGCGAAGGCTTTACCGAATGAGGTCACTGTGTAGGTCTTCAATGGTCATATGATCATATTCATGAATATATGAATATTATGCGGGTAAACATTGAATGCATTACTGGATGCAAGAGAATCGAACAGCGACGTATCTTCCTCGTTCCAGGCTATTTACGTATTATATTATGAAAAATTTCAACTGCAATTAGTATAAAACATCGAATATTGGCAACTTTTAATATAAAAAAAAATCAATCTGAGTGACTGTATGCCTTTAAACAAAATTAAAGCAAAATACTCTGAAAATGCGTAGCTCAATATAGATTTAAAATGTAGATAGGAAATAAAAACGTTATGTCATGTGTTTCTTAAATATAGTTAGCTGCGGAACTGTGACTATTATTGTTTATATGTGAATATATCGATTTCACCCGTATGTAGAACTTGCTGAATTCCGACTCTAACTGAGGTAGGACCTTTCGGGTGCTATGATCTCATTTCTGTAGTTCATCGAATAAGTACATTGAAACCTTTCGATTAGATAAATATGTTTTTCTACAGCGCCATAGTTAAGTATATTTGAATGTTTATAATTACGTCCTACAATCACAGGCACTCATGGCACGAATTACCACCCCCCTCTTTTTTAACTTTTTGCTTACATATTTATGTTCAATTAAATTTCTTTATTTCTTTATCATTTCATCTATTTTTCCTTATTTTAACTTGTTCGTGTCAATATTCATACAATCTTATGCTAACAGCAACTTAGATGTTTCGATCCTATATATACTAATTATCCATGGTGGTGTAATGGTTAGCGTACTCGCATCGAGCGCGGTAGATCATGGGTTCAAACCCCCAACGGGTCAAACGAAGACTTTAAAATGTGGGTTGCTTCTCCGCTAAGCACGCATCATTAAGGAGAATGAGCAAAGACTGGTTGGCTCGGAATGAGGACAATATGCCCAAGCGGGGCAACATGTCTATCCGCGGACTATTGTTGCAGTGAGCTAGAACTAAACAATCCAACTAAGCGGACCTCACCATCATTTCATTGAAATTTAACTTGTTCTCGTCATGATACAGCTGATAAATTGCTGAGTTGGCGCTAAACAACAACCACTCACTCACTATTTATATGTTATTATGTATCCGGGCACAAAGCTAAACATGTAATCATTTATGATTTATTTAGAAATTAATACAACATTAAAAAAAAGTTTAAAGGTCGGGACCGTCGTGGTCGTGATCGTTGGATTTACAACTACCTGTGCAATCAGTGCCTATTACCACTAAAATTGTGAATTCGAACCACTTTCATGGCGAGGTGTACTCGATACAACATTATGTGATATAGTGTATCAGTGACTTGCAACAGGTCGGGGGTTTCCTCTGGGTAATCCGGTTTCCTCTACCAATAAAACTGACCGTCACGATAATACTGAAATATTGTTGGAAGTGGCGTTGAACACCATAAACCAAACCAAACCAACCAGTTAAAAAGGCATTGTTGTGGAATATAAACTAAAAAATAATTAATGGTTAAATGTAGCAAATATACATATGTATTGTATATTTAAGCTTTTAATTTGTATGTATATATTGAAATTTTGAGAAGGGCTTGGCCTCTCATTATATATGTAACAAAGGGGAAGCGTTTCAATAAAATAGTATTGTGTTGTTTAAAAGAAAACATTATTGGACAATATAATACTAATGTTAATAGTACATAGCTAAATATTTTGATAAGATAGGTAAATTGTGTTTACCAAAACATTTACAGGTGGTTGACTACAGCCTTATAGGTAAAGATTGTTTTCCTTTAATAAAAAAAACGTATGCTATGTTACCGTATGCTATATGTACCATGAATGTTTTCTATTGTTGGTATTTTAGTGAATGTTTTCTATTGTTGGTATGTTAGTGAATGTTTTCTATTGTTGGTATGTTAGTGAATGTTTTCTATTGTTGGTATGTTAGTGAATGTTTTCTATTGTTGGTATGTTAGTGAATGTTTTCTATTGTTGGTCTGTTAGTGAATGTTTTCTATTGTTGGTATGTTAGTGAATGTTTTCTATTGTTGGTATGTTAGTGAATGTTTTCTATTGTTGGTATGTTAGTGAATGTTTTCTATTGTTGGTATGTTAGTGAATGTTTTCTATTGTTGGTATGTTAGTGAATGTTTTCTATTGTTGGTATGTTAGTGAATGTTTTCTATTGTTGGTATGTTAGTGAATGTTTTCTATTGTTGGTATGTTAGTGAATGTTTTCTATTGTTGGTATGTTATATGTACCATGAATGTTTTCTATTGTTAGTGAATTTTCTCATTTGTTAGCTATGTTACTCTTATTCATCATTTCAGTGTATTTAGAAAAAACATCTTTATTATTCAATTATTCTTAATTATATGAGTGTCTGGATCACTCTTCAAACTGTGTCTGAAGGGCTCTACGACGATGTATCTTCTTCACGTTTTGAAAATTTTATGAGTGCTTGTTAAAAATGTCCATAGAAAAATCAAGTGTTTTAGAGAGCAAATTTGATGCCAGGAGAAGGCTAGAATGCAAGATTTTGCAACATTTACCCCAGACCCCCTGCCGTAATACCACCTCGCTCTGCGAGGTGGGAGACTCGCTTCACCAGTCTTTTAATTCTCCTATGACTTTTGTTTTTTCTCCTAAAACTTAAAGAATAAATGACATCCCTGTCAACTACATTCCGAAATACCTACAAATATTTCACCTTTTGGTAAAATAAAAACATTTACCTGACACATTATTATTATTATTATCGGCACATTAGTGCTTGCAATAATCGTCCAGCAAAAGGTATTCCTGTCGACAGACTCCACATTAACTAATTTTCGGTCGGTTCCGGTTCATGTTTCGATTTGAAAAAATGGGTCACCTATGTGTCGCATGTTTCGAAAACCCGTTTATGTTTTAGATGAAAAAAGCAACAAACAATTATGTGATTCAGAATCATGTTCCAGATTCACCTTAAAGAATGTCGACCCAGGTTCTAGCTTAGGACATCGACAAACACGTGGTGGGGTTATATCGGTTAATTGGATCCCAACACTCCACTAGCCTGTTTTAAATGTGAGAGGGTTCAAGATTGAAATATCACATGTAGAATGTTTTTCGCTTTGTTATCTCCTGCTTTATTGCTAAAGGGGAGTAAAATATTCACGAGCACTTAGTGTTTCTGTTTGTTTGCGCCATTTGTCTTGTGTGCCCATTGTTGTCAGTTTCTCTGAATTGTCCGTTCATGATTGCCCCTTCGGGTTTCACTAACGTTTGTTCATCAATTGATTGAATTTCGAAAACATATACAGTGACCAAATTAATTATTCGCATCTAAAATTAACGAAAAAGGCCAGTTAGTTGAACAATTGTTATAATTCAATACATTGTAACTTTTTATTTGTAAATAACTAATTATTAAACAAAAAACACCTTTATTAACATTAATAAAGGACGAAGTCCTTTTAACGGTACACTGTCAGATTTTTCCTCCTTTCTATATTGATACCCAAATATCTGTTCTCCGGAAGTTTAAAAAAAAATAGATCAATAGATATTTAGAAACGCAAAAGAAATATATTTCAATAAAAAATTCCCAATTCTTTAATTATTTACTCTATGCAAAATCGAAATAAACTTGAATTCAAATTCTAATAAAACAAATTCTTTCTACGAAATTCTCGACGGAAGAGCGGCGTAGGTAAAATGAACGGAACAGCCATAGGAAATCGGCTACAAAATTCATTCAAAATAAAAGATAATAACTTGTACGGATCATCGTATTATTGAAATTTTAGGACTTCGTCCTTCAAACAGGTTGCCTGTCTCATATTATGCCCTATTAAAAATATGAATATTTGGAATTTCCTGTCGTAGTGTAAGCGGCCATGACACCTGTTCATGTGACGTCACACAGTCCGTTCCTATAATTTGAATAAATAAATAATATATCTGACTCTTCACAACATCGTGCCCTTTTGGTTATGTTTTAATATCAGATCAACTGCAATACAATGTTTACAATTCTATATTGTCCTAATGTTTTTCTTAATATTCCCATCCCATGTTACATAAAACAAATGAGTTTACTATTGTAGTTGGGGGGAGGGTTATCTACGTATAATATCATGCTTTACGTGAATGTTCGTAGGTTAAATAACTGTAAGTTTTAACATATTTCATGCGTACACATGCTTTTTTTCTTTTTTGTCGCCAATGCTATCGTACTTTCCCGTGGTTTTCGTGGTCACTGGTCGATGTGTTGACAAGGATAGTCCTGACCGGTAATTACAAGCAAAATATATTCTCACACTTTCCCTTTTCGTCCTTTAGTGTAATAAAATGCTTGACATGAAGTCATTATGATATTGTAAATATCAAACGATAAATATACGGCGTTATTTTACGATTAACATAATTTTTAATGATAAAAATGCACCTGATCAATGCTGATATGTTATACCATACCAATTGTACGACGTCACGGGGCAGGAAAAATCCGAGAATGGATTATGCCTTTCGTCTCCTCCACATTGAAGAGTTTTGAAAAATGGCGATCCCCATTATCTAGTGCAACAGGCAACTTCGATCACCAAAGTCTACCTTACGGTATACTATTTTTAACGTTCATTAGCACCAATGTCTTTTATTTACTGTCATTTAAATTTTCACGCTAACCTGTTAAGACCATGGCCTTTTCCTTTAAGCATTAAATAAGCATCAAGAGTACACATATGATTTTCTTAAGATAAAAAGTGACAATATCCGATGAATTATCTGAACTTATAATTCAACGTATCAGGTGGGCCTAACTACATTTGTAAAAAACGTTTTAATTGCATCATATCATTATACATAAATAAACATATTCTCACCCCAAAAGCAAGTTATTTCCTTTAGATGAACTGCATTGTCTGACGAGCTACAACCTGTGTTCAAGTCTCGTGTCACGATTACCTATGGTATATATACGATTGGTAATATAATCTGATTTCCTTCTTCCTTGATAATCAAGTTTTAGAAAAAGCACAAAAATATTTTATCCTGAAAATCTAAAATTCATCTTCATATAACAAGTAAATAAAACTACACAAAGGGATGACTAAGTAAAAAGTAGAGCAAAAGTGACAAGTTATTTTGAATTGAAGTCACAAGAAAAGAAATGCATGCACCTGTCACGTTTTCATTTTAAGTTGACCTATTTTACATAACCGACTTTTCTAATTTGTTAAATTTAAATAATTGCATTGGTTTCAGTAACAAATCGGGCATATATAAGTTGCTATTGCAACATAACATTACTGAAATATTCATTTGGTCGGTAGGTCACAAAAATAAATAAGCAATAATATAAATCTAAAGTGTTCAATATATGTATGGTTCAGCAAAATGTAATACAGGTACGAATAACTCCCGTCTTCCATATGCCACGGGCCAATCAAAGTAGTGTAAAATAACTGTCTGGTCCAGCAGAATGTAATACAAGTACACATAACTCTCGTTCTACAAATGCCACGGGACCAATCCAAGTAGTGTTAAATAACTGTCTGGTCCAGCAGAATGTAATACAAGTACACATAACTGTCGTTCTCCAAATGCCAGGGAACCAATCAAAGTAGTGCTAAATAACTGTCTGGTCCAGCAGAATGTAATACAAGTCCACATAACTCTCGTTCTCCAAATGCCACGGGACCAATCAAAGTAGTGTTAGATAACTCTCTGGTCCAGCAGAATATAATACAAGTACACATAACTCCTGTTCTCCAAATGCCACGGGACCAATCAAAGTACTGCTATATAACTGTCTGGTTTAGCAGAATGTAATACAAATACACATAACTCCCATTCTACAAATGCCACGGGACCAATCAAAGTAGTGTTACATAACTGTCTGGTCCAGCAGAATGTAATACAAGTACAAATAACGCTCGTCCTCCACATGTCACGGGTCAATCAAAGTAGTGCAAAGTAACTGTCTGGTCCAGCAGAATGTAATAAAATACACATAACTCCAGTCCTCCAAATGCCACGGGGCCAATCAAATTAGTGTTAAATAACTGTCTGGTCCAGTTAGAGTGTAAGACAAGTACACATAACTCCCGTCCTCCAAATGGCACGGGACCAATCAAAGGAAATGTAGAATGAAGCCGGGGACCTTCCTTATTATCTTATCATCAAACGATTTAGAATATGCAGTATTTAATTAGTCTAAATATTTGATATAATGAAAAACAAAGAAATACCACACTTTCGAACAGTTCCAAATTCCACTCAGAAATTCCAAGAAACAGAGGCAACATCTACACCCCTAACACACACATACATGTCTGTCCCCACACCCCTAACACATACGTACATGTCCGTCCCCACACCCCCAACACACACACACATGTCCGTTCCACACCTCTAACACATACGTACATGTCCGTCGCCACACCCCTAGCACACACATACATGGCCGTCCCCACACTCCTAACACGCACATACATGACCCTCTCCACACCCCTAACACACACATACATATCCGTCCCCACATCCCTAACACACACATACATGGCCGTCCCCACACTCCTAACACACACATACATGACCGTCCCCACACCCCTAACACACACATACATATCCGTCCCCACACCCCTAACACACAGATACATGTCCGTCCCCACACCCCTAACACACACATACATGTCCGTCCCCACACCCCTAACACACACATACATGTCGTCCCCACATCCCTAACATACAGATATATATCCGTCCCCACACCCTTAACACGCATACATATTCGTCCCCACACTCCTAACACACACATACATGTCCGTCCCCACACCCCTAACACACAGATACATGTCCGTCCCCACACCCCTAACACGCACTTTGTACAGATATCTCAATAAAAAGTGGTAAGGTTGGAATATATTTATGAGCCCAAAACCTCTGATTTTATGATGTAATTTATAAAATAATCAGAAATCGAACAAGATTGATAATTCAAGCTCAAGTATCACATAAGTGAGGGTTTTGGTGTTTAACGCCACTTTCAAAAATATTTCAGTTATATCGCGGCTGTCAGTTTTATTGGTGGAGGAAACCTGACGGCTCGTATTACTCTTTGATTTTAGTTGGTTGGTTTTATGGTGTTTAACGCCACTTTCAACAATATTTCAGCTATATCGTGGCCACCAGTTTTATTGGTGGAAGAAACCTGAGTAACCGGAGAAAACCACCGACCTGCCGAAGTCTTTGCCAAACTTTATCATATAAAGTTGTATGCTCCTCGCCCTCATCGAGATTCGAACTCACAACATCAATGGTGATTGGCACTGATTACATAGGTATTTGTAAATCCAACTACCATACGATCACGACCACTATGGCCCCTATTACTCTTTGATGTTCCAAAGTAGTGTGATGTTGTGAAGTTTCAAGCGTTTTATGAATCAGGAACAGATGATACGATTTTACCTTTTTTTCTACACCAGGAAAAAATATTATCGGGTGAAGCAAGATAACGCTGCAAAACTTCAGATGACATGTTCATAATGAACCTTGTAAAACATCAGATGACATGTTTATAATGAACCTGGTAAAACATCAGATGACATGTTCATAATGAACCTTGTGAAACATCAGTTGACATGTTTATAATGAACCTTGTAAAACATCAGATGACATGTTTATAATGAACCTGGTAAAACATCAGATGACATGTTAATAATGAACCTTTTAAAACATCAGATGACATGTTCATAATGAACCTTGTAAAACATCAGATGACATGTGTATTATGAACCTTGTAAAACATCAGATGACATTTTTATAATGAACCTTGTAAAACATCAGATGACATGTTTATAATGAACCTTGTTAAACATCAAATGACATGTCTATAACGAACCTTGTAAAACATCAGATGACGTGTTTATAGTGAACCTTGTAAAACATCAGATGACATGTTTATAATGAACCTTGTAAAACATCAGAAAACATGTTCATAATGAACCTTGTAAAACAACAGATGATATGTGTATTATGAACCCTTTAACACATCAGATGACCTTATGTATAATGAACCGTGTAAAACATCAGATGACATGTTTATAATGAACCTTGTTAAACATCAGATGGCATGTTTATAATGAACCTTGTTAAACATCAGATGACATGTTTTTAATGCACTTTGTAAAACATCAGATGACATGTTTATAATGATCCTTGTAAAATATCAGATGACATGTTGATAATGAACCTTGTATAACATCAGATAACATGTTCATAATGAACCTTATAAAACATCAAATGACATGTTCATAATGAACCTTGTAAAACATCAGATGACATGTGTATTATGAATGGAATAGGAATAACATTAACTAATTTCAAGATTGATGGCATGTCGCCTGCTTCCCAAATGCCATTCATTAGATCTAAAACAGCTTGGTGTAAAGACTCCGAAAGGCGTTTTGAGAAGTTGGTAGCGGATATCCTCGAGGCAACATACAATAGCAGTTGACTTATTCAACGATTTTGCAATTCTTATAACGAAAACGGGCGATTGTCCTAATTCAAATTCTTTTGATTTAAAATTCAACTTAGTTTTTTCTTTTTGCGCTTGAAATTGTTGACATCATTGATGGCAATTTTCTGTAGACCAGTGTTTTATAAAAGGCTTGGCCTAATTTATTTCCGATATGCTGTTCAGAGGTTAAAATGTCTAGGTTTTTGTTTTTCATTTGTCCATGTCCCTGTGGATGACCTCTGGAGTGTAGACTCTTGGCAGAATTCCTGTCGACATTTTTGTTGAGTTGAATAGGGAGACGAAATTGAAGCTTTAACTGCATTTGAAGTGGTGGCTGTTAGAGAAGAACTTGATGCTTTGTTTGATGGTGTAAACATTTTGTCTTTTGCTTTAACAGTCAGTCGAGTTAGATTTTCCGGGCCTTTAATCCAGGTGAACATTGCTTGAGCTTCAACTTAATTGAAAACAGAATCACCGACACCGGTATATGATTTGTGCCAAGATGACGTTAACATTAATGCACAAATGAGTGGGGAAGAAAACATTGAGGAATCAGATCATTCTATAGATGAGGAGGATGATACATGTATAGAAATAACTCCTGCAGCAGATACAATGTAAAATACAAAGACTTGTACACCGTGTATAAACATAATAAACAGTCAGGTACAACAGCGAGTAAACAAAATAACAGTGAATCAACTCCTAAAGTAACAAATGTAGAAAACAATCAAACTCGGAAAGACGGGTTCTAAAATCCATGGAAGCCTTTATGAAGAAAGTCACAAGAAAATGATCTAGCAATATTGACCGTACCCTGCTAACACTTCCTGATATACTTTATGATCAACAAAGAATGAATAACAGTAAAGGACCCACATACAAGGTTTAGTTTAGGTTTATGGAGCTTAACGTCACTTTCAACAATATTTCAAGCGGAGTACAGGCAGAAAACCACAGACCTGTCACTGTATCGAGTACTGATAGGTATTGATTGCGCAGGTAGTTGTAACTCCACCTACCATATGATCACGTCTACAACGGCCCCTCCCAAGTACAAGGAAACATGTTTGGTCAATAGCCTATGCAATACTAGTATTCGCTCTTGGTTACGTGATTAGCAGCTTTAGACACAGTTTAAATTGACTATAGTTGCGTGCATAAAACGCACAGGTCTGACGCACCAGTGTTGAACAACGCACAGGTTGAATTAACTATAGTAGCGTGCGTAGCACGACAGGACTGACACACAAGTGCTGTTAAAACGCACAGGTTGAATTAGCTATAGTGGCGTGTGCAAAATGCACAGGACTGACGGACAGTCCATAAAAAACGCACAGGTTGAATTAGCTATAGTGGCGTGCGTAAAACACACAGGATTGTCGCACAGGTTGATCCAGTAATAGCTGCGGGCGTCAAAACGCACAGGCTGAACCAGTAATAACTGCGTGCGTAAAACGCACGGGTTAAACTAGCAATATGTACAATGTTAAAACGCACAGGTTAAACTAATAATAGGTGCGTGCGTGCGTAAAACGCAGGGGTCCGACGCACGGGTGCCTAAAACGCACAACATTGTCCATAGGTTTAACTGTATAAGCTAAAAACACGATATACAGAGCGTCACTTGAATCCAGAGGAGTAACTCTGGCACGAATCGGATTACGCCAGTGACGTGCAACCCTCTGCACGTTACAGTTGGACCTTTCGGGTACTATGATCTCATTTGTGGAGTTCGTCTAATAAGTACATTGACACCGTTCTATTAAATAAACATGTTTTCTACAAGGTTCCATAATTACGTATATTTGAATATGTATATAGACTTTCTTAGCTGTGGTAATATTTATTTTTCTTAACTCAGCCATTTGTTCCGTTACAATAAGTAGGACAAAGGTGTAGAAATATATAATCGACTTAGGAAAACTTTCAAAAATCCGGCACGTAATTTCCTGATACGGATGTACAAAGCTAATTTCCATCCGAAATCGATTCTATATTATTATACCATCATGTGAATTTTTTTTAAAACTATTGTTTAAATATAGTTGGATTGCTGATATAATATATTAACGTGAATTCCCAAAAATATAACGTTCAATTTTAGAAACAGACCCATAACGGAAAGATATAGTAAATATACAACGAAATAAAACAATAGGGGATTGAAAATGTTTTGAAATTAGCTTTTCGTTGTCAAATAAAACACTGTAATAAATTGTCAGTAAATAAACAAACTAAACCAGTTGGTATTAATGTATGGAATCGAGTGAGTGAGTGATTGTTGTTTAACACCAATTCAGCATTTTTTCAGCTATATCATGGCAAGAACAAGTTAATTTTCAATGAGATTATGATGAGGTCCGCTTTCTACTAGACCAGCATGCTGAGTTGGATTTTTATAGTGCTAGATCACTGAAACAACAGTCCGCCGATAGACATATCACCCCAATCGGACACATTAGCCTGTTTCCGGGAAAACCAGTCTTTGCTCTTTCTCCATAATGATGTGTGCTTAGCGGAGAAGCAATAAATACCATTTTTTTAGTCTTTGGTTTGACCCGACCGGAGCTCGAAATCACGATATACCGCACTCGAGGTGAGCACGCTAACCATTACGCCACCGATGCGGTTGTGTATGGAATCGATGGTTTACTCATGATGCAATCCTTTATATGCATCATCTATATAGTTTCATTTTTAAATATTTGTCAGAAAGTTTTCAGATGGAAACTGTAGGAAATCTAGAGAGGAAAATATTCAACTCGTGCCCAAATTCGACTGCATCTCGAAAAGTGAAATAATATAATGGATCACGTGACTTATCGCGTGATTTCGCTTAGGATATGCATACGACACCATCTGCAGAAAAGAAACTTTCAATAAAATACGGACGACACCATCCGTGCATGTAACTAAGTTAATTTATATTAAAATACGGACGACACCATCCGTTAAAAATGAAAAGAATATGCAGACGGCACCATCTGCAGAAAAGAAATGTACATTACCATATGGAGGACACCACCCGTTAACGCGGAAAAGAATGTGCAGACAACATCATCTGCAGAAAAGATATTTACATTAGAATACGGACGACATCACCCGTTCAAAAGGAAAATAATATGCAGACGGCACCATCTGCAGAAAATAAATTTTGAACAGATATATCATGTTTGGGAGGGGTATTTGCGAAAAATTCAAGTCGAGAGACGAACATTTCTGATATTTAGCCGCTTAGGATATGCTTCAACTACCATGATTCCGTCTTCAACCATTACGGGTCGCAACACACGACAACTGTGTGGCCTCTGTCATCTACGCATATGACAAGCAAGAGGGTGGGGCGGGTCTATTCTCAGTACCCCGGAAATCACACGTAGCGGCATTCCCTGATAACAATGTAATGAACCGAAGCCATCATATGCCGATATTCTAACAGGGGAATATGGGACAAGTAATCCTAAAGATTCCGAAAACATGATTAATAAATCTAGATCTAGCGAAAGACGAAAACGTGTTTGGGTCTGTAAAACCAGAGAAATAAAAGTGGCTCAATTGTGGAAATATATAAAGCCATCGGAATGAAAGTTCACGTAGAGTTATAATCAGCATCCATTGGAGAATGTATATGGATAACGGAGACGATAGACTGGCCTTAGTGACGCAAGACTTAGCTTTGCGTGGCAAGCAGATTACTTTTGCACACACAAAATCATCGAAATGCACAGATTTAGACCATACCTCGTCGGAATAAAAAGGAACAAAACATATCCCTCTGTCATCTGATGAATGACAGATACACAGACCCCTTACACTGGAAGGGTGTGATATTGAACTTTTATTCAGAGAAAGACTAAAAGCAGATGATAAGCTTAGAAATTTTGAAACAAGAGACAGACAGGTAATAAGAAAAACACTACGAATTTCATATCCTAGATAGAACAATAAAGAAAATGGAATAATAAATAGAAGCAAAGCTGATCATGAATGTCGACAGAGAGACACATTTCTGTACCAATGCTCGAATACCTGGGTATGAAAAACACGCAATCAGTCTGGGCATTAAAAGATGGACTGCCCCAATTATATTAACTTTGATACAGAAATCAGTGAATAATATTTTTTTGATATATCAGATCATTCTAAAGATGAGGAGGATGATACATGTATAGAAAAAAACAAAATAACTGTGAATCAACCACTAAAACAACAAATGGGGAGAATATGAAAATGTGAACAGATAACGGACAACAGACGACGGACGCCAAGTGATGGCAAAAGCTCACATTGACAATAATTCGAATGTTTGTTGGTGAAATCGCCATTAGCACACCTAATTATAAGTCGGTTTCTTCTCCGAAGCTTACTGGACACTGATAACTGCAATAAATAACCAGAAAGCATGTTGTAGGTCAATATTATATAATGGTATTTAGTAAGAATGACACTTAAAATCAAAAATATGTGATGAAATCAATAAAAACAAACCCAAACTCTGCAAAGGGAAAAATGTAAACAAATTCTATTACATATTATTGACAACACTTGAGTTGGCTTCATTTTATTTTTTTTAGAGAAAAACCCCCATTAGGTTAATTATTTTAGTCTCTAATTTAAAAAGAGATATCACCTAGCGTTTTCTCCTGAAACAAAGAATATATAAAAAACTACGATGCAATTCTGTCTAAATACGTTTCAGCCGAAAAAAGATACTATATTATGCTTGCGTGTTGAAAAATAGAGTAGGTCTGTATAACGTCTTTTTTTATTTTTACACAAAGCTTGCTGAATCCTCCTTTGTGTCGTTTTCGCGCAGGATCCGTCAATATTTTTATTTATAACATGTGCTTTTTTCAGCAAACAATTTCGCAGATGCGCAAAGGCTTTACCGAATGAGGTCACTGTGTAGGTCTTCAATGGTCATATGATCATATTCATGAATATATGAATATTATGCTGGTAAACATTGAATGCATTACTGGATGCAAGAGAATCGAACAGCGACGTATCTTCCTCGTTCCAGGCTATTTACGTATTATATTATGAAAAATTTCCACTGCAATTAGTATAAAACATCGAATATTGGCAACTTTTGATATAAAAAAAAATCAATCTGAGTGACTGTATGCCTTTAAACAAAATTAAAGCAAAATACTCTGAAAATGCGTAGCTCAATATAGATTTAAAATGTAGATAGGAAATAAAAACGTTATGTCATGTGTTTCTTAAATATAGTTAGCTGCGGAACTGTGACTATTATTGTTTATATGTGAATATATCGATTTCACCCGTATGTAGAACTTGCTGAATTCCGACTCTAACTGAGGTAGGACCTTTCGGGTGCTATGATCTCATTTCTGTAGTTCATCGAATAAGTACATTGAAACCTTTCGATTAGATAAATATGTTTTTCTACAAGCGCCATAGTTAAGTATATTTGAATGTTTATGATTACGTCCTACAATCACAGGCACTCATGGCACGAATTACCACCCCCCTCTTCTTTAACTTTTTGCTTACATATTTATGTTCAATTAAATTTCTTTATTTCTTTATCATTTCATCTATTTTTCCTTATTTTAACTTGTTCGTGTCAATATTCATACAATCTTATGCTAACAGCAACTTAGATGTTTCGATCCTATATATACTAATTATCCATGGTGGTGTAATGGTTAGCGTACTCGCATCGAGCGCGGTAGATCATGGGTTCAAACCCCCAACGGGTCAAACGAAGACTTTAAAATGTGGGTTGCTTCTCCGCTAAGCACGCATCATTAAGGAGAATGAGCAAAGACTGGTTGGCTCGGAATGAGGACAATATGCCCAAGCGGGGCAACATGTCTATCCGCGGACTATTGTTGCAGTGAGCTAGAACTAAACTATCCAACTAAGCGGACCTCACCATCATTTCATTGAAATTTAACTTGTTCTCGTCATGATACAGCTGATAAATTGCTGAGTTGGCGCTAAACAACAACCACTCACTCACTATTTATATGTTATTATGTATCCGGGCACAAAGCTAAACATGTAATCATTTATAATTTATTTAGAAATTAATACAACATTAAAAAAAAGTTAAAAGGTCGGGACCGTCGTGGTCGTGATCGTTGGATTTACAACTACCTGTGCAATCAGTGCCTATTACCACTAAAATTGTGAATTCGAACCACTTTCATGGCGAGGTGTACTCGATACAACATTATGTGATATAGTTTATCAGTGACTTGCAACAGGTCGGGGGTTTTCTCTGGGTAATCCGGTTTCCTCTACCAATAAAACTGACCGTCACGATAATACTGAAATATTGTTGGAAGTGGCGTTGAACACCATAAACCAAACCAAACCAACCAGTTAAAAAGGCATTGTTGTGGAATATAAACTAAAAAATAATCAATGGTTAAATGTAGCAAATATACATATGTATTGTATATTTAAGCTTTTAATTTGTATGTATATATTGAAATTTTGAGAAGGGCTTGGCCTCTCATTATATATGTAACAAAGAGGAAGCGTTTCAATAAAATAGTATTGTGTTGTTTAAAAGAATACATTATTGGACAATATAATACTAATGTTAATAGTACATAGCTAAATATTTTGATAAGATAGGTAAATTGTGTTTACCAAAACATTTACAGGTGGTTGACTACAGCCTTATAGGTAAAGATTGTTTTCCTTTAGTAAAAAAAACGTATGCTATGTTACCGTATGCTATATGTACCATGAATGTTTTCTATTGTTGGTATTTTAGTGAATGTTTTCTATTGTTGGTATGTTAGTGAATGTTTTCTATTGTTGGTATGTTAGTGAATGTTTTCTATTGTTGGTATGTTAGTGAATGTTTTCTATTGTTGGTATGTTAGTGAATGTTTTCTATTGTTGGTATGTTAGTGAATGTTTTCTATTGTTGGTATGTTAGTGAATGTTTTCTATTGTTGGTATGTTAGTGAATGTTTTCTATTGTTGGTATGTTAGTGAATGTTTTCTATTGTTGGTATGTTAGTGAATGTTTTCTATTGTTGGTATGTTAGTGAATGTTTTCTATTGTTGATATGTTAGTGAATGTTTTCTATTGTTGGTATGTTAGTGAATGTTTTCTATTATTGGTATGTTAGTGAATGTTTTCTATTGTTGGTATGTTAGTGAATGTTTTCTATTGTTGGTATGTTAGTGAATGTTTTCTATTGTTGGTATGTTAGTGAATGTTTTCTATTGTTGGTATGTTAGTGAATGTTTTCTATTGTTGGTATGTTAGTGAATGTTTTATATTGTTGGTATGTTATATGTACCATGAATGTTTTCTATTGTTAGTGAATTTTCTCATTTGTTAGCTATGTTACTCTTATTCATCATTTCAGTGTATTTAGAAAAAACATCTTTATTATTCAATTATTCTTAATTATATGAGTGTCTGGATCACTCTTCAAACTGTGTCTGAAGGGCTCTACGACGATGTATCTTCTTCACGTTTTGAAAATTTTATGAGTGCTTGTTAAAAATGTCCATAGAAAAATCAAGTGTTTTGGAGAGCAAATTTGATGCCAGGAGAAGGCTAGAATGCAAGATTTTGCAACATTTACCCCAGACCCCCTGCCGTAATACCACCTCGCTCTGCGAGGTGGGAGACTCGCTTCACCAGTCTTTTAATTCTCCTATGACTTTTGTTTTTTCTCCTAAAACTCAAAGAATAAATGACATCCCTGTCAACTACATTCCGAAATACCTACAAATATTTCACCTTTTGGTAAAATAAAAACATTTACCTGACACATTATTATTATTATTATCGGCACATTAGTGCTTGCAATAATCGTCCAGCAAAAGGTATTCCTGTCGACAGACTCCACATTAACTAATTTTCGGTCCGGTTCCGGTTCATGTTTCGATTTGAAAAAATGGGTCACCTATGTGTCGCATGTTTCGAAAACCCATTTATGTTTTAGATGAAAAAAGCAACAAACAATTATGTGATTCAGAATCATGTTCCAGATTCACCTTAAAGAATGTCGCCCCAGGTTCTAGCTTAGGACATCGACAAACACGTGGTGGGGTTATATCGGTTAATTGGATCCCAACACTCCACTAGCCTGTTTTAAATGTGATAGGGTTCAAGATTGAAATATCACATGTAGAATGTTTTTCGCTTTGTTATCTCCTGCTTTATTGCTAAAGGAAGTAAAATATTCACGAGCACTTAGTGTTTCTGTTTGTTTGCGCCATTTGTCTTGTGTGCCCATTGTTGTCAGTTTCTCTGAATTGTCCGTTCATGATTGCCCGTTCGGGTTTCACTAA
The DNA here is from genome assembly GCA_963680875.1 of Bathymodiolus brooksi. Lineage (NCBI taxonomy): Eukaryota > Metazoa > Mollusca > Bivalvia > Mytilida > Modiolidae > Bathymodiolus > Bathymodiolus brooksi. The sequence continues at coordinate 54,547,472 of OY804589.1, read as the reverse complement.
CGTTTGTTCATCAATTGATTGAATTTCGAAAACATATACAGTGACCAAATTAATTATTCGCATCTAAAATTAACGAAAAAGGCCAGTTAGTTGAACAATTGTTATAATTCAATACATTGTAACTTTTTATTTGTAAATAACTAATTATTAAACAAAAAACACCTTTATTAACATTAATAAAGGACGAAGTCCTTTTAACGGTACACTGTCAGATTTTTCCTCCTTTCTATATTGATACCCAAATATCTGTTCTCCGGAAGTTTAAAAAAAATAGATCAATAGATATTTAGAAACGCAAAAGAAATATATTTCAATAAAAAATTCCCAATTCTTTAAATATTTACTCTATGCAAAATCGAAATAAACTTGAATTTAAATTCTAATAAAACAAATTCTTTCTACGAAATTCTCGACGGAAGAGCGGCGTAGATAAAATGAACGGAACAGCCATAGGAAATCGGCTACAAAATTCATTCAAAATAAAAGATAATAACTTGTACGGATCATCGTATTATTGAAATTTTAGGACTTCGTCCTTCAAACAGGTTGCCTGTCTCATATTATGCCCAATTAAAAATATGAATATTTGGAATTTCCTGTCGTAGTGTAAGCGGCCATGACACCTGTTCATGTGACGTCACACAGTCCGTTCCTATAATTTGAATAAATAAATAATATATCTGACTCTTCCCAACATCGTGCCCTTTTGGTTATGTTTTAATATCAGATCAACTGCAATACAATGTTTACAATTCTATATTGTCCTAATGTTTTTCTTAATATTCCCATCCCATGTTACATAAAACAAATGAGTTTACTATTGTAGTTGGGGGGAGGGTTATCTACGTATAATATCATGCTTTACGTGAATGTTCGTAGGTTAAATAACTGTAAGTTTTAACATATTTCATGCGTACACATGCTTTTTTTCTTTTTTGTCGCCAATGCTATCGTACTTTCCCGTGGTTTTCGTGGTCACTGGTCGATGTGTTGACAAGGATAGTCCTGACCGGTAATTACAAGCAAAATATATTCTCACACTTTCCCTTTTCGTCCTTTAGTGTAATAAAATGCTTGACATGAAGTCATTATGATATTGTAAATATCAAAAGATAAATATACGGCGTTATTTTACGATTTACATAATTTTTAATGATAAAAATGCACCTGATCAATGCTGATATGTTATACCATACCAATTGTACGACGTCACGGGGCAGGAAAAATCCGAGAATGGATTATGCCTTTCGTCTCCTCCACATTGAAGAGTTTTGAAAAATGGCGATCCCCATTATCTAGTGCAACAGGCAACTTCGATCACCAAAGTCTACCTTACGGTATACTATTTTTAACGTTCATTAGCACCAATGTCTTTTATTTACTGTCATTTAAATTTTCACGCTAACCTGTTAAGACCATGGCCTTTTCCTTTAAGCATTAAATAAGCATCAAGAGTACACATATGATTTTCTTAAGATAAAAAGTGACAATATCCGATGAATTATCTGAACTTATAATTCAACGTATCAGGTGGGCCTAACTACATTTGTAAAAAACGTTTTAATTGCATCATATCATTATACATAAATAAACATATTCTCACCCCAAAAGCAAGTTATTTCCTTTAGATGAACTGCATTGTCTGACGAGCTACACCCTGTGTTCAAGTCTCGTGTCACGATTACCTATGGTATATATACGATTGGTAATATAATCTGACTTCCTTCTTCCTTGATAATCAAGTTTTAGAAAAAACACAAAAATATTTTATCTTGAAAATCTAAAATTCATCTTCATATAACAAGTAAATAAAATTACACAAAGGGATGACTAAGTAAAAAGTAGAGCAAAAGTGACAAGTTATTTTGAATTGAAGTCACAAGAAAAGAAATGCATGCACCTGTCACGTTTTCATTTTAAGTTGATCTATTTTACATAACCGACTTTTCTAATTTGTTAAATTTAAATAATTGCATTGGTTTCAGTAACAAATCGGGCATATATAAGTTGCTATTGCAACATAACATTACTGAAATGTTAATTTGGTCGGTAGGTCACAAAAATAAATAAGCAATAATATAAATCTAAAGTGTTCAATATATGTATGGTTCAGCAAAATGTAATACAGGTACGAATAACTCCCGTCTTCCATATGCCACGTGCCAATCAAAGTAGTGTAAAATAACTGTCTGGTCCAGCAGAATGTAATACAAGTACACATAACTCTCGTTCTACAAATGCCACGGGACCAATCCAAGTAGTGTTAAATAACTGTCTGGTCCAGCAGAATGTAATACAAGTACACATAACTGTCGTTCTCCAAATGCCAGGGAACCAATCAAAGTAGTGCTAAATAACTGTCTGGTTCAGCAGAATGTAATACAAGTCCACATAACTCTCGTTCTCCAAATGCCACGGGACCAATCAAAGTAGTGTTAGATAACTCTCTGGTCCAGCAGAATATAATACAAGTACACATAACTCCTGTTCTCCAAATGCCACGGGACCAATCAAAGTACTGCTATATAACTGTCTGGTTTAGCAGAATGTAATACAAATACACATAACTCCCATTCTACAAATGCCACGGGACCAATCAAAGTAGTGTTACATAACTGTCTGGTCCAGCAGAATGTAATACAAGTACAAATAACGCTCGTCCTCCACATGTCACGGGTCAATCAAAGTAGTGCAAAGTAACTGTCTGTTCCAGCAGAATGTAATAAAATACACATAACTCCAGTCCTCCAAATGCCACGGGGCCAATCAAATTAGTGTTAAATAACTGTCTGGTCCAGTTAGAGTGTAAGACAAGTACACATAACTCCCGTCCTCCAAATGGCACGGGACCAATCAAAGGAAATGTAGAATGAAGCCGGGGACCTTCCTTATTATCTTATCATCAAACGATTTAGAATATGCAGTATTTAATTAGTCTAAATATTTGATATAATGAAAAACAAAGAAATACCACACTTTCGAACAGTTCCAAATTCCACTCAGAAATTCCAAGAAACAGAGGCAACATCTACACCCCTAACACACACATACATGTCTGTCCCCACACCCCTAACACATACGTACATGTCCGTCCCACACCCCCAACACACACATACATGTCCGTTCCACACCCCTAGCACATACGTACATGTCCGTCGCCACACCCCTAGCACACACATACATGGCCGTCCCCACACTCCTAACACACACATACATGACCCTCTCCACACCCCTAATACACACATACATATCCGTCCCCACACCCCTAACACACACATACATGGCCGTCCCCACACTCCTAACACACACATGCATGACCGTCCCCACACCCCTAACACACACATACATATCCGTCCCCACACCCCTAACACACAGATACATGTCCGTCCCCACACCCCTAACACACACATACATGTCCGTCCCCACACCCCTAACACACACATACATGTCGTCCCCACATCCCTAACATACAGATATATATCCGTCCCCACACCCTTAACACGCATACATATTCGTCCCCACACTCCTAACACACACATACATGTCCGTCCTCACACCCCTAACACACAGATACATGTCCGTCCCCACACCCCTAACACGCACTTTGTACAGATATCTCAATAAAAAGTGGTAAGGTTGGAATATATTTATGAGCCCAAAACCTCTGATTTTATGATGTAATTTATAAAATAATCAGAAATCGAACAAGATTGATAATTCAAGCTCAAGTATCACATAAGTGAGGGTTTTTGTGTTTAACGCCACTTTCAAAAATATTTCAGTAATATCGCGGCTGTCAGTTTTATTGGTGGAGGAAACCTGACGGCTCGTATTACTCTTTGATTTTAGTTGGTTGGTTTTATGGTGTTTAACGCCACTTTCAAAAATATTTCAGTTATATCGCGGTTGTCAGTTTTATTGGTGGAGGAAACCTGACGGCTCGTATTACTATTTGATTTTAGTTGGTTGGTTTTATGGTGTTTAACGCCACTTTCAACAATATTTCAGCTATATCGTGGCGACCAGTTTTATTGGTGGAAGAAACCTGAGTAACCGGAGAAAACCACCGACCTGCCGAAGTCTTTGCCAAACTTTATCATATAAAGTTGTATGCTCCTCGCCCTCATCGAGATTCGAACTCACAACATCAATGGTGATTGGCACTGATTACATAGGTAGTTGTAAATCCAAATACCATACGATCACGACCACCATGGCCCCTATTACTCTTTGATGTTCCAAAGTAGTGTGATGTTGTGAAGTTTCAAGCGTTTTATGATTCAGGAACAGATGATACGACTTTACCTTTTTTTCTACACCAGGAAAAAATATTATCGGGTGAAGCAAGATGACGCTGCAAAACTTCAGATGACATGTTCATAATGAACCTTGTAAAACATCAGATGACATGTTTATAATGAACATGGTAAAACATCAGATGACATGTTCATAATGAACCTTGTAAAACATCAGATGACATGTTTATAATGAACCTGGTAAAACATCAGATGACATGTTAATAATGAACCTTGTAAAACATCAGATGACATGTTCATAATGAACCTTGTAAAACATCAGATGACATTTGTATTATGAACCTTGTAAAACATCAGATGACATTTTTATAATGAACCTTGTAAAACATCAGATGACATGTTTATAATGAACCTTGTTAAACATCAAATGACATGTTTATAACGAACCTTGTAAAACATCAGATGACGTGTTTATAGTGAACCTTGTAAAACATCAGAAAACATGTTCATAATGAACCTTGTAAAACAACAGATGATATGTTTATTATGAACCCTTTAACACATCAGATGACCTTATGTATAATGAACCGTGTAAAACATCAGATGACATGTTTATAATGAACCTTGTTAAACATCAGATGGCATGTTTATAATGAACCTTGTTAAACATCAGATGACATGTTTATAATGCACTTTGTAAAACATCAGATGACATGTTTATAATGATCCTTGTAAAATATCAGATGACATGTTGATAATGAACCTTGTATAACATCAGATAACATGTTCATAATGAACCTTATAAAACATCAAATGACATGTTCATAATGAACCTTGTAAAACATCAGATGACATGTGTATTATGAATGGAATAGGAATGACATTAACTAATTTCAAGATTGATGGCATGTCGCCTGCTTCCCAAATGCCATTCATTAGATCTAAAACAGCTTGGTGTAAAGACTCCGAAAGGCGTTTGAGAAGTTGGTAGCGGATATCCTCGAGGCAACATACAATAGCAGTTGCCTTATCAAACGATTTTGCAATTCTTATAACGAAAACGGGCGATTGTCCTAATTCAAATTCTTTTGATTTAAAATTCAACTTAGTTTTTTCTTTTTGCGCTTGAAATTGTTGACATCATTGATGGCAATTTTCTGTAGACCAGTGTTTTATAAAAGGCTTGGCCTAATTTATTTCCGATATGCTGTTCAGAGGTTAAAATGTCTAGGTTTTTGATTTTCATTTGTCCATGTCCCTGTGGATGACCTCTGGAGTGTAGACTCTTGGCAGAATTCCTGTCGACATTTTTGTTGAGTTGAATAGGGTGACGAAATTGAAGCTTTAACTGCATTTGAAGTGGTGGCTGTTAGAGAAGAACTTGATGCTTTGTTTGATGGTGTAAACATTTTGTCTTTTGCTTTAACAGTCAGTCGAGTTAGATTTTCCGGGCCTTTAATCCAGGTGAACATTGCTTGAGCTTCAACTTAATTGAAAACAGAATCACCGACACCGGTATATGATTTGTGCCAAGATGACGTTAACATTAATGCACAAATGAGTGGGGAAGAAAACATTGAGGAATCAGATCATTCTATAGATGAGGAGGATGATACATGTATAGAAATAACTCCTGCAGCAAGATACAATGTAAAATACAAAGACTTGTACACCGTGTATAAACATAATAAACAGTCAGGTACAACAGCGAGTAAACAAAATAACAGTGAATCAACTCATAAAGTAACACATGTAGAAAACAATCAAACTCAGAAAGACGGGTCCTAAAATCCATGGAAGCCTTTATGAAAGTCACAAGAAAATGATCTAGCAATATTGACCGTACCCTGCTAACACTTCCTGATATACTTTATGATCAACAAAGAATGAATAACAGTAAAGGACCCACATACAAGGTTTAGTTTAGGTTTATGGAGCTTAACGTCACTTTCAACAATATTTCAAGCGGAGTACAGGCAGAAAACCACCGACCTGTCACTGTATCGAGTACTGATAGGTATTGATTGCGCAGGTAGTTGTAACTCCACCTACCATATGATCACGTCTACAACGGCCCCTCCCAAGTACAAGGAAACACAAAAGTTAAATAGTGTAATATTATTTAAAAGCAATATCAGTATAAGATATTCAATAGATAGTTTTTTTTTAAATACTCTGAAAATGCATAAGCTCAGATATAGATTTAATTTGTAGATGGGCTATGGAAACTTTATGTCATTTGTTTCTTAAATATAGTTAGGGGCGGAGTTGTAGCTCTTATTTTTTTTCCCTGTTGATATACAACTATCGATTTCACCTGTTTGTAGAGCTTGCTGAATTCCGACTCTAATTGAGGTTGTGTGACAAAATTAGTTAACACGTACTTAAAATTAAAGTTATTTATAGGTGATAATTTACGCACTTGACCGTATAATTTCCTTTCCCACTTCCACTAATTGCCTTGTCTGTGTACAGTGTTTAAATTGTTTAATATACACAGTTGGCATGCAAATAAATAACTTACAACTTTCGAAACAGTAGACCTTTTTTATTTATCAAGTGGTTGGTTAAATATAACATTTTAAGCATACGAATAGTTTCTATTTTTACTTTCCATATTGTTTATAATTACTACGATAATTAACAGAGTCATCAACGGTTTGGGATATGAAATAATGTACGGAAACAGTCTGATCATTTACACGCTTTGTGGTTTTCATTGGGTTATATGAAATCGCTTTGATGATGCAGACTTTTGGAATTGTCTGTTTAAAATGGTATAGTCCAAAACAGGGTATATAAACGCTTGTCGCAGCGTGTCTGGTGACTTTTGCGTTACTCTGTTGAGCAACATGTTTGGTCAATAGCCTATGCAATACTAGTATTCGCTCTTGGTTACGTGTTTAGCAGCTTTAGACACAGTTTAAATTGACTATAGTTGCGTGCATAAAACGCACAGGTCTGACGCACCAGTGTTGAACAACGCACAGGTTGAATTAACTATAGTAGCGTGCGTAACACGCACAGGACTGACGCACAAGTGCTGTTAAAACGCACAGGTTGAATTAGCTATAGTGGCGTGTGCAAAATGCACAGGACTGACGGACAGTTCTTAAAAAACGCACAGGTTGAATTAACTATAGTGGCGTACGTAAAACACACAGGATTGTCGCACAGGTTGATCCAGTAATAGCTGCGGGCGTAAAAAACGCACAGGCTGAACCAGTAATAACTGCGTGCGTAAAACGCACGGGTTAAACTAGCAATATGTGCGATGGTAAAACGCACAGGTTAAACTAATAATAGGTGCGTGCGTGCGTAAAACGCAGGGGTCCGACGCACGGGTGCCTAAAACGCACAACATTGTCCATAGGTTTAACTGTATAAGCTAAAAACACGATATACAGAGCGTCACTTGAATCCAGAGGAGTAACTCTGGCACGAATCGGATTACGCCAGTGACATGCAACCCTCTGCACGTTACAGTTGGACCTTTCGGGTACTATGATCTCATTTGTGGAGTTCGTCTAATAAGTACATTGACACCGTTCTATTAAATAAACATGTTTTCTACAAGGTTCCATAATTACGTATATTTGAATATGTATATAGACTTTCTTAGCTGTGGTAATATTTATTTTTCTTAACTCAGCCATTTGTTCCGCTACAATAAGTAGGACAAAGGTGTAGAAATATATAATCGACTTAGGAAAACTTTCAAAAATCCGGCACGTAATTTCCTGATACGGATGTACAAAGCTAATTTCCATCCGAAATCGATTCTATATTATTATACCATCATGTGAATTTTTTTTAAAACTATTGTTTAAATATAATTGGATTGCTGATATAATATATTAACGTAAATTCCCAAAAATATAACGTTCAATTTTAGAAACAGACCCATAACGGAAAGATATAGTAAATATACAACGAAATAAAACAATAGGGGATTGAAAATGTTTTGAAATTAGCTTTTCGTTGTCAAATAAAACACTGTAATAAATTGTCAGTAAATAAACAAACTAAACCAGTTGGTATTAATGTATGGAATCGAGTGAGTGAGTGATTGTTGTTTAACACCAATTCAGCATTTTTTCAGCTATATCATGGCAAGAACAAGTTAATTTTCAATGAGATTATGATGAGGTCCGCTTTCTACTAGACCAGCATGCTGAGTTGGATTTTTATTGTGCTAGATCACTGAAACAACAGTCCGCGGATAGACATATCACCCCAATCGGACACATTAGCCTGTTTCCGGGAAAACCAGTCTTTGCTCTTTCTCCATAATGATGTGTGCTTAGCGGAGAAGCAATAAATACCATTTTTTTAGTCTTTGGTTTGACCCGACCGGAGCTCGAAATCACGATATACCGCACTCGAGGTGAGCACGCTAACCATTACGCCACCGATGCGGTTGTGTATGGAATCGATGGTTTACTCATGATGCAATCCTTTATATGCATCATCTATATAGTTTCATTTTTAAATATTTGTCAGAAAGTTTTCAGATGGAAACTGTAGGAAATCTAGAGAGGAAAATATTCAACTCGTGCCCAAATTCGACTGCATCTCGAAAAGTGAAATAATGTAATGGATCACGTGACTTATCGCGTGATTTCGCTTAGGATATGCATACGGCACCATCTGCAGAAAAGAAACTTTCAATAAAATACGGACGACACCATCCGTGCATGTAACTAAGTTAATTTATATTAAAATACGGACGACACCATCCGTTAAAAATGAAAAGAATATGCAGACGGCACCATCTGCAGAAAAGAAATGTACATTACCATATGGAGGACACCACCCGTTAAAGCGGAAAAGAATGTGCAGAAAACATCATCTGCAGAAAAGATATTTACATTAGAATACGGACGACATCACCCGTTCAAAAGGAAAATAATATGCAGACGGCACCATCTGCAGAAAATAAATTTTGAACAGATATATCATGTTTGGGAGGGATATTTGCGAAAAATTCAAGTCGAGAGACGAACATTTCTGATATTTAGCCGCTTAGGATATGCTTCAACCACCATGATTCCGTCTTCAACCATTACGGGTCGCAACACACGACAACTGTGTCGCCTCTGTCATCTACACATATGACAAGCAAGAGGGTGGGGCGGGTCTATTCTCAGTACCCCGGAAATCACACGTAGCGGCATTCCCTGATAACAATGTAATGAACCGAAGCCATCATATGCCGATATTCTAACAGGGGAATATGGGACAAGTAATCCTAAAGATTCCGAAAACATGATTAATAAATCTAGATCTAGCGAAAGACGAAAACGTGTTTGGGTCTGTAAAACCAGAGAAATCAAAGTTGCTCAATTGTGGAAATATATAAAGCCATCGGAATGAAAGTTCACGTAGAGTTATAATCAGCATCCATTGGAGAATGTATATGGATAACGGAGACGATAGACTGGCCTTAGTGACGCAAGACTTAGCTTTGCGTGGCAGGCAGATTACTTTTGCACACACAAAATCATCGAAATGCACAGATTTAGACCATACCTCGTCGGAATAAAAAGGAACACAACATATCCCTCTGTCATCTGATGAATACACAGATACACAGACCCCTTACACTGGAAGGGTGTGATATTGAACTGTTATTCAGAGAAAGACTAAAAGCAGATGATAAGCTTACAAATGGTGAAACAACAGACAGACAGGTAATAAGAAAAACACTAAGAATTTCATATCCTAGATAGAACAATAAAGAAAATGGAATAATAAATAGAAGCAAAGCTGATCATGAATGTCGACAGAGAGACACATTTCTGTACCAATGCTCGAATACCTGGGCATGAAAAACACGCAATCATTCTGGGCATTTAAAGATGGACTGCCCCAATGATATTAACTTTGATACATAAATCAGTGAAGAAAGATACGTTGAGATATCAGATCATTCTAAAGATGAGGAGGATGATACAGGTATAGAAATAAACAACATAATAGTAAATCAACCACTAAACAAACAAATGGGGAGAATATTAAAATGTGAACAGATAACGGACGACAGACGACGGACGCCAAGTGATGGCAAAAGCTCACATTGACAATAATTCGAATGTTTGTTGGTGAAATCGCCATTAGCACACCTAATTATAAGTCGGTTTCTTCTCCGAAGCTTACCGCACACTGATAACTGCTATAAATAACCAGAAAGCATGTTGTAGGTCAATATTATATAATGGTATTTAGTAAGAATGACACTTAAAATCAAAAATACGTGATGAAATCAATAAAAAACAAACCCAAACTCTGCAAAGGGAAAATTGTAAACAAATTGTATTACATATTATTGACAACACTTGAGTTGGCTTCATTATATTTGTTTAGAGAAAAACCCCATGAAGTTCATTATTTTAGTCTCTAATTTTTTCAGCAAACAATTTCACAGATGCGCAAAGGCTTTACCGAATGAGGTCACTGTGTAGGTCTTCAATGGTCATATGATCATATTCATGAATATATGAATATTATGCGGGTAAACATTGAATGCTTTACTGGATGCAAGAGAATCGAACAGCGACGTATCTTCCTCGTTCCAGGCTATTTACGTATGATATTATGAAAAATTTCAACTGCAATTAGTATAAAACATCGAATATTGGCAACTTTTAATAAAACAAAAAATCAATCTGAGTGACTGTATGCCTTTAAACAAAATTAAAGCAAAATACTCTGAAAATGCGTAGCTCAATATAGATTTAAAATGTAGATAGGAAATAAAAACGTTATGTCATGTGTTTCTTAAATATAGTTAGCTACGGAACTGTAACTATTATTGTTTATATGTGAATATATCGATTTCACCCGTATGTAGAACTTGCTGAATTCCGACTCTAACTGAGGTAGGACCTTTCGGGTGCTATGATCTCATTTCTGTAGTTCATCGAATAAGTACATTGAAACCTTTCGATTAGATAAATATGTTTTTCTACAAGCACTATTGTTAAGTATATTTGAATGTTTATGATTACGTCCTACAATCACAGGTACTCATGGCACGGAATTACCACCCCCTTTTTTAACTTTTTGCTTACATATATATGTTCAATTAAATTTCTTTATGTCTTTATCATTTCAATTCTTTTTCCTTATTTTAACTTGTTCGTGTCAATATTCATACAATCTTATGCTAACAGCAACTTACATGTTTCGATCCTATATATACTAATTATCCATTGTGGTGTAATGGTTAGCGTACTCGCCTCGAGCGCGGTAGATCATGGGTTCAATCCCCGATCGGGTCAAACGAAGACTTTAACATGTGTGTTGCTTCTCCGCTAATCACGCAGCATTAAGGAGAAAGAGCAAAGACTGGTTGGCTCGAAATGAGGATAATATGCCCAAGTGGAGCAACATGTCTATCCGCGGACTATTGTTTCAGTGAGCTAGAATTAAGCAATCCAACTAAGCGGATATCACCATCATTTCATTGAAATTTAACTTGTTCTCGCTATGATATAGCTGATAAATTGCTGAGTTGGCGTTAAACAACAACCATTCACTCACTATTTATATCTTATTATGTATCCGAGCACAAAGCTAAAAATGTAATCGTTTATAATTTATTTAGAATTTAATACAACATCCGAAAAAAAAGTTTAAAGGTCGGGACCGTCGTGGTCGTGATCGTTGGATTTACAACTACTTGTGCAATCAGTGCCTATTACCACTAAAGTTGTGAATTCGAACCTCTTTCATGGCGAAGTGTACTCGATACAACATTATGTGATATAGTTTGTCAGTGACTTGCAACAGGTCGTTGGTTATCTCCGGGTAATCCGTTTCCTCCACCAATAAAACTGACCGCCACGATAATACTGAAATATTGTTGGAAGTGGCGTTAAACACCATAAACCAAACCAACCCAACCAGTTAAAAAGTCATTGTTGTGGAATATAAACTAAAAAATAATTAATGGTTAAATGTAACAAATATACATGTGTATTGTATATTTAAGCTTTTAATTTGTATGTATATATTGAAATTTTGAGAAGGGCTTGGCCTCTCCTTATATATGTAACAAAGGGGAAGCGTTTTAATAAAATATTATTGTGTTGTTTAAAAGAAAAACATTATTGGACAATATAATACCAATGTTAATAGTACATAGCTAAATAATTTGATTTAAATAAGATAGGTAAATTGTGTTTACCACAAAATTTACAGGTGATTGATTACAGTCTTATAGGTAAAGATTGTTTTCCATGATTTTTTTCTATTGTTGGTATGTTAGTGAAATTTCTCATTTGTTAGCTATGCTACTCTTATACATCATTTCAGTATATTTAGAAAAAACATCTTTATTATTCAATTATTCTTATTTGTTTGCGTGTCTGGATCACTGTTCAATCTGTGTCTGAAGGGCTCTACGAGGATGTATCTTCTTCACGTTTTGAAAATTTTATGAGTGCTTATTAAAAATGTCCATAAAAAATCAAGTATTTTAGGCAGCAATTTTGATGCCAGGAGAAGGCTAGAATGCAAGATGTTGCACCATTTACCCCAGACCCCCTGCCGTAATACCACTTCGCTCTGCGAGGTGGGAGACTCGCTTCACCAGTCTTTTAATTTTTGTTTTTTCTGCTACAACTCAAAAAATAAATGACATCCCTGTCAACTACATTCCGAAATACCTACAAATATTTCACCTTTTGGTAAAATAAAAACATTTACCTGACACATTATTATTATTATTATTAGTGCTTGTAATAATCGTCCAGCAAAAAGTATTCCTGTCGACAGACTCCACATTAACTAATTTTCGGTCCGGTTCCGGTTCATGTTTCGATTTGTAACATGGGTCACCTATGTGTCGCATGTTTCGAAAACCCATTTATGTTTTAGATGAAAAAAGCAACAAAACAATTATGTGATTCAGAATCATGTTCCAGATTCACCTAAAAGAATGTGGTGGGGTTATATCGGTATATTTGGATCCCAACACTCCACTAGCCTGTTTTAAATGTGAGAGGGTTCAAGATTGAAATATCACATGTAGAATGTTTTTCGCTTTGTAATCTCCTGCTTTATTGCTAAAGGGGAGTAAAATATTCACGAGCACTTAGTGTTTCTGTGTGTTTGTCTGCGCCATGTGTCTTGTGTGCCCATTGTTGTCAGTTTCTCTGGATTGTCCATTCATGATTGGCCTTCGGGTTTCACTAACGTTTTTTCATCAATTGATTGAATTTCTAAAACATATACAGTGACCAAATTAATTATTCGCATCTAGAATTAACGAAAAAGGCCAGTTAGTTGAACAATTGTTATAATTCAATACATTGTAACTTTTTATTTGTAAATAACTAATTATTAAACAAAAAAAAACCTTTATTAACATTAATAAAGGACGAAGTCCTTTAACGGTACGCTGTCCGATTTTTCCTCCTTTTTATATTGATAGCCAAATATCTGTTCTCCGGAAGTTCAAAAAAAATAGATCAATTGATATTTAGAAACGGAAAAGAAATATATTTCAATGAAAAATTTCCAATTCTTTAATAATTGTTCATGTAACGTCACACAGTCCGTTCCTAATATTTGAATAAATAAATAATATATCTGACTCTTCCCAACATCGTGCCCTTTTGGTTATGTTTTAATATCAGATCAACTGCAATACAATGTTTACAATTGTATATTGTCCTAATGTTTTTCTTAATATTCCCATCCCATGTTACATAAAACAATTGAGTGTATTATTGTAGTTTGGGGGGGGGGGGGGAGGGGGGTATCTACGTATAATTTCATGCTTTACGTGAATGTTCGTAGGTTAAATAACTGTAAGTTTTAACATATTTCATGCGTACACATGCTTTTTTTCTTTTTTGTCCCCAATGCTATCGTACTTTCCCGTGGTTTTCGTGGTCACTGGTCGATGTGTTGACAAGGATAGTCCTGACCGGTAATTACAAGCAAAATATATTCTCACACTTTCCTTTTTCGTCCTTTAGTGTAATAAAATGCTTGACATGAAGTCATAATGATATTGTAAATATCAAAAGATAAATATATGACGTTATTTTACGATTAATGATAAAAATGCACCTGATCAATGCTGATATGTTATACCATACCAATTGTACGACGTCACGGGGCAGGAAAAATCCGAGAATGGATTATGCCTTTCGTCTCCTCCACATTGAAGATTTTTTTTAAAAATGGCGATCCCCATTATCTGGTGCAACAGGCAACTTCAATCACCAAAGTCTACCTTACGGTATACTATTTTTAACATTCATTAGCACAAATGTCTTTTATTTACTGTCATTTAAATTTTCACGCTAACCTGTTAAGACCATGGCCTTTTCCTTTAAGCATTAAATAAGCATCAAGAGTACATATATGATTTTCTTAAGATTAAAAAGTGACAATATCCGATGAATTATCTGAACTTATAATTCAACGTATCAGGTGGCCCTAACTACATTTGTAAAAAAACGTATTAATTGAATCATCATTATACATAAATAAAAATATTCTCACCCCAAAAGCAAGTTATTTCCTTTAGATGAACTGCATTGTCAGACGAGCTACACCCTGGTCAAGTCTCGTGTCACCATTACCTGTGGTATATATACGATTGGTAATATAATCTGACTTCCTTATTACTTGATAATCAAGTTTTAGAAAAAACACAAAATATTTTATCTTGAAAATCTAAAATTCATCTTTATATAACAAGTAAATAAAACTACACAAAGGGATGACTAAGTAAAAAGTAGAGCAAAAGTGACAAGTTATTTTGAATAGAAGTCACAAGAAAAGAAATGCATGCACCTGTCACGTCTTCATATTAAGTTGACATATTTTACATAACCGACTTTTCTAATTTGTTAAATTTAAATAATTGCATTGGTTTCAGTAACAAATCGAGCATATATAAGTTGCTATTGCAACATAACATTACTGAAATGTTAATTTGGTCGGTAGGTCACAAAAACAAATAAGCAATAATATAAATCTAAAGTTTTCAATATATGTATGGTTCAGCAAAATGTAATACAGGTACACATAACTCTCGTTCTACAAATGCCACGGGCCAATCAAAGTAGTGTTAAATAACTGTCTGGTCCAGCAGAATGTAATACAAGTACACATAACTCTCGTTCTACAAATGCCACGGGACCAATCAAAGTAGTGTTAAATAACTGTCTGGTCCAGCTAGAGTGTGAGACAAGTACACATAACTCCCGTCCTCCAAATGGCATGGGACCAATCAAAGGAAATGTAGAATGAAGCCGGGGACTTTCCTTATTATCTTATCATTAAATGATTTAGAATAGTCAGTATTTAATTAGTCTAAATATTTGATATAATGAAAAACAAAGAAATAGCACACTTTCGGAACAGTTCCAAATTCCACTCGGAAATTCCAAGAAACAGAGGCAACATCTACACCCCTAGCACACACATACATGTCTGTCCCCACAGCCCTAGCACACATATGCATGTCCTTCCCCACACCCCTAACACACACATACATGTCCATCCCCACACCCCTAGCACACACATACATGTCCGTCCCACACCCCTAACACATACGTACATGTCCGTCGCCACACCCCTAGCACACACATACATGGCCGTCCCCACACTCCTAACACACACATACATGACCCTCTCCACACCCCTAACACACACATACATGACCGTCCCCATACCCCTAACACACACATACATATCGTCCCCACACCCCTAACACACAGATACATGTCGTCCCCACATCCCTAACACACACATACATGTCCGTCCCCCCACCCCTAACACACACATACATGTCCGTCCCCACACCCCTAACACACACATACATGTCCGTCCCCACACCCCTAACATACAGATATATATCCGTCCCCACACCCCTAACACGCATACATATTCGTCCCCACACTCCTAACACACATACATGACCGTCCCCACACCCCTAACACACACATACATGTCCGTCCCCCCACCCCTAACACACACATACATGTCCGTCCCCACACCCCTAACACACACATACATGTCCGTCCCCACACCCCTAACATACAGATATATATCCGTCCCCACACCCCTAACACGCATACATATTCGTCCCCACACTCCTAACACACATACATGACCGTCCCCACACCCCTAACACACAGATGCATGTCGTCCCCACACCCCTAACACGCACTTTGTACAGATATTGCAATAAAAAGTGGTAAGGTTGGAATATATTTATTAGCCCAAAACCTCTGATTGTATGAAGTAATTTATAAAATAATCAGAAATCGAACAAGATTGATAATTCAAGCTCAAGTATCACATAAGTGAGGGTTTTGGTGTTTAACGCCACTTTCAAAAATATTTCGGTTATATCGCGGCTGTCAGTTTTATTGGTGGAGGAAACCGGAAGGCTCGTATTACTCTTTGATTTTAGTTGGTTGGCTTTATGGTGTTTAACGCCACTTTCAACAATATTTCAGCTATATCGTGGTGGCCAGTTTTATTGGTGGAAGAAACCTGAGTAACCGGAGAAAACCACCGACCTGCCGAAGTCTTTGCCAAACTTTATCATATAAAGTTGTATGCTCCTCGCCCTCATCGAGATTCGAACTCACAACATCAATGGTGATAGGCACTGATTACATAGGTAGTTGTAAATCCAACTGCCATACGATCACGACCACGATGGCCCCTATTACTCTTTGATGTTCCAAAGTATTGTGATGTTGTAAAGTTTTAAGCGTTTTATGATTCAGGAACATATGATACGATTTTACCTTTTTTTCTACGCCAGGAAAAAATGTTATCGGGTGAAGCAAGATGACGAATTTGATAATGAACGTTGCAAAACTTCAGATGACAAGTTTATAATGAACCTTGTAAAACATCAGATGACATGTTTATTATGAACCTTGTGAAACATCAGATGACATGTTTATAAGGAACCTTGTAAAACATCAGATGACATGTTTATAATGAACCTTGTAAAACATCAGATGACATGTTCATAATGAACCTTGTGAAACATCAGTTGACATGTTTAAAATGAACCTTGTAAAACATCAGATGACATGTGTATTATGTACCTTGTAACACATCAGATGACCTTATGTATAATGAACCGTGTAAAAGATCAGATGACATGTTTATAATGAACCGTGGAAAACATCAGATGACATGTTTATAATGAACCTTGTAAAACATCAGATGACATGTTTATATTGAACCTTGTAAAACATCAAATGACATGTTTATAATGAACCTTGTAAAACATCAGATGGCATGTTTATTATGAACCTTGTAAAACTTCAGATGACATGTGTATTATGAACCTTGTTAAACATCGGATGACATTTTTATAATGAACCGTGTAAAACATCAGATGACATGTTTATAATGAACCTTGTAAAACATCAAATGACATGTTTATAACGAACCTTGTAAAACATCAGATGACGTGTTTATAGTGAACCTTGTAAAACATCAGATGCCATGTTTATAATGAATCTTGTAAAACATCAGATAACATGTTGATAATGAACCTTGTAAAACAACAGATGACATGTGTATTATGAACCCTGTAGCACATCAGATGACCTTATGTATAATGAACCGTGTAAAACATCAGATGACATGTTTATAATGAACCTTGTTAAACACCAGATGGCATGTTTATAATGAACCTTGTTAAACATCAGATGACATGTTTATAATGCACTTTGTAAAACATCAGATGACATGTTTATAATGAACCTTCTAAAATATCAGATGGCATGTTGATAATGACCTTGTAAAACATCAGATGACATGTTCATAATGAACCTTGTATAACATCAGATGACATGTGCATTATGAACCTTGTAACACATCAGATGACCTTATGTATAATGAACCGTGTAAAACATCAGATGACATGTTTACAATGAACCTTGTAAAACATTAGATGACATGTTTATATTGAACCTTGTAAAACATCAAATGACATGTGTATAATGAACCTTGTAAAACGTCAGATGACATGTTTATAATGAACCTTGTAAAACATCAGATGACATGTTCATAATGAACCGTGTAAAACATCAGATGACATGTTTATAATGAACCTTGTAAAACATCAAATGACATGTTTATAACGAACCGTGTAAAACATCAGATGACGTGTTTATAGTGAACCTTGTAAAACATCAGATGACATGTTTATATTGAACCTTGTAAAACATCAAATGACATGTTTATGATGAACCTGGTAAAACATCAGATGACATGTTTATAATGAACCTTGTAAAACATCAGATGAAATTTTCATAATGAACCTTGTAAAACATCAGATGACATGTGTATTATGAACCTTGTAAAACATCAGATGACATTTTTATAATGAACCGTGTAAAACATCAGATGACATGTTTATATCAAATGCCATGTTTATAACGAACCTTGTAAAACATCAGATGACGTGTTTATAGTGAACCTTGTAAAACATCAGATGACATGTTTATGATGAACCTTGTAAAACATCAGATAACATGTTCATAATGAACCTTTTAAAAGAACAGATGACATGTGTATTATGAACCTTGTAACACATCAGATGACCTTATGTATAATGAACCGTGTAAAAGATCAGATGACATGTTTATAATGAACCTTTTAAAACATCAGATGACATGTTTATAATGAACCTTGTAAAACATCAGATAACATGTTTACAGTAAATAGAAAATTCGAAAGTTTTTAAAATATCAAAAAAGAATTGTTGCATACTCCTGTAAATGTGGATATTTTTTTTCTTTAACATAATCAGAAATGTTCAAATGCTGTATTGTGACAGCTTCGTTCAATAACCCTCAATTACAAAAAGGCACCGTGAGATTTTTTCATTAGCGATATTTTCAAATCATATTAAATAACAATGTTCGAATTCTTCGTTTGCATATACATATAACACATTGGTATATATATATATAATGACGCAATATGAGTATAAAACACTCAATAATTAAGAGATTTGAGATTTCATTAATGGGTTTAACTCCGCCATAATTATGAGATGGTCCCTAGCTAGAATCTGGATCTCCAACATTATATACCGGGGGTATCATGGTTTTTCTCATGCTCAATGACTTTAGGTGAGAGATGATTGTTCGTTTTGTTGGTATTGATAAAATTGTTGACCATCACAGTTTAAGTTTTCTTTATATAATGATAATGTCCGAAAGACCAACTCCCATTGACCCAAATTCAGGGAATCACACAATGTACTTAACCCTAACCCAAATCCTCGTGGCCGTGATCGTATTGTAGTTGGATTTACAGTTACCTATGCAATTAGTACATATTACCACTGATATTGTGAGTTCGAATTACGATGAGGCCGAGGAGAACAATATTATTTGATAAAGTTTGTCAGTGACTTGCGACAGGTCAGTAATTTTCTCCGGGTCATCCGGATCCCTCCACCAATACAACTGAACGCCACGTTATAGCTGAAATATTGTTCAAAGTGGCTTTAAACACCATCAAACAAAACATACAAACCAAACCCCACCTAGACACATTGCCAGAACGAGTAAAATCTATTAGACCCTTAACATCCTGTCGAATTCATAATTGAAATTGTGTGTGAATGCTATAGGCTATGAGCTGAGATACCCTACCGTGTACCCCGCACCTTCGAACCCTACTATTTGTGTTGTCCTTTGATATGTCCTTTTGAAAAAAAACATGTCAACATTGAATATTTTAGGACGAATTAACATTTTTGAGCCCTTTTTTAAATCCTTTCGACAATTTTGCCGGATTTTCAAATGTTTTCATTCTTCACTGTTGCTGAGGTCTTGTAGCTTATGAACAACTATTAGAATATAAAAAATGGGGTTTGGTGGATAGTTGATTATATTATCGTTCAAATGAATACAAACTATTAATATTTTATGAAGTTCAGTAATCGTAGGAGGCAACATATTTATCCGTACCCCTGAAAAAATTCCGTTAAAACCGAGATGTTTCGCCTTTTGTTTTGAATAGACAAAATATTACACAACTTTGATGATATTTTTATTTTGAAGTTATTAAAACTATTGCATTTACGGAAAATTAAACCCATTACATAATTAAAGAACATGCTTTGTAGTGTAGATTGCAGTAAATTGGAATGAATGATTTTTGCCGATTTTAGCTCTATTCAGCCTAAAGCGCACACTATCTTTTTCATAGTATAAATTGACAACCGAATTTTACATCTGTCGTGTGAAATTATACTATGGAGACATTCTAAAATAAAATTGCCTCTAGTACCACCCTGTATAGGGCTTCTAGCGGCAAAATATTGCCCTTTTGTGACAAAAGATACCAAATCACTTTCAAAATCCAAGATGGGGGGTCCTCAGTTATGGAGCAATATTTTCAATGATAAATGGAACCATCTGTAGCCCCAAAGCGGTTCTTACGTGTAGGTCAGTAAGACATGTTTTCATTTACTTACCGTATAGTCGAGACAAGGTACAGTTATTGACTTCCTACAGTTGTATTCCGGATCATCTGCTTGAACATTATCTCTTATTATTTGTCTCCCGCATATTATAGTATATTTGTATCTCTAGCTCTGTGTCTAGCGGTTCACATATTATAGCACTCCTCTCAAAACACTGGTGGCTGAATTGTTCAACATTTGTTCTGTAGTCTTCTAGTGAGTTCTGAACTAAAGTTACACTTTTAAGGCTCTGTCTATGTCAAATGATCATCTGCTGATGCCTTTCTTAAAAGCCAGGCACATTATTTAATACTACTTTCATTGGTCCCTTAGCATTGGGAGGACGAGAGTTATTTGTACTTGTATTACATTCTCCTGGACCGGAAATTTATTAAACACTACTTTCATTGGCCCCATGGCATTTGGTGGACGACAGTTATTTGTACCTGTATTACATTCTGCTGGTACAGACAGTTATTTAACACTACTTTGATTGGTTCCGTGGCATTGGAGGACGAAAGTTATGTGTACTTGTATTACATTCTGCCTGACTAGACAGTTATTAAACAGTATTTTGATTGGTCCCATGGCATTTCGACAAAGGGATTTATGTGTAGTTGTATTACATTCTGCTGGAAGAGACAGTCATCTAGCACTACTTTGATAGGTCCCGTGGCATTTGGAGAATGAGATTTATTTGTACGTGTATTACATTCTGCTGGACTAGACAGTTATTTAACACTACTTTGATTGGTCCCGTGGCATTGGAGGACGGGAGTTATGTGTACTTGTATTACATTCTGCCTGACAAGACAGTTATTAAACAGTATTTTGATTGGTCCCATGGCATTTCGAGAACGGGAGTTATGTGTACTTGTATTACATTCTACTGGACCAGACAGTTATTTAACACAACTTTGATTGTTCCCATGGTATTTGAAGAACGAGAGTTATGTGTACTTGTAATACATTCTGCTGAACCAGACGTTATTTAGCACTACTTCCATTGGTCCCATAGCATTTGGAGGACGAGAATTATTTGCACTTGTATTACAATCTGCTGAACCAGACAGTTATTTATCAGTATTTTAATTGGTCCCGTGGCATTTGGAGAACGGGGATTATCTGTACTTGTATTACATTCTGCTGACCCAGATAGTTATCTAATACTTCTTTGATATGTCTCTTGTCATTTTGAGAGCGAGTTTTATTTGTACTGGTATTACATTCTACTGGACCAGACACTTATGTAGCACTACTTTGATTGTTCCCGTGGTATTTGGAGGGCGGGAGTTATGTGTACTTGTATTACATTCTGCTGTACCAGACAGTCATTTAACTATACGTTGATTGGTCCCTTTGCATTTGGAGGACGGGAGTTTTGTGTACTTGTATTACATTCTGCTGAACCAGATAGTTATCTAGCACTTCTTTGATAGGTCGCTTGTCATTTTGAGAGCGGGTTTTATTTGTACTTGTATTACTTTCTGCTGGACCAGACACTTATTTAATACTACTTTGATTGGTAGCATGGCATTTGGAGGACGAGAGTTATTTGCAATTGTATCACATTCTGCTGGACCAGACAGTTATTTTACACTATTTTCATTGGCGCCATGGCATTTTGAGGACGACAGTTATGTGTACTTGGTATTTGGAAGACGAGAATTATTCGTGCTTGCATTGCATTCTCCTGGACCAGACAGTTATTTTACACACTTTGATTTTTCCGTGTCATTTGAAGGGCGGGAGTTATGTGTACTTGTATTACATTCTGCTGGACCAGACAGTCATTTTACTATACGTTGATTGGTCCCTTTGCATTTGGAGGACGGAAGTTTTGTGTATTTGTATTACATTCTGCTGAGCGAGATAGTTATCTAAGACTTCTTTGATAGGTCTCTTGTCATTCTGAGAGCGAGTTTTATTTGTACTTGTATTACTTTCTGCTGGACCAGACGCTTATTTAATACTACTTTGATTGTTCCCGTGGCATTTGGAGGACGAGAGTTATTTCTAAATGTAGATGAATTATTTCCGTAAATTGATGATTTCCAACCAGACCTGGAACGATAAATTAAGTTCCATTTCTAAACGATAAGTTATCTAAATATGGTTTTGCAACTGGCGATTTATTCTGTAATGTGGTAGATTAATTTCTTCGGGATAGTTTTTTTTTTCATTAAGATATAAAAATATGATACTGATTCTACATTGAAATTGCGGTAAGTTATTCGGATGAAAATATGTAAACATTAGTTAGAGTGAAAACTAATCTTAAAAATGGCTTAATGCTTTTTTGGCAAAGGATGGCTGATTATCTCTGGATACATATTATAATATCTTTGTTCTTGTATTTTAAGTTGTTTGTATGAAAAAAAAATATCTTGTTATGCATACTATTTTGTGTATTTTTCATCTATAGTGCATGTATTGAACTTCATTTGTATAACACTTTTTTTTTTAAATAATAATAAAAAAAAAATGTTTTTAAAAACCAAAAAAAACACTAACCCCACTAAAAACCGGGGGATGTACTCAGATGCTCTAGAAGGGTAAGTTGTTCCTGATCCACATGTTACACCCGTATATTTAGGCTTATTGCCATTCAGTGTACGCACGATAACTACGATCGGGTCAAACCAAACACTATCAAATACATATTATGAGTTGAAATAAGCTTCCCAGCGGAGCGACATGTGTGCCTCTTCATTGTAGTTCAAACGAGTTGACACTATTAAAATATAGCTTTGTTGGTCTAGTACAAAGCGGACATCATCTTCTCATAGAACGGAAATTGTTCTTCCCACGATACAGCTGGAACAAAAATCACTTGGTGTTAAACAACCATTACTCATTCACCAACGTTTTTGAAACGTTTCAGTGAAAAAATCGTTAAAACGGAGTCACGGTATATTGGTATTACGGAAATGTTTGAAGGATTTTTCATTTGTGTTTTATTACTGTTCATAATGTTATACTTTTTGGATTTCCATTCATCTGGCTTCAATCCCCACTGATGAGGAATCTGTCGTTGAAATCCGCATATAGTGCAATAATTCAACGTTAATATGTTCCACATTTACTGGGTCGATGTCACTGTTGGTGCATGCACTATTAGTCCTATGATGGCATCACCGGGCCAATAGTTAGTAATTTTATGAAATTGTCATCATTATATATTTAAATTAAAACTAATTAGATGATTTTGGCTATGATTTCTGGACATTTTGTGTTTTATTATCCTTCACAATTTGCTACATTTTCTTTTTGTTGCATTAAAACACAAGCGATTTGATTTTGATTTGAATGTTGGTGCTTTAACGCCACTTTCAACAATATTCCAGCTATATCATGACGACCAGTTTTAGTGGTGGAGGAAGCCGGAGTACCCAGAGAGAACCACCGACCATGGGCAAGCAACTGGTCAACTTTATCACTTGCGGATATGAGTCGAGTGCACCCTTTTTGTAATTTACAATGGCGGACGCGAACCCACGCCGTATTGATGATAGGCTTGTATGAGTTGTTAGATCCAACGACCTAACTCATTGAGCTACCCAGGCCTCAAAACATAATCGACCTTATATCTCTCCTTTGTATCTTTGTAATGTATATATATAATAGGTACATGAACTTTACATGATCCACGACATGACCTACTAGGTATCACATCATTCTCCAAGGAAACCAATATAATATAGCTAATCATAGATTGTGAATATCAAAATACGACCACGAGAGACCGAAGTACACATACGGATTAAACGGGTTGGCGGAACTTGTTCCGTCCTCGAGTTTAATCTTTAATGCGTATTCAATCACGAGTGGTCTTATTTTGATATTCAAAATGTATGATTTAGCTATGCTGTTTATTATATAGATTTTCAAAATTTCTTATATATTATTTGTTTTATTTATATATTTCATTCCACGCGTATGCATCTACGAGCAATGATACTAAGGGGTTCAGCTGGAAGGATCTGTCATATTCAAAATGTGAAATCCTACATGCCATATTTACACCAATGCACAAACATAATTAAAATGTTTACCTTGAAAACTTATTTTAGTTAAATTTGATCAAAATAGAAGCGTACACGAAGCCAAATAAGTCTAATCTTTACATTTCAAACTGGAAGTCTTCATATGACGTCAATGATGTCATGTTGGTTATGTACCAAAGTCGTCAATAACATTTCGCGGAATTTATTAAGTTTACAATCGTATGTGTATTCAAACTCCGGACATGGTTCTCACTCTGAATACAATCACCGTATTTGAATATGATTTTCATCTAGTGATGTTGAACAATTATTAATAAAGATGTATTTAGCCTAAAACCCATGTCTTTTCAACAGTAGGTCAACATTTATAGGAATTGATGCTATAGTAGTGATTTGTTCTCCGATTCCCCCCATAAACAAACAACATGAAACTGGAAGAAATCATCGCTTCAAAGTTTCCAAACATATATCAAATATACACCTCATCGAAGCATTACAATAATTAACTGGTTTAGAAAAATAAATCGATGTGGTACTAAATTGACGAGTAGGGTATAGGAAAAGTCTGGTATACCAAATATTTTCTTTATTCATGAGGTGGTAATGAACTTCCGTTCATATATGATTATGCAGGGAAAGTTTTGTTCCCTTGTTATATTAAATAACGCCTCACAATATTATACACACCGGTCAGATGGCTTCCTTGGGGAATAGGTAAAGGAAAGATAATAATGGAACAATGTTGTCGGCTAGTAATTAGACGCACCTAAGACTAATGATTTTAACTACTGTATACATTCATAGAAGGAACAAAATTTAATGGATTTTTAGAAGGGCGTAGAATAAAATCTTGTCTATCAGGTAATCTATATTTTTTCTGAAAAATATGGCAATGATTCCCTAATTAATTGTCAAAGTGACCAACCCCTCCCCATTTTTGACCCTAAAGATATTTTCATCTCTAATTTATTAAATAAAAAGCACTTAAGCAAAGCTTCAAAGACATTTTTTTAAATAATGCTGACGAGTCTAATGTTGATGTGTCTAATTAGCCTACATGGCTGTACATATTTCGGCTTGAGTATAGTGTATTTTAATCTTGTTGAGATTAGACTTTCGAAGAAATGTTCAGCTCTGTATCCCCAGAACTTGCAGAAGGCAGCCAATGTAAAACAAATGTAATGGGTTAATATTTCATTAACATATTTACTTGACAACAGACTAATAACTCCTTCAGAAACCAGTTAACATGTAAAAATGTCACCCAGTCATCAATTGACATTTTATATTACTTTGTTTCCAATTGTCGCATTTTTATGAAAGGTTTGATTTTTTTCAAATTTATTTTACATATGTGAATAGGGTATAGCATATAATTTTTGGTTTATTTTTTTAACAAATGTTGATGTTTTGATAAATTTGCAAGTACAGAGGTGCTTGATGCCTTTCTAAAAAAAAATATTTTGAAAGATAGATACATAAATATTAATGATATATGTGGAAAGAATACTAATAAAGGAGGAGAGTATATATAAACAGAAATGTATTAGCTGTAGAAGCAATTTTTTTAAGCATAGCATTAATGGCTGTAATATTTCCAAAGATTTGAGAAGCTGCTAATCTCTTGTTTTATATGTCCCTATTGGCAATTGTTGTATTTTTGGATGCAGGACTACCTAATGATTTAGCAGCCATATGAGCTTGTACCTGTCTAAATGTAATGCTTAGTTATATTTTCTAGAATATACAAATTTGTTCTGATGTTATCTCTCTCTCTCTCTTGTTTCTTTGTTTATTTAAATTTTCAAGTTTAACCTTTTACTCTTGGTAGACAATTCTGATATTAATTTTAAATATTCACTGGTGCAAGAATTATACTCCCATAATGTGGAAGTCAAATTAACTGTGTGTTCAATGACAATCAAACTGAAAATCCATCTTGCTTTGCTGCATTCTTTCATATTATATATGCAATGCTTTATTAATTAACTTTATAATTATTGCTGTTGTATATACATGTGTTTACATTTTGAAAAGATTATGTTGTATAAAGCATTACATCTAGTTGCAAACTAGACGATGTTAGTTCAAGTCTAACCAGAAGCGGGAAAAATGTTGAATACTTTGAAGAGCAATGCTTTTATTAACACTAACTAACATTATAATTCTTGCTGTTGTATAATATGTGTTTACATTTTGAAGAACTTCTGCTGTATAAAGTATTACATCTAGTTACAAACTAGAATATGTTAGCTCAAGCTTAACCAGAAGCAGGACAAATGTTGATTTGCAGTGCACTTTCATATGCTTAACACTAAATAACATTAACATATTTTCACTTGTGTTTTAGTTGTTGAAGAGCTTCTGTTGCATACATTTTTTTTATATATGTACAATGTATTGTCAAAAAATATACAATTTATTTGTACCAGCTTTAGAAATGTGGAGAAAAGTAAGTCCAAGGTTAATTTATGGTTCTTCTTTTAATTGAAGGCGCAATAACATCACATGTACGTTAACCGGAAATAGACCAAACTAAAAAAATGTTTTGAAAAAAATTCTGTGAGCCATGACGTTTATGTTAACTGGATATGCTTAATTCTAATCGTCAATTATCAATAAGTTATTGCTTTATTCTTGGATTATATAAAACCTATGCAAAAATCAAGTGTACTCTTAATCCTAGTGTACTATAGAAGCAATAAGCAATAATGATTGTAATGTTACACAAAGTACACACACAGATAAATAAAACATTCAAATAAGTACTCCAAAAGCATATTGTACAAAGGACTGTTCGTTACTACATTTTCATTTTATATTTAATATATTAACTACAGATGTACATGTATTTTAATCTTCACCATTGGATGGTTAAATGTTTAAATTGCGTATTTATTGACACTGATTATATCTGGTTATAATATTCATTAAAAAGTTATTAATCTTGAAACCGCTTGGTCAAATGCATCGAAACCTGACAGGAAGCATCTATGGAAGGTCCTCTAAAAAAATTGCTCATGTGTTATTAATGCAAAAATTGCAACTGGACCAAGAGTATAATAATAAAACCTTAAATTTGTAAATGTTGCCTAGATGTTTATGGTCTCTGGATTGTCCATTCTTGATTGCTCCCTTTTCTCTAAGTTTATTTAATCCTTCTCCCTTTGTCTACGTCTCTTTGATCATGTGTAAGCAATAGTAAAACTTGCCAAAAGGGCATACATAAGGTCAATAAAGGTGTAAAGTAGTGTCGGTCTGATAACAATCTCATGTTTTAATGTGTCATAATCAAGTGATAAAAATTAATGTACTGTATGTTCCAGTGAAAAAAGTCAGTGGACGAGGGTTGCCTGTACACAGTGTTTGCTGTTGACCTACCACTTTACCTTAAACATTCATTCCTCTTTTTCTTAATGTGTTACTATACTCCTTACACATTATGTGCACCTCTATGCGACTACAGTCAGAAAATATTATGTCTTGACATCATTTAATTCTATCAATTAAAGCCCCCCCCTTTCCGAGTCAAATGCCCGGTTTTTCAGTTGGTGTGTCTTGGCATTCATTCATATATCTTGGTATTTAAAAACTTAATATAATTCATTGATTTAGTTTTGTTTTATCCATATGTGTATCGTGAAATGTATCAAAATACCATAAATTATCTTTGAAGTGTTTCTCCGTGACCGCCATTTGCATTCCATGTATTTTTTTAGAAACGAAAGGTCAATGGGGTCAAACCCTATGACGATCCGGAGAAACTGGAAATGCCGGTGGCAGTGACTAGTGGAGAGTAGTGTGCGGACCCGAGCTGGAACGGCAAGGGAGTTTGGTGTGTATTCACTGTAGCACAACAAGGGACGTATCCACCACACTTATAGTTGTGTAAAAGTAGTTCTGGCGGGAAAAAAAACTGATATCTCACATGTGAGATACTAAGAGATTATTACATGACATTTTCCATATCGGCCCTGGTATTAGCCCGAGACTCCCATATGAAGCCCGACAGCGAAGATGGAGGGCTGATATGGGTCGAGGCTTGATACCAGGGACCATATGAAAAAAATTCATGTCATAATCTTTTTATCACATATTTTACATTGACATTTTCCAAGCATTGACTTTTATATTGCAAAACAGATCTATGAACAGACAAATTGCGAAAATAAATCCTTAAGAGTGTTGCCTTTGTTCAACTTGCAAATATTTTTTTTTCGAATCTGGTTTCAAAAATATACCAAACAATGTCGATCTGTACAATGACGTTAGAAACTGTTTGCAAAATCTACCCAAGACGTTGACATTTTAATGGAAATTCCTATTCAGCACGACGTATATATTTCAGCTAATTATTCCGTTTTAAGTTATTTAAAATGTATTCCAATATGCTGAAATGTGTTAATTTGATTGAAATACGATTTTATGCATATCTTTATGCATCATCTTTCCTTGTACTTGACATGTAATCTGTGAGACCACTGCGCAGATACCGGAACTTTAATAGGGGCAGGTATTTGCCCCGTATTTGCCATAAGGACAAATAACCAACACTGACTGTAAGCTATTATTGGACATGCAAAGATCAACATATTGCAACAAAATATGTGATAACGGAGTTTATTTCACGGATAAATCCCCATAATTCACATCTATCTATATTATAAGCTATATTACATCTTTCAAACATGTGGCATATGTATCGGAAGGTTATCCATGAAATTAAACTACCATGGTGATTCAGGTAACGCAATGTCATTCATGAAAACAAGCTATCTTAAAACCCTCAATCATGTGGAAGAGGTGTCAGGATAAGCTACAACAGGTGATGCCAGAGTGTGTTTCAGGTAATGAAATGTTATTCATGAATATCCTACATATTCCTGTGCGTGATATTTGTACCAACGCGGTATACATAAACATTACCTGGATTTCCTTCATTACATGGCATTAGGGTCATGGTGTTTTACCTAAGAATAAGCTACCTTGGATCTGTTCATTGTATTACGTAAGTATCAAAGTACTATCCATGAAAATAAGCTACCTTACATCTCTGAAGCACGGGACAGAAGTGTGTCCATGAAAATAAGCTACCTTACATCTCTGAAACACATGACAAAAGTTTGTCCATGAAAATAAGATACCTTGCATCACTCATGAGTGTGATATTTGTACTAAAGTGGTATCCATGAAAATTAGATACCTGACATTAAATGCAATAGATATTGTCGCACTACTTGGGTGGTAACGATATAAATATAATAATTGGTTGCATAGTCACCCTGTTAGTGGGTTATTTATGTTACTGCTAGCGTAATCTGTACAAGCTCAAAGAACCGGTAAAACTCAATGTGTCATTCTTGTACACCAAATAACAAAGAGCATGGAATAAATTTCCATTGAAATTTATTATTATATATTAATAATTTAATAAATACAATATACAATCTATTCTGATTACATACGTTGGACGTACCGATCTAAATAACATAGACGGTACTAGAAAAATAAGTGGTATCCATCTATTGTAGCTGACAGCGGTCAGGTTAATTTCAAGGTACTTCAAGGTGTAACTGCCCTGGTATCGGGTCTAAAGTGTATGTCCTAAGTTGCAGAAATTTGACCTTTATATTCTCAGGGCTCCAATCTGGATGTGGGCCAACACCGCTGATTGGTCAGTTAATACGGAAGTTGCCATGGTAATTATGCCGTTGGCAGGCTCACATAAGTGTGATCGATAACACATGCGCACTATAAACTACATACAGGAAATTGCGGAGAGCATAAATTAACGTGGTTTGTAATGTCAAGAAGAAGGGAAAACGGGTTTAATACAGCTTATCCTTGTAGAAAAGAATCTCAGGTACAATGCATGAGCATAGCGTGAATGAATGAAATTGGGAAGAAAATGTGACACACAGTTTGTAAGGAGAACTAAAGCTTTAAGCTTGTCGTATGCCCCCTTTGGTCAAACAATGAGAACAGACACTGTCCTAACTGCATATTTCCCACATAAAATAACAACAACATGCATACAATAACTATTATTAGCGATCACGATGCCTCTGAAATAGAAATAATAGTTCGTGGAAGTCCATTCATACACACATATGCGCTGTGCTACTCAGATGGCTGCACACGCATCACGAATGAAACAACTGAACAAGAAAAAGTAAATGAGTAACACATTGGAATTATATTAAAGATACACATACAAACAATCAATCATTTTAGCCCTAACTCCTAATGGTAACAATATGTATCATGCTTTCCAGTACGTCTTTTCATTGTATGTTATAAGCTTCAGAATATTGTCCATGACAATAGGCTACATAGTTTGTAATATTGGTATGAAAGGGTTATTTATTAAAATTTACTACCTGGTATTCTTCATTACGTGGTCTAGGTGTCATAATATTATCCATGAAAATGTGCTACCTGGTATTCTTCATTACATGATCTAGATGTCATATAGACACGCATCTTTGTATGATATACTTATCTAAGCGCTATGCATGAACATACACAACCGTACACCTCCCCCGGTGTTTCATACAGGTACCAGAATATTATCCATGACAATAAGCTATCCAATATCTCGCCAGAGTGTGATATACTGATAAGGAATGGTTATTCATGAAAATAAGCTACCTTGCATCCCTCCAGTGGGTGATAGTGTTATCCATTAACATAAGTTACCTTACCTCTTTCAAGCATGTGGCATTGCTATCAGAAAGTTGTCCATGAAAATAAAGACAACAAGATGTAACATTTACGTCTCTACTCTATGTATCGGGAGCTATTGTATGTGTAAACTTCCCCAATGTGTTCTCTAAATATATTTCAGGAAGTTCCGGCTTTCCCCCAATTTCACCTCAAAGGTTATCAAATATACCTTTTCAGAAAGCCCAAGAACTTCCCAAAACGCTAAGGTCAAGGCAATTTCTGTTCATATACAATACTCTCGCCGTGGAACGTTCGAGCACTGGCTCTATATAAAGTGCTTAAATAAATTCTAATATTGGAAGCACATAATTTTATTCACTGAAGTACATAGATATCTGAAAAACATAGATGCATATCGCTTACTCTGGCATAAAGCTTAGCCGCGAAAATGAAATAAAGAACAACAAAAATATATGCAACTGGAGGTGAATACTTATACCCTAGAAATTTAACCTACAGGTAAGTTTTAAACGGAAATAGTTAATCTTAATAACGTTTTAAGTCTACATTTTATTAATGAAGCGAAACGCTGTGAAAACTCGTCAGAAAGATATAAACTTAGAATTTCATTAATAAAAATACCAAAATCAAGTCTAAATTGTAAAGCCAAATTCGCTATTTTACACGCGGTAAAACAAATAAAGAAAGACATAAGAATGAGAACAACAGATTGAGGCAGTCTTATAGTTCAGAGTAAGGTTACTAACCTTAATGGCTCTCTAAGGGAAAGACCAAGAGTATCGCTCGAATACTCTCTTATATACCGAATATTTGACTAAACTGACCAATCAGAAAGAGACAACTCAGCATGTTATTAAACCCGTGCAAGTCGTTAATTGACTCGCTTTCATTACTAGCTCGTTTTTTTTAGCCGTAATGAGAGTGGGAGGTTTGGCGCTTTAAGATCTGATTCAACCCACGATTTCTTTAGAAATGCCTGTACTAAGTCAGGGTCATTACGATTTTCACAGTTTTCCGGTTGTTGACGTATTTTGTCTGTTTATATACTTAAGAGTTTTGACTTTCCCTTTGGAAGATTGTTCGGAGTTCGGTAATGTTGTCATTACCCTTTTTTATTACAATTGACCAAATGGAAAAATCTAGAGTTAAAGGTAAAACACCGATACTAAAATCTAAATATAGAATAGGTACTTAGCTAAGAATATCTAATCCTCATTTTACCTGTACCGGAAATTTATTTTTGACAACAAATATACCTGTAGATTAAATATAGTGACAACAGAGTCCTAGCTAGTTTACTAAATTAAACAAACACTGATTTGTGGGAAAGGTCATTTAATCATTATTATAAATTGCAATAAGTTGCATCTCTAAAATTGTTACATAATATACCATAATCATGACTTAAATTATATTATAATTACATAACATGAAATGAATAAATGACATCAAATAGCAAAGGTGGGGACAAAAAAGTGCCAAAATTGTTACCCAATATAACATAATCATGACTGAAATTATGTAATAATTACATAAAATCAAATGAATAAATGACATCAAATAGCCCCGTTGAAATTAACTGGCATAATGATCTAAATTAAAATTGGGTGGTAAGTGGGAGGAATTTACAAAATTTCCAATATAATTTCGAACATCCGAATTGGTCGGCAGTGTGTTTTCAAAAGTACGTGCGGTAATTTCCGGGTATGCTAAGAATAGATGTTCACCAATCAAAAGAGTATATTAATTGATCATGCACTGACCGTGTGAATTTAAACACATTTTTCGGCAACAGGAATAAGGTTTGCAAAGAAACATGACCACTGATGTTGAAATAGATGCTTACCCGTCAGGAGTGCACATTAATCGATCATGCACTGACCCTGTGAAATAACCATAATTTTACAGAAATTGCATCATATATCATATACCAGTAAACAATCCTGTGAAATGACTTAAATTTACAGAAATTGCATAATTAGAAATTGAATCATATCTTCTTCTTCTTTAGGTATACAATACTCCTTCAAGACGTTGAAGATTACGTACTGTTATATATCATTATACCAGTAAACAATCACACTAGGATTAAGAATATTCTTAACATCTAATCAAACAATAATATTTAATATAATAAATAACACAATTTTTGTAAAAAAAAAACAATATTTATATTGTTGACATAAATGATTGTATTGTTCCAAAAAATTAAATTATAAACCACGTTGTGTACTACACAGATAAAGCGCCAAAAGACCACAATTACTGATTTTTACATAATTTAAACTCGAATAAGCTTAACAAAAAGTCACCTTCGCTACATTTATATAGCTAGGAAGTAGAAATTTATATTCAGGTATATCTTTTCTGTTTGAAGATGCAACTCTTTCAGTTCATTCTCCATCGATCTCTCTATCTGTTCATCTTTTTGATAAATATATGCATAATTTACAAATTTTATGTTGGTTTTTGCTTGTTTTTTTTTAATTGAAATGTAATCTTACTCATGGGAGTGCCGAGTGATTTATGAGATGGCTTGTCATAATATTTATTGTGCAGAGAATATAGACATGATGGATTTATTTATTTAAACAGAACAACTAGAACAGCATAGTTCCTTAACTTTTATCTTGTTTTTGTATGTGTAAGTATGTATATTTGGATTGTTTAAAGAATAAAAAAAAATCACACATATACATGAAGTAAGATCTCAAATAATTTCATAAAGGACCACAGAAGAGTATTCGTTTTCATGTTGTATTCCACCATTGTCTAATGTTTATTGTCATGGCGTCAAAATTAATTATTAGTACTATTATCTAACGATTGCATTTCCAAAGCAATTTAATGTGTTGTTGCCTTTTCTTTTTTTTATATTCCAAGAAATCAACGGAGTCATTATTTTGTCTTAGAAAATCCTCAATACAACGAAGTTTATGTTTGTGGTTAAAATAATATAATATTATACCTGGTTTGTAAATATTCGTGAAAATTTAATTCACACGTTGTTGCTTATAATAAGTAGTAACCAATTGAAATGCTAGTTGAACGAATTATATTTATTTTGCAATTGTCTTACTCTGTTAAATTGCAAAATGTTTATTATATGTTCAGACCTTATAAAATCGATACACTCAACCATTGAGCTAGTGATTTATCAATTCTCAACCGTATTACACATGGTTTAATATAAGCATATTTTGTTATCATAAAACAGCAAAACATATTCGACACCGGTTATAAAAGATATAAATGTCTTGAGTATATTACACATGCATAAACAGAACACAATAATAGCATGTATGCTCCCTCAATATATAGCAACATATCTCAACAACACCAATTGAATCAACGACATACATCCTACCAAAAGATAATATATATATATACCTAAGCAGCTTACAACAGCAAGCAGCTTGTTCTGTTTCCCTCGTAGGATACAAACAACTATACACCAACTGGAATTTTCTGGGCCACCCATTGTGGCCATTTAATCTACCTATGTTTAACAATTATACATTAAAGTTTCATCAGGAGGCAAAGGTTGGTCAACAAAAAAGTGCACACCTTAAAACTAATTAAAATGTAATATCAACTCATCGCATAAACTAAAATATGCTACCATTAACTATACACATTACAAATACTATAACAATAATTATATATTAAGCAGACAAAAATACTAAAATCATAATCGTATCATTGACATTATTAATAAGAGGGAGGAGGAGAGGCATAGGGAGGAATTACAAATTGTCACAAAAATTCACAATAAACTTCGATCATAAATTGACATGGATTTGTCTTTCTCCTTTTATCTACAATAATGACTATTGACCCCACGCGTGCGGGAACAAGCTAATTAATTATTCTTGGGGGGCTCTGTCAAGGGTTATACCATAATCACTTCTCCCTCGCATAAATCATCTTATTCTTTAAATAAAATGTATTTATGCTCCCTCAATATAGAGCAACACATCTCAACAACACCAATTGAATCAACGACCTACCTCCTACCAAACGATAATATATATACACATAAGCAGCTTACAACAGCAAGCAGCTTGCTCTGTTTGCCTCGTAGGATAAAAACAACTATACACCAACTGGAATTTTCTGGGTTACCTATTGTGGCCATTTAATATATCTATTTTTAACAATTACACATTAAAGTTTCATCTCGAGGCAAAGGTGGGTTAACCAAAAAGTGTCACAGGATCAAGTGATCCTCCCAACCAAATATTGTCACAAAAATGCACAATAAACGATCATAAATTGACATGGATTTGTCTTTCTCGTTTTTTCCACAAGAATGATCCTTGACTCCGCGCACGCGGTAACAAGCTAATTAATTATTCATGAGGGGCTCTGTCAAGGGTTATACCATAATCACTTCTCCCTCGCTTAAAACATCTTATTCTTTAAATAAAATGTATTTATGCTCCCTCAATATAGAGCAACACATCTCAACAACACCAATTGAATCAACGACCTACCTCCTACCAAACGATAATATATATACACATAAGCAGCTTACAACAGCAAGCAGCTTGCTCTGTTTGCCTCGTAGGATAAAAACAACTATACACCAACTGGAATTTTCTGGGTTACCTATTGTGACCATTTAATATATCTATTTTTAACAATTACACATTAAAGTTTCATCTCGAGGCAAAGGTGGGTTAACCAAAAAGTGTCACAGGATCAAGTGATCCTCCCAACCGAAAATTGTCACAAAAATGCAAAATAAACGATCATAAATTGACATGGATTCGTCTTTCTCGTTTTTTCCACAAGAATGATCCTTGACTCCGCGCACGCGGTAACAGGCTAATTAATTATGCATGAGGGGCTCTGTCAAGGGTTATACCATAATCACTTCTCCCTCGCTTAAAACATCTTATTCTTTAAATAAAATGTATATATTGCACTGCATATACGAAGAGCGGAAAGATATCTAGCACCACCAGCTCTCAATATGTATTCACTCTTCAAAATAGCGACAAGTCAACATCACTCTAAGGTTGTCTTTGGTTGAATAGAAAAATAGTTTTCATTCTAACGTTACTCGTCTGTAAAATGAAAAATATTATGATTCTTCAAATGACAATGTTTACGTAGCTCACGTCGCTTTGTCTGTGCGTCGGTGATTCTACAATATAAAAGAAATAATTCATATTTTATACTATATTAAGTACGCTAATATTGCACAATATATGAATACTAGAGGGTTATTGTATGAATATTGGTGAATATTGTCCCGAGCAGTATATCATATTACACGAGTTTGCGAGTGCAATATGATATTTTGCGAGGGACAATGTTCACCAATATTCATGCAATAACCCTTTTATTATATAGTAATACATATTTTATGCCTAAGGCATTCTTTATAATAACATTGTGTATTTCATTATATTTAAGTGGAATACTGAACTACTTCAAATATTCATATTTGAACTAGTGCAATATACATTTTTTCAGTATTTGTTTATCAGCGTGCAAATACAAGGATATAGTGTACGATTATTTTCCATTGAAATCAATAGGAAAATATGTATTACTATATAATAAAACATTTTATCGTACTGTTCCTCGTACTATTTCTGTGTTTTGATGGTTTCCTGTGTTGCTATGATCAATATACCGTACATAAAGAAGTTAAAAAGATTGGCTAGTTTTATTGAGATGACATGACATAATTTGGGTTAGGATCATGGTTTATGGTGTGTAATGCCACTTTCTAAAATAGTTCAGTTATATCGTGACTGTCAGTTTGATGGTGGAGGAAGCCAGAGTACACGGTGAATACAACAGATCTGTTGTTGTTTGTGCTTAGTATTTTTGAATTGTGCTTGACCATGTCTTTTTTTCTATTTTCCATGGTTTTCTGTGTTTCATCTATTGATGGCTTTTGATAACATTTTGGTACATTCGGACTTTACTGTGCTTAAAGTCAGAGTATTTCCCATTTGATTATCTAAATCCAGGTGGTCTAATTCTAGGTATTAAAAGTCACACTGTATTATATTACGAGTACCTTAAGTTTCTAATTTCATACAATATAGAAAACACGCCAGACCAAACATTTCATTAGTATTAAATTAAAACTTATGGTTTATCTCTTCGTAATGTTTAGTTGCTTAAAAGGCTGAATACATAATGACTCTGCTTTATCTCGTAAGCATAAAAAGCTAATTAGGTGTCGATGATCGAAACAACAAGCTTCACTCTGGCACAGTCATAATAGGATGCGTGATATTATTGCATATATCGTAGGAGGAGAGGAGAGGATATACATAGGCTTGTCCTTCTGTCCAATTGTTTTTTAATTTATTCCCTTTTTTGTTATCCCGAAAATTCATAGACGATATAATTTAAGCGTATTTTATTTAGAAAGAATAAAATACATTTAAATTATATTGTCTATAAATTTTCGAGATAACAAAAAAGGGAATAAATAAAAAACAAAATTAATAGACGATATAATTTAAACGTATTTTATTCAGAAAGAATAAAATACGTTTAAATTATATCGTCTATCAATTTTCGAGATAACAAAAAAGGGAATAACTAAAAATCAATACAAGTTAAAATGGTTATTTCGCATTGGTAAGTGTATAGGAGATCATGGGTTAAATACCCGACCAGCTAAAAGCGAAGAAAATAAAATTGCCATTGATTGCGATTTAGTAGAGATCGCGACAGTAAGGTGTACAGTAAGACATATGATAGGTTTGCTATGTGCCAAGATAATGTCTCCATGGTACAACTGTTGCTTCTGTGTGTCAGTAGTATTAATATCAAAGTTTAACATCTTATCAATAAGTAACGTTGTCTCGACATGACATAGCTGATGACTTCTTATTTAGCTACAGTCACCAAACATCTAATCACCCACATATCCCAACAGTAATCTACGTCAATAACTAAACATATTCAAAACAGTTTCAGATGAAGATTGTATCCGTTTGTAAGGAAACATTATCGTGTTCCTATTTTAATGAGATTTTGTGTGATGAACATGGTATTTAATGCTTTAAATAAATAAGCAACAGATATGTAAAAGTTCCATTTTACCACAATTATTCTACAGACCTGTATTCGGTTGTAATCCATCATATATATGCAGATCTGAATTTGAGGATCTACAAGA
This sequence comes from Bathymodiolus brooksi, assembly GCA_963680875.1. Lineage (NCBI taxonomy): Eukaryota > Metazoa > Mollusca > Bivalvia > Mytilida > Modiolidae > Bathymodiolus > Bathymodiolus brooksi. The sequence continues at coordinate 54,508,886 of OY804589.1, read as the reverse complement.
AAAGATACGTATTCACTTTATTATTGAACTGCAGCGGTGCCGTAATGGTTAGCGTGTTGGCCTGGAGTGCGGTAGATCGTGGGTTCGAGCCTCGGTTGGGTCAAACCAAGGACTATTACATTGGTATGTGTTGCTTCTCCTCTAAGCACGCAGCATTACGGAGAAAGAGCAAAGACTGGTTGGCTCAGAATCAGAATAATATTACATGTCTATCCACAGACTGTTGTTTCAGTGAGCTAGCACTATACAAATCCAACTTAGTGTGTGGACCTCATTATCACCTCGTTGACAATTAACTTGCTTTCATCATGATATAGCTGACAAATTGCTGAATTGGTCTTAGACAACAATCACTCACTCACTCACTTTATTACTGCAATGGCATAACTTTTATTTATTAGAAACAAGTTACTCAATGGTTGTTCGTTCTGGATGGAACTCAACACCTACCAACACGAAAACTATTTTTGTTGGTTCATCTTGACCAACATCTTGAATGGAAAGTTAAACCCAAAGTCACGATGACAAAATGTATCTATGTTTAGCTGTTTATATATCGCATCGGAGAGACTACCACTCAACTGAAGGAAACGGTTTGATCGTCATCATAGGATATCATGTTTTATCATGACATTAAATATCCTACTATTTTCATGAAATAGATATCAGCTGTTTCTATACCTTATTATTTATCTACGCATTCAATATGTCTCCCTTGCTCATTAACACCCACCAATGTTTGTTTGAATCGAAGATACGAAGTATCACATAACCGTAACAATTGTTCTTCGTTCTAATAATATTGCTATTTTTCGTTTACCGTGCTCCCATAACGATAAAAAAACTGAAGAAAAAAATACAACATCAGAATAATTCCAAACAACAATAGAAATATCCTAGACAAAGGAGACACAATCGAAATACTTAAAATACACACATGCGACGGATCACCTTCCTGCCAGGGCATATGCATTTCAATAAAAACAAGTACTACTTAAACTAGATCATATTAGAAAATACACGCGGTCATGTAAGTGTTTTCCAAATGTGGTTAAAATGTCGACATTCACATAAAAGATACAAAAGCACACAGTTATTTTACTTATTAATTTGTAGCCTTTTATTTCGTTTGTTGAATTTTTAAGTACCCACCTAGTGTCTCCAGCCGTGTCATAAATTACACTTTCAGCTATAAATAGAAATTAAGTTGTATAAAGTAAATTTACCTTTACATTCGTCGAATTACTGTTATCATTTACAAATTTAAAACCTCTTACTTGTATTATTCCCTTACTACTTGATAAAGCTATTCTCATTTTTACATAAAACCATATCGGTGGGGTCATGGTTAGCATCTTGCCCCAACTGCGATAGATCGTGAGCTCGAACCCAGTTTTACTCAACGCAAGAACTATAAAATTAGTATGTATTGCTGCTATCCTAGGAATGCATCATTAAGGAGAAAGACAAACGACTGGGGGCCGTCGTGGCCGTGATCGTAGACATACATCTACCTATGCAATCAGTGCATATCACCATGATGTTGTGGGTTCGAATCTCGATCTGGGCAAGGTGCACTGACCTCCACATTATAACTGAAACATTGTTGAAATCGGCGTTAAGTACCATCAAACAAAGAAACAAAAACAAAGACTGGTATGCTCGGAATCAGAATAATGTGTCCGAATGGAGAGACATGTCCTCCCGTGGACTTTTGTTTCAGTGAGCTATCGCTATGAAAATACAACTAAGCGTGTTGGTCTATAAAGTGGATATCATTGTTCCGAGAAATTTATTTGCTGATAAAATACGCACTGAAGCATAGTTGTTCAACTATTCGTGACTTGTTTTCAATATTAACTTAAGACGTAATAACTTGTTTCCTTATATGTAATTGGGAAATATGACTTTACCGGGGTGTCATTAACATTGCTTTGTATGCGGTTCGTGATGTTTGACGTATTTGATGTATGTCCTTCAATGTACATGACACTACACAAACATATGGACAGCTTACGTAATACATGTTGATTTTTAATGGATACAAGTATATGTGGTTGACATAATAATTAAATATTGAGTTGAGTTATGTGCTCAAATGAACGTTTAAGCAATACAGAGCTCAGCTGTGATAATCTTATAAAATGTGACATTACAAGTACATCAACGTATAGGTTAAAGTTTGCATATGGTAATACTTTCCACTTTATGGCATATCAACACTAACTGACCAATCAGGTCTTAGAACATATACAAAAGTAGTCCTTTTCAAAGAATAAAGATCTGTGAGCTCTGTTGTATTTTGAAAAACAATAAATGATATAGCATAAATAAACTTGGTAATTGAAGGTCAATATAGATTTATTGTATAAAGATTATCTTCATTTGGTTGGATTTAGTTGTATTTCAATCCTTTATGGAGGTCTTGATGCATGACCTATAAATACTAAATTTCTGGGAATGACATTGCTATTTTTAGAGTAAGTGATATCCCAGAACATGACATTTCACTGTAAGATAAAAGCATCGCATGATAGTCTGACAGAACGTAAAGGAGTCATATACGTTTCAGAAACTATAAGTTGTTGGAAAGGTTAACCTTCAGACAAATGGCAAGGTAGACTTGAAAATCTGAAAACAAATAATTGGTGGATTTACACCTTATCCCCGTGTTACTGTAATATGCAAGACACTATTGATTGCACATAAGTCTTTTTGTACATGCATTTGTGCTTACTTTTCTCCGATATCACCAAGAATATGACTATCTTCCCTAACCGAACTTTTAACATCAGAAATCTTCCTTGTTTCGTCAATTCACTCATGTACACTACAACCTGTCTCATCCGATACAAAAGTGAAATATGTCGGATTGTGCAGGATGTGGGAATATTCAGGTGTTAGATTGCACAAATTCAACTGTATATATTCAGATCTATGCATATGTATACCTGGTTTTCTAAGTCTATTTCGCTTCAATATATATATAAATACAATAAGTAATCCTACAACCACACCTGTTGATACAATGCCAGCTCCAATACCAATAGCTGTCGAACTGTTTTCTTCCTCCGATGCTACTGTAAAACAGGAAGTTGATAATGAAATTTATTATACTTCATGTATGTAAGCTGTAATTTTATTGTATAAGACGAGGGTAACATTCTACTCTGACACAATACTCAGCGGGTAGCATTTTTTGTACTGTCACCCTCTCATTTAGAGTCTCAATTATGAATCTATTGTACACTTGAAAGTGAAGCGTTTTCAAGGATATATACTTGTAGGTCTATAAATCCATGTATTTACCCAAAACGGTAGGCTATAATTGTTTTATCATTTTTCAATATTATTATTTAAATATTAAAATTTTGAAATTTTATGAAAATTTTGAAATTTATTGACAATGTTTTTCTCAGGTTAACAATCTGATCTATCACCCTCTCAACTAAATGTTATTTGTATAATAACAGCATTATCGTATGTTATGTAATGCAGAGAGTTCAATGTTGTTGCGATCGAATGTTAATTATATTTTTATTTACCTATGAAATGGGTGCACCATCAGCAAGATCAATTATCACCTCTCACGAGATTTCCTTGGTAGATATGGTCGATGCGATCTAATTCGTCATCACATGAATAGTTATATAGTGGATAATTTGTAATCATAAGATTGTCTTTGACCCACCACAGAAACAAGTTATTGGTGGTATTCACATCATTCTAGCTTTGTTTCTGTAAAATGTCACTTTTACACACAGTAAAGATATGTTTATACTGTAATATTTCAATGCATTGTATATCGTTTGTTATGTACAGACGCTGATACATTTGTACCTATGCAATTCGGTGACGAGCGATTCAAGGACGAATGCAACGTGAAAAGCGAAAGGACGAAAAACTAATTGAAATTCAATCTTTCGAATGCATAAGCGAGTGACAATATCGTACAGGTGAACCATGGGAGCAGGATAATAGCCCCCCGGACAATAGCCCCCGGATAATTACGCCCTCGAACAATACCCCCCCCCCCCTACTAGGACAATTCCCCCCCCCCCCCCACAAATTTTGTTCAGTTTTATTTTGTTGGCTTTGTTGTTTTACGCTCTTTGGTTCGACTGGTTGTCTATTTTCCCTGTTTCCGTGTTTAATTCAATGTCATAAGGTTCTTATTGGTATTGTATTCAGATACACCATACTCCATATAATCTGTTGATTGGGTGTAGTTGTGATGATTTTCTGTTTTGTCATTGTATTAGATATAGATTATTTAGGTAGAGTTGTAATTACTGTACACTAAATTTGATTTTGATTAATTAAAAAGAGAAGAATTCTGTATTTATATTTATTATGTTCATCCTCTCAAATTTTAAATTACAACAAACAAAACAATATAGAGAAGTACAAAGCACTACATAAGAACACATATATTACTAGTTCATAATGCACTACAGTTATTGTCAAGCACTAATGTATATTGACCAAAGTCATTACATGTGAATATTGTAAGCAACACCACGGAGAAAATCCAATTCATGACGGTTACCATTGTTCTGAACTAAGTGAAGTACACGGCTTGCTGCATCTTGGTATTTCTTTCGTTGAGGAATCACATCACCAGAAAGTATCAGTGTCAGTTGAATATGATGAAGTGACTGTTGCCTTTTCAGCTTTCCAAGGAAAGTCCAGATGTTTGGATGACAGGAACCAATGAGGAATAAAAAACCACGGTGCCATCCCTCGATGTTGTTGTTAGTTCTAGGTAGCTCTTGTAGTGTACAATGATAGACATTCCACATGTCATGACTGAATCTTGGGTCCCGTCTGTGACGTCTACCAGGTCTACCTATCAATGTGTCTTCAAAGTAGTCCAGCATGCCCTGATAATCATCACCAATGTCTTCCGCAAGGGTCTCAACTGCATCAACTACATCTGCTACTGGACAAAAAGCAATGGCAGGTAGCATTTTAACGGTAAGGTTGAAGTCTGCATCTGCTCCTATATTTCGTATAGCCACACATCTTTATTTGTTTTTCGTACACATGGTGCATATAGACACACGCTCTACTAATTCGAATAGACGTATGAATGTATCGCTGGTATATACCTCATCTTATATTGTTCGCATAGACACGCGTATATCATGCCAATATCACGTGACGATATAATTTCATGATTGATTGCGACAATAACTCAGTTATTGTGAGTGACTTAGGACAGGTCGTGGTTTTTTCCTGGGGCCCCGCCAATAAAACTGACCACCACGATATAAGTGGCGTTAAGCACCATAAACTAACCATACATCAACTCACCAACCAACCAATCATTATACTATGACTGCAATTTTAACCCTGGGTTGTATCACTGACAAACTTTATTACATAATGCTACATCGAGCACACATAATATATTGAACTCATCATGGTAAATCGAACCCCTTTTTTCCCACACGAAGAGGGGTACATATACGATACGATGGGTGGGGTGAAACACTCCTTAGTAATTTTACTTAGATAGCAATCTAAGACGAATGGGATTGAGTTACCATAGTTAGGAGGTCAAAATACCATGGGTAGGATCATAATACCATAGACATATGGTTTGATATAACATAGGTAGCGGTTTATCATAACTTGGGTAGTGGGGTCAACATATCATAGGCAGTGGGTGTCGATACACCATAGGCAGGTCCTTCGATATACCAAGGGTGCATGGGGTCATAATACCATTTATAGGGATTTGATATACAATGGGCAAAGGGGGGAGGGGCGTAAAAAAACAATTGGCAAGAAGTTCGATATAACATGGGTAGTGGGTCAAAATACCATAGACAGGGGGTGGTTTGATATACCATTGGTAGAGGGATCAATATCTTCTAGAGCAAATGTTGGTAAAATATATATTTATGTGCATCATTAAAAGTAAGTTTAAACAGTGATTGTCATTAATTCCTCTAATATCAACAAACCAAACAGTCATATCTCATCTTAACTGAGCTCGCTGAATACAAAATGACCACGAAATATGTTGTTGGAAATGCACGTTTTGGGTTGGAACAGCCACAAAATGGTTGATGGGATCTCAATTCTCCCGTCTGATTACCTCGATCTCCAACGGCATCGCATAAATAAACAAACGATGAAAACCCTGCACATATCAGTTTCCACTAAAAAACTACATATCACAAAAAAGAATGACAACATAAGCATAGACAGTACCCTAACAGGATCAATGAATGGTCGTAGTTAACTGACTACTAGTTAGGAAGATAGCATGTGTTGGCTAAAGAGCATTACCCTTTAGACAACAAAAAATATAACTGATACTTCTTACAGATTTAAAATCAATTAGCCATGAACATCGTGGGAGACCAGAATGAATTGTTCATCAAACTGTTGGGATAAAATATTAAACAGTAAATAGTAATACAGCACGGAACTAGGAACTAATTTAATTGGCATGTAGAATTGTATGTATATACAAGATCTGTATAGCTGTAATATAACTTTATGAACGTTTCATTAATTTATAATTTATCCTTATGTTAAAGTTTTCCGTTATCACGAGATCACGGTCATTGAAGGCAAATACATTATTGCAAGTACGTGCAAAACGAACTACCCTGAATATGCAAAGGCCATATATGATGTATCGAAAGGTATGCCACCATCCATAACAGGAACATTCACGATAGGGAGAGAAAAATCGTCTTTTGTGTCGTATACGCGTATGCTCTAGCTACATCGAGAAGGGAATGTGTTATAATCCAAAAATTAACATGATATATTTCTAATGTTATCCTTATTCACCGAAGGATCCTTGTGATAAATTTGTTTTACAAAAGTAAGAAAATTTGGGATTGCTTACAATTCAGATATCGTCTAGATGTCTACATTTATAGTTGAATAAACTAATAAGTTAGTGTTTAAAGGGTCTTTTTGAAGATTAATCATAAATTTTGATTCATACCAGTATAAAAACAAACCAGCAATGGGAGGAGCACAAGTTGCTCCCACTTGATATACATGCATATCTTAATGTCTCCATTTTCAGTGTACATGTTCAAAATAAAGTACATGTTTAGGGAGGCAATATACGGACGATGCATGTAGCAAAATGTCATTTTGCTTTACTAATTAGCGTTATCAGAAATATATTGAGTGATATATCAATTTGTGAGGATAAAAAAAATACTAATTGGAATGTATTTTCTTTCTTTGATATCAAAATAATTATTTGATTTTTTTTTAAATCTTGCTATGCACAACCGCACTGAACAAATACATGTAATTTTTTGAATAATGCCCATAGCTTGACCAATAATCCACATGTGCTAATTAGACATTGTTTACATAGCCAGCGGATGACGTCCAATTATAATTTTGTATTATGCAGTGTAAAATATATTTAAGCTTTGAAATATGAAATAAAATACAAACTGATAAAATAAAAATATTTTCACTTTCTGGCTATAATTATTTATTATTCACATTGTTTCACTTTCAGAAGTAGGCTTCAGTTTACTGGGCAAGGTACGCAATCGCTTACACTTAACCCAGTAGAACACAATACAAACATACACTATATATTTACTGAATTAAACAATTGTAACACTTACCTGGACACAACTCTATAGAGCACGATTCAATTGATGTGTCATTTCCTTGACAATTTGAGCCCCCATATGCAGGTTCTGGATTGTTACATTCCTGACGTCGTGATCTTGATCCACTTCCACATGTCAATGAACATGAATCCCAATCGTTCCATGTACCCCAGTTTCCGTGTACTAAATATATAGTTAAATATAGATGTTAATAAATTAAAGACAAACTATAATTGAGATATATCAGTACAATGTTATTCTTCATGTAATCAAAGTCATTACAAAGTTTACAATAACGTTCTCCAAAAGACCATATAAAGAGCATTGGTAAATACCTTATTCTATGTATATGTCTTAGAGACAGTAACGTTCTAATGGATTCAAATCATCGGGGGTTGATAGATTTACAATAATGTTCTACAAGTGACCACATGAAGAGCACGTGTACATAATATATTTCATGTATATGTCTTATAGACAGTACTTGATTTGATGGAAATTGTCATATAATCTCTCTACGTTAGAAATGTATCTTCGCGATGCAATGGCAAACCAAAAACTAACGCTAACTCCTAAGGATTTAATTCCTTTTTCATACATGTACTTTTTTTATTTTCAATACAACGTTCTATCGGTTTCAGCTGATCAGAGGTTGTTGACTACATTTTGTTAAAACCTTCACAAAGAAAGAATATTGGTTTTCAATGTTACTTTCAAAGGTAGAACAGACCGAAATGATATAGGATTTTTTCCCTCAACGTGCTTCATTTATTAATACATTTTCGTGTATTATCTGCTGGTTTTTCTTTTGCTTTTTTAATTTTTGCTTTGCTTAGATTTGTGTTTTTTCTTTTATTTTTATTTTCATTTGCTGATATCTTTGTGTCTTTGTGTCTTTGAAAATGTTCCTCTTTTGTCAACGACTGTCCTGCCATTATAGGATATGCTGGCTACAAACTTGTCATTGGCGCCAGCCTTAGAACAGCAACAATATCCAAATTGAAATTCAAATTTGCCTTGCCACTATTCCAACAGAACTGCAGTTTTTCAATTACTGACTTATCAGTGAATGATATCATATTAATATCTTTCTTAAGCCTTTTCGCTCTATGGTATCCATAAAAATAACATATGAATAATAACAAAATTTAGCCATATTATCCAAACAAAAGGAAGAAAATAAACACTCAATTCTAATAGATACCTGGACATGGGGTTATAAGACACGATGTCGTTTCATCGTTGTTTCCTTGACAATATGAACCACCATCTGCAGGTGGTGGACTGCTACATGATCTATATCTTGTCAATACAGCACTACCACACGTCTTGGAACATGAACTCCATGCTCCCCATGCACCCCAGCTTCCATGTACTATTGAATAAAAACGATATGTCTAGCACATAATATTAAATATACAACAATATCACAACAATGTAGACTTTTTGCTTGTTATTACCATTTCACTGATATTATTTTAAAGCAATGTGTTATAGGAAATTTATGAATAAGGGAAAGCTGTTTTATTTACAGTTACTAGTTGAATTAGAAAGCTTCCAATTTTCATTAAAATGCAACCGAAAAAAGTCAACTAAGTTATGGGAGAGGGATTTTAAAATCTGTTAATTAGACAGGAAACTCTCATTTATCATTGATTCAATATTTTGAATGTCCAAATACGTCTAAATGCCTATTTCGTATTGTAATTTACAGTTTTCTGCCTCCTGAATGCCGAGTTCAAATGAAATCATTACACTTCATTCTGCATTTTGAAGTGTTTCTATAATACTAAAGGATAACAAATGTGCATGGACGATTTGATGTGATATAATATAATATCATTCACTTATTTTGCAGCATTTCATCTTTGTATTTTTAGATCATTTCTCAAAGTTAATTGAAATAATTGTGTAACCCATGGCCAAGTAAAACTGTCAAATCACATAATTGACGCTTGCAACTATTCAAATACGATACAACTATGCCTGAAATTATTCTGATTTATTAATACGATTATGTCAGTGAACAATCTGATGTTTATTCGATCTAATTTAAAGTATGATTTCCTCATCAATAAAATGTTTATCTAGAAATAACCAATGGCATCTTCGTCATTAGTGTGTAATTAGGTATTAATACCACATGATTTGGCGATAAATGAATTATTTAAATTAGGCTATAATATGTGTATTTGTGTCGGTTGTCATCTTTCTTTTCTTTTAGAAAATATATTCTCCATAAAAAACAATATCTTTATAGACAAAAATATTGAATACATCTTTAACATGACGAGTAAATAAAGTACACAATATGAATTTATAAATATACCTGGGCATATAATTTTTGTAGATTACATTTTCTCAATTGGATTATTCTGGAAGAATTGTCGTTTTCAAGGTACAGATGAGGGGGTTAGGGTTGTGGTGTTTAATGCCACTTTTGACACTATTTCAGTGATATTGTGGCGGTCAACTTTATTGGTGGCGGAAATCGGAGTACCCGGAAAAACCACCAACCTACCATAATTCGCTGATATAATTTATCACATGACGTTGTATCGAGTACACCTCGCAATGAGTTGGATTCGAATTAATAAAAGGTGCAAATGAAATTAAAGCAGAAGAAGGAAGAAAATTAAACACTCAATTATAACATAAATACCTGGGCATGTTGGCATAAAACATTGTGTCGTGTCATACTTGTTTCCTGGGCAATCGGAACCGCCATGTGCAGGAGCTGGATTGTCACATGATCTAGATCGTGTCCACGTGCCACTACCACACGTCCTGGAGCATGCACTCCATGCTCCCCACACACCCCAGTTTCCATTTACTATGGCAAGCAAACGATATATGTGGCACATAAATATAGATATAAAACAATATCACTACAATGTATACTTTTTACTTGTCATTACCATATCACTGATATTATCTTAACATCATCTGCTATAAGAAATCTATGAAGAAGGCAAATCTGTTTTATTACATTTTTTAGTTGAATTAGAAAGTTTCTATTCTTTCAGTAAAATGTCATAGCAAAAGACAGACTAAATTATGGGAGAGGGATTTTAAGATCTGTTAATTAGACAAGAAACCCACATGTATCATTGATTTAATATTTTCATTGTCCCAATATGTCGAAATGCTCATTTCTAATTGTACAGTACAATATTCTACCTACTGAGTGCCAAGTTCAAATGAAAACATTACACTTCATTCCGCATTTTGAAATGTTTATATAATACTAAAAGATAACAAATGTGCATGGAAGATTTGATGTGATTTAATTTTATTCAGTTACGTCCTGGCAATCCCAAGAACGCTTACAAAAAAAAAGAAACGTACTTCCACTAGTTAAAAAACGAGGGGAAAATAATATTTAGTCACGTGATCAATTTTGTCAGAAACGACGCCATGAGAGAGAGTGCGCTAGTGTGAATTCAATTTGTCAATTAAATCAATATAATAGAAATTACATCGTCTACCTATATATCATTTCTTGTTTGATTATTTCCGAAATTGACGATTGCATGTTTGACGCTTGCAACTATTCATATACGATACACTTATTCCTCAATTATTCGTGTTTATTAAGGTCATAACTTCTGTGAGTGATCATCACAATTTCCTATTTAAACGATTTAATACAATGCCATCGTCGTGATTAGTAGGTAATTACGCATTACTACCATCTGAATCTATCATAAATAACTTATTTATTGAAATAATGTTAAATAATGCGATAATATGTATCGATTGTCACCTTTGTTTTCTTTTAGAAAATACATTTCTCTATAAAAAATGACTTAATACATTCATAACATGACGAATACATAAAATACATATTATAATTCTATAAATATTTATGGGCAAATAATTGCTGTAGATTATGACTTCTTTACTAGGATATTCTGAAGGAATTGTCGTTTTCATGATACAAATGAGGGGGTTGGGGATATGGTGTCTAATGCCACTTTGAATAATATTTCAGTGATATCGTGGCGGTCAGTTTTATTTTTTTTTTCTAATTCAAAAATATATTTATAAATTGTTATATGTCATTTTTCATATTACATGTCATATCAAGCCGAGACGCCCATATGGCTGTATCATAACCTATTTATCATATACTTCAATGGGTCTTTCCTTATATATGTGAGAGCTGATCGTTTTCAGAAACCATGACTTGCTGTGGAATGTGTTGCCATAATGTCATACGTTTTTATTATATGTATTTAGGGACATAATCCTTATACAGCTACACTTATACAACAACACAAGATGATTTAATCTTTGGTTCATAAATCAGTGTCATCATTCGTTGCATGACGAACATTTTCCATGTTTTCTTCGTTATCCATTTGGACAGTAGCAGACAATGGAAGTAAACAACGATACTTTAGAAACGAAATCTGATCGGACCATAAAATGTGAATTCCGAAAAAAAAAAAAAATTCCAAAAAAGACAAAATAATGGTGAAAAACTCAATATTCGATTTCATGCAAAATTTCCGGCGGCCATTTTAAAAAATCCATATTACACCCCATGTAATACGGCACACATTATTACACTCTCCATGTAATACGGATCAGGTTATTACACCCTTGGGAGATATGACTTGTTGCATTTCGAATTTATCACATATGCAAAATTAAACATATTTTGAGTAAGCATATGATAAACATTTATATTATTTCTATTATAATTTTGGCAATAGGATATCAAGTTTAACAATATATAGCATGTTACTTTTCATATTATTTCCAACCAAAAGCATTATGGATTATTGTTTATTGTCCTGTAGTGTTCTCGTAGTGTTTACGTAATGTATTGTATATATGGACAAGCTACAAAACAATACGATAATTCCTTATATAATCCATGTTTTCAGAAAAAATAAAACGAATATGTTAACGAACATTATGCTATGTTATTTTCCCATTATCAGCAAAGCGAACAACCATCACTCACATGAATAAATTGAACACAGAACAAACATACAACGACATATGGCGTTGAAAATTCAGGTCCAGGCTTAGAACAGGCATGAAAATATGGCGGGGTTAAACAGGTAATTTGGATCCGAATCCCGCTTTGATAATTGATTCTTCAACGACAATACAGATATAAACAAACAACTAAGAATATCTTCAGATTCGCTTCCACCCAAAAATTAAAATCCACATGTTCGCAAAAAATGATTGACGACATAAACATGTACAATACAATACTAATGTTTGTGAATGCAACTGACTACCAACTAAGTAGATAGATTATGTTGGATAAATACCACTGCATCTCATAGTTATAATTCATGGTTCGGAAGCATCAATCAATAAAACATTTTACTTTTTAACTCCTAATATATTTAATATATACAACGATGGGTCTTAATATCCTTTGAAAATATTTCCCATTGCATCCTATGTTAAGTGTTCGACTTCTAGTTGTTTTGACACGGTTAGACATTTGAACAAGTACTTCTCTATACGCTTGAAAAAAACCAAAGCAATGAAATTTGATTGCTGATTCTTTCGCTATTACAGTTTATTATATTATGGACCACCATGGAGTTGAATATCAAAGAGCTTTCGACACATGTCCCATCTCCAGCTAGGGAAGCAACCTCATTGGAACATATCTGAATTTCAGCACATCACAATGACCATTTCCAAGTAGGATTAAGGTAATACAGGAGATAATGAATAATGTTGATGCACTATCGAAAGAACGACATTTCAATAAGCATACATTATTTATCGATAACTGCTTATTATCGAACATTTAAATATTTTGCTGAATACACTTGCTCTTATTGTAGCGTCATATTTCTATCATGGAACAAATTACGATAAAGGTAATAACAAAATTACCCAACTCCGAACAATCTTATAAAGGGAAAGTCAAAACTCATAATTATATAAACAGACAAAATCAGTCAACAACCGGAAACCTAAGAAGTGAAATCTGAAGAAAATAATGTGACAATAAACATGGACATTGATGATGATTATTATATCTCTGGATCACTTGTAATGAATATGTTAACGTTCCATATTGATAGTGTGTGTTGTATTTTTATTGTTTTTATATATTTATTATATTATTGTCCCGAAGGAAATTTACGACGATCACTTAGATTCAATATCTATTAACTGTCTCATGTTACTCTTGCTGTGTGGTTGTCATTATTAACATATATACATATGGGTACATATAGGAAAACAAAGTTGTATTACATGATAATGTGCTTGCCTCTGAAATTAATACCTGGGCATGGTGTAGTTGTACAATCCATACTTTCAAAACCACTTCCACTACATGAACCACCTGGGCAAGAACGACTTCTTGTCGATTCCCCAACATCACATGTCTTTGAGCAGGTAGTCCATTGTGACCATTGTGTCCAGGTAGCAGGAACTAGATTATACGAATGCATACAATACATATAGAGTATCAAATAATATCATCACAGGACATTTACAAACATTCTAGTACATTACTATGCTTAGTTTTACTGCAGATGTATTTAAGAAAATTATTTTCCAAATTATTAATCAATAGTTATCCAGTGCATGTTAGGCTTTTTAAGGAAAAATACAGATGACACAATTTCTACTTTAAATGTTTCTGTAATGTACAACATGTTTTATTTTTTATTAGGCAATCAATAAATAATTTCACATGAGGAATGTTTATTCCGTACGGTATAATCATGATGTAACAATTAAAATAAAATGATATGTAGACTTGAATTGGTCGCAATGTTATACATCCGCAATGTTGTCAGCTACTACAATTAACACAGATGTCAGAAATCAACCTTCGTGATGTAGTAGTCATTGGTATATACCTTTCTTATCTACTATACATACCTGTAACAGTAAGACCTATTTGTAGTTGTTGTGACGCAGCTGTACAACGATAAGTACCGGTGTCATTCACATTAACATTAAATATAGTCAAAAATGTAGTATTAGTATTCCCGTATTTAGAATTGTCTTGCAGTGTAACAGACCAATACTGAGTCATCCACTTCTGCCATAAGGCAAACGATCCTACCAATGTACACTCTAATGTAATATTACTACCTACTGTGGTTACCACTGAAATTCATTAAAACCTAATTAAATAAGCAAGAAAATAAATGAAATACCAAGGACATTTTTATACATGTTCATCTATAAATAGAGCATTAAGTTGAAGTCATCACTTGAAAGTCTTATGATGAATACATTGACTTGGCTAACCGTTACGGAGTACCTGTGTCACGAATGAATTGTAACTACGACAGATGGAACATATACAATAGCTTCAGTGGCAGAGATTATTCATGTGATGATTTCAACTTAAACATGTGCATCTGTCGGATTACGAATCACGTTTCGGCAAATCATATCTTTGTGACCGTCATTTACAATATGATAGACATGCGCATATGAAAAGAAATATAGCATGCATATAAATAAAAGACAAAACATAGGTAGGGACTAAATAAAAACAAATACTTGACGAGATGTGTGTGGATTCGTTGACTCTTTTTATGAGAATATTGCGTATTTTGTGAAAAGAAATAGTGACCATTTTCAAATAGTGCACCATAGATACAATAATTTAATAGCAAAGCAGTTGACATTGTATAAATAGTTATTTACCTTTATATTAAGAAGGGTGCATGTTTTAGAAGCTGTGTTAAAGTTATAATAAGTTTCCTTTGACTGGAAGTAGCATATCGGAATTTTGCATTGACCGTTTAAACTAAGATAAGGTGCCCATGGGACACATTTGTTAGCAAGTATACACAATTCCATAATAATATTGTTGCCAAGCTTGTAAGGTATGCACGATCACATTTGAGATTGCTTGAAGAAATAAGATCAAGGAAATATTGGGTTGTGCTACCGTTTTAGATATTATAGAGGTCCCGGGTGGCTCAATGAGTTAGGAAGTTGGATTACCTAACAACTCATATAGACCTATCACCAATACGGCGTTGGTTCGCGCCCGGCTTTGTAAATTACAAAAAGGGTGCACTCGACTCGCAACCGCAAGTGATAAAGTTAATCAGTTGCTTGCTCATGGTCGGCGGTTCTCCCGGGGTACTCCGGCTTCTTTCACCACTAATACTGGTCGCCATGATTTAGCTGAAATATTGCTAAAAGTGGCGTTAAGCACCAAACATCAATCAATCAATAGATATTATAGAATAATCGAAGCTTTCTCCTAGTTCTCCTTTCTTCCAATCTTTCTCATCCAGTTTATCTCTATTTATAATGTATTGGTAAATATTGGATATCTGGTCACAATCATTGCTGCCACCAATTGTATAATCTTCAATGTGCATGAATAAGAAACGCAATTATTATCCCAAACCTCACACGCGCACTCAGCTATTTGTAACTAAAACTAACTTTTCTGCTGTACTATTGTGTTTGATTTCGACTGTTATCACGTCCATTGAGTTCAATAATTATTTTATTTTGTTTTAATTATAATAGATTAATTAATAACGGTAATATTTCCAGATCAGTCAAATGTATGATATAATGACTGTAATTACATTTGATTGTTATCTCGCATTAGAGTACATTTATTTGCGTGTGTGTGTGGGGGGGGGGGGGGAGGCAATGTTGGTTAATGCTACTTTCAAAGATATTTCAGTTACTAGCTTTTATTATTTCTATACGTTACAAATACTATTCTTTCTAAATAACCACTTACCAGCGTTTGATGAACACACTTTTAAAACCAGTAATAATATTAGTCCCAACATTTCAATCCTTTCATAAATTCTGAAACCTTAACACGGAAGTAGATATATGTGTGCAATTTAAATACTTGTCTACAAGACCATACAGTTGCACACTATATATAGACAATTCAACCGATTATATCTTGCCTTTAGAAAATAGTATAACCTGTTTGCTTATTTATTCGTGTCGTTATCGTATAATAATACCACTCCCTTATGGTACATCTGTACGTTTTATTTCTCTGATGATGGGTTTATTTAATGCACTTTCTTTGTTGCTTTACTCAGTCAAATGATATACTATTTATCTGGCTGACTCCCCCTCCCCCCATTTTTGGTTGTCTCAATGTATATATTTGTTATTTTGCTACATTGGACATTGATTGCAAATTCACTTTACTTAAATCCAACAGACTAATTATCTACATGCTTTCTTTTTCTCATCTGTCATTACATTTTAATAGGAAAATAAGGACAGTCGTGGTCGTGATCGTATAGTAGTTGGATGTACTATATTATCACCACTAACGTTGTGATTTCGAATCCCTCTAATGGCGAAGATGTACTCGATGCAACATTATATGATCAAGTTTCTCAGCGGCTTGCAACAGGTCGGTGGCTAAACACCATAGCCCTAACCCTAATATAAATAAATTTGATAACGTAAATATATTCTATGATCTTCTCTTAAGAAGGAATATGTTTCCACTCTTTTACCGTAGATGCATTTTGTCGGATACGCTGACATCTTTCTGATTGGTAAATAATTCAATTATAGTTAAACACTGTATCCTAGGAATTTGAGCTACTATGAAATCAATCTACTTTTTGTCATTCGGAATAAAATGTTGTTTCAAGTAATAGCCAAGACAATTTGCTACCTCAAAAATGCATTGAAAATACTAGTCCAGTTATTCCTCTTTTACCACGTTTTGATAAATTAATAGAAGCTTAGAAAAAAATACGTCCATTTGATATTAATCTTTTCCAGGTACATTTTTTGAAGTAAAAGAGGGGGGGGGGGTGGAGAAGAAGCAAGTAATGAGATCTAATTTTAATTCTAACATGACGTCCATCTTTCGCTTTGCAAACAAATGAGCGATCAAACCGATGACAAAATCACATTAGCATATGCGCGGTACGCCTTCAAACCAGATGATACAATCACAAGATAAAATTAGTTACACAGTTGTTAACGTTTTAAACATCTATATTCACTGAAAATAATCAACATATCAAAAATTAATAATATGCGACGTGCAATTAAAACATACAAACACAAGATATTGTTACGGATGCTCCATCAATACGACTCACTTTCCGTCGAAAATGTACATGTTGACGAATTATCGTCTGCTCGAATTTGGCAGCATAAATTGTGTCCGCAAGCTTGAATATAAATTAACGTCTTCCAATCAAAGTATACTACCGTATTTGTACTGTTAGACATATCAGAATCGAAATAATTAATGGAAACCAGAATGTGGTTTGAGTTTTAGCATGGGTTGGCAGATATTTGTAAATTTTATCCGCCAACCCATGTTAAAACTCAAAATTCTGTAAAGTGATTGTTAATAAATTGTAAAATGGTGTAATTATCCATGTCAACTTCTGTCACTATCAGTATCACACAATCTTGTACCTGGTTCGGGTGTTATGTACAAAGCAAAATATTGAATATCCATTTATTACTTATTCATGTATCAGAGACAATTATGTCTCTGCGTCAATTGGGTATATCAGTAGATGTCCATATTGAATTATTCGACAACTCTCCGTTAATAAATAGTTGCTAAATTATATTTCGAGTTGAAATACTTTTGAAAAAAAATGGCAGGCAATGATATATTTGCAAACATAGTGAATATCTGAGTGTGCATGGTGTAATGCTATATTTGTTTCTTTTGTTCTCCTCACATCTCTTTTTTTTAAATACAATGTTACTTTTTTATAATGGCCTACAGATGAAGTGAAAAAAAAACCAGAAAACACTGGTAACCCTCAAATCGATTTTTTATTCCTGTAAATTTTCATATCTAGAACTTGAACCGGATGAAACTGATGGAATATTTCAATTTATTAAATCTTAATTAGATAAAAATGAATCTTGGGGTACATTGTTTGTATATTTGTGAATCTGGGGGAAAATCTATTCAGGGCGTCTTAACAGCATTATAGGACCCCGGGCAAAGCGGTACACTGAGACGGCTACTTATACAACCACTCGCAGGAATAAAAATGTAAATGTCGTTTAAATTAATACATAGTTATTGCATAGGTACTTCTAAAACAATCAGTTTTTAAACATTTAAAAAACATGCCGCAAAGATTGGTATAGGGCTCCTATGCACGTGGGGTCCCTGGGCAACTGCTCAGCGTGCCCATGCGTTTATATGGCACTGAGTCTACTGATATATTTTTAGTATATCTGTATATCTACATATATATGGTTCAATGTTATGTATTTAATCTTGTTTTCGTTATGTGTGTATGCTAGGTTAAATAGGCTTGAAGAAAGGAGTAATGAAATGCAACGGTACATGTAGCTTTACACCAAGTTTTGTTCCCCATTAAATAGTAGCATGATATTTTTTATTTCAGTTCTGCAAACATATAAACAAAATAACATTCAAGCTCTAACAATCTCCATGGGCTTTTGAACCAACAAAGTAAACTGTAAATAGTTAAAATATTTTAAACACCAACAATTAGAGATGAACAAATATGTTTTAATTCTACAGCAAAAGAGAACAAAATATATAAAAAAAAAAATTATATGTTTTAAATGCACAAAACTAATGGTCCATGATTAACATTTTTTGTTTACAATATTCTAATATCAGGTCTAAATGTCAACAAGCTCAAGTAATCATCATGACAGAAAGATAAAGATTATTGATATTTTCATAAAGAACTAAATTACAGGTCAAATGCAGTTAATGCAACACACATATATGTACAACCAATTAATATAAACACAGTGATCAATTATATATTTTAGACAAACTGCCTATCTCTGAAATGCTCAATATTTCGTAGAAAACCAGGTAACCTCAAGGAACGTTGCGAAATTAGCAATATTTCATGAAATACTAAATTTGAACTGTCAAGCTACCGAAATACACATAATAATGTGAAAAAAATAGATATAGTTTTGTAACAATCAGATATATTACAAACTATCCAAGTACCGTAGCATATCTGCTATAATGTTTTCCATTTGGTTTGATAATTTCTGAGAATAAGTAAAAACAAATGGATAACAGATGACAGACACAGTCATGATATACATCATTTAGTCTTTTTGGGCCAGTTGAGCTAAAAATCAGTAAACTTTCTAATTTCAAATTTTACAAACATCATAAAAATATTCAAATATTTCAAGCACATTTTTCTACATTATAATAAGAAGAAGATGGGTCATGAAGATCAATCTGTTTCATCAATAGAGCAATATGTACATGTATAACATGTTTAGCATCTTACCTTGATGCCCATTTATCATACCCTTAATACATCACCAAGATGATTGAAAGCATAACAATGAAATTAGCTCAGTGCAGAGACAGTTAATATAATACTCAGCTACTGAACTAAATCCAATGCAAATGCTGATTATTGACCATCTTGAATCTTCTAAAATTATTATTAATGTAATATGCTGTATATTTGCCTACAAAATATATTGTCAAAACATACAATGATTAAATAACACTGAAGTTTATTTGACTTGTCTATTAGTACTCAAAATCACACAATTGCAGGATAAATTCATTATACAATTGGGTTTTATAAAAAACATTTTTTTAGAATTAACAATAATACACTGTACAATGTATACATAACCAGGTATTTCTTCTAAGAACAAACTTGATCAGTGCAATTTGTAATTTTGTAAAGGTTTAATGTTACTGAACATAATTAAATAAACTACAATATATTAAAAGGAATTAAGCATACGTCTTAATATGTCTCAATAAAAAAAATATTTGATCACAATGTGATATTGTAGCTCAACCAGATCACCCACCTTTAATTAAACATTTAATTTAAATTACAATGTACATAATAGTTTCATTCAGGTTTTGGTTTTATGGTTTTATGTATTTTACTATATGGACCATGAATTGTGTTAGTTATTAAAAAGAAAAAAAATAGATTTAGAGAATAGCTAACAGGTGTCAGATCAGTTTTCGCCCGTTGTTTATTTGATCAAATATGTTATGTGTAAATTAATTTTGACCCAAACAAATTTCAGAAGTTTAAATATTGATGAAATTGAAGTAATCATCCCCAGTCCGTTGACAGAAGATCTTTTGGAGGAAAAAAACCTCTGAAAAGTGATGCTATTCTCTGATAATGCATACATACTTTTTGGTTGTCGATTATTAGTATGCATTGAGAATTTGTCCTACACAAGTAGCTAGAATGGAGAATTTGGCTTTCCAAGCCAAGGTCTTATGGAGATTACATGTCACTTGTAAAGGAAACAAGTAAATTCTAAAAATAAACATGACCCCAACCCATCAATATATTTTTTGTATAAAGATGCGGTTTAAAATATTTGGTTGAGACAACACGGTTTAATTTAAAATAGGAATTTAAATGAGTATATGCAGAAGAATGATGGTAACTGCGGTTAGATTGGTAGTTATTATACTGAGAGTGTTACAGCTTGGTGTTGAAGAAGGGGACTTTAGTATATTTTCTCCCAACGTATCAATATGCAATATGTCTGGTCTGGTGCTACCATACGAAGCACGCACATGTCAATGCATTACTTATAAACTGTTAAGCGAATTTGGACATCGCAGTGTGGGTTTAGATGAGCATATGAACAACGAAGTTAGCTCAGAAACAGGGGTAATATCACCTGTGAAGAACTCGCCAATATTTAAAGAACTTGAAATCACTGTACTTGATGAGAAAACGTGTAGAAACGACATATGATCTATGCATATTGTGTGAACACATTTTAATCGTTAGTTATTTGAGTTGTTTACGTACGCAGCTAACATAAACACTTACGATACTTACGGTGTTGATGTAAACACATAATCAGCTGTTCAGAATGCTGTTTTATCGGGTGTTTGTTTTACTACTGTCTGCCAATTTTTATCAACAATATCAACAGATCAGAAATCAAAATTTGTTTATATTGTCAACGCATAATTACAGTCGAGATCTCACACTTAACAAGCTGTCTGCAAGTGCATATGAGGTGACCTTTGCCAATAACCTATATATTGACATTTGTACAACACTTTCCTACCACCTAAAGCACAACATGATAGTTCCACTCTCAATCCCTGTTGAGTTTAAGCGAATATACCATAGACTTTTACTTATCTTGATACTCAGCGGTGACATTTCAGTAGATACCGGACCACACAAACATCCATGCGGCTATTGCTATAAGCCAGTTGCGAAATATCATCGTGCTGTATTGTGCGAGGCCTGCAACTACTGCAGCCACATCAAATGTGATAAGGTTTCACCAACCGAGTATATATCGTTGAGTAGTTCTGATGAGCCATGGTTATGCGGTGAATGTAATTCCTTCAAATTCACTGATTCACTTTTTGACAGTTCATTGCAAATTGCAGATATAAGCTCTCTGTCGTTATCTTCAGAAGGTTCAAATATTAACATGTTTACCGAACTAATGGATGCCAGAAAGAAACATGCGGAAAACGTTCTAATTTGTCACCTGAATATAAACAGTATGAGATACAAATATGATGAAATCAAAGATATTTTATTAGATAAAGTTGTTGACTCTCTCATAATATCAAAACTAAATTAGATTCATCTTTTAAATATTCGATATTTGAGGTTGATGGCTACAAACTTCAGCGGATAGACAGAACTGACAACGGAGGGGGCATAGCTACTTTCATGCGTGCCGATATACCATCACGGAGACGTTTTGACATTGAATGTAAGACTCTTGAAAATATTGTGTATGAAGTTACTCTTGATAAAACCAAATGGTTAATATTTGCTATTTATAGACCTCCATCAATGGCTAATACTATTTTCGCTAACCATATGAACATTTTGTTAGATAAAGGTTCTAAATTTATAGAAAATGACATGGTTATTGGTGATCTTAACTATGATATTTTGACTCCTGAAAAATCGCAGGTACTTGATGATTTATGTGATATTTTTGATTTAACAAATATTGTTAAATATTCAACATGTTTTATGAGATGAGGTGAACCATCATTAGTAGATGTTATATTTACTAATAAAGACAATCTTTGTTTTAAAACACTTAATTTTGATACTGGAGTCAGTGATTGTCATCATATGATATCGACATTTATTAAAAGTAATACACCAAATTGTGTAAAGAGCAAGACACAATATAGAAGTTGTAAAGATTTTGATGTTAATAAATATATTAGTGATCTAGAAAATACTGTTTATTTACATGATTCTAGTGAGTGTGTAGATGATATAAACACTATGTATAATGATTTGAAACTAAAGTGAGTGTGTAGACGATATAAACACTTGATTTTGAAACTAAAGTCTCACAGGTCATTGATCATCATGCACCCATAGAATAGTGATACCCTCGAACAAACTCAGTACCGTATATGAACAGAGTGCTGAGAAAAGCCATATACAACAAACAAATGCTATGATCGAAATTTGAGAAATACAAAACAAATAAAACCTTGGAAGCATACAGAAAACAAAGAAATATTGTTACCAAACTAAAAAGAAAATCTATTAACACATATTTTCAAGAAAGATGTACTGGTGGAAAAAAATCTAAACATTTTTACACCACAGTCAAACCATTTCTATCAAAAAATTATACAGGTAGTCAATAGAAAATTGTACTACTAGAAAATGATAAAATTATTGAACAACACTAAAGATGTATGTGATACCTTTAACACCTTTTTTTGTAAATGTTGCAAATGACATTGGCAAAGATGTTATTTTTGATAAAAATAGTCACCCTGGTATATTGAAAATTAAGAACAATACACAACATAATACACTGTTTGATTTTACACCTACAGGTGTTGACACTGTAAGCAAACTGGTTAATAAAATAAACATCAAGAAAGCTACTGGTGTAGATCAGATATAATCTAAACTGTTACGTGATGGTGCACCATTACTTAACAAGCATATACCAACACTTGTTAATAACACTATCAAAACCAGTGTTTTTCCAACCAGGTTAAAAGAAGCTCAGGTTGTTCCACTACATAAAACGAATGACCCTTTAGACAAAAAGAACTACCGGCCAGTTAGCATTTTACCCACAATTTATAAAGTTTATAAAATGGTTTTATCTAACCATCTGACTGATTTATTTGAAAATATTTCTCATACTTTTTATGCGCTTTTAGTAAGGGTCATGGTTGTCAGACAACTTTGCTGAGACTCCTTGAAGATTGAAAAACAGCTCTAGATAAAAATCAGTATGTGGCAGCAATTATTATGGATCTTTTGAAGGCCTTTGACTATCTGCCACATGACATTCCTCTTTGTAAGCTCTCTGCATACGGCCTATCTCCAAAATCTGTGGAATTACTTAGAAATCATTTAACTGGTCGTAAGCAACAAATCAAACTTCAGGTAGATCTCAGCAGTTGGGCTGATATACAAAAAGTTGTACCTCTAGGGTCTATACTTGGACCCTTGTTATTGAATATTTTTATTAACGACATCTTTTATTTCATTGAATATGGTACATTGTATAATAATGGTGACGATAACACCTGGTCTTATCTAAATGATAATTATGAGAAATTAATTGATATACTTGAAAAAGAAAGCTCAGTATTGATAGACTGGTTCAAATTCAATTATGTGCATGCTAATCCAGATAAGTTTTAAACCATTGTAGTTGGCAATAAGACACATGCCAAGACAATAGTATTTAAAATGGAGTCAGCTGAAATTACTTGTGATGAAGTTGTAAAATTACTAGGAATAGATATTGATTACCAACATAATTTCAATTATCATATTAAAAATATACGTCGTAAAGCTTCTCAACAGTTGAATGTTTTAAAGCGCATTGGCTGTTTTCTTTCAAAATTAAATAAATTAACCATTTTTCATACTTTCATTTTGTCTAATTTTAATTTTTGTCCTTTGGCGTGGCATTTTTGCAATACAAGTAATACCTCTAAATTAGAAAAACAAACCCAGGAGAGGGCTTTGTGATTTATATACGAGTTATTAGAAAAAGCTAAAGATCCATCTATGAAAGTTAGAAGAATGCGTACCATGGCTATTGGATATTTTAAGATATTAAGCAAACTTTCACCATCTTATTTACATGATTTAGGTGTTATTAAAGATTGTATATTTCATTTTAGATATTCTAATATTGTAGATATACCTAGGGTGCACACATCTACCTACGGTAAGAATAGTTTTTAATATACAGCAGCTGTTTTATGGAATGACCTTTCTGATGATTTTAGGAAAAAATCCAATTTTATTCAGCTTAAGAATATTTTAAAATCTTGGAATGGAAATGTATGTAAATGTTCAGTTTGTGCTGACTTTTAAATTTGTTTAAGTTTCTACCATCTAGGTCATAGCCAGTTTTTATTTATTATACTTATAATAATTGTTATGCTTTGCTGATAATATCAGCTTTTAGTTGTTCATAGTTTGCTACATTAGCTCTTAGTATGCTTAATTTATAACATCAGCTTTTAATCTGTTTTTTGCTTATCTTGTGACTGTTAGTATTTTACATGTAGTGCTAACTTAGTCTTGTATTTTAGTTGTATGCTTGTTATTTGTTATTTATTCTGTGTCTGTGTATGTCGGTTAAAAGCTCAACAGAGCTTATGTTTGTATGTTGTTTTAACCATGCCGACTCTAAATAAAACTTATTTATTTATTTATTTATGTATTCAAACGTGTTTAATGGTTTCCATCATTATAGTCTTTATATTAATTATTTCTCTATATATTGCGTTCCACAACTTGCAAAAAAGGGGTGGTGGTGTCTGATTTACCTGAGCATGTGGCAAATATAGATACTGCTTGCTAATTAAACATCTCTATCTTAACAGAAAAGGTCACGAAAATGTTAGTATTAACATGGTAGAATTCTATGCTTAAGTATCTTATTTTGATTCTCCATGTGCTTTCTTCAAGTTCGGTACGTACGACCCCCTCTTTGCAGTATCAGCTGTTTGCTGTACATGTGCTTCAGGAGATTGTCATTATTAATCTAAAATAAGGTTTACCTCTCTGCATCATTAGCCTGCAATGTGCGTGTGCATCATTCTCGTATTTGTCAACAAATAAGCTCTTTGGCGATGGCGATTTCCAAATATGGGCATTGAAGGGGTGGAGCCTAGCAAGACTGACAAGCGCCAAAATCATATTACAATCGACGTATTCAAAATAATGATATAGTCACAATCTGGACAGTCAATAGATATATATGTTAATCTTACTGTCACAAAACGAACAAGGAATACGTGCATTAGATCTGCAGAGAAACATGTTTTTCCTTCGGGCAGTTCACCCATGAAGAGTACGTTTCCATGGATGCAACGTCGTTACGTAGCATATTAGAAAGGGGAGCAACTCGTATGAAACAAACCGAAGTGAAACAGCCTTAACACACCTGCGATAATAAAGCGTAATAATATAGATGAAAACTAGATGTGTCGGAACGACACGAATTTCCCCGCCGTGAATATTAAGGAGGCTCGCAAATGTTTCACCCTTTTTTAATTCCCTCAGTAATAAGCTAAGAATGACAAACTATTGTTTAAGATCTGTATACGCAAGCCTCCTTCAATTCACATACCAAAAATAAAGTGAATATCTCAAATTATAGTGAAAAAAAAGTGATGACAACTAAATATTTGCCAAATTTCATAGCTCAACGGCTGTAAGCTGGCCAAAAATCATTCAACCGGAATTAATATCAGACTTGATCTGTAGCATATGATTATACACTCTCATGCCAACAATCAAGTCAATATCTCAAATCAGAATGAAATAAAGTGGTGACAACTAAATATTTGGCCAAATTTCAAAGCCCAACTGCTGTAAGTTGGCCAATAATCATTCAACCGGAACGAATTTCAAAGTTGATCTGAACTTATGATTATACACTCATGCCAAAAGTCAAGTCAATATCTCAAATTATAGTGAAATAAAGTGGTGACAACTAAATATTTGGCAAAATTCCAAGTCCAAGGGCCATAACTCGGCCAAATATCATTGGACCGGAACGAAATGTAAATTTGATCTGTAACTCATCATTATACACTCGTATGCCAACAATCTGGTCAATATCTCCAAGCATTGCGAGAAAAAGTGGTGACAACTAAATATTTGGCCATATTTCAAAGTCCAAGGGCCATAACTCGGCCAAATTTGGACCGGAATGAAACCTCAACTTGATGTGTAGCTTATCACTATACACCCCCATACCAAATATCAAGTCAATATCTCAAAGCAGAGCGAAAAAAGTGGTCACAACTGTTTTATTTCCGAATTAGGGACATGGGTAACACTATATGTCCCAGCCACTTAGTGGCGGGGACTTAAACAGAAAGCATATAGATCATTTGTTCGTAATTCAGAAATAAATGAAAAAAGTCAGTTGAATTTGAGTGAAGTGGTATTGCTATCAATGTCCAATATCACATAATAATATTATACACATCGAGACAACCAAAATTGGGTGTGTGTGTGTGGTGGGGGGGGGATATGTCAGTCAGATATATGGTATATCATTTGACAGAGTAAAGTAAGCTACATAAAACGTGTATTAGATAAATCCAACATCACAGAAACAAAACATAAAGACTGTGACGGACGCCGAGTGGTGGCAAA
This sequence comes from Bathymodiolus brooksi, assembly GCA_963680875.1. NCBI lineage: Eukaryota > Metazoa > Mollusca > Bivalvia > Mytilida > Modiolidae > Bathymodiolus > Bathymodiolus brooksi. The sequence goes on along the minus strand of OY804589.1, from coordinate 54,481,666 downwards.
CTTGTATTGATAATATATGGAGCACACAACTTAGACTTTCAATATAAACATTTATTTTTGAAAACAATTAATAATTAATAAAGATAATGAAAAAAATAAAAATAAAAATAAACAGTAATAATACAAGTCACAGTCAATACATCGGACACATGCCACCAATCACGATTGTTCACTAAACGTCCAACAATGTAGCTCCATAGCTCCACATCTCCACAGTCATACGGCAATATTTCAAGATACGCTAATCACATATTATTAATCAAACAGGAAACATTTAACAGGACACATAACACAGGAAACGTAACACACAAACGTAACCTTCGAATATAATATTCATATTAAACTCGCTGTACATTATATCAGCATATTATTATACTTATGTGCATACATATATATATATATATATGCGTATTTCAATAAACAGTTTATTTCTAAATTTGTATATATAAATATATAAACTAAATATATAAACGTTATATATATACTTTCATATTTCTAAATTTCTATATTGATATTATCCTGTTTTTACAATATATACACTCCGACCAAAGTTAAGCACCACCCTATATTTTATCGATATATTTGTTTACATCAATACTGTTAAACCAATCAAATAGATATCACCATTGTTCTTACACTTCTTATAAGACTACACGAAGGGCTCTAAAATTACCAATCTACGAAGTATTTATCATCCTGAAAGACGTGACTATGACGTGGCAAAAATGGGGTTCAAAACAGGCGCTGGTAAAACGTAAAACCAGTTTGTCTTTGATGGAAGTTTTTAACATTGCATTAAAATGCAGAGTCCTCAAATTTTAAGAACTTTTAAATGCATCTATTGTGCGTATGGGTAAGGCATACAAATCAATAACGAGTATATCCACCGCGTTTATTGTGAAGTTCTGTAACACGCCTCGTCATGCTTCGCACAAGACGCCTAAGCCCTTCTTGGGGGAACTGTAAGATAGCAGTTCTTAATTCGTCAATATTTTGACATTTTGAATTGTGTTGGTTAATTATTTGGCCAATAAAGTCCCATATATGCACTATAGGGTTCATGTATGGCGACATCGCCTGCCATGGAATTGTCTGAACAGCCGCTTGCTTGAAAAATGTTGTCCAATTCGGGTTCTATGCGGCCTAGCGTTGTCGTCCATGAACATTGGCCTGTCAACCAACGCATGATTGTCGAAATGGGGGCCTACGCGTGGAGCGAACACATTGTCACTGTATATTTGGCCTGCCAGATTACCAGCAAGAACGTACAAGTTCAACTTACAGTCAAAGGGAAAACAACCCCCGACAGTTACACCTCCACCCCAAAAAGCAGTTGTGCCCACAATGTGGTTGTCCTGAAATGAAGTGTTTTGTTGGCGCCAAACCCTTGCACGACCGTCGGTAGGGTGTAACAAAAAACCACTTTCATCAGACCAGTGGACCCGTTTCCATGTGCTAATAGTCTACCCCAAATGATCATGTGACCAGTCAAATCAAGCATGGCGATGACGTAGTGTCAACTGTGGACGTTTTATGGGTCGTCGCGCTCGCATTCCCTGATGGTGGAGGCGTCTGATTACAGTGCGTGTGATAATGTGGCATCCAAACGCTAAATTATCACGACGTGCACCAGCTGTACTGAACGGCCGTTGCCGCGCCCGTCTGGATATGAGCCGGTCCTCTCTCGGCGTCGTATTGTAAGGTCTACCTGCACATGGACGGTCAGTAACATTCCCCGTTTGACGAAAACGCTGCATCAGTCGTACAATGATATAATGGTTAACCCTGAAGTGATCTGCCACCCTTCTATGGCTAAAACCGGCATCTGTGCAATATATTGTGCTACCTGCAGGATTTTAGGCTGCTGTCCTGTCATTTGAACGCCTTTGGTTCTATTATCTTTTTGACTTGGCATGTTGCGGGTTCCAGTCAGTAAATGACGCACAGTTCTAGTTACACCATCTTATATCCAAAAACATGATACTATTTTTTTAAAATGACGTAAATTTCTTTAGTATCGTCGTATCTGATTGGAAAGTCATTCTGTATTTCGATTGGTCAGTTGTTTATGAAATGGAGCTTTCTGATTGGTTCCTTTTTCTCTATTCTGATTGGTGAATGAGCGATCGATTGAAGTATTCGTATTCTGTACCTTTAAGAACAGCATGGTAAATCTCCCAAATCTTCCATGCATCCGTGGGATACTGTTGTCCCGTTTGACTCGTGAAGGCAACTAACACTAGAACTCGACTTATATTGATAACACCGTCATTGAACCTGGTAGACGCATTCCTTCTATATGCCTGTACTCTATCGTTTTCCATGTCTGAATGATATATGTTTGCTTTTTTCTCTGTTTTCATAGGTTTTTGACTACGCATCCTCTTACTATAACCCATTTTTCAAACTTTAGCACTATACATGCACTTTGTGTATTGGTTAACCCTTGATCATTCGTTTCTTTGTTTGTTCTGATTGTCCCTGTGGGGCTCATATATTTACCCTTTGCATACCTCTAGTACTTTAATATGAGGTCCTTTTTTTGTTTTGTTTTATTTAAAGTTTTCTTGTTTGTATATGTATGTTTTGTAAATCGTTGTTTGTCCCTTTGTACTTTTTCTTTTGGCCATTGTGTTGTCTGTTCCTCTTCGATACACGGTTTCTGATTGCCGCTTTGGTATCTTCAAACTCTTCTTTGTATAATAGATGGGATCAGTTTTTAACTCCTTATAAAACATATACCATCAACTATTATGTGCATAAGATCAAACAATCCTGGATTATGTCCTCTAGTCCGTCTAGACCTTTGCATAACGATGCACCTAATTATAATTTACCAATATAATGCTGGGAAACCTAAACTTTGAATTAGAGAAAATATGACGGAGCACATACGCATGTTTGTCAGTGACTTGCGCTAGGTCGGTAGTTTTCTCCGGTTTCCTCCACAACGATATAACTGCAATATTGCTGAAAATGGCGTTAAAGACCAACATTTTTTAAAGATCGTACATAATCTTTGATTGACCGATCAATTTATATCACGGAATCACCTAACATCCATTGTCATAATATGGAAGATCCAACACAGTTATACAGTTTCAATTATTTTATAAATACAAAAAAATAATCACATACAACAATGTACAATTTAGCACAGCCAATGAACATTTTTTTTATTTTAAAAGAAAATCAATGGGGTGTATTATATTGACATCAATTTAACATCTTTAAAAGAAAATCAGTGAAGCATAACCCATTATATTTTCATTTATATTCAAAATAACTAGAACTTTACAGGTAAAAAAAGTTAATATTTCACAAAATAAAGTTTCACAAACATTTACACTTCACATTAGAATACTGTTAAACATTTCATGACAAATGCAAAATATTTAAACAATCCATATTTGGAGTCTATATCACAGTCCACACCACAGATTTAAATATCTAACGGGGGCTGTAGACACTCCATCTGCTATGATCAATCTGTAGGCTCCAGCATGGCTTCTATGTCGTACGTTGCCCTGTATGGGTAATACTTGAGGTCTTCTAGAATATCGATACAGAATTTCTCTATTTTTTCAAAAATGCATTGGTTAGGATGGTATACCCTTCGAGATAACTGTAACGCATGTTGGCCTCGCAGGTTCGTTCGTGACGTTGTAACGCCCAACAAGACTTCCAGAGTTTACCACATTTTCTGCAGGAAAAACGTTTTCTGTATGACCTCAGGTCTTTAATGTAGCTGAAATGGTCTTCAAAAAGATTGAAATACATTGTACTTTTGTGATTATATGGCGAACGCCGGTCATGTCGGCGTGAACATTCTGCCCATTTCGTCTTCTTTGAGCTCCTACACGAAAATATTTATTTCGTAAAATTGTTCGATGTCTTGTAGATCTTCAATTGCCACTCCGTTAGATTTATTTGGAGACTTCTGTTTATGTTGTAAATATTGGTGAAAAGATGTCTTTGTTGGAGATTCGACATCTCTAACAGGAGCTCCGCGGTGTACGGCCAGGCATCTCAATAAACACAGGTCGTCGTTGTAAGGTCCATGGGATCCGGTAATCAATGCAATCACTCCAGTAGTTGTTAGAATGTAATCAGGTAGAAGGACACTTGCGCCAATAGGATGCTCGTTGATTTTATTAACGTAAAATATAACGTTGGTGAGGAGGTGCACAAACCATTTGGTGTCAGGACGCTGTTGTCTGATATATTCCAATGTGTCGTGACGGTTCAACTCGTCCAGAAATTTGTCTAAATCTTCTTCGTTCCTGATTAGACTTGGAACAGCGAAAAAAATCGGGCGTTGCTTTGACTAGGATGGTAGTACCGTAATTCTCCAGTTTCGACGTTTCTCAAAATAAAACCAAATGAGACATTGATTCTGAAAGCCGACGTCTGTTGTGTGAAAATATGGCGTACCATCTCTGGAAAAGTGGAGGACGTTATATCGTTTAAGGTCAAACTGATATCGGTCCTGGACACGGTTTCCACTGTTTTCCTGAGTTTGGATGGTATTCCAGTGTCCTAGATATAGTAGTCTGGTTTCCTGGTCCTCTGGTAATATATTAGGTTCAACAGACGAAATGTTGGAAGACTGGGGACTGTGAATTTGTGGTCTTTTTGCAGGACTATTGGATGGTCCAGGTTCGGGGGATGCGGTTCTCTTAACTAGCATCATTGGCATCACTTCAGGTATTTCGTGCAGAGCTCAGTGACGGAGCATGTTTTCCCTTCTATTTAAAAAAATACCACAAACGGGACAGACAATTGTGTAGTTGTGGGATTCCTCGTGGCGTTTCTTAGTATCGGGACGGCTGAATTCCTTTCCGTAAATGTTGCAGGAATAGGTATGAGAAGGTTTGACGCGGGTTTACATGTGTCTAGTGAGATTGCTCTTCTCCGTAAACTGTTTTTGCACATGTGTCACACACGTACTTCTGAAACGATTAAATAGAAACTCACGTTATGTTTGGGTAAAAAGTTCAGTCGTATTTTTATTCCTGTTTTGAGATTTGATTGTCTTTTTGTTTGTGTGATGCATATATTTAGTGGAATGACCCTTCCTTAGTCTGGTAGTTTGTGTGTTTCTTTTTGTTTGACTTGCTATCTAATCGTGTATCTAAATAATTGATTCCCTACGGAACCTCGTTATTTTTTTTCCTTTTTTCATTAATCATACTATATTTAATAGTTATGTTTCATTTATCAAACCCAATGGAGCTTTGATTCAAATATAAACACATAATACAAATAAACACTTACGCTACTTTTATCCATCTTCATGCTTCTTTGAACCTGGAAAAGAATGTATATTTAATAAGACTACATACAATGTACCATCTGCCCTACATCACCGAAAATCGATTAAGAACTGAATGACATTAATACAACTACAATCGTTCCGGCTTATACACTTGAATGCTTTTAAAATTATAACAATATATAGTAAATTTATTCAAATCACTCGCATCGTATTTCATATTTCTGAAAGATTCATACTAAAAGTAAAAACTGTAAAAACGAAAATAATTTTACCTTTAGCAATATGCAAACTTTCCTCGTTTCTTCTTTTATTTGTATCAATTCTTTGTATTCTGAAAAAAAGAAGTTACGTTTCACAATCATCAGAATTTGGGAAAAAATACTAGTAAAAAAGCATTTGCAGAAAACTTGTTGAAATAAATAGTACCAACGAAAAATGATGGTACCTTATTTTTTTTCTGAAAAGGTACGGGTTTGATTTCCAATAGTTTGAAGGAAATTATGAGAATATTGATTAAAACGTGTAAATGGGAAACGGATGTTATCCATAGAAAACAACATGTCACAACACGATCAGCATACACGAGTATTGATTTTAATAAAATGTTTTCTGAATTAAAATCAACTAGTGAAAAGACTACATGAATTAATTTGAAGAAGATGATATTGATTAAAATATCATAGTAGGATTAAGATGCTTACCTTTGTTCGAATATAAATTCTCTATTCCACAAGATAAACACGTCCTGTCACTATGAAAGCTGAATCGAAAATGACGATTTTCAAATTGGAAAAAAAACAAAGGTTAACGTTTGAATTAGATTGGACGAAAGAAAGGGCTTCAACGAATGGTCAAAAATAAATGGTACGAACGCTCTCATTGGACCTATAAGGAGATATGTGGTTGGCTAATTGAAAGAGCGATTGTGGCATTTCATTCGTTGAATTCCAAAAATTTTCATTGGTCAATACTTCCGCGGGAAAAATAGAATGTCCTATCGGAAACCCCGAAAAGCTCCCGATTAGACCCCAAAGTGCTTCCGAAGAAAACACGCGGGAAAAAGATGGTGAGAAAAAAGGCGCGGAAAATGATCTCCCTTACACTTACGGTGATGCAACTTCCGGTGACGTCATTTCCGATGAAGTCACGATCAGCCTCACGATCCACCTCAAATACTAGCCCGATTCAACATGATATACTACTTACCATTGTATATATGATTGTGTTAGGTATATTGGCACAATATGTATATCAGATATCAGTGACATTTTATTGAACTTAATTAAACTTAGGCTTGAAATGCCATAAGTTAATGTTGATCTATATATATGCCATAATTCAAAAATACCAATCACGCTTCTTTTAATTAGCATATGGGAACTGGGGTTCATGTCGAGACTGGCCTCACTATACAAAGACGTGTGTTGGAGGAACAAGGACACGATATATAACCTGTGACAATCCAGTACCAGCAAATGGTGGTTCTCCTTGCCTAGAATTGGGATCTGAAACGGTATCATGCTCTACAACTATTATATGCACCGGTATTTGTTAGAATTGTGTGCGCATGCAATTACTCACTGTCCTAACATTCTCTTTTGTATACATTAGTGTGTAAATAATGAAGAGTGCACGAATAAAACGAAATATGCAGGAGAGTATGCAAATTAGCTAAATCCGTATGGTAAGCACAATTGTTCAGCGTAATATTCAATACATTTCTGATATCAAAGATATTCCTTGGGGAACAGACAAATATAAGAAACAAAGCAAAAATTACAATAATCAATACACATATTATCAGAGTATTTGCATAATTATTTCATCACCAGGTCAAATAATACTAAGACACATATTATCACAGTATTTACATAATTAAATCATCACAGTCAGGTAATACAAAGAAATATATCAACACAATATTTACATAGTTAATTCATCACATAGTCACTTAATACAAAGAAACATATCAACACATTATTTACATAAGTAATTCATCACAGTGTCAGGTAATACAAAGATACATATCAACACAGTATGTACATAATTAATTCATCACAGAGTCAGGTAATACAAAGACACATATCAACACAATATTTAAATAATTAATTCATCACAGAGTCAGGTAATACAAAGACACATATCAACACAATATTTAAAAATTAATTCATCACAGAGTCAGGTAATACAAAGACACATATAAACACACTGTTTACATAATTAATTCATCACAGAGTCAGGTAATACGAAGACACATATCAACACAATATTTACATGATTAATTCAGAGTCAGGTAATACGAAGACACATATCAACACAGTATTTACATGATTAATTCAGAGTAAGGTAATATAAATAATGGTCATGCACACTAAGTCTATCTACGTGTTTCTTACTATTACTGGGTCGATACCTCTATTGGTGGACTATTAGTCCCCGGAGGTATCATCCACCCAGTAATCAGTGTCTCGACACTGACATGGTTTATTAGATATATACCAACTACGTTATTATTATTATAACGTATGATGCTTTACTTCAACGGTCCCATGCTTTGCAACCATCTTATGCCCAGGTATTTGTTAAAGCTATATGAACAACATAGGAAATCAACAGATATATTTGATATTTTATTGAAATTTGCTGTGCTTAAGCTCGAAAAGTCATAAATCAACCTTAAACAACAACGTCTATGATTTTACTATTGGTAAATGGAAACTTGGGTTCGTGGGGAAGCTGGACTCTGTGCACAATAACGGAGGAACAAGGACACGGTATACATGTGTGTAGATCCTGTAATAATCTGTCACCTGTAAATGCCGTTTCTCCTTGCCTAGGATTGGATAATGAAACTGTTTCTTGTTCTACAACCATCTCATGTCCAGGTATGTGTTAGAGATACATGTGTATGCATTTACCCACTGCCCTAACGTAGTCGATGCAACTGATGTATATAATGTAGACTCGACGTTCGTCCTATAGAATAATAAAATATATACAAGAGATTATTCAAATTAGGGGTCTTTTTCAAGGTAATAGCAAATATCTTTGAACTGTACATGTGTACCCCGGACGCTTAAATAGTATGACTTAGGCAGATAAAATGAAACAAAAGATTAAAATATTCATATATCAGGTCACGTTTATTTTGTGTGCACAACTTATGTAACAGCAGCAATATCATATGCCACTGGTGTAAAATTGGATATTGAACGGAACATTTCTGATTTTATATGTAAAGACAAATAAATTATTTCATTCTCACAAAACTGTCCCGTGGTAAAACAACAGCTACTTTTGTAGTCATGTATGCCTCTTCAGCGATTTTTGCTTTCTCTTGTTCTTATTAAATAAGAGAAATGCCTTAGAAAAATCTACTGTATACTAGTTTAACCCCGTCACGTTTTATTAAAGTACCTGAAATAAGCCAGGAGGGGTCATTTATATGTGTGTTAGAGATATCGAATTTACCTATTTCTACGATTTTTCTATTTAATGTTGGAACTGTTCCGACAGTGTTATATTTTTTTTTTCATTTTATTGTAGGTTGTGAAAACAAAATCAATGATAATGATGTTATGGCTTACTTCTCCTAACAGCTGAGTTGAAATTGCATTCATCAAAATAAGATAGTTGCGGTCCCTCTTCCGTAATTAAAATCGCCAAAATGAAATACAATCGAATTGATATAAATCGGTGACTTGCTTCAATCTCATTTATAATACACCTTGAAATCCTTTCAAACTTGAACATCACGTTCACGATTTTTGATTACAACACTAATTCACTAAAGCGTACATTTTTTCCTGTTCTAGTTAAAGGCCTTTATCAAACAGAATCATACAGTTTACATGTAATACAGTTAGTACGCATTTAAATCACATAAGGATATTTCTATTTTTCACACGTCGGGGTGTAGGGTCGTTATTTGTGCATGGGAAACATTAATTATATATCATTATTATATTATATTTGTTTATTAGCAAAGCACACAAATGCTATGGCCGTTACATAGATAATACAAACAGAAAACAGCATGACATAATGTATAACAGGAAAACATAGCAGAGGTCAAACATTATTTATATATACATATTTATGTTTATGGATCATTCCCAAAGTACAAAAAACATATGAAATTGCAAACCCTATTGACTGGCTATATGCTACCTGTCAAGTATATTTTTGCATGCAAACAATAAATTATGCACTTGACAGAACGCATTGTCAAGGCCCCGGGTGGGTAGTTCCCTTTGACTTGAGCACGTGGACTGAAGGGAATGAAATTGGTCAAAAGTTTGAATTAGACGAAAAAGGGGAAACTTTAAATAATTTATGGTATGGTTGTCACCTGCTTAGATGTTTGTATAATATACTTTATTTCTTGTGACTGTATGATGAATTCTTCATCATTCTATACAATATATAAAAAAATGCTTAGTTAAATTGCTGTCAAATTATAATATTAAGTATATATGTACCATCTACACACGCTTAAACACACGTCTTATGTCTATCTCTAGATTTTCCTTACGAGACAAGGTAACACTTCGTCTATTGAAGCTATATTTTTATATAGCGAATGTGACCGATTGGTCTAGGACGCTGGACATAAGGCTAAGCGAGTTGTGCTACAGTGTATCAATGGTGTGAGTTCAAATACCGTCGATGGAAGAACAAAATTTATCAGAAAGATATAGTTCGAACACGGTGTGTTTTAATCTAATATACATAGATGTAGTCGAATGGTCTAGGGCGCTGGACGTAAGGCTAAGCGAATGGTGCTGCAGTGTAACAATGGTGTGGGTTCAAATCCCGTCGAGGGAAGAACAAAAATTTGACAGCTCTAAAATCTAATTCTAACACTGTTTGGTTTAATTTTCAGACGTATATATATATATATATATATATATATAAATAAACGTCTGAAAAAGTAGCCAACGTATGAACCTACGGGATGTCCGATCGGAAACAAGTGCTAACGATACTGTGCAAACAAACAAAAATGATAAATAAACGTCTAAAATGTTAGCACAACGATATCAAAAAAGATGTTAAAATGTAACAAAAATAACTATAAGTCTACAAAAAGACTATAGTTATAATTAAATCGATGGATATTTCGCTTGATCGACAAGCTTTATCAGCGTCTGTAATTAGTCTTTTAGATCTCCCTTTTCATGTTGCTCATGCTCAGTAACATATCACCTTCGTCAATTGTTCAATTGTTTTAGCTCATCAATGATCATGAGATTAACTTAGAAAAATAGTACGAAACGTGCAATATTTAGTTAATTTTAATTAATTTATTCATTATTTATTTATTTATTTATTCATTTATTTATTTATTTATTTATTTATTTATTTATTTATTTATTTATTTATTTATTTATTTATTTATTTATTTATTCATGTGAATGTAAATAAATTATTCGTTTGTATGCATTTTTTTTCTTTTCTGATATCTTATTTGAGAACCTGTCGCGTACCCCGTGTTCCCGTACTTCTTGACAATTTGACTCAGGTACATGTTCAAAGGCAAGACGGACGGGTTTGGACTGAATCTTTTTCATTCAAATAGTCGCTTCTGATTAGTTGTCAGGATTTTTCAAACCTTAACTAGACAATATCAATACATAAATACACAAATAGCCCTATACCACATTGTAGATGTATTTTAACCTTAGCTATAAGATGGATGACAAGGCTTGAGTGAGTGAGTGAGTGATTGTCGTTTAAGGTATATTCATCAATTTTTCAGCTAAATCATGGCTAGAACAAGTTAATTTTCAATGATATGATGATGAGGTCCGCCTTGTACTTTACCAACACGCTGAGTTGGATTTTTTATAGTGCTAGCTCACTATAGCAACAGTCTGCGGGTAGAAATATCGTTCCACTCGGACATATTATTCTGATTCCGAGCCAAGCAGTCTTTGTTCTTTCTCCTTAATACTACGTGCTTAGCGGAGAAGCAATACATACCAATTTCATAGTCTTTGGCTGTATCCGACTAGGGATCGAACCCACGATCTACCGCACTCGAGGCGAGCATGCTAACCATTACGCCAGCGATACGGTTGAAGATGACAAGGACGTCTTACCTTTGATAATAATGCTGTAGTATCATCATACAAAATGTTTGATCGCTTCATTACCTTGCAGATTTCTGGTTCATTTTAGTTGATCAAGCTTCTGAGCATCTTACTAAACGATTTCCACCGTTTGGATATTTATCGTTGAGGTCAAAATTGCTCGAAAATTGACTAAGCCAGCCGTTCTGTTCCAAAGATATATTACAGTTGTTTGAGGAGAGCATATGCATTTTGGATTCCGTATGGTGAAACTCCAGAGTCTTTTCAAAGACTGGTGTCAGAGAATTTGAGACTAAACAGAAGAAGCAGATTCACAGCAGGAAATATAAACGCTGAAAAGAGGGCTTTGATTACATAAATTTGGCTGAGACTTTATCCAACCTACGCCCCTTTTTCAATATGCTTTGGAGTCAGTGTTTCAACTGTTGACAGAGTTTTAAATTGAACTTAGGCAGACTTATGGGAAGTGTGTAATTGTGAAATTCAATGGCCAACCATCCCAGTATGTTCGTCTGAAATGCCTTTGTGGGTGTAATTCACGGAACTTCACATGAAATACAAATTTCACCCAATGAACCAAAGCAGCAATTCTATCCTTACCCAGGTAAAAAATATAATAGTGAAAACGAGTAACGGACAGACCATTTAAAGGGGCTATGGTTTCTACCATAGAGTAAAAAAAAGTAAAAAAAACCTTTTCAAGTTAAGCGGTCGGTCTCTAAAGACATATTCTAAAGTAATCTAAATTAGATTCGATTCGAAGCGATAACAATGTTCGTTCGCAGTTTAAGTTATCATATTTTCGTTATCCATATGTAAATCAAATGATGATTTATAGATGCAGCAAATAAACTAGATTATTCAAACTGGTTCTAAAGATTGTATGAAATTGTACCAAAATAATAAAATATTTTTATATTTATTATATCTTTGCAACATAATACTTGATTCATATATACCTTATATGTTATCATCGATAACGGGGACACCATAGTTCATGTACAATCTGCATTTCATGGTCACGAAAATGACCCAAACTATTATCGCCAAGTAGCGCCCATTGGACTAGATACACTAACTAACCTTCGTGTGGTTTTTTTTTAATATGTCGGACAACAGAACATACATTATCTATTTCATCAAAGCAATTTATCTAAATTCGTTTTCAAATATCTATATATTATGCTTTTGAACTTATATATATATTAAAATCTGGAATAGTATTTTTGATGCATTTTTGATGTAGCAAATTTCCTTGACTATTACTTGGAACAACTGTGTGTTGTAGAACAATTTTATTCCGAATGACGAAAAGTAAATTGATTTCATGGTAGGTCAAGTTCCTAGGATACAGTGTTTAACTATTATTGGATTATTTATCAATAAGAAAGATGTCAGCGTATCTGCAAAAATACATCTACGGTAAAAGGGGTATCTGGGTGCGTAGAAATACCGCAAAGAACCTCCTTAGTGCACTCAGGACATATAAACTGCACTAAGGACATGTTAGAATGGTGCAAATAACACAAAGGAGGTTCACAATGATAGATAATACAATATTTTGCCTATTTCCTAAAATTGATTTTGATTGATTAAAATATATTAAAATTATAGCATATTTTCTTGGCGCGTGGCGACAGCCAATTAAATACCTCTGATTACACAAGGCAGATCATGTTCAGTCAAGCGTTTCAGTTTATGGCTTGTGTAGTTGTTTAATAGATAATGTGCATGGTGATTGTCTGCTATTTATCTATGAACTATGATCAACTAATTATATACAAATAAAAATGAAATCTGAAAGCTTATATTTTATATAATATAATTTATTACTATTAGTCATACAACAATAACAATCCTTTAAAGGTTACTTTTACGCGGTACTTTTTATTATCTCAATTTTAATGTCATTTTAGATGTAATGCGGGATGGTCCTAGCTGTTACTGCTTACGAGCCAAACGTTTCACATTGGGTACTGTCAGTTTCCCGTCCGATGACTGGAACATTTTTGTGTTTACGTTTCGGTTCTTTAAGAATCTGGCGAAGATATTTTCGTTTTCTGTTGTTGTTTTGCTGGTCCATACGGTGTGGGGTACATATAAATGTTGAAATGCACATTCTAGTTCATAACTTCCTTGTCTAAATAAGGCTTTTTTAAGTCAGCAAAGTGTAAACGGACAATGTCATGAATAGTATTGACTAGCTCTAGAAGGCGTTGAGGTTTCCAGTCTGTAGATATCTTGAATCTATGATTCATTCTTTCACAGTTATTGTTGGTCCACAGTCGTGTGTTGGTTCCTTGCCTTGATGGTCTAATCACGTGTTCTAACATTCTGGTTTTCAGCTTGGAGTTAAAGTATTCCGCAAACACTGGGAAACTGCTGCAAAGATTTTCGGATCTAACGTCGATATCTGTGGTGTCGTCTGCATTGATGATGCCATTGTCCCCGAAAAGAGTAGACATTATATCACTACGCTGGTCTTTTGTAATTGGTAGTTTATTCTTTATATGGTCAGTGACATTGTTTTTAATAAGTTTCGAGCACAAAAGTCTGGCTGCATTCGGGAAGACATTGTTGATTGCTTTTGTAAGTCCACCTTCGTCATCACTGCCAATACGGATGTCGATGCACTGTACATTGCTGTCCAAGCGAGCTTTCACGGGCGCAAAGAATGTGCTGTACGTAAAATACGACGCGCCCCAATGGAAGAAGACTGGTCCCAAAAATATAGGATTGTCTCTAGATGACTTATTCACAACTTTTATGATTTCGGAAGAAGTTAACCTGGTTTTATAACAGCGACGGGACTTAATATAAAAGCAAACTCTGAATTTCCATGTATGTTACTTTCTTAAAACATATACTGGTATCATATTTAAGGATGGTTAACATACTTCGCCCCCCTGAAAAAAAATCAACAAAATACAATGTGTTCTTTTTGAGGCTCTACTCATTTCGATTCATGAACTTTGACAATTAAATCAATCAAATATTCTTAGACTCGTCCATTTCGCAAATGAGACTGGTATTACTATTGGATGTTTGGATTTCTTTAACAATTAATATTTCTTTTTGTAATAATAATTCATAGAACTATTCGTCGAAAGTTTGAAATATTGCGAAGTCAATTAAAGGAGCAGCTTATAAATAAATGCATGTATATTTATAAGGTTTTAATTACTAGAAAAGAATTTTGAATAGAAATCAAAAGGACAATAAAGAAAAACATCGACATTTTTCATTAATCGATAACCTTTAATCACAACTTTTTATTGTGTATTAACAAGTACGTGGTAGTTTTTTGTAAGAAAAGGGGGAATTAATATAGCTCTTTCTCAAATGATACCGGTATTATTACTGAATGTTTGGATCTTTAACAAGCAATTACATTTATTTTTATAATAACGAATATAACTTTTTGAACGAAAGTTTAAATATTGCAAAACTAATAAAAGGAGCGCCGTAAATTGTTTTTATAAATACATGTATAAGGTGTTAATCACTAGGAAAGAAATGTTGATTAATGAATAAATAACTCGAAATATAAAAAAGATCATGTGACTCTTTCAGTGACTTTCTTTTTAATACTGAAATTAACGTATTTGTAATTTTAATGTACGTTACTTTACATTGAAAATTACATGTTTTATTCATTATAAATTTTGAAAAATTACGACAATGGTGACATCTAGAAGAAAAACAATTACCCCTCCTGAAGTCTTTGCTGGGATAAATCATAGTTGAATGCACAGGACATCCAAGGTCGCCAGGCCATTACACAGATGTTTAAAATTTAATTCGCTATTATCCAATATATCGTAAATACGAAGCAATGCGACCAAAATTTTCCGTTTTAGATTTTATTAGTCTTGTGAGAACATGTTGTAAGAATAATATGGTTTGAGTAATTTTTTGAAGTATTTTTAAGTAACAACTTAAAACGGTTCTTAAAACAAACAAGTCACACAATTTGATTGCAACAACAACTATGTGTAGGATTATAATTGTTTTAGTAATGATATAACAACTTTTACTAATGAATACGGTAGCTTCTTATTTGTTCAACAATATGACTCCGGTAAAGATTAAAAGAAACTAACGGGTGTATATCGCTCTGATTGATTGCTCCTGACAAGGTGATAATTAGAATAAACAACTAGAACAATATGGCACATACCGATGAAAAAGACGTATAACTCGCTAATTACATAGAATAAAACCACGTTTTTATTAATATACACTGTATACTTAATTTTATATTATCTTTCATTTAAAACGTCCTTTGTGCTATTTGCACCACTCTAACATGTCATTAGTGCAGTTTATAGGTCATTAGTGCACTAAGAAGGTCCATTGCGGTATTTCTACACACCGCGGTAAAAGAGTGGAAACATATTCCTTCTTAAGAGAAGATCATAGAATATATTTACGCTATCAAATTTATTTCTATTAGGGTTAAGGATAGGGTTATGGTGTTTCACCACCGACCTGTTGCAAGCCACTGAGAAACTTCATGATATAATGCTGCATCGAGTACACCTCGCCATTAGAGGGATTCGAAATCACAACATTAGTGGTGATAAGGTAGTTCTAAATCCAACTACTATATGATCACGACCACGACTGTCCCTATTTTTCTATTAAAATGTAATAACATAGATGAAAAAAGAAACCATGTAGATAATTAGTCTGTAATTCATGAAGTAAATGTCAGTTGGATTTGAGTAAAGTGATTTTGTAATCAATGTTCAATATAACAAAATAACAAATATACATTTTGAGACAACCAAAAATGGGGGGGGGTGGGGTCAGTCAGATATATACTATATCATTTGACTGAGTAGAGCAACAGAGAAAGTGTATTAGATAAACCCAACATCAGAGAAACAAAACGTAAAGAGGTACCATAAGGGAGTTGGTAATATTACCTGATCACGACACGAATAAATAAACAAACAGGTTATAATATTTTCTAAAGGCAAGACATAATCAGTTACATAGTATATATATTGTTTGCAATTGCACGGTCTTGTACACACGTATTTAAATTGTACACATACATCTACTTCCGTGTTAAGGTTTCTGAATTTATTAAATTATTGAAATGTTGGGACTAATTTTATTACTGGCTTTAACAGTTTGTTCATCCAACGCTGGTAAGTGGTTATTTAGAAAGAAACATATTTGTAACTTATAGAAGTAATCAAAGCTATTAACCAATATTACCCCTCCCCCTCCCGCCCTACACACACACAGACGCAAGCATATTACATTCCAACAACACCAATACAGTGTTCTAACAATGAAGTGAACGATATAATAAGGAACAATTAAAATTTTAGGAAACAACCCAGTTATTTATCTGCCTCAGTTCTGTCACCTTTATTTATTTGATATTGATTTGTTTACTTTCTTTCGGAAACTGAAGTAAACATGTTTGTATTTTATATATATATATATCTCTTTACCATGTACATTGTAATTTGGTCACAAGAAATACAAATATTTGTCACCGTGATTTCTTAAATAACAAACACTATGTATTAATAATAGTGTGAGACAGATATAGATAGGTAGTCCTGACGGTGTCATCGACAAATGTAGACTAATGTAATTATGTAGTGGAGAATACATTCCAACTGTAGATTCTTAAGAATAATCAACGAGTTGATTATTTTTTTTAGAATATACAAGTTGGAGTGTATTCTCTTACGTAATACATTTCTATCTGCAACAGTGTTTTCATTTTATATGTTTACCTTTTAAATGTTCAGAAAGCTAATAAGTCACAATTAGCGAAAAATAACACAATTGTATCGCATCCGTGCTGTCGATTCCCGTTTATATTTAGATATTTCAAGGTTTTTCAAGTGAATAGAATAGTTTATGTAACGGAGAATACAATTCAACTGTAGATTCTTCAAAATAATCAACGAGACCCATAAGGGTCGGGTTGATTATTTTTAAGAATCTACAAGTTGGAGTCTATTCTCTTACATAATACATTTCCATATGCAACAGTGTTTTCACTTTCGGTACTGGTAGACTGAGAAATGAAACGAAACGAAAACAAAATCCAACGAAATCTGTAATGTAAGAAAACGAAATTCAACGAAAAGAAACGAAATCTGTAAAGTAAGAAATAAAAATATAGCGAAAAGAAATGACGAAATTTGTAAAGTAAGAAAACAAAATATAACGAAAAGACACAGGGAAATACTGGTATCAGTTGCTAGACAAACACAATTTTTAGTAATCCAATCCTATCTAAGTAACTAAAATAAACCTCAATTTCTACTAGCTCAGCCAAATATTTAGGGGCCTTGGGCAACTGGGCCTCTGATAAGTTCCATCCCTGAGTATTTGATGTTTTGATGGAGTAGTACATGTTTTCTTTTGTATGTTGTTAATTTTTCCGTTTTATTGGGGGTGGTTTTTTTGCAAGCCTACATTTGTATATTTCAAAGCGAAACGACCTCCACTCACAATACTACCCGATGTGCATATGCATAAGGCAGTATCATCAACTTTCAGGGTTGCGCTTGTGGTCAGTTTTCCGACGAAGAAATGTGGTGATGGAAATCGATGTTCAGTGAGTGTCCAGAGGGAGGAGGGATGTTGTTTATTATCACAAATGGATGACAAGTCATAACTTTTTCGATTTTGGAGTTACCTGTTCAACTTTTATTTCAATTTGTCCGAATATAAGAAACACTGGGCTTTATTTTCATCTAGGTTTTTATTTTGTTAAACTTCGGAAAAATGAAGAAAATGTCTTTTCACAAGTACCAAAATAGCCTCCAGATATAAAATGCACCCTTTTGGGTTGAAAACTGATCTGATAGTTACATTCTTATATAGGTCATTATCAAAATACACGCACTTTTCTGCTGTTACGCAATTAAAAGACAAATATCAACCAAACTGATTGGAGAAAACATGCTTTGCATGAAGGCACATCAGCTTTCTATAGTTTTACCATCTAAATCCAGATTGGTCCAATTGCAAATTCATACTTGCTACAACGAAGACCTATTTTTTTCCTTGATGTTACGTGTTATTTTTCCAAAATCACTTACTGCAGGTCAATTGCACTATTCAGATGTAATGATTTTTTTCGATCTTTATATTATTTTTTATCTATTCCTAAACCTCTAATAGCACAACATTATTCTTGTTTAATATATATTTAAATTTAAAAAGAAAATCAGCATAAACCAGCTGTTATAGATTTTCATGTCTGTGGTGTTACCCTTCCTATTAAGGCTGGTAAGAGTTATCTGTTTTGTCAAATTTGAAGGAAAATTAGTTTCTCACTTTGCTTATTTCCTGTTTCAGGACAAAAATACAAGTGATACATAAACTAATATACAATCGAAAAAGTACGTGCGATTGGCATAGTATATGCATTATATATCTGTGGTGTACTAGTAGTGTATCGGTCACTATATACATATTACCCCCTATGCTAATCCATGCTTCCCTCCTGATCCACCTCAGTGACTAATTACGGCTCTCACACCTGTCTCTATCGATAATGAAGAATTCCAAACCGAGTAAATTTACATAATTTATGTAGATTAATATATTATTCTAAGTATTGTATATGGGTTTTAACACCGTGTTTTAATTAGCAATAATTATGTAATTGATAATTCACAACACACTGAATATAATTACCATAAACACTTCAAAAATCAATCGTGACGACCGAAATGTACCACCTGTCTCAATCAATAATGAAAGCAATAATTTTCTCCGTCAGGGATTTACAAATTTAAATAGTTTATGTTGATTACATACCCCTACAGGTTAGCCCCTTCCAGAGGCTAACTCTGGAAAACTATAGTTAGACAATTTTCAGTCTTTAGACAAATGGAAATCCAATATGTCAACCTCTATTGTTTGTTGAGATATGTGTAATAAAGATATACAGGGGGGGGGGGGGTTATAGATTTTGAAATATTTCACTGTGTACTTCGGGTTCGGTTTTTCAATGGTCGTATCAAGATATAAATATATTTAATATTATGTCTAATTGGTGTATTGTTATTAGTTTATGTATTTAATTGATAATATTTTGACATGATGAGGTTCACCTGTGTTGATTGTGTATTGATTAAAGTTCAACGTGTTCGTACTTGAATTATCATCTGCTTGTGAAAACCTTTGAGGTGTGACTGATGTTTGTATGTTGTGTGTGCGAAGGGATTTGAAAATATTTTCAATAAAATGTTGTTTGTTGGGGTATTATTTAGGCCTTGTCTTTATTATTATATTCTTAGAACAAAATAGATAATTTTATTTGTGATATTTATGCTGTCCCAATCGATTTATCTTTTTATATCAAATATAGCATATATATGCTAACATGTAGTGGTGTAAAGGTTATCATCCAATGACAATTCCTTGGCTTTGCACCTGTATACACGAATGGGTCAATATAGCGACTGTTGTGTTCATCTTATTGGAATGTAATGTAAAGTTAATATTTCCTCATAAAATCTAGGAATTTCATTTTAACATAACGAATAATTATTTTCATAATTATTTTCTTCTATAGAAATCAATAATTAACAAATGTATTCAAATGAACCACTGTAATATGTACATTTTACTTGGAGAACAATTGATAAACCCTTATTAAAAATATAATTTCGCACGTTGCTTACAATTAAGATGGTCTAAATCTTTCCAGGATAATTCTCCAACAAATGTGTGTGCTTCATTGTGTCATCAACATTACTTGCATTTAAGGACAAAGAAAGTTCAAATGAAAAATAAACAGACATTTTTACAATATTTTTGCATCTCATTTCATTGATATTATCTGTCGAGGAAATACTTGCAATATCGACGTACATATTACAGTGGTGTCATTTGAGTACATTTGATATTTATTGATTCCGATAGAAGAATATAATTATGAAAATAATTATTCGTTATGTTAAAATGAAATCCCTAGATTTTATGAGGAAATATTAACTTTACATTACATTCCAACAAGATGAACACAACAGTCGCTATATTGACCCTTTCGTGTATACAGGTGCAAAGCCAACGAATTGTCATTGGATGATAACCTTTACACCACTACATGTTAGCATATATATGTTATATTTGATATAAAGAGATAAATCGATTGGGACAGCATAAATATCACAAATACAATTTCTCTATTTTGTTTTAAAAATATAATAATAAAGACAAGGCCTAAATAATACCTTAAAAAACAACATTTTATTGAAAAAGATTTTCAAATCCCTTCGCACACACAACATACAAACATCATCAGTCACACCTCAAAGGTTTTCACAAGCAGATGATAATTCAAGTACGAACACGTTGAACTTTAATCAATACACAATCAACTCAGGTGAACACCATAATGTCAAAATATTACCAATTAAATACATAAACTAATAACAATACACCAATTAAACATAATATTAAATATATTTATATCTTGATACGATCATTGGAAAACCGAACCCGAAGTACATAGTGAAACATTTCAAATTCTATACCCTCCCTTTATATCTTTATTACATATATCTCAATAAACAATAGAGGTTGTCATATTGGATTTCCATTTGTGTAAAGACTGAGGATTGTCTATCTATAGTTTTCCAGAGTTAGCCTCTGGAAGGGGCTAACCTGTAGGGGTTTCAATTAATCAACATAAACTATTTAAATTTGTAAATCCCTGACGGAGTAAATTATTGCTTCCATTATTGATTGAAACAGGTGGTACATTTCGGTCGTCATGATTGAAGGGTTTATGGTAATTATATTCAGTGTGTTGTGAATTATCAATTACATAATGATTGGTAATTAAAAAATGGTCTTAAAACCCATATACAATACTTAGAATAATAAATTAGTCTACATATATTATGTGAATTTACTCGGTTTGGAATTCTTCATTATCGATAGAAACAGGTGTGAGAGCCGTAATTAGTCACTGAGGTGGATCAGGAGGGACACATGGTTTAACATAGGGGGTAATAGGTATATATACTCTGTGGCAAATGAATTTGACTTGGGTTTGGTCTAGTAAACTTGAAGACGGTTCTAAATATGGGAATACTAATACTAACTATTTGACTATATTTAATATTGATGTGAATGACGCCGGTACTTATCGTTGTTTAGCTGGGACACAACGGCAACAAATAGGTCCTACTGTTACAGGTATGCATAGTAGATAAGACAAGTATATACCAATAACTACTACATCACGAAGGTTAATTACTGACACCTCTGTCAATTGTAGTAGCTGACAAAATTGCGGATGAATAACATTGAGGCCAATTCAAGTCTACATATCATTTTATTTTAATTGTTACATCATGATTATAAAGTACGTAATAGACATTCCTCATGTGGAATTATTTATCAATTGCCTAATGAAAAAGAAACATGTGTACATCACAGCAACATTTAAAGTCGAAATTGTGTCATTTATATTTGTACTTAAAAAGCCTAAGATGCACTGGATAAGCATAGTAATGTACTATGATGTTTGTAAATATCCTGTGATGATATTATTTAATACTTTATATTTATTGTAATCATTCGTATAATCTAGGTACCTGGACACAATGGACACAATGGACTACTTGTTCCAAGACATGTGGTGTTGGGGAATCGACAAGAAGTCGTACTTGCCAAGGTGGTGCATGTAGTGGAAGTGGTTTTGAAAGTATGGATTGTACAACTACACCATGCCCAGGTATTAATTTCAGACCCAAAGACATTATCATGTAATACAACTTTGTTTTCCTATATGTATCTACATGTATATGTATATAAGTTAATAATGACAACGACACAGCAAGAGTAATATGTCAATGTTTGTCGATATACAATCTAGATTATCGTTGTAAATATGATTGGGGGCAATACTATAATAAATAGATAAAAACAATAAAGAGAAAACACACGTTATCAATATGAAATGTTAGCATTTCCATTGCAAGTGATCCAGAGTTATAGATAATCATCATAAATGTCCATAGTTATTGTTGTATTATTTTCTTCATATTTCACTTCTTAGGGTTCGTAATTGTTCCATAATAGAAATATGACGCTACAATAAGACTGGGAAACAGCGGATGTATTCAACAAAATATTTAAATGTTCGATAATAAGCAGTTATCGATAAATATTCTCTGCTTATTGATATGTCGTTTTTCCGATATTGCATCAAAATTATTCATTATCTCCTGTATGAACTTAATCTTACCTGAAAATGGTCATTGTGATGTGCTGAAATTCAGATATGTTCCATTGAGGTTGCTTCCCTAGCTGGAGAAGGGTCATGTGTCATAAGCTCTATGATATCCAGCTCCATGGTGGTCCATGCTATAATAAACTGTAATAGCGAATGAATCAGCAATCACATTGCATAGCTTTGGCTTGTTTAAAGCGTATGCACAGGTGCAGGTTCAAATGTCTAAATTATTTTCTTCTATCGAAATCAATAATTAACAAATGTACTCAAATGACACCACTGTAATATGTACATTATACTTGGAGAACAATTGCTAAACCCTTATTAAAAATATAATTTCGCACGTTGCTTACAATTAAGATGGTCTAAATCTTCCCAGGATAAATCTTCAACAAATGTGTGCTTCATTGTGTCATAAAAATTACTTGCATCTAAGGACAAAGAAAGTTTAAATGAAAAATAAACAGACATTTTTACCATATTTTTGCATCTCATTTCATTGATATCTGTCGAGAAAATACTTGCAATAATGGCGTACATATTACAGTGGTGTCATTTGAGTACATTTGTTATTTATTGATTTCGATAGAAGAAAATAATTATGAAAATAATTATTCGTTATGTTAAAATGAAATCCCTAGATTTTATGAGGAAATATTAACTTTTACATTACATTCCAACAAGATGAACACAACAGTCGCAATATTGACCCATTCGTGTATACAGGTGCAAAGCCAAGGAATTGTCATGGGATGATAACCTTTAGACCACTACATGTTAGCATATATATGTTATATTTGATATATAAAGATAAATCGATTGGGACAGCATAAATATCACACATTTGTTTTCTCTATTTTGTTTTAAAAATATAATAATAAAGACAAGGCCTAAATAATACCTTAAAAAACAACATTTTATTGAAAAGATTTTCAAATACCTTCGCACACACAACATACAAACATCATCAGTCACACCTCAAAGATTTTCACAAGCAGATGATAATTCAAGTACGAACACGTTGAACTTTAATCAATACACAATCAACTCAGGTGTACCCCATCATGTCAACATATTACCAATTAAATACATAAACTAATAACAATACACCAATTAGATATCTTGATACGACCATTGGAAAACCGAAACCGAAGTACACAGTGAAACATTTCAAAATATATACCCCCCCTTTATATCTTTATTACACATATCTCAATAAACATTTCCATTTGTGTAAAGACTGGGAATTGTCTAACTGTAGTTTTTCAGAGTTAGCCTAGGGGGTTTCAATTAATCAACACAAACTATTTAAATTGGTAAATCCCGGACGGAGTAAATTATTGCTTCCATTATTGATTGAGACAGGTCGTACATTTCGGTCGTCATGATTGAAGGGTTTATGGTAATTATATTCAGTGTGTTGTGAATTATCAATTACATAATTATTGCTTATTAAAACACGGTGTTAAAACCCATATACAATACTTAGAATAATAGATTAATCTACATAAATTATGCAAATTTACTCGGTTTGGAATTCTTCATTATCGATAGAGACAGGTGTGGGAGCCGTAATTAGTCACTGGGGGATCAGCAGGAACAAATATTTTAACATAGGGGGTAATATGTCTATTGTGACCCGATACACTACTTGTACTTCTAACTACTTCTCTTTGTTAGAATTGAGAAAAATAAAAAAATATACAATACATTACACTTGGTATTCTTCACAGGATATAGTCAGGGAGAAATTATTTTCCTTTTATCCTGAAAATACTTACCTGTTTGTCTGTGGTGTTAGGGTTGCCATAAAGATTGTTCAACACCACAGCCATTTAGCAATAACATTGTGAATAAACACATTATTCCATAAACAGTAATATTCAGAACAAAATATTGCTCTTTAACCTATGCAGAGAAATTGTTCAAGCATCGTCATTTACTTATAAGATGTAGTTTAACAAGCTGATAAGAATATAATGTTTAGAACTGGTAACACCAGGGACATATCTTCATAGCACCATGGACATATCTTTATAGCACCATGGACCAAACTGATATCGTTCATGCATTAAACCAATTTGTTGAAAAACTGAATATTGTAGTGAAAACATATAAGAAAGCAAACAATATAGGTTCATAGTTGTGTTTTTTTTTCTTGAATTAAATGTTTACATTCATGAAGATGTCCCTGGTTTTACTTTTGTCATCTGTGGTGTTACCTCTTGTCAATGGTGTTACCTAATGTAAATTGCTTCATATAAAGGAAAAATGACATAATTGAAGTAAATCATAAATAAGGGTAATAACAAAATTATCGAATTGATAACTATGGATGAATCATGTTTTCTTAATATAAAGTGAAACAAACTACAATTATGAAAACTTGTTTGTTTCATAATGCAGCTTAAATAGGACTCCACAACTACATATCCAACTATTGTGAGACAACTGATGCTACAAGGAAAATATCCTAAATTGTGCATAAGTATATTATGTATGTAACCATATTTTACATAAAAATTATTTTTCATTTTACTAAAAAGAATAATTTTATGCTGGTAGCACCACGAACTGAAAGGTATGAGGGAGTGCTATATATCTAGAAATAATTTTTTTTCATGGAGGTTTTCTCGACTGCATATTATGTGAATATGTCATTGTAATGTAGGAAAAACTAATAGGCTAAAGCAAAACGGGAACGGGTCCTATATCAATAACGCCAATAGTTTAAAAAAGTCAAGTAAGTGGCTATGGTTTCTGGACTAAATTGTTCATGGTTTGCATTTCTCAACAATATGGTTTTAAGATACAGGGGCGAATCCAGGATTTCATGTTAGAATAAAAAATGATAATAATCGGCGGACTGAGCGAGGCGAGAAATATTTTTAGTATCAAGATTTCTTGCAAAAATCGTATTTTTTTCTATTTGTAGGGGGGCATACGCCCCAAACCCCCGCCTGACTAGTAATCCATATAGCTATTAAGATATTTTGAACCATTCATTTACAAAGCAACAATTCTAACTTGTAGGTGGTATTCAGTTGGATTAGAGTCAAGGCCTCAATGTCCGCCAAATGTCAATGAGTTCCATTCAAACTCCATATTATTTCGAAGGACAATACTTTATACTTTAAAACAATATAGATACTTTACTGATCTAATCTAGGTCTACATGCCCGTGCCCAGACATTTTCAAATGGGTGTGATTTCTATGGAAAATTGGATTTTAGTGAATTTCCTCTACAAATTTAATATGCTCTTTGCTGAGACAGAGGGGGGGGGGGGGGGGGTATTTATTCAAATAAAACAATGTTTATCAATGTTTTGGTGAAATGGTTTAAAAAATAAAAAGTACATACTTTATTTATGAAACATTCAATTAGTAAATTTCAGATAGTTAAACCTTCGGACGACTTGTTTTAAATTTTTGCCTTAGTATTCCTCATACGACATGTATCTGAAACAAAACTTCGCCTCTAAGGAACCAGGCAATAGGGACCAATGCAAAAGGCCATGGGACAAAGATATTTTTGCAATATGTTTTCATGGGACTTCAAGTTTCCATGGCAGAATTTGGTAAAACCTATATTATTTTCATTGAAATGAGGCATGGGACGTGCAGTTTTTTTCATAAATATTGAACATGGGACACAGAATTTTTAAGAGGCAAAATTGAAATGCACCGGTCCCAACCCCTGATAAATGTTGCCTGGTCCCGAACTACCGTACAGCCCATGCTTAGGGCACTTAGCTCTAAAATGTGCACTTACTGACTTATCCCGTTAAACAAATATTCAAGATGTAATATAATGAAATTATATAGTTAATGTGCATAATTTTGACAGAGGACATTTTACAAGATGTTGTTTTCCGAAGGCCCTGTGCGAGTACCGGGCGTCATAAAGAATAGGCCTGAATCAGATCTCGGCTTGTCGTCAAAGCCGACTTAGAGTACTTAGAGTCTGGCCGGGGGTCGGATGCTCAGCCTCCTAGAAACTAAGGTTTGTACCTCAGATGACTCGATGGCTAAGTAGAGTAGCCGTCGCTTCAGGAGTTGTCAGGCTATTAGAGGAACAACTTACCGCGGACTATAGTTGGCCAACTATGTGGAGCGTGCCACTCTTCATGCACGTAGCAGATCCCATCTGTAGATTTCGTAAGAGTATGCCCCTATGCTACCTTGGGGCAGCTACAGATGGCAAAATGTTCCGCCCCTATCCAGCTCTCCCCTTTTCCAGGCCATGGCATGTTGAAATTATTTTTCCTGTTTCCTATCCCAACCTCGCTTTTCTTTATCAAATTGATTTTTGTCAACTTGTTCTCGTCACGATTATGCATGAAATATTAGCGATTGAACGTTAAACAAACAACAATAAATAAATCAATCCGAAGTGCGCATCCACTCGGTATCAAATAGAAAATACTGAGATGTAGAATACTAGTATTTGAATGAATGATGAATGTTATTGTAATTTTCAATCAAACTTCAATGTAGGATCTCGTGCGTCATGCTTCGTGACCATAGGTAAAGATACGTCTCGATAGGTAGCTTAGGTCGAGCTACGTAATTGCATTGGATATCTCTAGTAGTGCTTACAAAGAATAAACGTTTATTTCGTTTCGATTCCTGTCTTACTTTATAAAATTCGTTCTTTTTTCATTTGATATTGTTTTCATACTTTATAGATTTAGTTTCTTTTCGTTATATTTAGTTTTCTTACTTTACATATTTCGTTTCAATTCGTTGGATTTCGTTTTCTTACTTCAGAGATTCCGTTGGATTTTGTTTTCGTTTCGTTTCGTTTCTAGGTTTACCAGTACCCTTTCATTTTATATTTTTATCTTTTTAATGTTCAGAAAACTAAATAAACCATAATTAACAAAAATTAAACAACAAAATTGTATCGGCATTCGTGCTTTCGAATCTCGTTTATATTTAAATATTTCAAGGTGTTTCAAGTGAAAATAATCGTTTATATTTAGATATTTCAAGGTCTTTCAATTGTCCCAAATGTTCCCCTGCGGTCTGTCTGATTTGTAATTACTTGCGGTTTGTTGTTTTTGTATTGCGAGAATACATTTTAAAAGTTCTCGTACTCGTTAGTTCTGAATCTGAACATAAATCATGCCAGATCTGAAATACTTGTATCATGTCTTATATATATTGATCAATTGCTTTCTTAAGCACATTGTTGATATTATTTTAACAAAGCTTACTATCA
Source organism: Bathymodiolus brooksi (assembly GCA_963680875.1). Lineage (NCBI taxonomy): Eukaryota > Metazoa > Mollusca > Bivalvia > Mytilida > Modiolidae > Bathymodiolus > Bathymodiolus brooksi. Next base: position 54,453,829 of record OY804589.1, on the reverse strand, counting down.
AGAGTCATATATAATTATAGCGCATAGTAGTGTGGTCACCGTAGCCTAGTGGTTAGTTGGAAGTTTTGAAAGTCAAAGTAGACTTTAAAAACCCAGCAGTGGTTCGACACCCGAAAGTCCCAATATATGTATATCACATTTTTAAGCCTAATACAGTAACAGGTTAAAGATTATATTCAAGAACAAAAGAATAACATGTAGATTCTTAAAATAATCCACTGTTCAAACAATAGAATGACGTCAAAGAAATGTATTATAGGTAGAGAATAGCCAGACTGATAGAGGTGTTATCTTCTACTTTAAGGTTTACTCAGTTGTTCACTGCTGAACCAAACTTCAAATCTTGAACTCTAATGTACTCTAATACGGGATAACAGTCACATGTAACTACAGTCATTATGTCATACATTTGACTGATCTGGAAATATTACCGTAATTAAAATAAAATATAATAATTATTGAACTCAATGGACGTGATAACAGTCTAAATCAACACAACAGTAGAGTATAAAAGTTAGATTTAGTTAAAAATATTTGAGTACGCATGTAAGGTTTGGGACAACAATTGCATTTCTTATTCATGCACATTGATGATTATGCAATTGGTGGCAGCTATGATTGTGACCAGATATCCAATATTTATCAATACATTATACATAGAGATAAACTGGATGGGAAAGAATGGAAGAGAGGAGAATTAGGAGAAAGCTTCAATTATTCTATAATATCCAACGATTGATTGATGTTTGGTTATTAACGCCACTTTCAGCAATATTTCAGCTAAATCATGGCGACCAGTATTAGTGGTGAAAGAAGCTGGAGTACCCGGAGAAAACCGCCACCATGGGCAAGCATCTGGTAGACTTTATCACTTCCGGTTGCGATTCGAATGCACCCTTTTTGCAATATACAAAGCAGGGCGCGAAGCAAAGCCGCATTGGTGATAGGCTTTTATCAGTTGTTAGGTAATCCAACTCCCTTACTCATTGAGCCACCCGGAACCTCTATATTATCTAAAACGGTGGCACGCCCCTATATGTCCTTGATCTTATTTCTTCAAACAATCTCAAATTGGATCGTGTATACCTTACAAGCTTTGCAACAATATTATTATGGAATTTTGTAGACTTGCCATGGACACCTTATCTTAGCTTAAAAGGTCAATATAAAATGACGATATACTACTTCAATAGTCAAAGAAAACTTATTATAACTTTAACACAGCTTCTCTAACATCCACCCTTCTTCACATAAACGCAAATAACTATTTATACAATGTCAACTGATATGCTATCAAATTCCTGTAACTATGGTGCACTATGTGAAAATGACCACTATTTCTTTTTACAAAAGATGCAATGTTTTCCTAAAAAGAATCAACGAATCCACACACATTTCCTCAAGTATTCTTTTTTTAATTAGTCGCTACCCATGTTTTGTCTTGTATTCATATGCACGCTCAGATTAGTTTCATATGCTCATGTCTAGCATATTGTAAATGACGGTCACAAAGATAAAACTTGAAGAAACGTGATTCTTAATCCAACAGGTGCAAATGTTTAAGTTGAAATTATCACATGGATAATCTGTGCCACTGAAGGTATCGTTTATGATCCATCTGTCGTAGCTACAATTCATTTGTGACACAGATACTCGTAACAGTTAGCCAAGTCAATGTATTCACCATACGACTTTCAAGTGATGACTTTAACTTATCCATTAGGAACTTTTTGCTTAATAGCTTCCATATTAGCAGCAATCCTCTATCAAAGAAATATCGTTTCAGTATTAAAGATGATGACAAATACCAACAAACAGTAATCAGTTTTATAGATGAACATATATAAAAATGTCCTTGGTAATTCATATATTTTCTTGTTTATTTAATTATGATTTATTGAATTTCAGTGGTAGCTATAGTAGGTGGTGCTATTATATTAGAGTGTACATTGACAGGATCGAATACTTGGTGGCAAAAGAATATGACTTGGACTTGGTCTAGTAAACTTGAAGACAGTTCTAAATATAGGAATACTAATACTAAATATTTGACAATATTTAATATTGATGTGAATGACGCCGGTACTTATCGTTGTTTAGATGGGACACAGCGGCAACAAATAGGTCTTATTGTTACAGGTATGTATTGTAGATAAGACAAGCTTATACCAATGACTACTATATCAGGAGGACTGATTTCTGACATCTGTGTCAATTGTAGTAGCTGACAAAATTGCGGATGAATAACATTGAGGCCAATTCAAGTCTACATATCATTTTATTTTAATTGTTACATCATGATTATAAAGTACGGAATAAACATTCCTCATGTGGAATTATTTATCGATTGCCTAATGAAAAAGAAAACATGCTGTACATTACAGCAACATTTAAAGTAGAAATTGTGTCATTTATATTTGTCCTAGAAAAGCCTAAGATGCACTGGATAAGCATAGTAATGTACTATGATGTTTGTAAATATCCTGTGATGATATTATTGAATACTTTATATTTATTGCATGCATTCGTATGATCTAGTTCCTGGTACATGGACACAATGGTCACAATGGGCTTCTTGTTCAAAGACATGTGGTGTTGGGGAATCAACAAGAAGTCGTTCTTGCCAAGGTGGTTCATGTAGTGGAAGTGGTTTTGAAAGTATGGATTGTACAACTACACCATGCCCAGGTATTAATTTCAGACGCAAACACATTATCATGTAATACAAGTTTTTTTCCTAAATGTACCCATATGTATATCTGTTAATAATGACAACCACACAGCAAGAGTAATATGTGAATGTTTGTCGATATACAATCTAGATTATCATTGTAAATATGATTGGGGGCAATAATATAATAAATAGATAAAAACAATAAAGAGAAAACACACCCTATCAATATGAAATGTTAACATTTCCATTGCAAGTGATCCAGAGTAATAAATAATCATCATATATGTCTATAGTTATTGTTGCATTATTTTCTTCATATTTCACTTCTTAGGAATCGTAATTGTTCCATAATAGAAATATGACGCTACAATAAGACTGGGAAACAGCGAGTGTATTCAGCTAAATATTTAAATGTTCGATAATAAGCAGTTATCGATAAATACTCTCTGCTTATTGATATGTCGTTCTTCCAATATTACATCAACATCATTCATTATCTCCTGTATTACCTTAATCTTACCTGGACATGGTCATTGTGATGTGCTGCATTTCAGATATGTTCTAATGAGGTTGCTTCCCTAGCAGGAGAGGGGTCATGTGTCGAAAGCTCTATGATATCGAACTCCATGGTGGTCCATATTATAATAAACTTCAATAGCGAAAGACTCAGCAATCAAATGTCATTGCTTTGGCTTTTTTCAAGCGTATGCACAAGTGCAGGTTCAAAGCAACTAAAAGTCGAACACTTAACATAGGATACAATGGGAAATATTTTCAAAAGATATTAAGACCCATGGGTCATTACGGTTTTCACAGTTTTCCGGTTGTTGACTGATTTTGTCTGTTTATATAATTATGAGTTTTGACTTTCCCTTTGTAAGATTGTTGGGAGTTCGGTAATTTTGTTATTACCTTTATTTATTTGTTTTGAATTATTATTCAGATAAAATATATTAGGAGTAAAAAGCAAAATATTTTATTGATTGATGCTTCCGAACCATGAATTATAACTATGAGATGCAATGGTATCTATCCAACATAATCTACCTTCATAGCTGGTAGTCAGTTGACTACGTGCATTCACAGACCTTATTATTGTATTGTACATGTCTATGTCGTGATGGAAGGGAATCTGAAGATATTTTTAGTTGTTTGTTTATATCAGTATTGTCGTTGGAGATCCAATTATCAAAGCGGGATTAGGATCCAAATTAATTGTTTAACCCCGCCATATCATCATCCCTGCTCTAAGCCTGGACCTGAATTTTCAACGCCATATGTCGTTGTATGTTTGTTCTGTGTTCAATTTATTCATGTGAGTGATGGTTGTTCGCTTTGCTGATAACGGGTAAATAGCATAACATAATGTTCGTTGGAATATTCGTTTTATTTTTCTGAAAACATGTATTCTATATTGTTGTGTGGCTTGTCCATATATACAATGCACTACATTGACACTACGAGAACACTACAGGACAAGACACAATAATCCATAATGCTAATAAACTATAAGATCACACATTCACATACAACTTTGCATTTAATTTAATTCGTGAAGTTGTGTGAAAAGGGCTTAATACTATCACAGTATTGTTGTATCTGTGTGTATTTTCTGTTGATTGTGTTTCATATATTATTTTGATTTGAAACCTGCCTACATCGAAGGTCAATGCGACCAGATTTGATGTTCATATTAGACAGGCTTCACTGTATGTGTAATTAATTGGCTGCTTGCTCTTACTAACTTGTTTATAATCATCAATTATATTTATTTAGTTTGTTAGGGTTTTTCGTATATTGTTTAAATTTGAACACCTATGCATAGTTTATACGTTTATATGTTATATTAGTATACATCCATTTTATAACATAATATATTGAAACAATAATTACAATGTTTAATTAAAAGGACAACAGCAATATATATATATTTACGTGTGTATTCGTAAAAACACTTACCTAATTACTGTCAAATAAGTTTAATTATTAAAGAATTTAATTAAAATGTGAAAAATCTTACATTTAAACATAATAAAACTTTAACAAGCGTTAATTTCAAATAAAAAAGATTAATGTTGTATTAATGTTGAATAAGATCTACTTACTGTATTAAATACCTGAATAATCACAGGTTGTTGTTATAATACAAATGTACAAATGTATTTATTGTTTTTTGGGTTTTTTTCAGACAGATGATTGTGGTGAAGATGGGGCACCTATAAGGTGCAAAACGAAATAGAAACGAAACGAAACGAAACGAATCGAAATCAACGAAAACGAAACGAAACGAAACGAAATCAACAAAGGCGAAACGAAATCAACGAAATGAAAACGAAATAAAACGAAACCAATGAAAGCAAAACGAAATCAACGAAAACAAAACGAAATAGAAAAATGGAAGAAAAAATAATAGGGGCCTAAAAGAAATCAAACCTATTTTCCCAATTACGATGCTAGACTACTTCCCACACATGTATGTCTTTCATCAGGAGAGGACAGGATTTTATCAAGAATACTATGCACTGAACAAGAATACTATGCATTTATTCAGCGGGATTCTGTCCTTTTCACTTAGTGGTTTCTTTTAAATTTGGGAACCATAAGAGCAACGTCAAGTCTGTTGAAAGGAGAGGAATTAAAATAACAAAAGTGCAGTAGTTAAAGTTCACTAATAAATACACCCGTCCGAGCAAAATTTAAAAGTGTGTCGGAGAGACGAAAAAGTGTGACGACCGGGCGGACAAACGAACGAACGGACAGCAGAAGTCCTATATACCCCAATCTTTTTTTGTCGGAGGTATACAAATCCTATCAAAAATTAACTTTAGAAATTTAAAAAAAATCTACATATCTTGTAAAAGTACCCTTTTCCCCTTTGATCCCTTTTCATATAAAAAAAAGCCCCCAAATCATCCCCCCTCCAAATTTTTTTCCGGTATTAATAAAATTTGATACGGCACATATTGCTATACCCCCTCGCTAACCAGCGGGAGGGGGTATATAGTATATGTCCGTTTGTCCGTGAGTGTTTCCCTCACTGCCTATGCAATTCCCCCTTAATAACTTGATGGAATTGAATGAATCTTACAGGAAATCTTTAATACCATATGGCAAGGTTCATTAATTTCATGAATTCTTTAGTACCAAATGGCATTGTGCACCTTCTATTTTTGTTTTCCCATTTTAACTGTTCTTGCTAAAATTTCTTCAATTTTGGATTCTGTCATTTAAGGCTATGTAATTGTCATACAAGGCTATACAATAGAGAGAGGATACTGTTGCGTTATCCAACTCTTCCTAAACAACAGAATGGATTTCAATAAAACTTCCAGAATTTCTTATGTTTAGTTTTTGCAAGCATTATTTTTTCCAGAAGTTCTTCTGCAAGGAGGGCGCTCACTGTACGTCCTGTTATGTTGCTGTTGGTTTTTTTTTAGTTCTTCAAAATAGAACAATAGGATTTAAAATAAAAAGTTTATAGTGTTGGGTCTTTTTGACCCCTGTATATCTCGGAAAGAACAACGATCTGTTGGCACACTACCGAATAAAGGTAATAACAATGGTACCGTACTCCAAGGCGCATTCAAAAGGGAAAGTCAACAAAAACAGACAAAACCGATAAGAAACTCAACCATCTGAGTTTTCAATCAACAGAACAACTAAAAAACAACACATTCCTGACTTGCTAGAGGTATTTTCCCAGGAAAATGGTGGGTTCTGATAGCAGATAGGCAGATGCCACTCGTCTAACCCTAAGACGTTACCAAGTATAAAAACAATCGGTACATGTAAATTCTCTAATCCTAAGACATGACCAAATGTGAAACTAGAAAACAACTATCATATTCCCGATTTGGTACAGGCATTTCCCAAGAAAATGGTGGGTCAAACCTCCCACTTTGTATGACAGTCGTTAATAGTTTGCGAATAGGAAAATTTATGTAGAATACAAACGAAAAACGTAATAAAATCAGACGAATAATGAACCTTCAATATCCCAATCTATGAAAATACCCCCTCATATCCCCCATTTTTTTCTATATGCCCACTCCAGAAACTTTATTATTCATAAATACTGACACACACACAAACACAAATAATAATATGACATTTGAACTTCTGAAAGTTTGTCGGAAAGCAAACCCGGCTTGGATTGAGTTGCAGGTAATGTACGTGAGGAGTACTGTAACGGACAGACAGGCAAGATGGGTTATAATTAATCAAAATTATTGTATTTAAAATATGGAATTATCTTTTCTTTTTTTTTCTTTATTTCGTTTTGTCTTTTATTTTTTTCCTTCCATTTTCTTCATATCAGTCTATTTCGTTTTGCTTTCGTTGGTTTCGTTTCATTTCGTTTCCATTTCGTTGATTTCGTTTCGTTTCGTTTCGTTTTCGTTGATTTCGTTTCGTTTCGTTTCGTTTCGTTTTCGTTGATTTCGTTTCGTTTCGTTTCGTTTCGTTTCGTTTCTATTTCGTTTCGCACTTTATAGGTACCCGTGAAGATGTACTGTTATGTATTGTGTAAAAGTTTCAAAATGAAAAATATCTGTGATATATTAAAGTACAATGTATATGTTTTTTTGTTTACCATTGATTCGTGAAGATACCTTTCTTGCTGCTATGTCTATTTCCATCAACTCAAGCCCTCTCTAATAGACATATAAATGAAATATATTAACTAACCAATGCTCTTCATATGATCATTTTTGGAGAACATAATTGTAAAATATATAATGGTTGAAATGATAAGGAAAAATTATTGTACTGCTATATCACAAAAATAATTGTCTGTCTTTTATATTTTACAATATCTTTAGTAAACGGAAACTGGAGTGCATGGCAGGATTGGAATTCATGTTCAGTGACTTGTGGTAGTGGATCAAGGTCACGATATCAGGAATGCAACAACCCAAAACCTGCATTTGGGGGCTCAGATTGTCAAGGAAATGACACAGAAATTGAATCCTGCTCAATAAAGTTGTGTCCAGGTAAATTTTAGAATTGTTTAATTCATTAAATATATAATGTATGTTTGTATTCCGTTCTACTGAGCATAGTGTATTTAATTTATATCTTGAACAGTAAACTGAAGCTTACTTCTGAGAGTGAAACAATGTGAATAATAATACATATAACCAGAAAGTGAAAATATATTTATTTTATCAGTTTGCGTTTTAATTCATATTTTAAAGCTTAAATATATTTCACTCTACCGAATACAAAATTATAATATGATGTCATCCATTGGGTATATAAACAATGTAATGCTTAAAGTACGGGTATATTTTAATTCGCACATGCGGATTGTCGGTCAAATTATGGGAATTATTTAAAGTTGATTTCATATAGTTGTGCAAGTTCGTTGTGCATAGCAACATTAAAAAACAATAAAGTAATTATTTTGATATCAAAGACAGAAAATACATTTCAATTTGTATTTTTGTCCTCGTAAGTTGATATTTCACTCAATATATTGATGAGATGATGTGAAAAATAATACAATGTAACGCCTATTTTTAACTATATATATTTAGTAATCAAACATAGGAATGTAAGAATAAATAAAATATCATGTACAGAAAACAAAATAAAACTTAAGAAAAATTCAAATCTCAATTAATAGATTATGCTAAAAAAGATCCTCATTATTATAATTACAGGGCTTTTGTTGAGATATAAATACTTGACTGACTACTTTTGCTCTTCACAAAATGATATTATTATTGCAAATAATGTTCATCAGGTATCTGGCAGGTAACTTTCCCGATTGTGTTAATCCTGTTGGTATTTTTACTCCTAGAGACTTAGATTATTTGACTCTAATTTCTTACTTAGGCATTTCTCAGAGGGATTATTCCAGAGATCTATTTTTTTATTAAATGTTATGTGATGGTTACTAGGACCTGCGATCACACATCCTTTTACTCTCGCCATTGGCACTGTTGTAAATTCATTCAAAAGGGAATATAGATAACAAACTTCATACAATTTACGTGCCCCACAAATGTCACCATAAGCAATAGTTTCAGTAGAGAGTATTGTTTTGCAATGAACTACCTGATCCATACAGAATGCCTGTGCCTTAGCTGATTGCTTCTTTAATTGGCTTTGAAAAAAGAACTGGCGTCACTAACAGTCTGTGGAATGCTCTCATTCTCTCATGATTACTTCTTCGTGTGGATATACATTTTGTCCGACCAACGATGATATTCTTATCTTGCACGCTGCGCGGAACAATTCCACAGACATAAACGTCCGCTTCAGGTTCAAGGACTCAAAGTTTTTCATGGTTTTTGCTTAAAAAATAACTTGCTATGTGAACATTAGTTTGCATAGAGTGGTCGTAATTTGCTCGCTGTAAAGCAAGATGTTCCGTAACAATCATATCATCTTTTCGTCCAAGCCATCTAAGCGCTATCTATTTTACCCATTATCACTGGTGTGTACATGTGTTCTCCTCATGACAATAGCCACGATACTGCTTACGCTAAGAAGGATTCAATCACTCAAAATTGATTCGTGAACTGTGATGTTTAGTGTATAATAACTTCTGCTTTACTATTTAAAGATGTGTAATAATGTAGCAGATATAACATTAACCGTGTGGTTGTGTTTACTTTACTGAATGTCTTACAGAGGCTGTGACGTCTTCGTCTGATGCAGTTCCTATTGTTGGTGGAATTTCAGTCGTTGTCTTGTTTCTGGTTGTCATAGTAATTGTACTCATATTTGCTAAAAGGTAATATTGAAAATTGGAAACAGATGTTTAATCATCTATCAGTTCCTTTTAAATCTCCAGGTGTGCTTGAAAGAAAATGATATGCAAAGATTGCAACACATTCAATGCCACTACAAGTAGTATACACTTATTTGCATATTAAAAGAAATTAATAGAAATTATAGAAATACATAACTTCTTAACCTCCGTGGGAACTCGGGATAACATATTGGGTACAACACAATCTTCCGAATGGAGATTATTTACTGCAGTGGCTTTACTGAGTTTCACTGAATGCCGCGTTCAATGCTGGTAAAATTCCAAACGTTTTTTGACAAAACAAAGTCGGCCATGCCGAATCACTAATTATCCCTTAACATGTAGCACTAAAACATTTGTCATATGCCCACGCCTTACTTACATGGTTTATCTGTGTACGAAATAATTTTTTATCCTTTCTGTATTAGATATCACACACACACACACACACACACACACACACACACACACACGTGTATCTATAGAGCTATGTTTCTGCATTCTGCATATGTCACTGTTGTTTAGAATGTGAATGATGAACTTTCTGTTATTAAACCTTGTAATTGTTATTAGGAGAAGGCAAACGCCTCATGTTAAAGAAACAACTGGAGCTATAAATAACAAGGCATACGAAGAAGATGTAACGTTCCGAACAGGTACTGTATCAGATATTGAACAGTATGTTTAGTAGATTATGTTAAGAGATCCAAATGGTAAACAGTTTACAATATTTATTCTGTTGTATAGCCATATACATTTAAGCTTCTTGTTTTCATTGACAGACTATGTTGCCTATGTCGTTCAAAATACTTCATGGTATAATATATGTTTGTAACATCAATACGCATTTTTCCTTTGATGTCTTTATGCAATAATTAACTTAAAAATAGTGAACTTTTACAAACCATGGTCTGACATGAAGATTTTGATGTTATTCCATGATTTTGACGTCATAGGTCTGTTATTCCATGATTTTGACGTCATAGGATCTGTTATTCCATGATTTTGACGTCATAGATCTGTCAATCATGTCATTTCTGTTACAAACCATATATACCATGGATCTTACTCATGATCTTATTTAAACCAACTCATTCCTCGGATTCGTTGGTTTAAATAAGTTAATTCGCAAGATCCATGGCATATATAATACCTGTACTGCGGCGGGGTACTACCCCCTCCACACAAAGGCGTATGTATCCTCTAGTTTGGTGGTAAATATCAAACACATAATCATCATACAATGAGTGACTTGCTTATTGGGAATTGCTGGTACCTTGGAAGGCAAACATTACCATTCCCTTGCATCACCAACCCTTTCAACTTATATAATTTAGTACCTTCACCTATAGACCAATCCCGTGCTACCTTTTTACTCTATTATTTAATTCGTTTAATATTTATCGCCGTCACCACATTAATGATTATGTCAGATGTTAATAAATTAGTCTGCTTCCCTGTAAACACAATGTTCGAGTCGCTATCATACACATAACAAGAGTGTCATGCATGGATTGGGATATGCTTATCCACACGAAGCACTTCGGAACTTCTTCTCTTTTCTCTTCTCAACCCAAATTAAGTCCTCAACAAAAACGTGACAGGGTTGAACGGATTTATTGAACACCCAACCCAGACACAGATATAAAAAAAAAAAAGAAAGCAGGGAGATATGAGATGATACGGAAAGGCAACCAGTTCCTGTCCACTCGTGACAACCGCCATGTTATTTCCAAAGTCGTAGTGGAATAGTCCTTTGGAAGGAAGCCGGACAGCTTAAGTTCATAAGTCATGACGGTCGAAAACATAGGATTTAAATAGAGAAGTGAACATATGCGTTGATACATGCATCCTGGAAGGGTGAAAAGAACAAGTTAGGATAGTGATCGGCATAACTTGGAAGTGATGTCTTTATAAGTTATCATTAAGAACCACTGTTTCTGTAATTTCCTTGTGGGCAGTAATTATTTGCCAAGGAAATCCTGATAGAAATTACAAACTTCGGAATATCGTATCAAGAACAATATTTATATACCGATGTGCAGATGCTGCTGGAATGGAATATATATAATAGGAAAATCGAAATTATCTCTTCTGACGTAATACTTAGTTATTAACCGGTCATCACTGTCAATTACTAGGTGTAGGTATGATGCAGACCGAGCTCTATCTAGTTTATCCTTTATTTTACGTTCAATGGAATAGATACAACATACATGAAAGTATTCGATGGAATGGTTATGGTTATGATGTTTAGCACCTCTTTCAAGACTATGTCAGTTATATCGTAGCGGTCAGATTTATTGGTGGATGAAGGCGGAATACCTGTGGAAAACTACCGACCTGCCACAAACTTTATCTATGTCAGTTATATCGTAGCGGTCAGATTTATTGGTGGATGAAGGCGGAATACCTGTGGAAAACTACCGACCTGCCACAGACTTTATCATATAAATATGTATCGATAACACCTCGCCAAATTTAGTGGTGAAAGGCACTGATTGCATAATTAGGTGTAAATACAACTACCATACGATCCTGACCACGACGGTCCTGATCATTTATACATAGTGGAATATTAATGCAAGCCTACAAGACACTGATGTCTTTCAAATATGTGTTATTGTGTTTACTTCCAATAAAGCTTTATCAATGTGAGGTTATTTCTATTTTTTCCCAGTTTCTGTTAAGAATGAGTAATTAACTAATAAACACCTGTCTTAGGTATAAGATGAATCTGATGACAAATTGTAATGAGCTTTCCTTTTGGCGAGAACCTGGGATCATTCTTGGGTTGATTTGTTGTTTTTATTTAGGTGGGGTCATTGTTACTCATCTTTATAGTTGTTTGTTTTTTGACTTAGAACTGTGTCTTGTCCTTAAGATTTCCTATGGTTCTGGATTGTTAATTCTTCATTTTCTCTTCTGTTTTCGCTAACATGTATGTCCAGTGTGCATTTGTAATATATTTGTTTTCATTTGAAAATGCCAATTGAATGACATTGTTTTTGCTCCAGTTTTGGTATTCTTTATGTTCTTTAGTGGAATGATCTTTTGTAAGGGAGTCGGACAGTTTAAATCCCAATGTTACCTTGTTAAACGCTATTACGCATAACATTGAATTTATACCTGTATGGTAACGGTTAACGGATCATTATATTTTTTTAGAAGGCAGAGAGGACCAAATGTACATCAACTTCAGTAAGGATAATCGTACATCTTCTACTGACACAGATGATGATATATTATCTACATCATCAAAAATAATTCAGAGCCAAATTACAAATATGACGTATGAAAACATCAGAGGGGTTAATTCTTGTATTAAAGTGGAAGATTTGAAGGGATATATAGGAAGAAAACAAATAAACGAGGGATTGAACGAAGAATATCAGGTAATTAATGTTTAATATATAGGAAGAAAACAAATAAACGAGGGATTGAAAGAAGAATATGAGGTAATTAATGTGTAATGTATAGGTATACAACAGAAAAACGAGGGATTGAAAGAAGAATATCAGGTAATTATTGTTTAATGTATAGGAAGAAAACAGATAAACGAGGGATTGAAAAAAGAATATCAGGTAATTATTGTGTAATGTATAGGAAGAAAACAAATAAACGAGGTTTGAAAGAAGACTATCAGGTAATTATTGTGTAATGTATAGGATGAAAACAGATAAACGAGGGATTGAAAGAAGAATATCAGGTAATTAGTGTCTAATGTATAGGACGAAAACAGATAAACGAGGGATTGAAAGAAGACTATCAGGTAATTATTGTTTAATGTATAGGAAGAAAACAAATAAACGAGGGATTAAAAGAAGAATATCAGGTAATTAGTGTTTATTGTATAGGAAGAAAACAGATTAACGAGGGATTGAAAGAAGAATATCAGGTAATTAGTGTTTAATGTATAGGAAGAAAACAAATAAACGAGGTTTGAAAGAAGAATATCAGGTAATTAGTGTTTAATGTATAGGAAGAAAACAGATAAACGAAGGATTGAAAGAAGAATATCAGGTAATTGTATAGGAGGAAAACAGATAAACGAGGGATTGAAAGAAGAATATCAGATAATTAGTGTTTAATATATAGGTAGAAAACAAATAAACGAGGATTGAAAGAAGAATATCAGGTAATTATTGTTTAATGTATGCAAAAAAAAATAGATAAACGAGCGATTGAAAAAAGACTATCAGGTAATTATTGTTTAATGAATAGAAAGAAAACAGATAAACGAGGGATTGGAAGAAGAACATCAGATAATTATTGTTTAATGTTTAGATTATTTGCTGAACGAATAAACGCTATCGAAAACTGAAAAGGCAATCAAAAATGGAGAAGGCAAAGACACAGGATACATTGGACACAAGACATAGACTAAAGAATACATATAATAAAAGAATAAACAAAATGGGACATAATTTAAAAATGCTGATATTAAATTCAATTGCAATGTAATGCAATGCACCATGCCTTGAGCAAACTTTGAATATAATGCCATCAACAGTTGTCTTTAAATATCAGGGGCTGTCGTGGTCGTGATCCTATGGTAGTTGGATTTACAACTACATGTGCAATCAGTGTACCAATAAAACTGTTATCCACTATATTACTGAAGTGTTATTGAAAATGGTGTTAAACACCATACAAGATTCCACCAACCAATTTATATATATCAGGAAGTTGTATTATTAATCTTAACATTTGGGTACAAAGAAAATATTTCAATTATAAATCATTCTCAGTGGCTAAAGAAAGCAGTGAAATTAGCATCCGCATACCTCGCCGTTGGTAAAAGTGAAGGAAATTCATCGAAATCTTAAACTACATCAAAGGAAATAGATCGGCTGGCAGCCAATGAAAATCCACGAAATCTATAAAAGATGTAATTATACAATCAATTGCTGAATAAAGCAATATGATCAGCAATAAATATTATATTTTGGCATGGTATCTCTGTTGATATAAAATATATACATAGTTGATACATAGTCAGTAGGCACAACACCCTCTACTTTGAACATATTGTATTGTTCTAAAAGACAAAAGTTAATCAACATTCTTCTCCCATTACACATATTACCAAATACACATTTGAACATTATAGTATTGAATTACACAAATTTATAGAAAACGAAGACAGAAAGAAAAAAACATATTTAAGAAACAAGCAAACACCTCATAGAGCCTCGTCGACTCTATGATTAAATAATAAATAATATACTGATACTTAATTGAACAGACCCAAATACGTATTACGTGGCAATAGGGATAGTAAAGTACCGAACATCGAATAGAAGCTGTGACTACATACATTTTGATATTTTTTATATAATTAGAGCATACAGTATGGAGCTCAACATCCAACAACTAAATCACAACTGAAGGAAAACGTCGTGTATAATAGATATAAAACAACGTTACCATGTAAGCATAAAATAATGAAATATCGACTATGGTTGTTACTGAGGGTCATATGACAGTATATGGAGGGGTCCGTCACCAAAAAAATATTTTATGGAACGAAGCTTCTGAGGTCCATATAATATTTGCTTAGTGACGGACCGGTCCATATACTGCCATATGACCCGAAGTGACATGAACTCTTTGCTATATTATACTTTTCATCTAAAATAATGCAGGTATCTGGCCGGTCCATATACGAAAATAGTGACCGGCTGCGCTAGCAAAGACAAATAGGGAAAATAAAAACGTAAAGTGTAATATATAATAATGTTAACTTAGGAATGACTATGCCAAAATATTGGTCAGGGTTGAAGACATAATGCTGACTGTTATATGTAGACAAAATATATTGAGAATTATTACAATAAAGAAGGTCCTGATATTGGTGACTATTATATTGGATCAGATAGTCCTGAAAGTGTGATAATATTCTTTGTTTCATTTAAGGCTTTAAATATATAAAGATTTTTGAAGTTTGAAATTTAATTAACAACAATAACAAGTATTAAAAAACGCTTAGACGACTATGATAGATTGACAGATTGGATCCGCCCCCTTGCACGTGGACCAGCTATATATAGCTTGACAGACAGCTGAAAACTCATCCATCCCCGCGTGAAACTGGCATAGTAGATGTACTATTTTCGCATAGTATATCAACGCTATATAATTCTTTGTGATATATGCCTAAATATCGTATGAACTTATATTACAAAAGAAATTTACAGAAAGCATAATAATTTGTAATGGAATGAATAATAACAAATTAATTTAATTGCCCTTTCTGTTTGCTGTAGCTTAATGTTTATTGAGAATAAGCTTGAAATGTAATTAAAATGAACATATATGTTTTCTAATTGTATTTATATATTAAGTTAAACAATAAAAGGCATTTTTCTATTGAAACAGATGATCACTCACGAGTAATTCTAGAAACAGAGCATGGATCAGGAAAATCTGACTATATCAATGCAAATTACATTGACGTGAGTGTGACTTGTGCTAAGGGTCTGTTGTTAAAGTTTTGTTTTTCTTTGTCAAAGTCAGACGGAAATATTAAATGAAGCATAAAACTGATATATGTGGTTTATCGTCCTTCCCTCTCGCTATTTCTGCCTACATACTCCATAAGCAAAACTCGCATCAACGTTCGCGTGAGCTGAGAAAAACTGTCAACAGGAGTTATCACCAAATTCTCCCAACATTTAAACGATTATTACTGTGAAGATGACAAAAGTAATTAAAATTCATCAACACCATTAGAAAGTAAACATTTCATTTTTTAAAACATAAATCAAATTAGGAACTGTCGTGTCTGCAATATCAACAAACATCGTCCTACAAAAATGTACTTGGAGCAATTATTGATAACCGCTGCTGGAAATACGATTGCTTACGCCATCAAAACATAACCGCTAATGAAAATGAGTGGATCATTTGAATTTTCATTATTTTAAATCATTGTCTTTCAACTATGCTTATTTTTCATTTTGTTAAATTTTCATCAAATTACGTTATCAAATTAACCATTTACTCTAATAATGAATGGTATGTTTGCAAATTACCTACGAACTATGTATCGGAACGTATTTGGCCTAAAGGAGTGAGTGTGGATAAATATTTTGAATTATGTGATTTTTACCGCGAAAACACAAATATCGAAACCTATGGATGTACCATATATCCATGTTTATGTTTGATTTAAGGATGATAAACGTGTAATCTGAATGAGAATATGATTCATAGTGACAAATATCAATCTGTTCGACAGAATATGAAGATTGTGACTCGTTCGCTTCGCCCACTCACCAACAAACTTCATATTCTGGCTCAACAGGCTAATACTGTTGGTATCAATCAATTCACATTCAGATAACACATACATCTCGTATGCTGAAACAAATATCGTACACGATAATTATATGCACGTATTACACATTTATGCATTGATAGTGTGCAATGTTATTCAATTAATGTAAGCCTTATATGTATAAAACTGTAATGATGAGAACGGTCATAACAGATAACTTGATTTTCCTTTCAGGGATTTGAAAAAGACAAATGTTACATCGCATCTCAAGGTAATTATGCACTGTTAGTGGTAGAATATCATAGGTTATACATACCGTATGTTTTGTGAATTTATATATCTAAGCATGAATTCATCAGTAACAACCTTTACTATTATCTCCCTTCTAGTTCACTTTCCTTAGAGACAAAATAGATAGAAATATCGATATGGAATTTAGTGCGCACGACGTGTTTCTGGAATAAAGTCTGTAATAAGTTAAAAGTCTGTTGGAACAAGTTAACCAAGGGCCTAGAACAGTATGACAAAACTCGTCTAAGGTCACCTCTGTCTGATGGAACAGAACCCTAGTTTTATTAATAATAACATTATCTATTAACCGTAAACTTCAATAATAGATATATCTAGTAAAAATAACTTTTATATTTAGATTATTATCATCTCATTGTAAGTTTCACCAATAGATAAATCTAGTAATTCCTGTCAGGGCCGAAACACTGATAGGGAAGATAATGGCCTCGAGACTAATAGTAAACCCGCAGAGGATATATGAATAACATTTCTGCTACAAATTATAAAAAAATATTACTTTTAAATTTAGATTATTATCATATAATATGAGAGAGGCAACCTGTTTGAAGGACGAAGTCCTAAAATTTCAATAATACAATGATCTGTACAAGTTATTATCTTTTATTTTGAATGAATTTTGTAGCCGATTTGTTATGGCTGTTCCGTTAATTTTACCTACTGTACGCCGCTCTACCTTCGGGAGATTCGTAGAAAGAGATTTTTTATTAGAATTTTATTTCAAGTTTATTTCGATTTTGCATAGAGCAAATAATTAAAGAATTGGGATGTTTTCATTGAAATATATTTCTTTTGCGTTTCTAAATTATCAATTGACCTATTTTTTTAAACTTACGGTGAACAGATATTTGGCTATCAATTATAGAAGGAACAATCGGACAGCTTACCGTTATAAGGACTTCGTCCTTTAATAGAAACATAGGACGATATATTTTATTAGGTAGAGTGTTGGTGGTCAGATTTATTCGTGGAGGAAACTGGAGTACCGGAGAAAATCATCGAGCTGCCACAAGTCACTGACACATTTTATCATATAATATTGTATCGAGTACGCCTTGCCTGAGTGGGATTCGAGCTCACAACGTCAGTGGAGATAGACACTGATTTGATAGTTAGCTATAAATCCAAAAACTACCATATGACAACAACCACGACCGCCCCAGAACTGATATGCAGTTGCGAAATATCTTTCAATCTCTAGTTAAAACATGGTACCTTATATATATATATATATATAATTGTATTCGCTAAAAATATTGGATTGCATTCCGTATGTTTATTGGATTGTATTACATTATAATATTTTACAGGTCCGACAAAGATTACTATTCCAGATCATTGGAGAATGATTTGGCAGAACAACGTCAACAAGATTGTTATGTTGACAAATCTAGAAGAATCGGGAAAGGTTATTAATTTATACTTTTTATTTCAATTTCTAGATTGTTGATTTACAGCTTTGTTTGCCTTCCGTGTGTTAAAAGTCAAATTTTTATCAATTATGCTCATGATAATTGCATGCTTTGTTTTAAATATATGAACACGTATAAACGTTTAATTATCTTGCTGCTTATTCATTTTTAGTATATGTTAATTTGATTGAGATATCTAATTTGCATCACTGGGTCCATACCTCAGCTGGTGGACTATTAGTCCCGAAAGATATTATCTACCCAACACTCCATGTTTCCCCACAAGTGCGGTTTATCATATATATTTATTATTGAAATCTACAGTTTCTAAATAATGTAATTATTATTAGAAATAAGGTTCTCCTCTCTTAAGCACAGATGACCTTATTCTACATTTGCTATCATTTTTGGACTCTTGGTCTCAAAATATCCTAAGTTATTTAAATTTCTATTTGCTTTATGTTGGGCGTTCCGGGAGCGTGCCTTGCGCACTAATTCGATATCTCCGTTCTTATTACATAACTATTTGTATTTGTATTATGACGTGATGTGTATGGGCTTATACCACTCTACGTTTAGTATGTATAATGAACATATGGCTCTCTAAATTAAGATATACTTATTTTAACTTTTTATATTTTATATCTATTTAGACTAAATGTGATAGATACTGGCCAGTTGGTGGTAAGTCAATGACACATGGAAACCTTTTCCTGACACTATTGACTGAAAAGGAAAGAACAGCTTATGTAACAAGGGAAATATCTGTTGTGAACAAAAAGGTTTGATGAGTATTACATAATTGTTTTTTTTTTATTTTAGATAACCTACCCCCCCCCCCCCCCCCAAACAAAAAGATAAATATAGTAGATATGTCAAGAATATACGTGTTTTCGACAGGCTGTTTGCATTTGAAACAACACAATAAATATGGTCAAAAGTATGCCTGTATTTAAATTTAAAACTTTTGAAATAGTTAATATATGTTCAACAACACTTCTAACAATATTTCACTTATATCCTTAAAGTCCGTTTATTTGTAGGGAAACCTTTAATCCAATCGGCTGCCACACGTCACTGGCAAGTTAATCATCCACATAATATTATCTAGTATATTCCTCACAAGCTTTACTATCGGTAGGTGTTGATTGATAGGTAGATGTACATGTAATTACCCACCATACAAATAATGTCCTGTTGACAAGCCGATTTTGGAAGACCCATTAAGTCCTATAATGATGTAAATGTGTTTATTTGTTAATCTACCTTACATATATAACAAATGGCTAACATTGTGCATACCCTGTCATCGATATCTTTGAATCTTCTTTTCTAACGTGTTCCTTATATCAATTGACAACGTGAATAAGTTTATTTTGTAGATATTGAATTCTAACATGGCGTCCTTCATTGAAGGTTAGTGTAATCTTGTTATGTCCATTACTGACTTCTACTTTAAAAACATTATTAAGATTTTTCCTACTATAATTGGAATAATTCATGGAAGCCATAGTGTGTATAACATTATATCATGGGTTATGTTATTATCATTACATTTTATCCCTCGCCATAGCTTCGGATGAAATGCTTACCCAAATAATGTTTCTCAATTAAAGCTGGATGCAAACGTTTGCTTCTATTAACTAATTCGTTATTATTACAATACGATTATTAACATTTAATCTACTAAATTCTAGACAAAAGAGAAAAGAGTTGTAACCCAGCACCACTTTACAGCTTGGCCAGATCATGGAACACCGGATCCACTTTACCTAGTACTGTTTCACAGACATGTGGCGACAGACTATAATCAAACGGAAAGTAGTCCACTTTTGGTTCACTGCAGGTACACATGTGGTGTTTAAATTCAAAATATATCGACACCTAATATATGGCATATTTATATATTATTAAATTGATTACACAGGGGAACACATTGTACTTCGATCTTTTGATCTTAATAAATCATGTCATGCAATATATGTGTTGTGTTGCATATGATAGCGTGTGGTGCAATGGTAAGGTATGTCCAAACCATTATAGTATGCTTTGGACGCAATCATATTTATCCGGGGATGTGGTGTATTGTTCATAGAATGACTACAGACATTACATATTTAATATTCTAATTCAATTTGTTTGTATGATCTGATTTGATTGGTTCTATTGTACGTAAAATTATCAATCTACCTGTCGTAACTAAGAGGTTCAGCTGGAAGGATCCACCATCTTGAAAACGTGAAATCGTACATGTCATATTTACAACAATACACACAAATAATTCAGTTACATTTGATCAAAATTGAAGCATACACGAAGCCAAACGTATGATCTTCAAGTTTCTAACTAGAAGTCTTCAAATGACGTCAACAACATTTCGCGGAATTTTTATTTGTGTAACTTTTAGACTCAGGGAATTGTAAGAATTCACTTTTATGTTCATCATTGCAATAGAAGGGAGAAACCTGTAATGTATGTTAAGCTTTGCGGACATAAATCTTGGTTTTACAGTCGCAAATATCCGTTTACATAGCTCCGCTGTGCGTCACAAGGTATGCTCAATTTGCGACTCCAAAGCCGACGATTTACGTCCACAAAGCTTAAAATACAATACAATTATCTCCTAATTATATTTTAGGTTATGATTATAACATGTAACCTCGGTTAATTTGATCCAGGCCCTCCCCACCCTGATGACTAGATGTCCATGAGCAATATAGATGTAAATAAACAATTTAAACCTTGCACTGATTCACCTCCACTCAAACAAACCACACAATATAACAAGCGTGGAATTACTTTATAAACATCATCAGTACAATAGTAGAGTCAGTGAATGTTCGTTCACTTAAAATAGTATATACCTATTACAGTGCTGGCATTGGTAGAACCGGGACATACATTGCACTAGATGCTTTGTTGGAGGAAGGACGTACTACTGGCTATGTTGATATTGCCAAGTTTCTAATGAAAATGAGATACAGTCGTATGAAAATGATCCAGACTCCTGTAAGTAAAAACATATATTTGTCAAACGTGTCATACCCATATATTAATGTTACTATGTCTGCTTCACATTACGATGGGGGCCGTCGTGATCGTATGGTAGTTGGATTAACAGCCACCTATGCAATCAGTTCCAATCACCACTAACATTATGAGTTCGAACCTCACTCACGCTAGGTGTACTCGATACAACATTGTGTGATCAATCTTGTCAGTGACTTGCGACAGGTGGTGGGTTTTCTCCGAGTATTTCGGTTTTTTCCTCCAAGAAAACTGACCGCCACGGTATAACTGAAGTGTTGTTGAAAGTGGAGTTAACCACCATAACCTAACGGCACCCTAACCTCAAATTACGCCGAACATTGCAATAAGTCATTGCATATGTGTAATGAATCAACATATATTTTACAGCATCAATACCTCTGTCTTCACTACGCTTTACTGGAAGCGTTTACAATGAAGGACACCAGTATACGGATAGAGAAGTTCGATGAAGTATGGAGGGATATCCAGTCAGACAAACGTCCCATTAATCATCAAAGGATTAACGAAGAATTTAAGGTACGGAGTCAATGGAACAGTGCATAACTTATCATCGGGTTTGTTACTAGCGTAACACTACGGGTATCACTAGTGGAACATGAACTTCGTATCCTTCCAGAGCACATGCGTCAATACCCGGTTTTAAGTGGGAGTTCGTGTTACTCGATCTATGATTTTCTGTGAATTAATTTGTAGATCGTTTGTTTGTTGTTTTGTCCTTTTTCATTTGCCCATTGCGTTGTCTATCCTTCTTTGATTTACGGATTCTGATTAACCAATTGGTTATCTTCAAACTCATCTTCAACGTTCATAGATATTTCACTTACTATGAGGCATATTCAAATATTTATTTATCCAGAAGTCGTTTTTCACGATAGTTACAATGCTTTAGTATAACAGATTATAATTATATTTATGTAACAATATATTTCTCACTTAATCAATGAACGCTAGAGATTACCAAAGTTGCAACCAAAAATGGACAATCCAGAGAAACTGCCAACATAGGGTACACAAGACGTGGAAAAACAAAACACCACTACATGCATATATAACGTAAATAAGATACGAGCCCTTCTAATATCTCATGTTTTATGCAACCATTTTTAGATGTTGGAAGCCAAGAAATCTGAGCACAGATCGCCGGAATATATTGCAGCCATGAGCACCGAGAACATCAATAAAAACAGAAATCGAAAAAGTGTTGCCAGTGAGTATTATTAGATTAATAAGAAATGTTGTATTACATGTATTGGTCTGCGAATAATTCATGTTATATACACAATGCTCTGTGATGTATCTGGTAAATAGTTTTATTTTAGGTACCAGTCGAGCACACTTCGTGTTGTGCTGTGTGAACATACTCCTCATTAGTGAAAGGGTATATGTTATTGTAGATATTATGTTATTATTCTATAATAAACTACAATGATCTAACATGTGGGATAATCAAAGGTAAATTGTAATGATAACCCATAGATTCAATATGCTTACTTAATACAAGATTTGAATATCCATTGGTATTTCATAGAAAGTAATTACTGGTATGTTCTACAGTAGTCCGAGATTCCTCTGTCGTTTAACGGCATTTATAAAGTTGCTGTAGCCGTTCAACGTCAGAGGGTAATATATACGGAAAACAGCGGATTTGCCTCACTAGCTCTAGGATCGGCACATTTCCACGTTTCGTGGCTATCGGATTTTATTTTCTATCAGAAACCCTTATATAAATCGCTTCACCAATCATTTTTCTATTCATTCAAAACCATCTTACCCTCAGAAAGTGGTGTTACACTCCATTACAGCACGATTTTTCCTTAGATCCTATTATTCGGCCATTTGACTTCCATTTTCGAATATACAAACGTGATCTCGCGATACTAACTGAATGATAACAGTAACGCATTGCATGATGGGAGCTACTTAATTCAGCGCACCAAATTATTTGGGCATTATTTGCATACGTAAACAACATTCAAATCACATGGAAGACCATACATTTAAGCGTATTCTACAGGACAAACAGTCCATCTATAGATCAAAGCAGAGCAGAAGGAAATAATACAGAATGTGTTGGAAAGAAAAGATTCAATGGCAGAGTGTTGCCAATGGGCTTCGGAAAGAGCATGTGTTACGTCCCCCTTTTTTGGACAAGGTACTACATCATTTTTTTTTCTTATGGTTATCTGTAATTCACTATTGCTGCTAAAATCATTACCAATCAATATAATCAACTGTATTAAATTTTATGTTAATTGTTCTGCCTTAACAGGCGTGTATGATTGGCAATACAAATATGTGTTTGTTTGTTTATATGCAAATCATCTCCCATGATACATTGCGGTAATCGTGGTTTTCTCGTAGTCACGTGACAAATGTTTGAAAAATGGAAGACAAATGGCGGAATCATAGAATCTAAGGCAAAATCGTGCTGTAATGGAGTGTATCACCACTTTCTGAGGGTAAGATGGTTATGAATGAATAGAAAAATGATTGGTGAAGCGATTTATATCAGGGTTTCTGATAGAAAATAAAATCCGATAGCCACGAAACGTGGAAATGTGCTGACCCAGAGTTGGAGAAGCAAATCCGCTGTTTTCCGTATGTATTGCCCTCTGACGTTGAACGGCTACAGCAACTTTATAAATGCCGTTAAACGACAGAGGAATCTCGGACTAGTTCTTCAGTATTTGACATCCTGATCACAAATAGAGAAAACAATAATGGAGAAACGTGAAATTGTTTGCTCCTTTCATTTTTAAAACACAGTAATATCTCATCACACTTATTGTTTGTTTGTTTGTGTGATGGTGTTTAGCGCCACTTTCAACAATATTTCAGCTATACCATGGCGGCCAGTTTTATTGGTGGGGAGGGGGGGACCGGAGGACCTGGGGAAAACCAACTGCCTTTCGCAAGTCACTGACAAACTTTATCACATAATGTTGTACACCTCGCCCTGATCGAGATTCGAACTCAGAACATCAGTAGTGATATATACTGATTGCATCGGTAGTTGTAAATACCACTACCATTCATTCACAGCCCCGACGGCCCCCATAATGAGCCATTCACGAGGTTCATTTAAATTTAAAACCACTAATACAAGACTACGACACGACATAAGATTATGGAGATTTATGTACTAGTGTGAATATGGCTCGGTTAAAACCGAGTCGATGTGATTATTAAAACAAAACATCTTTGAATAAAGATACCTGGTCTTCATTATTAATATTATTTATGTTATTCAGCGTGAAACACAGTTGTCATTACATTAATGGAACGATTTATTGTGATACAACAATATATCAATATTTATTTTATGTATAATTACACCTTATATAAGCATCCTGGATTTTGATTGGTTAATAGCCGGTGTATTTTTCATGTATTTTCATATTTAGGATTAATTTCGCTCATTTTTTCCGGTGACGAGGTATTTACATGAGGATTTATCTTTTTTTCTCTCCGTGTCGTGGTATTTGCGAAAACGTATTTTACCTTTTTACTCTCGCGTGCCTGAAACCGCCAAATTCATTCGCAATATTTCCTCTTTACCTTTATGCGTAAGGTATCGTGATTAATCAAATCTGAAAACCGGAAGTTTTCCGATGTTAACGGAATACCCATAAAAAATAACAAAAATACAAATTCCTCAAAAGTTTTATAACAAGTTAAAACGTTCCTGACAAAAATAATAAAAACAGAATATTCCTGAAAACGACAAGCAAATGGTATTATAATATTTATTTAGCCAGTGTTCTAAATACTATTCGATGTAATTAAACAGATATATCATATTGGGAGGGGTATTTGCTAAAATTTCCAGTCTTGAGATCGGGAAATTGTTCTTCTCTCGACTGGTATTTTTCGCAAGTACCCCTTCCAAGCATGATATATCTTTTCATAATCCGTGTTACCGTATCCATGGATTAAGATACAGTTTAGTATTTGTGAAATGTCTTAGTGATGGGTTATTTCATAATATAGATATGTATAACAAAAAGACAGACCAATACACACCTGCATGGTGTTTCCGCATTTGTCATAGGTTTATTACACGATATTTAATGTTCACCGGAAGTGGACACCTTCGTAAATGTAACAATCACATATATATTTACGGTTTTGTATATCAATTGTCTGTTGAAATATTGGAACCCATCGTTTGTTGACTAATGCTATTTTTCATTACAGTGGACAGTACAAGGCTGTACCTTATGACGTTTGAGAAAGGAAGATCAAACTTTATTAATGCAGTTCAGGTTCCTGTATGTAAACTTACAGTAATATGTCCATATCAGTTTTATATATTGTGTATTTTCATATAGTTAGTATATTCTTGAATCTTGATTAAATATCAATTGAAGTAAACCGCGTCGGTGGTGTAATGGCTAGTGTGGTTGATTCGAGCCTCGGTGGTGTAATAGATAGTGTGGTTGATTCGAGCGTCGGTGGTGTAATGGCTAGTGTGGTTGATTCGAGCGTCGGTGGTGTAATGGCTAGTGTGGTTGATTCGAGCGTCGGTGGTGTAATGGCTAGTGTGGTTGCCTCGAGCGTCGGTGGTGTAATGGTTAGTGTGTTTGATTCGAGTGTGGTTTATCGTGGGTTGGTGTCCAGATCGGGCAAATCCTCAAACTATAACATTGGTATGTGTTGCTTCACAGCATCCATTATAAAGGAGAAAGAGGAAAGAAGAGCAAAAAAGTGTTGGTTCGAACTGAAGATGGCTATTATGTTGGAAAAGAAGTGGTAATTCAGGTAACACAAAATGATATGTATGTATCATTCTACGACTTTCAATGTTTTGTCTGTCACCGTTTCCTTTGAACATTGAAACACTGGCATTCGAATGGATTCTGAGCATTATCGATATACACTTGAATAAAAGCTTTAGAAGTTCATTCAAGTTAACAAATTATAATTTTCATCTGTTGCTTTTCCACATATTTTGATAAGAACACTGTGATTTGCCCATGATTATGGATTAATTCACGTTTATTAAATCACGTTTAATATAGCTACCAATCGTAAGTAAACGTTAGAGAATACCGAATGGGGCAATAATAAATGGCCATTCAGGCGAAACTGACAAGATAGGGCTCACAAGACGAAGACAAGCAAATGAAAATAACAACACAATGTGTATTGGACACCACTATGCACAAACAAACACAAAAAAACGTAAATAAGACATGAGTCCCCTACAAAGCACTGGAGATAAAGACGAATCGGACATCGTTTTTATTCTAGTTAGAATACAATTTATCTGGAGTTTATGGGTGATTATTGTTATTAACATTATTTAAATTATTTCAGTCATACACAAATTTTGTGGGGTATCTAGCAACACAGTTACCACTGTCAGACACTAAAGTAGATTTCTGGACCATGATTAGAGATCACAGTTCGTCAACGATCGTCTTAATCCTGAATGATAGCAAAGAGGTATACAATCACAAACAATTAACAAGGCATACAGTGAATTTTTGTGAAAACTTTAGATGGTTGAAACTGAATGTTTTTCGTAATATGGGCAATTAATCAACATTTCAGCTATGTGATTGCGCTCTATTTCGTTGGTTGTGGAACTTTGAGTATCTTGAGACATCTACCTACTGTCTAATATAACTCACTTACCTTGTATCGAGTGCTCATCGCCATTAGTTGGAATTTAACTTTCTCCACTCTACGGATAATTGGCACTAATTGCATATGTAGATGTAAATCCAACAGACATACGATCATATCCATGACTACCTCACCGATCACTTCTAGCATTAAATATTGACTCTCAAATTTCCTCTTTGAAACATCTCGTCAATATCAGGAAACTTTGAAGATACTAAAATGGTATTCAGAAGCCGTACATCACAGAAGTACGGACAATATATTAGCCAATCAGAAGCCGTACATCAAAGAAGCATAGACAATATATTGGCCAACATAAAAGTTTAAACAATGATCTACACAACACTACACAGACAATATATTAACCCAAAGAAAAGGACAAACAATGATCTTCACAACACTACACAGACAATATATTGACCAAAAGAAAAGGACAAACAATGATCTACACAACACTACACAGAAAATATATTGACCAAAAGAAAAGGACAAACAATGATCTGCACAGCACTACGCAGACAATATATTGACCAAAGAAAAGGACAAACAATGATCTACACAACATTACACAGACAATATATTGACCAAAAGAAAAGGACAAACAATGATCTACACAGCACTACACAGACAATATATTGACCAAAAGAAAAGGACAAACAATGATCTACACAACACTACACAGACAATATATTGACCAAAAGAAAAGGACAAACAATGATCTACACAGTACAACGCAGACAATATATTGACCAAAAGAAAAGGACAAACAATGATCTACACAACATTACACAGACAATATATTGACCAAAAGAAAAGGACAAACAATGATCTACACAACGCTACGCAGACAATATATTGACCAAAAGAAAAGGACAAACAATGATCTACAAAACACTACACAGACAATATATTGATAAAAAGAAAAGGACAAACAATGCTTTACACAACACTACACAGACAATATATTGACCAAAAGAAAAGGACAAACAATAATCTACACAGCACTACGCAGACAATATATTGACCAAAAGAAAAGGACAAACAATGATCTACACAACATTACACAGACAATATATTGACCAAAAGAAAAGGACAAACAATGATCTACAAACACTACACAGACAATATATTTATCAAAAGAAAAGGACAAACAATGATTTACACAGCACTACACAGACAATATATTGATCAATAGAAAAGGACAAACAATGATTTACACAACACTACACAGACAATATATTGACCAAAAGAAAAGGACAAACAATGATCTACACAGCACTACACTGACAATATATTGATCAAAAGAAAAGGACAAACAATGATCTACACAACACTACGCAGACAATATATTGACCAAAAGAAAAGGACAAACAATGATCTACACAACACTACACAGACAATATATTGACCAAAAGAAAAGGACAAACAATGATCTACACAACACTACACAGACAATATATTGACCAAAAGAAAAGGACAAACAATGATCTACACAGCACTACACAGACAATATATTGACCAAATGAAAAGGACAAACAATGATCTACTCAACACTACACAAACAATATATTGACTCAAAGAAAAGGACAAACAATGATCTACACAACACTACACAGACAATATATTGACCAAAAGAAAAGGACAAACAATGATCTACACAACACTACGCAGACAATATATTGACCAAAAGAAAAGGACAAACAATGATCTACACAACACTACGCAGAAAATATATTGACCAAAAGAAAAGGACAAACAATGATCTACACAACACTACACAGACAATATATTGACCAAAAGAAAAGGACAAACAATGATCTACACAGCACTACACAGACAATATATTGATCAAAAGAAAAGGACAAACAATGATCTACTCAACACTACTCAAACAATATATTGACTCATAGAAAAGGACAAACAATGATCTACACAACACTACACAGACAATATATTGACCAAAAGAAAAGGACAAACAATGATCTACACAACACTACGCAGACAATATATTGACCAAAAGAAAAGGACAAACAATGATCTACACAACACTACACAAACAATATATTGACCCAAAGAAAAGGACAAACAATGATCTACACAACACTACACAGACAATATATTGACCCAAAGAAAAGGACAAACAATGATCTACACAACACTATACAGATATTATATTGATGAAAAGAAAAGGACAAACAATGATCCACACAACACTACACAGACAATATATTGACCCAAATAAAAGGACAAACAATGATCTACACAACACTACGCAGACAATATATTGACCAATAGAAAAGGACAAACAATGATCTACACAACACTACGCAGACAATATATTGACCCAAAGAAAAGGACAAACAATAATCTACACAACGCTACGCAGACAATATATTGACCAAAAGAAAAGGACAAACAATGATCTACACAACACTACGCAGAAAATATATTGACCAAAAGAAAAGGACAAACAATGATCTACACAACACTACACAGACAATATATTGACCAAAAGAAAAGGACAAACAATGATCTACACAGCACTACACAGACAATATATTGATCAAAAGAAAAGGACAAACAATGATCTACTCAACACTACTCAAACAATATATTGACTCATAGAAAAGGACAAACAATGATCTACACAACACTACACAGACAATATATTGACCAAAAGAAAAGGACAAACAATGATCTACACAACACTACGCAGACAATATATTGACCAAAAGAAAAGGACAAACAATGATCTACACAACACTACACAAACAATATATTGACCCAAAGAAAAGGACAAACAATGATCTACACAACACTACACAGACAATATATTGACCCAAAGAAAAGGACAAACAATGATCTACACAACACTATACAGATATTATATTGATGAAAAGAAAAGGACAAACAATGATCCACACAACACTACACAGACAATATATTGACCCAAATAAAAGGACAAACAATGATCTACACAACACTACGCAGACAATATATTGACCAATAGAAAAGGACAAACAATGATCTACACAACACTACGCAGACAATATATTGACCCAAAGAAAAGGACAAACAATAATCTACACAACGCTACGCAGACAATATATTGACCAAAAGAAAAGGACAAACAATGATCTACACAACACTACGTAGACAATATATTGACCCAAAGAAAAGAACAAACAATGATCTACACAACGCTACGCAGAAAATATATTGAACAAAAGAAAAGGACAAACAATGATCTACACAACACTACGCAGACAATATATTCACCCAAAGATAAGGACAAACAATGATCTACACAACACTACGGAGACAATATATTGACCAAAAGAAAAGGACAAACAATGATCTACACAACACTACGCAGACAATATATTGACCAAAAGAAAAGGACAAACAATGATCTACACAACACTACGCAGACAATATATTGACCCAAAGAAAAGGACAAACAATGATCTACACAACACTACGCAGACAATATATTGACCCAAAGAAAAGGACAAACAATGATCTACACAACACTACACAAAAAACTACAGATTATGCAACACTAACCCCACAAAGATGACGAATTGTATTTGTTTTATGTAAATCAATTGATACATTAAGTTTATGCTTTTATTGTATGGAAAAATAACTTTTCCTATGCTATATGATAACATATTTACTAGGTTTCTTTATATATATATATATTAATCTTTCCAGGCTGATCTGGTTTATACAACATCGACAGATTCCTTTTCTTGTGGTCATTTTACCATGAAAATTACACAACGAGAGCAAGGAGAACTTGACATTACAGAGGCGACCCTGATTATGTCCAAGAAGGTGAAATATTAAGGATATACTTCTGAGTCATTTCATCAACTATATTTACAAATGTACAATTTCGTGATTTTGTTTTATCAGAAACGTTATTTACAAGATATTTGTAATATAAATGACGTTCTCGTGGAAAGCAGAGCATGTTGATTGGATATATTGATTGGATGAAAGATGTATCCTGTCATTCAATGAATGGTTTTTTTTTAATGTTGATCAATGAATATCGTATTTTTTCTTTATATCACACATTCAGTTTCCAAAATCGTATGTTTTGATACTCGTCTCTGGATTGTCCATTCTTGGTTAATTTTCGGTTTTAGATAACGTTTATTTCCCTGGATGGTCAATTCTTGATTGCCCCTTCAGTTATCGCTAACGTGTATTTAACATTAAGCATCAAATGTATTTTAAATTTTCTTTTCATAATTGGAAGAAAACATAATGTATATTGCAATTATCAGTTCACTGGGAGATAATCACATTTGTGCTGCAATGGTGAAATCATAAGAACATACACTGTATTGGAATCAAAAGACATTATTCAAATATTACTATTTAAATTTAGCTAACATATTTCTTTTCCTTGAAATACATTTCAGGACGATAAACCAAAAGAAATAACCATATACCAAACCGTGTGTGAAAACATGCCAGATCCTAAAGTTTTGTGCAGACTGGTTGATTTAATATCTACAAGAATCAGTATGTCTCGTGATCCAATTACTGTTGTCAGTAGGTAGGTAGATACACCTTCTAGTCGACAAAATAGCAACAAGTAGCAGTGTGTTGAGTTATCAATTTACATGGGGATCCAATTGTAGCTTGGTTTGGTTTATGGTGTTTAGCGTCACTTTCAACAATATCTCAGTTATATCGTGGCCGTCAACTACCATACGATCACAACCACGACAGCCTCCAATCCAATGGTGTATGAACATTTGGAGAATATGGTACATGTATATACACACATCAGTACACAGAAAAATGCAGCGTTTGATTCTAATGTACTTTTTTCATTATTTTTTTCTTTGAATTGGAATAAAAACAACGTAAATCAGATTGATATCATTTTCATGTATTGGAGTATTTTATTGTCATGTGTCAAAAAAATCATTGGATTTAGGTATGGAAAGTGATATTCCCGAATGAAACGTC
Organism: Bathymodiolus brooksi; assembly: GCA_963680875.1. Classification (NCBI taxonomy): domain Eukaryota; kingdom Metazoa; phylum Mollusca; class Bivalvia; order Mytilida; family Modiolidae; genus Bathymodiolus; species Bathymodiolus brooksi. The sequence continues at coordinate 54,421,718 of OY804589.1, read as the reverse complement.
CAATGTCTTAGTTATTACCATGATCTGGAACAAGGTGGTATGTTCGTTCATATAAACTGGATGACTACTATTGTGTTTGTTTTCTTGCCTCAATTCCATGCTATCGATGCCATAATAACAAGTCTAAATGTCGCTGTTTCTATGGTATTGCTTCAGCTTCAAGTTATGAGGAGGTTCCAGTTTATCATTTCGAGAACCAGATCTTACAGATGGTTTTTATGGGTGTTATATGAGTTGTCCGATTCTTTGTTGTTTTTCGTTTGTTCCCCTCTAATTGTCTCCAGAATTATATTTTAACGATACATTTTATCAAATAGTTCTAACTCTCGCAACTCATGAGATTTGGCCCCGAACCAGCATATAAAAAGCATGCAAAAGCACTACTCTGATTGGCTTGAAATCATTCGTTAATGACTAGAAACCAACACTGACACATACCATGGTAGGGCCATGATATAACCCGATTAATGTATACATGAACTCAACATGTGTACTATGCCGTCTCCATTAGAATCGTATATATCCATGTTATTAACAGTTATGCTTATGTCTCCAACAGTGATGGTGCAAAGAATTGTGGGTTGTTCTGTACATTTACCAATGCAGTATCCAGTATGAAGATCGACGAGACAGCAGATATCTTCCAGCTTGTACGGCTTCTGCAGTTAAGACGTCCTGAGTGTTTTGCAGACTTTGTAAGTATTAATCTATGTTTAACATGTTCTTATTATTTTTTCATTACATTAACACTAGTTCTCTCATGATGGGGTTATCATTTTTGGTAGCCATTTAATTGAAATGCACCATTTTTTTTACTATTTTGTATTAATTTCAAGATATTGAAAATAAGGAATTGTCTATTATCTGTATCTTTGTCTATTCTTTCATTCCTAGCCATTTTATGGAAATAATGTTGAAATAACAATGGTCTGCAATTCAGATTAAATCAATAAACAAAAATAAGACCACATCAACCTGGTCCTGGTTTGAGACTGACACACAGATGTGGTGGGTTACAACCTAAACATGTTTTACCTTTTCACCTATCACCTTTAAGTATCCTCTCTGTCACAGATGACCACGGATATGGTCAGAAACGCGTTGTGTGGACTGAATTCAAAATACACCTTTTTACTCTGAATGTTGTAGTAAAATTCCCGTCATTTGCCATGGCTTATCCTTGGATCTTTAACAAGAGTACCACGATTGGTGCCACTAGTGGAACAATATACAATTATTGCCTGCACTTAAGGTGAACATCATAATTATTCACCCGAGAGGTGTTGTTTTCCCGAGGGCTTTGGTGCAGGCAATAATTGCTTTAATATACCGAAACTCTATTTATAACAATGTTGGATGCAATAAACACTTATTTGTGTGTTTTTATCTTGTGTTTTCATAAACTACATATTTGTGTTTTTAACTTCTGGTCAGGATTGTAATTCCGGAATGCAAAAACGGATGCATTTCCGGACAGACATGGAAAATAACATTTGTCTACCGGTGAACAACAGTGATGTTTCCCTGGGGTACCAATTTTGTAAAAACATCGCTTTTATTTTATATATAATATATAATGTAAGGTATAATAATAATGTTTACCTTTCCTGTTGAACATGTGCAATATAATTTGTTCATACAATGACAATTTGCTACATTAGCTAAGCTTAAAATTAAAACTATGTTGTCTTTATTACAGGCGGAATACCGTCTTTGCTATGAAGCTTTGAACATCTACATAGAATCTTCAAATGTGTATGCCAACTTCTAACTCATTGCAAACCAGTTGAAATAAAAGACAACGACGTTTGTTATGAAATAACAGATAATCGATTGACTTTACTTATTCACCTTTACTGAAGATGATTACACTTTTTGCAAAATGGAAACACCCTTCAAATAGATAGCTATATTATAATCTAGAAACCATGCACATATTTTTTTATTATTAAAAATTCTTGGTCAGTTGAGGAAAGTGAACCTCCTTACTGCATAAAGTACTTTACACAATTCCTTTTGTTCGATAAATATTATTCTGTATGTAAGGTTACTTATCCCTTATGACAAATGATGTAATTATAAAACTTTTAATTAGCAATGATATAACCGGTGACATTTAATGATTTACCAATAATCAAATGTGTTTATTTAGCTGTTTTCTTAGTTAATTATAATATGATTAAATTAATCGTTAAAAATTGTAACACAAAAAAAGCATTAGTATTACAAAGAATCGAAAATGTCTTTCTTTAGATTATTTTTCTAAAAATTATATATATTAAATGTGTTTATTTGGATTTGGTTTTTTATTGAAGTATAATATGATTAAAGTACGGATTGAAACATTAAAAAAATTGTATTACGAAGAGCTGAGAATGGTTTCTTTGATCATTTTTCTAAAAATTATATTACATCCAAACTAATACATGATCACTCGCTCAGTACCTTAAATTATATTTATTATTTGTTTATTTAGTTATTTAGTTATAAGATCATTTAGATATTGAGGGCTTTCCTTATTTATAATTGTAAATGCTTCAATAACTATTATACGCATACGCCTAACTTTTAAAGAATGTTATTCTGATTTAGCAAGAAGTTCTTCACATTTGGAATGGTTTTCATTATCTATGAATATTGCTCGCTTATTCAACTTTTGATTAAAATATATAAAATATATTGTTTTGTCTTCTTCTAGTTACTTGCGTTGGAATTACACAGTGTGTACACATCATATTACACTAAATGTATTACATCGCATCGTTTTGTAGTCGGTTATATGTTGATGAAATTCCGTTGCTTGGTGAAAGCCACAAATATATAGTGTTAGAACAATTTCTTCACTCATATATAATGTCTAGTCATGTGGTTGGTTATGTGGTTCGACATGACGATTTAACCTTCGTAATGCACAAAACATTTGTAGAATCAAATGTTCAAGAAACAAAATGTATTTACTAAACGAGAGATGCACCGGATCATCAATAAAACATCTGTACTGCGTTGGTGGCAATCTTGGATTTCATTCATAATGTTGCTTCAATAAGTTTTGTAGTTTCTGAAAAGGGTTGACTAATATTCTGTCAGTTGCGTACAGATGACGAAAGATGGTATTGGCAATTAAATCTTGGTTCAAGGTTGACCATCGTTTTACTATTCAGAATTCAGAAAATTGCAAAACCATCGGCTGACTTTCATACCACTAATATTCTACATATGACAACGTCTGTGTCACAACGATTACAAATAGTATGCGTATTGTTCAAGATGATTGATTTCTGCGTGAAAACGCGGTTCGACTGGTTATATGTGATTGTTGGCATTTTGTGCACATGTGGAAAACACTTGCATGACAGCTATTTCAGCCAGGAAAATGGGCTGTCATATATTTGTGGATTTTTTTTTTTTCATTTTAATATATATTTCCCAAAATATTTCCATATTAATTGTTTTCCTGTGTAAGTGTCCATCTTGGATTTCCGCTCTACTTTAAATGGCTCCCAATAAGCATTTATTTATTGTATGGGCTCAATAAGTTTCGTAGTTTCCGGTAACGAGTTGTTTATGAATATGTTCCAATATTGTCCCATTTTAAAATTGTCTCCTATGCTGGTAGTGATCTTGAACCCATGATGAGGACTAAAATACATACTTTGGAAGAGAACCCTTATGTGTTCATTCACAAAGCCTAAATGTGTTAGACATTTTCTGATAATAAGGACGCATTTTTGGTCCTTGTATTCATATTAAATGTCAAGTCGACATCAAAATAACTAAATCTAGTAGAGATCCCAGAACTAAAGTATACGGGTACATTATTGTATATATCTTATACATGACATTAGAATGAGAAAACTGTAAAATGTTGTAAGAAATGTCTGAACATAACCAGACAATTGCAATCAAAAGTAAACGTGAAATTAACACAGTGAGATAAACAAATCGGTGTTTCTGTTTCACTAGAAACAAAGATGACGACCATGTAAGTATGAAAAGAAAGTTAAACAGTTGATTGTCAACAATTCTACAAATATCAACAAAACAAAAGAAAGGTTAATCAGTTGATTGTCAACAATTCTACCAATACCAATCTTTCATCTTCACTCACTGAACACAAAATACATTGTTGGAAGTCCAGTCCATGGCTTTGAACAAGTACAAATATGTGGTGGGCCTAAACCGTTCAATTGGACCCAAACCTCCCTCTTGATAACTTGATATTCAACGGCAATACAACAGGAATGCTAAATCTCAGTAAGGAAAGTCAAGACAGTATCCATTCATTCATATTTTGAAAGGAGAATACAAGAAAAAAGCATGATTGCTGATATTTACAGTTCCTAAATAATGTAATTATTAATAAAACTGAGATTTTCCTCCCGAGGGTATACGCGACTTTAGCCGATTTTGGTTTTCCTGTTTAGACCTTTTAATTTTAATCTTAGTGCTCCTGACATTATAAAGATTTGGCTTTCTGATCTTTCGATGTGGAGCGTACCTGATGAAGGTTATTCCAGAAACGTGTCGTACGTACTAAGCATGATATCTACGTTTTTACTATGGATATTGTGGTGGAGCATAATATTGGATATCCAGTGCAAAAGAGTAGGAATAGAAATAAAAACCACCAATGAAATATTTGGTAAAATTTGTTCATGTGACAAGGAATATTAGTATTGCAACTTTTTTCGGTTACATCTGAGGTGACATTTGTACAATATTTCTTCTGAATAATGACATAGCATAGAACAGCACTTCCAAATCAAACCTCAGACTAATGGTTTAATTGGAACACGTTAGCAAACTGTATCGCATAAGGTACACAAACACTTTTTTCCTGTGGGGGAGAGTGTTAACATTCGGGTCACATCCTCGTCCTGATAAACGTATCACCGTAATGTTAAGTACATAGAAACAATATAATTCATGGCTATGATGTTAATAAGGCAGCATTTATCAATCCATATAAAGTTAATTAGTCAATGTTAATGTTACACGTATTTCAGGTATTATGGTTTATTTATTGTGTAATTATTATTATCTGTAATATTATAGCACTAAATTGACCAGAGGTTTCTAAACTTTCTTGCTTTTCACTAAGTTATTAATTACGCGCTTGGTGAAAGGGTATTGCATTCATTAACTATACTTTTGGTGGCAGACACTCACTAATTGTGTTGCCAATATTGTCTGGTACTATTTGAAATATTGAATTTTCCCATATTAAATAATTGTGTCATTGTTCAGAGGAGACATTGTACAGTCATTTCAGGGGTTACCGAGAAATGTTGCAATACATATACTCAATGTCACATATATCAATTTACCAAAATGTTGTATTTATGCTTGATATTCCCATTCCTACCGGGTCCGGGTGGCTCAGTGAGTTAGGTCGTTGGATCTAATAGTTCATGCAAGCCTATCACCAATATGGCGTGGGTTCGCGCCCAGCTTTGTAAATTACAAAAAGGATGCACGCGACTCGCAGCCGCAAGTGATAAAGCTTACCAGTTGCTTGCCCAGGGTCGGTGGTTCTCTCCGGGTACTCCGGCTTCCTCCACCACTAAAACTGGTCGCCATTGATATAGCTGAAATACTGCTGAAAGTGGCGTTAAAACACCAAAAATACAAAATAAACCCATTCTTACCCTTTTGCATATTGGAAATCCAATATTATGCTACAACACACTGTCTAGAATAAAAACGTAGATATCAAGATTAGTGCGCACGACGCGTTTCTGCGATTACATCCACCAGGTACGCTCAACATCGAAAGATCGGAAAACCATATAATTTAAAGTTTTAGGAGTAATGAAATTAAAAGGCCTCAGCAGGATAGTCAAAATTGGCTAAAGTCACCTATATCTGATGGAGGTGAAACTTAGTTTGATTAATAATTACATTACTTGGGAATGACACATTTCAGTAATCATGGTTTGTTTTGTATTCTCCCTTGACAATCGGAAAGAATGGATACTTTCTTTTCTTTCTCTACAGATATTTAATATTGCTGTTGTATTGCCATCGGAGATCCAGTTATCAATATGGGAGGTTCGGATCCCGTTGACCTGTTAACGCCGCCACATGCTTGTACCTGTCCCATTCCATGTCCACAATTTCCATCATGTTCTTTGTGTTCAGTGAGTGAAGATGAAAGATTGATACTGGTGGAATTGTTGACCTTCACTGCTTACACTTTCTTTTCATTATTACATGGTCGTCATATTTGTTTCTAGTGAAACACCGATTTGTTTACCCTGCTGTGTTTATTTCACCTCTACTTTTTTTTATTGGAATTCTTTGGGTATTTTCAGACTTTTGTTACAACATTGAGCAGTTTTATCCTTATAATGTCATGTAAAAAATAGATACACTAATGTACCCATATACTTTAGTTCTTGGATCTCTACTATATTATGTGATTTTGATGTCGATTTGAAATTTAACATGGACACCAGAGCCATACATGCGTTCTGAATGTCAGAAAATGTCAAGGACATCTTGACTTTATGAATGATTACAACAGCATTCTCTTCCAAATATGTGTTTTGGTGCTGATCATAAGTTCAAGATAACAACCAGCTCAGGAGACACTTTTAAAATGAAAAAAATATTGGAATAATAAATATATACATCTGGTTATCTAGCAGATTGCTGTATCAACCATAATATGCATTTCCTTCAACGTAATTTAAGAGAGACATGCAAGGAACCACAGCTGTCATAAACTAATGCTCGTTCACCACCAGCTCTGCAATGAGTCCATATCACTTCCAATATTTCCAATATATATCCACACCAGTTACGAGCTGTACACGAAACTTCATAAAGTGAGGATTGTTTTCTAACACTAAAGATTTTCAGTTTTCACTAGTCAATGGTGTTTCATCAACAAATGACCAACTACAGTACGATGCGATGTAATACTATTAGTATAATCTACTGTGTGTACACTTTGTGATTACCAACATACATAACTAGAAGAAGACACAACATCACGTTTTATATATTTTAATAAACAAGTTGAATAAGATAATAATAACTACATACATCCTAATGTTTAGAAGAGAAATATAAAAACAGATTAAAGCCGTTATTTAAAGATTACCGATCGCGATTTAAAATCGTCACTCTGAGAATTATTGTCATTAGCCCTATAAATTGTCATGGAATGGGGTTTATATAAATGTTGATATCATAATTTAGTACACACGACGCATGGCTGGAATAACTTTTATCAGCTACTCTCAAAGTCAATAGAATAACAAACAGTATAATCTAACAGTTTTTGAGAGCAAGATGAAAAAAAATTGCTTTAACATGATTTAATTTAGTCTCCTATGACCGAAGGAGGAGAACATCCTTTTGATAATACTTGTATTCTTTAGGAACTATAAATGTCAATAATCAATATATCAACATTATTTTGATATAACATACCATATAACCGGGTTTAAAGTCATTAATGTCATATTAATATATAGGTATATTTTCAATACACTTGTACTACCATTTACCATTCTTTTTAAATGTAATGTATTACCATTCACCATACTTCCTCAATGTTATGTACTACCATTCACCATATTTCCTAAATGTAATGTACTACCATTCACCATACTTCCTAAATGTAATGTACTACCATTTACCATTCTTTCTAAATGTAGTGTACTACCATTCACCATACTTCCTAAATGTAATGTACTACCATTTACCATTCTTTCTAAATGTAATGTACAACCATTCACCATACTTCCTAAATGTAATGTACTACCATTCACCATACTTCCTAAATGTAATGTACTACCATTCACCATACTTCCTAAATGTAATATACTACCATTCACCATACTTCCTAAATGTAGTGTATTACCATTCACCCTACTTTCTAAATGTAATGTACTATCATTCACCCTACTTCCTAAATGTAATATACAACCATTTACCCTATTTCCTAAATGTAATGTACTACCATTCACCATACTTCCTAAATGTAATGTACAACCATGCACCCTACTTCCTAAATGTAATGTACAACCATTCACCATACTTGTAAATGTAGTGTACTACCATTCATCATACTTCCTAAATGTAGTGTACTACCGTTCACCCTACTTTCTAAATATAATGCATTACCATTCACCCTACTCTCTAAATGCAATATACTACCATCCCCACTACTTCCTAAATGTAGTACGCAACCATTCACCATTATTCCTCAATGTAATGTACTTCCATTCACCCTACTTCCTAAATGTAATGTACTACCATCCATCCCTATTTCCTAAGTGTAATGTACTACCATTTTGCACACTTTCTAAATGTAATGCACGTCCATCCACCCTATTTTTTAAATGTAATATACTACTATTCACCCTACTTCCAAAATGTAATGTACTACCATCCACCCTACTTCCTAAATGCAATGTACTACCATTCACTATGCTTTCTAAATGCAATGTACTACCATTCACCTTAGTTCCTAAATGTAAAGTAATACCATTCACCCTACTTCCTAAATGTAATGCACTACCAGTAACCATTCTTCCTAAATGTAATGTACTACCATTCACCATACTTTCTAAATTTAATATACTACCATTCACCCTACTTCTTAAATGTAATGTACTACCATTCAGCACACTTTCTAAATGTAATGTACTAGCATCCACCCTATTTTCTAAATGTAATATACCACCATTCACCCTACTTCCAAAATTTAATGTACTACCATCCACCATATTTCATAAATGCAATGTACTACCATTCACTATGCTTTCTAAATGCAATGTACTACCATTCACCTTACTTCCTAAATGAATTGTACTGCCATTCACCCTACTTCCTAATTGTAATGTAATACCATTCACTCTACTTCCTAAATGTAATGCACTACCATTCACCATTCTTGCTAAATGTAATGTACTACCATTCACCATACTTTCTAAATGTAATATACTACCATTCACCCTACTTCCTAAATGTAATGTACTATCATTTACCATACTTCCTAAATGCAATGTACTACCATTCACCCTACTTCCTAAATGTAATGTACTACCATTCACCCTGCTTCCTACATGTAATTTGTTACCATTCACCATATTTCCTAAATGTAATCTATTACCATTCACCCTACTTTCTAAATGGAATGTACTACCACTCACGCTACTTCCTAAATGTAATGTACTACCATCCACACTACTTCCTAAATGTAATATAATACCATTCACCATGCTTTCTAAATGTAATGTACTACCATTCACCCTACTTCCTAAATTTAATGTATACCATTCACCTTACTTCCTAAATGTAATGTTTTACCATTTACCCTACTTCCTAAATGTAATGCACTATCATTCACCATACTTCCTAAATGTAATGTACTACCGTTCACCATACTTCCTAAATGTAATGAAATACCGTTCACCCTACTTCAACCATTCACCATACTTTCTAATTGTAATGTACTACCATTCATCCTACTCTCTAAATGCAATGTCCTACCATCCAACCTACTTCCTAAATGTAGTACGCAACCATTCACCATGCTTCCTAAATGTAATGTACTACCATTCACCCTACTTCCTAAATGAAATGTACCACCATCCAGCCCTACTTCCTAAGTGTAATGTACTACTATTCAGCACACTTTCTAAATGTAATGTACTACCATTCATCCTATTTTCTAAATGTAATATACTACCATTCACCCTACTTCCAAAATGTAATGTACTACCATCCACCCTACTTCCTAAATGCAATGTACTACCATTCACCATGCTTTCTAAATGCAATGAACTACCATTCACCTTACTTCCTAAATGTAATGTACTACCATTCACTATGCTTTCTAAATGCAATGTACTACCATTCACCTTAGTTCCTAAATGTAATATACTACCATTCACCCTACTTCTTAAATGTAATGCTCTACTATTCACCACACTTTCTAACTGTAATGTACTACCATTCACCTTAGTTCCTAAATGTAATATACTACCATTCACCCTACTTCTTAAATGTAATGCCCTACTATTCACCACACTTTCTAACTGTAATGTACTACCATCCACCATACTTCATAAATGCAATGTACTACCATTCACTATGCTTTGTAAAAGCAATGTACTACCATTCACCTTACTTCCCAAAAGAAATGTACTACCATTCACTCTACTTCCTAATTGTAATGTAATACCATTCACCCTACTTCCTAAATGTAATGCACTACCATTCACCATTCTTGCTAAATGTAATGTACTACCATTCACCATACTTTCTAAATGTAATATAATACCATTCACCCTACTTCCTAAATGTAATGTACTACCATTCACCATACTTCCTAAATGCAATGTACTACCATTCACCCTACTTACTAAATGTAATGTACTACCATTCGCCCTGCTTCCTACATGTAATGTGTTACCATTCACCATACTTCCTAAATGTAATCTACTACCATTCACCCTACTTTCTAAATGGAATGTACTACCACTCACCCTACTTCCTAAATGTAATGTACTACCATCCACAATACTTCCTAAATGTATTATAATACCATTCACCATGCTTTCTAAATGTAATGTATTACAATTCACCCTACTTCCTAAATGTAATGTATTACCATTCACCTTACTTCCTAAATGTAAAGTTTTACCATTTACCCTACTTCCTAAATGTAATGCACTATCATTCACCATACTTCCTAAATGTAATGTACTACCGTTCACCATACTTCCTAAATGTAATGAACTACCGTTCACCCTACTTCAACCATTCACCATACTTTCTAATTGTAATGTACTACCATTCACCCTACTCTCTAAATGCAATGTCCTACCATCCACCCTACTTCCTAAATGTAGTACACAACCATTCACCATGCTTCCTAAATGTAATGTACTACCATTCACCCTACTTCATAAATGAAATGTACCACCATCCATCCCTACTTCCTAAGTGTAATGTACTACTATTCAGCACACTTTCTAAATGTAATGTACTACCATTCATCCTATTTTCTAAATGTAATAAACTACCATTCACCCTACTTCCAAAATGTAATGTACTACCATCCACCCTACTTCCTAAATGCAATGTACTACCATTCACCATGCTTTCTAAATACAATGTACTACCATTCACCTTACTTCCTAAATGTAATGTACTACCGTTCACCATACTTTCTAAATGTAATGTAATACCATTCACCCTTCTTCCTCAATGTAATGCACTACCATTCACCATTCTTCCTAAATGTAATATACTACCATGCACCACACTTTCTAAATGTAATATACTACCATTCACCCTACTTCCTTAATGTAATGTATTACCATTCACCATACTTCCTAAATGCATTGTACTAACATTCACCCTACTTCCTAAATGTTATGTACTACCTTTCACCCTACTTCCTAATAGTAATGTGTTACCATTCACCATACTTCCTGACTGTATTCTGCTACCATTCACCCTACTTTCTAAATGCAATGTACTACCACTCACCCTACTTCCTAAATGTAATGTACTACCATCCACATTACTTCCTAAATGTAATATACTACCATTCACCATGCTTCCTAAATGTAATGTACTGCCATTCACCCTACTTCCTAAATGTAATGTACTACCATTCACCCTACTTCCTCAATGTAATATTTTACAATTTACCCTACTTCCTAAATGTAATGCACTATTATTCACCATACTTCCTAAATGTAATGTACTACCGTTCACCTTACTTCCTAAATGTAATGAACTACCGTTCACCCTACTTCAACCATTCACCATACTTTCTAATTGTAATGTACTACCATTCACCCTACTTCTCTAAATGTAATGTACTACCATTCACCCTAATTCCTAAATGTAATGTGTTACCATTCACCCTACTTCCTAAATGTAATGTACTACCTTTCACCCTACTTCTCTAAATATAATGTACTACCATTCACCCTGCTTCCTAAATGTAATGTACTACCATTCACCCTAATTCCTAAATGTAATGTGTTACCATGCACCCTACTTCCTAAATGTAATGTACTACCACTCACCCTACTTCTCTAAATGTAATGTACTACCATTCACCCTACTTCCTAAATGTAATGCACTATCATTCACCATACTTCCTAAATGTAATAAACTATCGTTCACCCTACTTCAACCATTCACCATACTTTCTAAATGTAATGTACTACCATTCACCCTACTTTCTAAATGTAATGTACTTTCATTCACCATACTTTTTAAATGTAATTTTACTACCATTCACCCTACTTCCTAAATGTAATGTACTACCATTCACCCTACTTCCTAAATGTAATGTACTACAGTTCACCCTACTTTCTAAATATAATGTATTACCATTCACCCTACTCTCTAAATGCAATGTACTACCATCCACCCTACTTCCTAAATGTAGTACGCAACCATTCACCATTCTTTCTCAATATAATGTACTACCATTCATCCCTACTTCCTTAGTGTAATGTACTACCATTCAGCACACTTTCTAAATGTAATGTACGACCATCCACCCTATTTTTTAAATGTAATGTAATACCATTCACCCTACTTCCTAAATGTAATGCACTACCATTCACCATTTTTCCTAAATGTAATGTACTACCATTCACCATACTTTTTAAATGTAATATACTACCATTCACCCTGCTTCCTAAATGTAATGTACTAACATTCACCAAACTTCCTAAATGCAATGTACTACCATCCATCCCTACCTCCTAAGTGTAATGTACTACCATTCAGCACACTTTCTAAATGAAATGTATTACCATCCACCCTATTTTCTAAATGTAATATACCACTATTCACCCAACTTCCAAAATGTAATGTACTACCATCCACCATACTTCATAAATGCAATGTACTACGATTCAATATGCTTTCTAAATGCAATGAACTTTCATTCACCTTACTTCCTAAATGAAATGTACTACCATTCACCCTACTTCCTAAATGTAATGTAATACCATTCACCCTACTTCCTAAATGTAATGCACTACCATTTACCCTACTTCTTAAATGTAATGCCCTACTATTCACCACACTTTCTAACTGTAATGTACTACCATCCACCATACTTCATAAATGCAATGTACTACCATTCACTATGCTTTGTAAAAGCAATGTACTACCATTCACCTTACTTCCCAAAAGAAATGTACTACCATTCACTCTACTTCCTAATTGTAATGTAATACCATTCACCCTACTTCCTAAATGTAATGCACTACCATTCACCATTCTTGCTAAATGTAATGTACTACCATTCACCATACTTTCTAAATGTAATATAATACCATTCACCCTACTTCCTAAATGTAATGTACTACCATTCACCATACTTCCTAAATGCAATGTACTACCATTCACCCTACTTACTAAATGTAATGTACTACCATTCGCCCTGCTTCCTACATGTAATGTGTTACCATTCACCATACTTCCTAAATGTAATCTACTACCATTCACCCTACTTTCTAAATGGAATGTACTACCACTCACCCTACTTCCTAAATGTAATGTACTACCATCCACAATACTTCCTAAATGTATTATAATACCATTCACCATGCTTTCTAAATGTAATGTATTACAATTCACCCTACTTCCTAAATGTAATGTATTACCATTCACCTTACTTCCTAAATGTAAAGTTTTACCATTTACCCTACTTCCTAAATGTAATGCACTATCATTCACCATACTTCCTAAATGTAATGTACTACCGTTCACCATACTTCCTAAATGTAATGAACTACCGTTCACCCTACTTCAACCATTCACCATACTTTCTAATTGTAATGTACTACCATTCACCCTACTCTCTAAATGCAATGTCCTACCATCCACCCTACTTCCTAAATGTAGTACACAACCATTCACCATGCTTCCTAAATGTAATGTACTACCATTCACCCTACTTCATAAATGAAATGTACCACCATCCATCCCTACTTCCTAAGTGTAATGTACTACTATTCAGCACACTTTCTAAATGTAATGTACTACCATTCATCCTATTTTCTAAATGTAATAAACTACCATTCACCCTACTTCCAAAATGTAATGTACTACCATCCACCCTACTTCCTAAATGCAATGTACTACCATTCACCATGCTTTCTAAATACAATGTACTACCATTCACCTTACTTCCTAAATGTAATGTACTACCGTTCACCATACTTTCTAAATGTAATGTAATACCATTCACCCTTCTTCCTCAATGTAATGCACTACCATTCACCATTCTTCCTAAATGTAATATACTACCATGCACCACACTTTCTAAATGTAATATACTACCATTCACCCTACTTCCTTAATGTAATGTATTACCATTCACCATACTTCCTAAATGCATTGTACTAACATTCACCCTACTTCCTAAATGTTATGTACTACCTTTCACCCTACTTCCTAATAGTAATGTGTTACCATTCACCATACTTCCTGACTGTATTCTGCTACCATTCACCCTACTTTCTAAATGCAATGTACTACCACTCACCCTACTTCCTAAATGTAATGTACTACCATCCACATTACTTCCTAAATGTAATATACTACCATTCACCATGCTTCCTAAATGTAATGTACTGCCATTCACCCTACTTCCTAAATGTAATGTACTACCATTCACCCTACTTCCTCAATGTAATATTTTACAATTTACCCTACTTCCTAAATGTAATGCACTATTATTCACCATACTTCCTAAATGTAATGTACTACCGTTCACCTTACTTCCTAAATGTAATGAACTACCGTTCACCCTACTTCAACCATTCACCATACTTTCTAATTGTAATGTACTACCATTCACCCTACTTCTCTAAATGTAATGTACTACCATTCACCCTAATTCCTAAATGTAATGTGTTACCATTCACCCTACTTCCTAAATGTAATGTACTACCTTTCACCCTACTTCTCTAAATATAATGTACTACCATTCACCCTGCTTCCTAAATGTAATGTACTACCATTCACCCTAATTCCTAAATGTAATGTGTTACCATGCACCCTACTTCCTAAATGTAATGTACTACCACTCACCCTACTTCTCTAAATGTAATGTACTACCATTCACCCTACTTCCTAAATGTAATGCACTATCATTCACCATACTTCCTAAATGTAATAAACTATCGTTCACCCTACTTCAACCATTCACCATACTTTCTAAATGTAATGTACTACCATTCACCCTACTTTCTAAATGTAATGTACTTTCATTCACCATACTTTTTAAATGTAATTTTACTACCATTCACCCTACTTCCTAAATGTAATGTACTACCATTCACCCTACTTCCTAAATGTAATGTACTACAGTTCACCCTACTTTCTAAATATAATGTATTACCATTCACCCTACTCTCTAAATGCAATGTACTACCATCCACCCTACTTCCTAAATGTAGTACGCAACCATTCACCATTCTTTCTCAATATAATGTACTACCATTCATCCCTACTTCCTTAGTGTAATGTACTACCATTCAGCACACTTTCTAAATGTAATGTACGACCATCCACCCTATTTTTTAAATGTAATGTAATACCATTCACCCTACTTCCTAAATGTAATGCACTACCATTCACCATTTTTCCTAAATGTAATGTACTACCATTCACCATACTTTTTAAATGTAATATACTACCATTCACCCTGCTTCCTAAATGTAATGTACTAACATTCACCAAACTTCCTAAATGCAATGTACTACCATCCATCCCTACCTCCTAAGTGTAATGTACTACCATTCAGCACACTTTCTAAATGAAATGTACTACCATCCACCCTATTTTCTAAATGTAATATACCACTATTCACCCAACTTCCAAAATGTAATGTACTACCATCCACCATACTTCATAAATGCAATGTACTACGATTCAATATGCTTTCTAAATGCAATGAACTTTCATTCACCTTACTTCCTAAATGAAATGTACTACCATTCACCCTACTTCCTAAATGTAATGTAATACCATTCACCCTACTTCCTAAATGTAATGCACTACCATTTACCATTCTTGCTAAATGTAATGTACTACCACTCACCATACTTTCTAAATGTAATATACTACCATTCACCCTACTTCCTAAATGTAATGTACTACCATTCACCATACTTCCTAAAGGCAATGTACTACCATTCACCCTACTTCCTAAATGTAATGTACTACCATTCACCCTACTTCCTACATGTAATGTGTTACCATTCACCATACTTTCTAAATGTAATCTACTACCATTCACCCTACTTTCTAAATGCAATGTACTACCACTCACCCTACTTCCTAAATGTAATGTACTACCATCCACACTACTTCCTAAATGTATTATAATACCATTAACCATGCTTCCTAAATGTAATGTACTACCATTCACCATGCTTCCTAAATGTAATGTACTACCATTCACCCTACTTCTTAAATGTAGTGTACTACCATTCACCTTACTTCCTAAATGTAATGTTTTACCATTTACCCAACTTCCAAAATGTAATGTACTACCATCCACCATTTTTCCTAAATGTAATGTACTACCATTCACCATACTTTTTAAATGTAATATACTACCATTCACCCTGCTTCCTAAATGTAATGTACTAACATTCACCAAACTTCCTAAATGTAATGTACTACCATCCATCCCTACTTCCTAAGTGTAATGTACTACCATTCAGCGCACTTTCTAAATGAAATGTACTACCATCCACCCTATTTTCTAAATGTAACATACCACTATTCACCCAACTTCCAAAATGTAATGTACTACCATCCACCATACTTCATAAATGCAATGTACTACGATTCAATATGCTTTCTAAATGCAATGTACTTTTATTCACCTTACTTCCTAAATGAAATGTACTACCATTCACCCTACTTCCTAAATGTAATGTAATACCATTCACCCTACTTCCTAAATGTAATGCACTACCATTTACCATTCTTGCTAAATGTAATGTACTACCACTCACCATACTTTCTAAATGTAATATACTACCATTCACCCTACTTCCTAAATGTAATGTACTACCATTCACCATTCTTTCTAAAGGCAATGTACTACCATTCACCCTACTTCCTAAATGTAATGTACTACCATTCACCCTACTTCCTACATGTAATGTGTTACCATTCACCATACTTTCTAAATGTAATCTACTACCATTCACCCTACTTTCTAAATGCAATGTACTACCATCCACCATACTTCATAAATGCAATGTACTACCATTCACCATGCATTCTAAATGCAATGTACTACCATTCACCTTACTTCCTAAATGTAATGTACTACCATTCACCCTACTTCCTAAATGTAATGTATTACCATTCACCCTACTTCCTCAATGTAATGCACTACCATTCACCATTCTTCCTAAATGTAATATACTACCATTCACCCTACTTTCTAAATGTAATGTACTACCATCCACACTACTTCCTAAATGTAAGATACTACCATTCACCATGCTTCCTAAATGTCATGTACTACCATTCACCCTACTTCCTAAATGTAATGTATTACCATTCACCCTACTTCCTAAATGTAATGTTTTACCATTTACCCTACTTCCTAAATGTAATGCATTATCATTCACCATACTTCCTAAATGTAATGTACTACCGTTCACCATACTTCCTAAATGTAATGAACTACCGTTCACCCTACTTCAACCATTCACCATACTTTCTAATTGTAATGTACTACCATTCACCCTAATTCCTAAATGTAATGTACTACCATTCACCCTACTTCCTAAATGTAATGTACTATCATTCACCCTACTTCTCTAAATGTAATGTACTACCATTCACCATACTTCCTAAATGTAATGTATTACCATTCACTCTACTTCCTAAATGTAATGTATTACCATTCACCCTACTTCCTAAATGTAATGTACTATCATTCACCCTACTTCTCTAAATGTAATGCACTATCATTCACCATACTTCCTAAATGTAATAAACTACCGTTCACCCTACTTAAACCATTCACCATACTTTCTAAATGTATTGTACTACCATTCACCCTACTTTCTAAATGTAATGTACTTTCATTCACCATACTTTCTAAATGTTATTTTACTACCATTCACCCTACTTCCTAAATGTAATGTACTACCATTCACCCTACTTCCTAAATGTAATGTACTACCATTCACCCTACTTCTCTAAATGTAATGTACTACCATTCACCCTACTTCCTAAATGTAATGTACTACCTTTCACCCTACTTCTCTAAATATAATGTACTACCATTCACCCTACTTCCTAAATGTAATGTATTACCATTTACCCTACTTCCTAAGTGTAATGCACTATTATTCACCATACTTCCTAAATGTAATAAACTACCGTTCACCCTACTTTAACCATTCACCCTATTTCCTAAATGTAATGTACTACCATTCACCATACTTCCTAAATGCAATGTGCTACCATTCACCCTACTTCCTAAATGTAATGTACTACCATTCACCCTACTTCCTAGATGTAATGTGTTACCATTCACCATACTTCCTGACTGTAATCTACCACCATTCACCCTACTTTCTAAATGCAATGTACTACCACTCACCCTACTTCCTAAATGTAATGTACTACCATCCACACTACTTCCTAAATGTAATATACTACCATTCACCATGCTTCCTAAATGTAATGTACTACCATTCACACTACTTCCTAAATGTAATGTACTACCATTTACCCTACTTCCTAAATGTAATGCACTTTCATTCACCATACTTCCTAAATGTAATGAACTACCGTTCACCCTACTTCAACCATTCACCATACTTTATAATTGTAATGTACTACCATTCACCCTACTTCTCTAAATGTAATGTACTACCATTCACCATACTTTCTAAATGTTATTTTACTAACATTCACCCTACTTCCTAAATGTAATGTACTACCATTCACCCTACTTCCTAAATGTAATGTACTACCATTCACCCTACTTCCTAAATGTAATGTACTACCTTTCACCCTAATTCTCTAAATATAATGTACTATCATTCACCCTACTTCCTAAATGTAATGTATTACCATTTACCCTACTTCCTAAGTGTAATGCACTTTCATTCACCATACTTCCTAAATGTAATAAACTACCGTTCACCCTACTTCAACCATTCACCATACTTTCTAAATGTAATATACTACCATTCACCTATTTCCTAAATGTAATGTACTACCATTCACCATACTTCCTAAATGCAATGTACTACCATTCACCCTACTTCCTAAATGTAATGTATTACCATTCACCCTACTTCCTAGATGTAATGTGTTACCATTCACCATACTTCCTGACTGTAATCTACCACCATTCACCCTACTTTCTAAATGCAATGTACTACCACTCACCCTACTTCCTAAATGTAATATACTACCATTCACCATGCTTCCTAAATGTAATGTACTACCATTCACACTACTTCCTAAATGTAATGTACTACCATTTACCCTACTTCCTAAATGTAATGCACAATCATTCACCATACTTCCTAAATGTAATGAACTACCGTTCACCCTACTTCAACCATTCACCATACTTTCTAATTGTAATGTACTACCATTCACCCTACTTCTCTAAATGTAATGTACTACCATTCACCCTACTTCCTAAATGTAATGTACTACCATTCACCCTACTTCCTAAATGTAATGTACTACCATTCACCCTACTTCTCTAAATGTAAGTTACTACCATTCACCCTACTTCCTAAATGTAATGTACTACCATTCACCCTACTTCCTAAATGTAATGTACTACCATTCACCATACTTCTCTAAATGTAATGTACTACCATTCACCCTACTTCCTAAATGTAATGCACTATCATTCACCATTCTTCCTAAATGTAATAAAAAACCGTTCATCCTACTTCAACCATTCACCATACTTTCTAAATGTAATGTACTACCATTCACCCTAATTTCTAAATGTAATGTACTTTCATTCACCATACTTTCTAAATGTTATTTTACTACCATTCACCCTATTTCCTAAATGTAATGTACTACCATTCACCCTACTTCCTAAATGTAATGTACTACCATTCACCCTACTTCCTAAATGTAATGTACTACCATTCACCCTACTTCCTAAATGTAATGTACTACCATTCACCATACTTCCTAAAGGCAATGTACTACCATTCACCCTACTTCCTAAATGTAATGTACTACCATTCACCCTACTTCCTACATGTAATGTGTTACCATTCACCATACTTTCTAAATGTAATCTACTACCATTCACCCTACTTTCTAAATGCAATGTACTACCACTCATCCTACTTCCTAAATGTAATGTACTACCATCCACACTACTTCCTAAATGTAATATAATACCATTCACCATGCTTCCTCAATGTAATGTACTACCATTCACCCTACTTCCTAAATGTAGTGTACTACCATTCACCTTACTTCCTAAATGTAATGTTTAACCATTTACCCAACTTCCAAAATGTAATGTACTACCATCCACCATACTTCATAAATGCAATGTACTACCATTCACCATGCTTTCTAAATGCAATGTACTACCATTCACCTTACTTCCTAAATTTAATGTACTACCATTCACCCTACTTCCTAAATGTAATGTATTACCATTCACCCTACTTCCTCAATGTAATGCACTACCATTCACCATTCTTCCTAAATGTAATATACTACCATTCACCCTACTTTCAAAATGTAATGTACTACCATCCACACTACTTCCTAAATGTAAGATACTACCATTCACCATGCTTCCTAAATGTAATGTACTACCATTCATCCTACTTCCTAAATGTAATGTACTACCATTCACCCTACTTCCTAAATGTAATGTTTTACCATTTACCCTACTTCCTAAATGTAATGCACTATCATTCACCATACTTCCTAATTGTAATGTACTACCGTTCACCATACTTCCTAAATGTAATGAACTACCGTTCACCCTGCTTCAACCATTCACCATACTTTCTAATTGTAATGTACTACCATTCACCCTAATTCCTAAATGTAATGTACTACCATTCACCCTACTTCCTAAATGTAATGTACTATCATTCACCCTACTTCTCTAAATGTAATGTACTACCATTCACCATACTTCCTAAATGTAATGTACTACCATTCACTCTACTTCCTAAATGTAATGTATTACCATTCACCCTACTTCTCTAATTGTAATGTACTACCATTCACCCTACTTCCTAAATATAATGTATTACCATTCACCCTACTTCTCTAATTGTAATGTACTACCATTCACCCTACTTCCTAAATGTAATGTACTATCATTCACCATACTTCCTAAATGTAATAAACTACCGTTCACCCTACTTAAACTATTCACCATACTTTCTAAATGTAATGTACTACCATTCACCCTCCTTTCTAAATGTAATGTACTTTCATTCACCATACTTTGTAAATGTTATTTTACTACCATTCACCCTACTTCCTAAATGTAATGTACTACCATTCACCCTACTTCCTAAATGTAATGTACTACCATTCACCCTACTTCCTAAATGTAATGTATTACCATTTACCCTACTTCCTAAGTGTAATGCACTATCATTCACCATACTTCCTAAATGTAATAAACTACCGTTCACCCTACTTTAACCATTCACCATACTTTCTAAATGTAATATACTACCATTCACCCTATTTCCTAAATGTAATGTACTACCATTCACCATACTTCCTAAATGCAATGTGCTACCATTCACCCTACTTCCTAAATGTAATGTACTACCTTTCACCCTACTTCCTAGATGTAATGTGTTACCATTCACCATACTTCCTGACTGTAATCTACCACCATTCACCCTACTTTCTAAATGCAATGTACTACCATTCACCCTACTTCCTAAATGTAATGTACTACCATCCACACTACTTCCTAAATGTAATATACTACCATTCACCATGCTTCCTAAATGTAATGTACTACCATTCACACTACTTCCTAAATGTAATGTACTACCATTTACCCTACTTCCTAAATGTAATGCACTTTCATTCACCATACTTCCTAAATGTAATGAACTACCGTTCACCCTACTTCAACCATTCACCATACTTTCTAATTGTAATGTACTACCATTCACCCTACTTCTCTAAATGTAATGTACTACCATTCACCATACTTTCTAAATGTTATTTTACTACCATTCACACTACTTCCTAAATGTAATGTACTACCTTTCACCCTACTTCCTAAATATAATGTACTACCATTCACCCTACTTCCTAAATGTAATGTATTACCATTTACCCTACTTCCTAAGTGTAATGCACTATCATTCACCATACTTCCTAAATGTAATAAACTACCGTTCACCCTACTTCAACCATTCACCATACTTTCTAAATGTAATATACTACCATTCACCTATTTCCTAAATGTAATGTACTACCATTCACCCTACTTCCTAAATGTAATGTACTACCATTCACCCTACTTCCTAAATGTAATGTACTACCATTCACTCTACTTCCTAGATGTAATGTACTACCATTCACTCTACTTCCTAGATGTAATGTGTTACCATTCACCATACTTCCTGACTGTAATCTACCACCATTCACCCTACTTTCTAAATGCAATGTACTACCACTCACACTACTTCCTAAATGTAATGTACTACCATCCACACTACTTCCTAAATGTAATATACTACCATTCACCATGCTTCCTAAATGTAATGTACTACCATTCACACTACTTCCTAAATGTAATGTAATACCATTTACCCTACTTCCTAAATGTAATGCACAATCATTCACCATACTTCCTAAATGTAATTTACTACCGTTCACCATACTTCCTAAATGTAATGAACTACCGTTCACCCTACTTCAACCATTCACCATACTTTCTAATTGTAATGTACTACCATTCACCCTACTTCTCTAAATGTAATGTACTACCATTCACCCTACTTCCTAAATGTAATGTACTACCATTCACCCTACTTCCTAAATGTAATGTACTACCATTCACCCTACTTCTCTAAATGTAATGTACTACCATTTGCCCTACTTCCTAAATGTAATGTACTACCATTCACCCTACTTCCTAAATGTAATGCACTATCATTCACCATTCTTCCTAAATGTAATAAAAAAAACGTTCATCCTACTTCAACCATTCACCATACTTTCTAAATGTAATGTACTACCATTCACCCTAATTTCTAAATGTAATGTACTTTCATTCACCATACTTTCTAAATGTTATTTTACTACCATTCACCCTACTTCCTAAATGTAATGTACTACCATTCACCCTACTTCCTAAATGTAATGTACTACCATTCACCCTACTTCTAAAATGTAATGTACTACTATTCACCATACTTCCTAAAGGCAATGTACTACCATTCACCCTACTTCCTAAATGTAATGTACTACCATTCACCCTACTTCCTACATGTAATGTGTTACCATTCACCATACTTTCTAAATGTAATCTACTACCATTCACCCTACTTTTTAAATGCAATGTACTACCACTCACCCTACTTCCTAAATGTAATGTACTACCATCCACACTACTTCCTAAATGTAATATAATACCATTCACCATGCTTCCTAAATGTAATGTACTACCATTCACCCTACTTCCTAAATGTAGTGTACTACCATTCACCTTACTTCCTAAATGTAATGTTTTACCATTTACCCAACTTCCAAAATGTAATGTACTACCTTCCACCATACTTCATAAATGCAATGTACTACCATTCACCATGCTTTCTAAATGCAATGTACTACCATTCACCTTACTTCCTAAATTTAATGTACTACCATTCACCCTACTTCCTAAATGTAATGTATTACCATTCACCCTACTTCCTCAATGTAATGCACTACCATTCACCATTCTTCCTAAATGTAATATACTACCATTCACCCTACTTTCAAAATGTAATGTACTACCATCCACACTACTTCCTAAATGTAAGATACTACCATTCACCATGCTTCCTAAATGTAATGTACTACCATTCATCCTACTTCCTAATTGTAATGTACTACCATTCACCCTACTTCCTAAATGTAATGTTTTACCATTTACCCTACTTCCTAAATGTAATGCACTATCATTCACCATACTTCCTAATTGTAATGTACTATCGTTCACCATACTTCCTAAATGTATTGAACTACCGTTCACCCTTCTTCAACCATTCACCATACTTTCTAATTGTAATGTACTACCATTCACCCTAATTCCTAAAGTAATGTACTACCATTCACCCTACTTCCTAAATGTAATGTACTATCATTCACCCTACTTCTCTAAATGTAATGTACTACCATTCACCCTACTTACTAAATGTAATGTACTACCATTCACTCTACTTCCTAAATGTAATGTATTACCATTCACCCTACTTCTCTAATTGTAATGTACTACCTTTCACCCTACTTCCTAAATGTAATGTATTACCATTTACCCTACTTCCTAAATGTAATGCACTATCATTCACCATACTTCCTAAATGTAATAAACTACCATTCACCCTACTTAAACCATTCACCATACTTTCTAAATGTAATGTACTACCATTCACCCTCCTTTCTAAATGTAATGTACTTTCATTCACCATACTTTCTAAATGTTATTTTACTACCATTCACCCTACTTCCTAAATGTAATGTACTACCATTCACCCTACTTCCTAAATGTAATGTACTACCATTCACCCTACTTCTCTAAATGTAATGTACTACCATTCACCCTACTTCCTAAATGTAATGTGCTACCATTCACCCTACTTCTCTAAATATAATGTACTACCATTCACCCTACTTCCTAAATGTAATGTATTACCATTTACCCTACTTCCTAAGTGTAAAGCACTATCATTCACCATATTTTTTAAATGTAATAAACTACCGTTCACCCTACTTCAACCATTCACCATACTTCCTAAATGCAATGTGCTACCATTCACCCTACTTCCTAAATATAATGTACTACCATTCACCCTACTTCCTAGATGTAATGTGTTACCATTCACCATACTTCCTGACTGTAATCTACCACCAACCATTCACCCTACTTTCTAAATTCAATGTACTACCACTCACCCTACTTCCTAAATGTAATGTACTACCATCCACACTACTTCCTAAATGTAATGTACTACCATTCACCATGCTTCCTAAATGTAATGTACTACCATTCACACTACTTCCTCAATATAATGTACTACCATTTACCCTACTTCCTAAATGTAATGCACAATAATTCACCATACTTCCTAAATGTAATTTACTACCGTTCACCATACTTCCTAATTGTAATGAACTACCGTTCACCCTGCTTCAACCATTCACCATACTTTCTAATTGTAATGTACTACCATTCACCCTAATTCCTAAATGTAATGTACTACCATTCACCCTACTTCCTAAATGTAATGTACTATCATTCACCCTACTTCTCTAAATGTAATGTACTACCATTCACCCTACTTACTAAATGTAATGTACTACCATTCACTCTACTTCCTAAATGTAATGTATTACCATTCACCCTACTTCTCTAATTGTAATGTACTACCATTCACCCTACTTCCTAAATGTAATGTATTACCATTTACCCTACTTCCTAAATGTAATGCACTATCATTCACCATACTTCCTAAATGTAATAAACTACCGTTCACCCTACTTAAACCATTCACCATACTTTCTAAATGTAATGTACTACCATTCACCCTCCTTTCTAAATGTAATGTACTTTCATTCACCATACTTTCTAAATGTTATTTTACTACCATTCACCCTACTTCCTAAATGTAATGTACTACCATTCACCCTACTTCTCTAAATGTAATGTACTACCATTCACCCTACTTCCTAAATATAATGTACTACCATTCACCCTACTTCTCTAAATATAATGTACTACCATTCACCCTACTTCCTAAATGTAATGTATTACCATTTACCCTACTTCCTAAGTGTAAAGCACTATCATTCACAATATTTTTTAAATGTAATAAACTACCGTTCACCCTACTTCAACCATTCACCATACTTCCTAAATGCAATGTGCTACCATTCACCCTACTTCCTAAATGTAATGTATTACCATTCACCCTACTTCCTAGATGTAATGTGTTACCATTCACCATACTTCCTGACTGTAATCTACCACCATTCACCCTACTTTCTAAATTCAATGTACTACCACTCACCCTACTTCCTAAATGTAATGTACTACCATCCACACTACTTCCTAAATGTAATATACTACCATTCACCATGCTTCCTAAATGTAATGTACTACCATTCACACTACTTCCTCAATATAATGTACTACCATTTACCCTACTTCCTAAATGTAATGCACAATCATTCACCATACTTCCTAAATGTAATTTACTACCGTTCACCATACTTCCTAAATGTAATGAACTACCGTTCACCCTACTTCAACCATTCCCCATACTTTCTAATTGTAATGTACTACCATTCACCCTACTTCTCTAAATGTAATGTACTACCATTCACCCTACTTCCTAAATGTAATGTACTACCATTCACCCTACTTCCTAAATGTAATGTACTACCATTCACCCTACTTCTCTAAATGTAATGTACTACCATTCACCCTACTTCCTAAATGTAATGTACTACCATTCACCCTACTTCCTAAATGTAATGTACTACCATTCACCATACTTCTCTAAATGTAATGTACTACCATTCACCCTACTTCCTAAATGTAATGCACTATCATTCACCATTCTTCCTAAATGTAATAAAAAAAACGTTCTTCCTACTTCAACCATTCACCATACTTTCTAAATGTAATGTACTACCATTCACCCTAATTTCTAAATGTAATGTACTTTCATTCACCATACTTTCTAAATGTTATTTTACTACCATTCACCCTACTTCCTAAATGTAATGTACTACCATTCACCCTACTTCCTAAATGTAATGTACTACCATTCACCCTACTTCCTAAATGTAATGTACTACCATTCACCATACTTCCTAAAGGCAATGTACTACCATTCACCCTACTTCCTAAATGTAATGTACTACCATTCACCCTACTTCCTACATGTAATGTGTTACCATTCACCATACTTTCTAAATGTAATCTACTACCATTCACCCTACTTTCTAAATGCAATGTACTACCACTCACCCTACTTCCTAAATGTAATGTACTACCATCCACACTACTTCCTAAATGTAATATAATACCATTCAACATGCTTCCTAAATGTAATGTACTACCATTCACCCTACTTCCTAAATGTAGTGTACTACCATTCACCTTACTTCCTAAATGTAATGTTTTACCATTTACCCAACTTCCAAATTGTAATGTACTACCATCCACCATACTTCATAAATGCAATGTACTACCATTCACCATGCTTTCTAAATGCAATGTACTACCATTCACCTTATTTCCTAAATTTAATGTACTACCATTCACCCTACTTCCTAAATGTAATGTATTACCATTCACCCTACTTCCTCAATGTAATGCACTACCATTCACCATTCTTCCTAAATGTAATATACTATCATTCACCCTACTTTCAAAATGTAATGTACTACCATCCACACTACTTCCTAAATGTAATGTACTACCATTTACCCTACTTCCTAAATGTAATGCACTTTCATTCACCATACTTCCTAAATGTAATGAACTACCGTTCACCCTACTTCAACCATTCACCATACTTTCTAATTGTAATGTACTACCATTCACCCTACTTCTCTAAATGTAATGTACTACCTTTCACCCTACTTCCTAAATGTAATGTACTACCTTTCACCCTACTTCCTAAATGTAATGTACTACCATTCACCCTAATTCTCTAAATATAATGTACTACCATTCACCCTACTTCCTAAATGTAATGTACTACCATTCACCCTAATTCTCTAAATATAATGTACTACCATTCACCCTACTTCCTAAATGTAATGTATTACAATTTACCCTACTTCCTAAGTGTAATGCACTATCATTCACCATACTTCCTAAATGTAATAAACTACCGTTCACCCTACTTCAACCATTCACCATACTTTCTAAATGTAATATACTACCATTCACCTATTTCCTAAATGTAATGTACTACCATTCACCATACTTCCTAAATGCAATGTACTACCATTCACCCTACTTCCTAAATGTAATGTACTACCATTCACTCTACTTCCTAGATGTAATGTGTTACCATTCACCCTACTTCCTGACTGTAATCTACCACCATTCACCCTACTTTCTAAATGCAATGTACTACCACTCACGCTACTTCCTAAATGTAATGTACTACCATCCACACTACTTCCTAAATGTAATATACTACCATTCACCATGCTTCCTAAATGTAATGTACTACCATTCACACTACTTCCTAAATGTAATGTAATACCATTTACCCTACTTCCTAAATGTAATGCACAATCATTCACCATACTTCCTAAATGTAATTTACTACCGTTCACCATACTTCCTAAATGTAATGAACTACCGTTCACCCTACTTCAACCATTCACCATACTTTCTAATTGTAATGTACTACCATTCACCCTACTTCTCTAAATGTAATGTACTACCATTCACCCTACTTCCTAAATGTAATGTACTACCATTCACCCTACTTCCTAAATGTAATGTACTACCATTCACCCTACTTCTCTAAATGTAATGTACTACCATTTGCCCTACTTCCTAAATGTAATGTACTACCATTCACCCTACTTCCTAAATGTAATGCACTATCATTCACCATTCTTCCTAAATGTAATAATAAAAACGTTCATCCTACTTCAACCATTCACCATACTTTCTAAATGTAATGTACTACCATTCACCCTAATTTCTAAATGTAATGTACTTTCATTCACCATACTTTCTAAATGTTATTTTACTACCATTCACCCTACTTCCTAAATGTAATGTACTACCATTCACCCTACTTCCTAAATGTAATGTACTACCATTCACCCTACTTCCTAAATGTAATGTACTACCATTCACCATACTTCCTAAAGGCAATGTACTACCATTCACCCTACTTCCTAAATGTAATGTACTACCATTCACCCTACTTCCTACATGTAATGTGTTACCATTCACACTACTTTCTAAATGTAATCTACTATCATTCACCCTACTTTCTAAATGCAATGTACTACCACTCACCCTACTTCCTAAATGTAATGTACTACCATCCACACTACTTCCTAAATGTAATATAATACCATTCACCATGCTTCCTAAATGTAATGTACTACCATTCACCCTACTTCCTAAATGTAGTGTAATACCATTCACCTTACTTCCTAAATGTAATGTTTTACCATTTACCCAACTTCCAAAATGTAATGTACTACCATCCACCATACTTCATAAATGCAATGTACTACCATTCACCATGCTTTCTAAATGCAATGTACTACCATTCACCTTACTTCCTAAATTTAATGTACTACCATTCACCCTACTTCCTAAATGTAATGTATTACCATTCACCCTACTTCCTCAATGTAATGCACTACCATTGACCATTCTTCCTAAATGTAATATACTACCATTCACCCTACTTTCAAAATGTAATGTACTACCATCCACACTACTTCCTAAATGTAAGATACTACCATTCACCATGCTTCCTAAATGTAATGTACTACCATTCATCCTACTTCCTAAATGTAATGTACTACCATTCACCCTACTTCCTAAATGTAATGTTTTACCATTTACCCTACTTCCTAAATGTAATGCACTATCATTCACCATACTTCCTAATTGTAATGTACTACCGTTCACCATACTTCCTAAATGTAATGAACTACCGTTCACCCTTCTTCAACCATTCACCATACTTTCTAATTGTAATGTACTACCATTCACCCTAATTCCTAAATGTAATGTACTACCATTCACCCTACTTCCTAAATGTAATGTACTATCATTCACCCTACTTCTCTAAATGTAATGTACTACCATTCACCCTACTTACTAAATGTAATGTACTACCATTCACTCTACTTCCTAAATGTAATGTATTACCATTCACCCTACTTCTCTAATTGTAATGTACAACCATTCACCCTACTTCCTAAATGTAATGTATTACCATTTACCCTACTTCCTAAATGTAATGCACTATCATTCACCATACTTCCTAAATGTAATAAACTACCGTTCACCCTACTTAAACCATTCACCATACTTTCTAAATGTAATGTACTACCATTCACCCTCCTTTCTAAATGTAATGTACTTTCATTCACCATACTTTCTAAATGTTATTTTACTACCATTCACCCTACTTCCTAAATGTAATGTACTACCATTCACCCTACTTCCTAAATGTAATGTATTACCATTCACCCTACTTCTCTAAATGTAATGTACTACCATTCACCCTACTTCCTAAATGTAATGTACTACCATTCACCCTACTTCTCTAAATATAATGTACTACCATTCACCCTACTTCCTAAATGTTATGTATTACCATTTACCCTACTTCCTAAATGTAATGCACTATCATTCACCATATTTTTTAAATGTAATAAACTACCGTTCACCCTACTTCAACCATTCACCATACTTCCTAAATGCAATGTGCTACCATTCACCCTACTTCCTAAATGTAATGTACTACCATTCACCCTACTTCCTAGATGTAATGTGTTACCATTCACCATACTTCCTGACTGTAATCTACCACCATTCACCCTACTTTCTAAATTCAATGTACTACCACTCACCCTACTTCCTAAATGTAATGTACTCCCATCCACACTACTTCCTAAATGTAATGTACTACCATTCACCATGCTTCCTAAATGTAATGTACTACCATTCACACTACTTCCTCAATATAATGTACTACCATTTACCCTACTTCCTAAATGTAATGCACAATCATTAACCATACTTCCTAAATGTAATTTACTACCGTTCACCATACTTCCTAAATGTAATGAACTACCGTTCACCCTGCTTCAACCATTCACCATACTTTCTAATTGTAATGTACTACCATTCACCCTAATTCCTAAATGTAATGTACTACCATTCACCCTACTTCCTAAATGTAATGTACTATCATTCACCCTACTTCTCTAAATGTAATGTACTATCATTCACCCTACTTACTAAATGTAATGTACTACCATTCACTCTACTTCCTAAATGTAATGTATTACCATTCACCCTACTTCTCTAATTGTAATGTACTACCATTCACCCTACTTCCTAAATGTAATGTATTACCATTTACCCTAATTCCTAAATGTAATGTACTACCATTCACCCTACTTCCTAAATGTAATGTACTATCATTCACCATACTTCCTAAATGTAATTTACTACAGTTCACCATACTTCCTAAATGTAATGAACTACCGTTCACCCTACTTCAACCATTCCCCATACTTTCTAATTGTAATGTACTACCATTCACCCTACTTCTCTAAATTTAATGTACTACCATTCACCCTACTTCCTAAATGTAATGTACTACCATTCACCCTACTTCCTAAATGTAATGTACTACCATTCATCCTACTTCTCTAAATGTAATGTACTACCATTCACCCTACTTCCTAAATGTAATGTACTACCATTCACCCTACTTCCTAAATGTAATGTACTACCATTCACCATACTTCTCTAAATGTAATGTACTACCATTCACCCTACTTCCTAAATGTAATGCACTATCATTCACCATTCTTCCTAAATGTAATAAAAAAACCGTTCATCCTACTTCAACCATTCACCATACTTTCTAAATGTAATGTACTACCATTCACCCTAATTTCTAAATGTAATGTACTTTCATTCACCATACTTTCTAAATGTTATTTTACTACCATTCACCCTACTTCCTAAATGTAATGTACTACCATTCACCCTACTTCCTAAATGTAATGTACTACCATTCACCCTACTTCCTAAATGTAATGTACTACCATTCTCTATACTTCCTAAAGGCAATGTACTACCATTCACCCTACTTCCTAAATGTAATGTACTACCATTCACCCTACTTCCTACATGTAATGTGTTACCATTCACCATACTTTCTAAATGTAATCTACTACCATTCACCCTACTTTCTAAATGCAATGTACTACCGCTCACCCTACTTCCTAAATGTAATGTACTACCATCCACACTACTTCCTAAATGTAATATAATACCATTCACCATGCTTCCTAAATGTAATGTACTACCATTCACCCTACTTCCTAAATGTAGTGTACTACCATTCACCTTACTTCCTAAATGTAATGTTTTACCATTTACCCAACTTCCAAAATGTAATGTACTACCATCCACCATACTTCATAAATGCAATGTACTACCATTCACCATGCTTTCTAAATGCAATGTACTACCATTCACCTTACTTCCTAAATTTAATGTACTAACATTCACCCTACTTCCTAAATGTAATGTATTACCATTCACCCTACTTCCTCAATGTAATGCACTACCATTCATCATTCTTCCTAAATGTAATATACTATCATTCACCCTACTTTCAAAATGTAATGTACTACCATCCACACTACTTCCTAAATGTAAGATACTACCATTCACTATGCTTCCTAAATGTAATGTACTACCATTCATCCTACTTCCTAAATGTAATGTACTACCATTCACCCTACTTCCTAAATGTAATATTTTACCATTTACCCTACTTCCTAAATGTAATGCACTATCATTCACCATACTTCCTAATTGTAATGTACTACCGTTCACCATACTTTCTAATTGTAATGTACTACCATTCACCCTAATTCCTAAATGTAATGTACTACCATTCACCCTACTTCCTAAATGTAATGTACTATCATTCACCCTACTTACTAAATGTAATGTACTACCATTCACTCTACTTCCTAAATGTAATGTATTACCATTCACCCTACTTCTCTAATTGTAATGTACTACCATTCACCCTACTTCCTAAATGTAATGTATTACCATTTACCCTACTTCCTAAATGTAATGCACTATCATTCACCATACTTCCTAAATGTAATAAACTACCGTTCACCCTACTTAAACCATTCACCATACTTTCTAAATGTAATGTACTACCATTCACCCTCCTTTCTAAATGTAATGTACTTTCATTCACCATACTTTCTAAATGTTATTTTACTACCATTCACCCTACTTCCTAAATGTAATGTACTACCATTCACCCTACTTCCTAAATGTAATGTACTACCATTCACCCTACTTCTCTAAATGTAATGTACTACCATTCACCCTCCTTTCTAAATGTAATGTACTTTCATTCACCATACTTTCTAAATGTTATTTTACTACCATTCACCCTACTTACTAAATGTAATGTACTACCATTCACCCTACTTCTCTAAATGTAATGTACTACCATTCACCCTACTTCCTAAATGTAATGTACTACCATTCACCCTACTTCTCTAAATGTAATGTACTACCATTCACCCTACTTCCTAAATGTAATGTATTACCATTTACCCTACTTCCTAAGTGTAATGCACTATCATTCACCATATTTCCTAAATGTAATAAACTACCGTTCACCCTACTTCAACCATTCACCATACTTCCTAAATGCAATGTGCTACCATTCACCCTACTTCCTAAATGTAAGGTACTACCATTCACCCTACTTCCTAGATGTAATGTGTTACCATTCACCATACTTCCTGACTGTAATCTACCACCATTCACCCTACTTTCTAAATTCAATGTACTACCACTCACCCTACTTCCTAAATGTAATGTACTGCCATCCACACTACTTCCTAAATGTAATATACTACCATTCACCATGCTTCCTAAATGTAATGTACTACCATTCACACTACTTCCTAAATGTAATGTACTACCATTTACCCTACTTCCTAAATGTAATGCACTATCATTCACCATACTTCCTAAATGTAATTTACTACCGTTCACCATACTTCCTAAATGTAATGAACTACCGTTCACCCTACTTCAACCATTCACCATACTTTCTAATTGTAATGTACTACCATTCACCCTACTTCCTAAATGTAATGTACTACCATTCACCCTACTTCCTAAATGTAATGTACTACCATTCACCCTACTTCTCTAAATGTAATGTACTACCATTCACCCTACTTCCTAAATGTAATGTACTACCATTCACCCTACTTCCTAAATGTAATGTACTACCATTCACCCTACTTCCTAAATGTAATGTACTACCATTCACCCTACTTCTCTAAATGTAATGTACTACCATTCACCCTACTTCCTAAATGTAATGTACTACCATTCACCCTACTTCCTAAATGTAATGTACTACCATTCACCCTACTTCTCTAAATGTAATGTACTACCATTCACCCTACTTCTCTAAATGTAATGTACTACCATTCACCCTACTTCCTAAATGTAATACACTATCATTCACAATACTTCCTAAATGTAATAAAAAACCGTTCATCCTACTTCAACCATTCACCATACTTTCTAAATGTAATGTACTACCATTCACCCTAATATCTAAATGTAATGTACTTTCATTCACCATACTTTCTAAATGTTATTTTACTACCATTCACCCTACTTCCTCAATATAATGTACTACCATTTACCCTACTTCCTAAATGTAATGCACAATCATTAACCATACTTCCTAAATGTAATTTACTACCGTTCACCATACTTCCTAAATGTAATGAACTACCGTTCACCCTGCTTCAACCATTCACCATACTTTCTAATTGTAATGTACTACCATTCACCCTAATTCCTAAATGTAATGTACTACCATTCACCCTACTTCCTAAATGTAATGTACTATCATTCACCCTACTTCTCTAAATGTAATGTACTATCATTCACCCTACTTACTAAATGTAATGTACTACCATTCACTCTACTTCCTAAATGTAATGTATTACCATTCACCCTACTTCTCTAATTGTAATGTACTACCATTCACCCTACTTCCTAAATGTAATGTATTACCATTTACCCTACTTCCTAAATGTAATGCACTATCATTCACCATACTTTCTAAATGTAATAAACTACCGTTCACCCTACTTAAACCATTCACCATACTTTCTAAATGTAATGTACTACCATTCACCCTCCTTTCTAAATGTAATGTACTTTCATTCACCATACTTTCTAAATGTTATTTTACTACCATTCACCCTACTTCTCTAAATATAATGTACTACCATTCACCCTACTTCCTAAATGTAATGTATTACCATTTACCCTACTTCCTAAGTGTAATGCACTATCATTCACCATATTTTTTAAATGTAATAAACTACCGTTCACCCTACTTCAACCATTCACCATACTTCCTAAATGCAATGTGCTACCATTCACCCTAATTCCTAAATGTAATGTACTACCATTCACCCTACTTCCTAGATGTAATGTGTTACCATTCACCATACTTCCTGACTGTAATCTACCACCATTCACCCTACTTTCTAAATTCAATGTACTACCACTCACCCTACTTCCTAAATGTAATGTACTACCATCCACACTACTTCCTAAATGTAATATACTACCATTCACCATGCTTCCTAAATGTAATGTACTACCATTCACACTACTTCCTCAATATAATGTACTACCATTTACCCTACTTCCTAAATGTAATGCACAATCATTCACCATACTTCCTAAATGTAATTTACTACAGTTCACCATACTTCCTAAATGTAATGAACTACCGTTCACCCTACTTCAACCATTCACCCTACTTCCTAAATGTAATGTACTACCATTCACCCTACTTCTCTAAATGTAATGTACCACCATTCACCCTCCTTTCTAAATGTAATGTACTTTCATTCACCATACTTTCTAAATGTTATTTTACTACCATTCACCCTACTTCCTAAATGTAATGTACTACCATTCACCCTACTTCCTAAATGTAATGTACTACCATTCACCCTACTTCCTAAATGTAATGTACTACCATTCACCCTACTTCTCTAAATGTAATGTACTACCATTCACCCTCCTTTCTAAATGTAATGTACTTTCATTCACCATACTTTCTAAATGTTATTTATTACCATTCACCCTACTTCCTAAATGTAATATACTACCATTCACCCTACTTCCTAAATGTAATGTACTACCATTCACTATACTTCCTAAAGGCAATGTACTACCATTCACCCTACTTCCTAAATGTAATGTACTACCATTCACCCTACTTCCTACATGTAATGTGTTACCATTCACCATACTTTCTAAATGTAATCTACTACCATTCACCCTACTTTCTAAATGCAATGTACTACCACTCACCCTACTTCCTAAATGTAATGTACTACCATCCACACTACTTCCTAAATGTAATATAATACCATTCACCATGCTTCCTAAATGTAATGTACTACCATTCACCCTACTTCCTAAATGTAGTGTACTACCATTCACCTTACTTCCTAAATGTAATGTTTTACCATTTACCCAACTTCCAAAATGTAATGTACTACCATCCACCATACTTCATAAATGCAATGTACTACCATTCACCATGCTTTCTAAATGCAATGTACTACCATTCACCTTACTTCCTAAATTTAATGTACTAACATTCACCCTACTTCCTAAATGTAATGTATTACCATTCACCCTACTTCCTCAATGTAATGCACTACCATTCACCATTCTTCCTAAATGTAATATACTATCATTCACCCTACTTTCAAAATGTAATGTACTACCATCCACACTACTTCCTAAATGTAAGATACTACCATTCACCATGCTTTCTAAATGCAATGTACTACCATTCACCTTACTTCCTAAATTTAATGTACTAACATTCACCCTACTTCCTAAATGTAATGTATTACCATTCACCCTACTTCCTCAATGTAATGCACTACCATTCACCATTCTTCCTAAATGTAATATACTATCATTCACCCTACTTTCAAAATGTAATGTACTACCATCCACACTACTTCCTAAATGTAAGATACTACCATTCACTATGCTTCCTAAATGTAATGTACTACCATTCATCCTACTTCCTAAATGTAATGTACTACCATTCACCCTACTTCCTAAATGTAATATTTTACCATTTACCCTACTTCCTAAATGTAATGCACTATCATTCACCATACTTCCTAATTGTAATGTACTACCGTTCACCATACTTTCTAATTGTAATGTACTACCATTCACCCTAATTCCTAAATGTAATGTACTACCATTCACCCTACTTCCTAAATGTAATGTACTATCATTCATCCTACTTCTCTAAATGTAATGTACTACCATTCACCCTACTTACTAAATGTAATGTACTACCATTCACTCTACTTCCTAAATGTAATGTATTACCATTCACCCTACTTCTCTAATTGTAATGTACTACCATTCACCCTACTTCCTAAATGTAATGTATTACCATTTACCCTACTTCCTAAATGTAATGCACTATCATTCACCATACTTCCTAAATGTAATAAACTACCGTTCACCCTACTTAAACCATTCACCATACTTTCTAAATGTAATGTACTACCATTCACCCTCCTTTCTAAATGTAATGTACTTTCATTCACCATACTTTCTAAATGTTATTTTACTACCATTCACCCTACTTCCTAAATGTAATGTACTACCATTCACCCTACTTCCTAAATGTAATGTACTACCATTCACCCTACTTCTCTAAATGTAATGTACTACCATTCACCCTCCTTTCTAAATGTAATGTACTACCATTCACCCTACTTTCTAAATGTAATGTACTACCATTCACCCTACTTCCTAAATGTAATGTATTACCATTTACCCTACTTCCTAAATGTAATGCACTATCATTCACCATACTT
This sequence comes from Bathymodiolus brooksi, assembly GCA_963680875.1. Classification (NCBI taxonomy): domain Eukaryota; kingdom Metazoa; phylum Mollusca; class Bivalvia; order Mytilida; family Modiolidae; genus Bathymodiolus; species Bathymodiolus brooksi. Next base: position 54,383,735 of record OY804589.1, on the reverse strand, counting down.
CCTAAATGTAATAAACTACCGTTCACCCTACTTAAACCATTCACCATACTTTCTAAATGTAATGTACTACCATTCACCCTCCTTTCTAAATGTAATGTACTTTCATTCACCCTACTTCCTAAATGTAATGTACTACCATTCACCCTACTTCCTAAATGTAATGTACTACCATTCACCCTACTTCTCTAAATGTAATGTACTACCATTCACCCTACTTCCTAAATGTAATGTATTACCATTTACCCTACTTCCTAAGTGTAATGCACTATCATTCACCATATTTCCTAAATGTAATAAACTACCGTTCACCCTACTTCAACCATTCGCCATACCTCCTAAATGCAATGTGCTACCATTCACCCTACTTCCTAAATGTAATGTACTACCATTCACCCTACTTCCTAGATGTAATGTGTTGCCATTCACCATACTTCCTGACTGTAATCTACCACCATTCACCCTACTTTCTAAATTCAATGTACTACCACTCACCCTACTTCCTAAATGTAATGTACTACCATCCACACTACTTCCTAAATGTAATATACTACCATTCACCATGCTTCCTAAATGTAATGTACTACCATTCACACTACTTCCTAAATGTAATGTACTACCATTTACCCTACTTCCTAAATGTAATGCACTATCATTCACCATACTTCCTAAATGTAATTTACTACCGTTCACCATACTTCCTAAATGTAATGAACTACCGTTCACCCTACTTCAACCATTCACCATACTTTCTAATTGTAATGTACTACCATTCACCCTACTTCTCTAAATGTAATGTACTACCATTCACCCTACTTCCTAAATGTAATGTACTACCATTCACCCTACTTCCTAAATGTAATGTACTACCATTCACCCTACTTCTCTAAATGTAATGTACTACCATTCACCCTACTTCCTAAATGTAATGTACTACCATTCACCCTACTTCCTAAATGTAATGTACTACCATTCACCCTACTTCTCTAAATGTAATGTACTACCATTCACCCTACTTCCTAAATGTAATGCACTATCATTCACAATACTTCCTAAATGTAATAAAAAACCGTTCATCCTACTTCAACCATTCACCATACTTTCTAAATGTAATGTACTACCATTCACCCTAATATCTAAATGTAATGTACTTTCATTCACCATACTTTCTAAATGTTATTTTACTACCATTCACCCTACTTCCTAAATGTAATGTACTACCATTCACCCTACTTCCTAAATGTAATGTACTACCATTCACCCTACTTCCTAAATGTAATGTACTACCATTCACCCTACTTATCTAAATATAATGTACTACCATTCACCCTACTTCCTAAATGTAATGTATTACCATTTACCCTACTTCCTAAGTGTAATGCACTATCATTCACCATACTTCCTAAATGTAATGTACTACCATTCACCCTACTTCTCTAAATGTAATGTACTACCATTCACCCTACTTCCTAAATGTAATGCATTACCATTTACCCTACTTCCTAAATGTAATGCACTATCATTCACCCTCCTTCTCTAAATGTAATGTACTACCATTCACGCTACTTCCTCAATATAATGTACTACCATTCGCCCTACTTCTCAAAATGTAATGTACTACCATTCACCCTACTTCCTAAATGTAATGTATTACCATTTACCCTACTTCATCAATGTAATGTACTACCATTCACTCTACTTCTCTAAATGTAATGTACTACCATTCACCCTACTTCCTAATTGTAATGTACTACCATTCACCCTACTTCTCTAAATGTAATGTACTACCATTCACCCTACTTTCTAAATGTAATGTACTACCATTCACCCTACTTCTCTAAATATAATGTGCTACCATTCACCCTACTTCCTAAATGTAATGTATTACCATTTACCCTACTTCCTAAGTGTAATGCACTATCATTCACCATACTTCCTAAATGTAATAAACTACAGTTCACCCTACTTCAACCATTCACCCTACTTTCTAAATGTAATATACTACCATTCACCCTATTTCCTAAATGTAGTGTACTACCATTCACCATACTTCCTAAATGCAATGTACTACCATTCACCCTACTTCCTAGATGTAATGTGTTACCATTCACCGTACTTCCTGACTGTAATCTACTACCATTCACTCTACTTTCTAAATGCAATGTACTACCACTCACCCTACTTTCTAAATGTAATGTACTACCATCCACGCTACTTCCTAAATGTAACATACTACCATTCACCCTACTTCCTATATGTAATGTACTACCATTCACCCTACTTCTCTAAATGTAATGTACTACCATTCATCCTAATTCCTAAATGTAATGTACTACCATTCACCCTACTTCCTAAATGTAATGAACTACCATTCACCCTACTTCTCTAAATGTAATGTACTACCATTCACCCTACTTCCTAAATGTAATGTATTACCATTTACCCTACTTCCTAAAGGTAATGCACTATCATGCACCATATTTCCTAAATGTAATAAACTACCGTTCACCCTACTTCAACCATTCACCATACTTCCTAAATGTAATGTACTACCATTCACCCTACTTCCTATATGTAATGTACTACCGTTCACCATACTTCCTAAATGTAATGAACTACCGTTCACCCTACTTCAACCATTCACCATACTTTTTAATTGTAATGTACTACCATTCACCCTACTTCTCTAAATGTAATGTACTACCATTCACCCTACTTCCTAAATGTAATGTACTACCATTCACCCTACTTCCTATATGTAATGTACTACCATTCACCCTACTTCTCTAAATGTAATGTACTACCATTCACCCTATTTCCTAAATGTAATATACTACCATTCACCCTACTTCCTAAATGTAATGTACTACCATTCACCCTACTTCTCTAAATGTAATGTACTACCATTCACCCTACTTCCTAAATGTAATGTATTACCATTTACCCTACTTTCTAAATGTAATGTACTTTCATTCACCATACTTTCTAAATGATATTTTACTACCATTCACCCTACTTCCTAAATATAATGTACTACCATTCACCCTACTTCCTAAATATAATGTACTACCATTTACCCTACTTCTCTAAATGTAATGTACTACCATTCACCCTACTTCCTAAATGTAATGTACTACCATTCACCCTACTTTCTAAATATAATGTACTTTCATTCACCATACTTCCTAAATGTTATTTTACTACCATTCACCCTCCTTCCTAAATGTAATGTACTACCATTCACCCTACTTCCTAAATGTAATGTACTATCATTCACCATACTTCCTAAATGTAATGTACTACCATTCACCCTACTTCTCTAAATATAATGTACTACCATTCTCCCTACTTCCTAAATGTAATGTATTACCATTTACCCTACTTCCTAAGTGTAATGCACTATCATTCACCATACTTCCTAAATGTAATGTACTACCATTCACCCTACTTCTCTAAATGTAATGTACTACCATTCACCCTACTTCCTAAATGTAATGTATTACCATTTACCCTACTTCCTAAATGTAATGCACTATCATTCACCCTCCTTCTCTAAATGTAATGTACTACCATTCACCCTACTTCCTAAATGTATTGTACTACCATTCACCCTACTTCTCTAAATGTAATGTACTACCATTCACCCTCCTTCTCTAAATGTAATGTACTACCATTCACCCTACTTCCTAAATGTAATGTATTACCATTCACCCTACTTCCTAAATGTAATGTACTACCATTCACCCTACTTCCTAAATGTAATGTATTACCATTTACCCTACTTCCTAAATGTAATGCACTATCATTCACCATACTTTTCTAAATGTAATGTACTACCATTCACCCTACTTCCTAAATGTAATGTACTACCATTCACCCTACTTCTCTAAATGTAATGTACTACCATTCACCCTACTTCCTAAATGTAATGTATTACCATTTACCCTACTTCCTAAATGTAATGCACTATCATTCACCATATTTCCTAAATGTAATGAACTACCGTTCACCCTACTTCAACCATTCACCATACTTTCTAAATGTAGTGTACTACCATTCACCCTACTTTCTAAATGTAATGTACTACCATTCACCCTACTTTCTAAATGTAATGTACTTTCATTCACCCTACTTCCTAAATGTAATGTACTACCATTCACCCTACTTCCTAAATGTAATGTACTACCATTCACCCTACTTCCTAAATGTAATGTACTACCATTCACCAAACTTCCTAAGTGTAATGTACTATAGTTTACCATACCTAATTAATTATTGTATTTATAGTCACCCTACTAACAAAACGGGCAACTTGTTGACATTTCTTCATACATGTCCTTTCTTTCACTCTACAGTATGGTTATGACCATACCTCCTACTTTATTTCTTTTGGCCATTGCGTTATCTGTTCTTCGATATACGGTTTCTGGTTACCCCTTTGGCATCTTCAATCTCTTCTTATTTAATAGTAATTAAAATACCTTTGTGAATCTCATCTTATGCTAATCTATTCAGTAGCCAGATTGGTACTGACATGATATATTGAATATAGTCATCATCTTTCTACAATATATAATTCATCAAAGCTATGAACAATTTCCTGCGGGCATTCGTAACCAGAGATTATTATTTCCTTCGAACATTCGTAACCGGATATGATTAATTCCTTCGGGCATTCGTAACCGGGGATGATTTTGGTTATCCTGATTAGGCCATTTGTCTTTCTGACTTCCCATTGTTTGGCTTTCTGACTTCCCATTGTTTGGCTTTCTAATCTTTAGGTCGTGGAAAAGTACCTGATGAAGGCTGTCTTAGAAAAGCGTTGTGTCCACTAAATTAATTTGCTTTCCAATGTTTTGGCTATGAGTGTATCTGATGAAGATTATTTCAGACACGCATCGTGTGCACTAAATCATGTATTTACATGTACGCATTTATAACTATTGCTTACCTTTGCTGTTGTATCAGCATGGCTTTATGTTAATTGATGGATTAGACCCTTCAAAGGGCATGCTCGATGTGGCAGAGAAAAAGGAGAAATATCGAAAGTTATATTGGGAATTCTTCACACCAGAACCAACGAGTTAAAAAGAAAGTAAGTAGAAATTGTTATCTTAAAAAGTTTGAAGATACCAAAGGGGTAATCAGAAGTTGTACGTCTGAGAAAAATAGGCAATGCAATGGCCAAAAGAAAAAAGGAAAAAAGACAAACACCATCCACAAAACACTACAAAGAAAACTAAATACTGAGCTACACTAATCCCCTAAAACCAAGGGGTGAACACCTGTGCTCCGGAAGGGAAGGTACTTCCTACTCCACTAGTAGCAGACGTCGTGTACTCCTGGTACAATCACCGGTGAAATGTCATGAATGAGAAAAGGATGGGATTGTGATACTTCTTACATTAAGCATATGTTATTGTCAACAATTATAGACAATGGATCAGACACACGTTATAAACTTACGAGGTCTTCTCCGTTACATATAAATCATTAAGTAGACAATGTATTACAACAACATAGCATTATTTTATTCAACATTCTTTGAGAAAAATGACATTATACTTCAAGATATATTATGATTGATATTGATTCGTTGCCGTCAGATGAGTTAGGAGTACATACACATTAGACAAATCTTTTAGTGTCTAGTATGTATTTGTGAACAGCTGCAAAACGTGAGCAGTTGACATCATATGCAAAATTTAAATTTCCATGCAATATATTGTTAATGGATATATCTAACCCAAGATCTATAATATTGTTCAACATTACCTTTCTCTGATTTACAAGCAGTTTACAGTGTAGGAAGTAGTGTTGTGTGATCACGATTGTGATGATGGCAAACGGAACATGTCAGTGGCAACACAGTGATGACGTCAACTTTAAGGGTCATACCATCCATCTATGCTGGATATGTAGTACCATCCTCACAATATAAATAGAGTACGATATCCTATTAGTGTTAAAGCAACCATTGTTCGTTCTTTTATCCTTTTTTTAGTCACCAAATAAGCCTGGAATTCAGGAAAGACAGGAATGAATTAGAAAGAAACATATCCGTTCTCAATAGGAATGTTTTGTCATTAAATGTATAATTACAGCGAGGGCATATGTGTTCCTAGATATATGATGCACATGTTGCCTTTGATTTCGAAATAGAATGTGTCATTTTCTTGAACAATTTGATTAGTACCATTCTTACTCCATACAAATGTTTACACAATGTAAATACCAATTGACATAAGAACAGGTTGAAGATGCCAAAATCAGAAACCGTAAATTGAAGGACGAGCAATTCAATAACCAACGAACACAGAACAGAAGTACAAATACTAGTCTACAAATAACTCGTGCGAAACTGAAAACTGGACAACACAAAACCGGGGGTGAACTCAAGTGCTCCGTTAGTGGCACCCAGTGCCGGAATTAGGACAAATGAGGCCCTGCGACAGTTAATTTATGAGGCCCCTTACTTGGAATGTGAAGGAGGTAGACTTGGCAGGCCTTCTTAGGCAATCAGGCATACATGCTCAAGAAATTTAGTAATAGTTAAAATATTAAAATTGGACCACATACGCAAAAATCCATCGTAAAGCAAATTATTTGGCAACAAAATGGAACCCTGGCCGATGGGGTCCTGTGCTGCAGCACACCTATGAACAATGGTAAATCTGGCACTGGTGGCACCAGCCGTATTACTCGTATTATAAACCCGTTAACTCATGACTGTGAGAAAGACTGGAGTGAATTACAACAAACAAACATATCCGTTATTATGTATGACACAGATATGCTGTTACGGTTCATCCCGACATGAACGTTAAAAGGGAACATATACTGTATAATACCATTACTACGATTATTTCAAACATAAGTAAGTCGGTACACCATAGATTTTCTGCATTTTTCATTATTAAGAAGATTTTGAAGATACCAAAGTGGTAATTCGAATCCGTAAATCGACGAACAGACATCACAATGCCCCAATGGCCAAATACATATATATATATATATATGTGTGACGTTGGAGATCCCATGACTTCCTATCAACCGTATTTCAAAAAATATAAATATGTGTAAGAAAATAGGCTCTTTCGTCATAACAAAAAATCGTATAATATGCCATAATAAGACACCCATTTAGAAACTTGAAATATGAAACTTATTAGTTTTATCATTTATCTTGAGTTCAATGTTATATTTATTACCTATGAAAACACAACAAGAGTTTGAAGATACCAAACGGGTTATCAGAATCGTAAATCAAAGGACAAACAACACAATGACCAAAAGACAAAGTTCAAAAGGACAAACAACGGTCTACAAAACATACACATAAAACTAAGGATCGAGTAACACGAACCCCACTAAAAACCGGTGGTGAGCTCATGTGATCTGTAAGGAAAAGATTTAAGTTTATATCTTTTTCAGATAGCTACGACGCCATTTGTATGTCAGCAGCTATTGGAGGTGGAGACATACCAGCGAACTCTGTATATGAAATGCTACGTCTTACAAAAACCAGGTATGTTAGTCAAGTTAAATTCAACGTTTGTATTTATATAAGGACATTAAGCAAAGTTTACTGCAATGTTTTTACAAATATTCCACACCCGGACTCCGAGGTTATGAAGTAGAATCTAGTATCTTCACTTACGGATACAACCCTCCAAAAGAGTCCACTAGGCGTACTTTGGGAATGAAATGTATAATCATGCTTACTAACCTTTTGTCTTTTATCTCCCAGTTCTAAATCTGTACGGAAATACAAATAAAATGAACTGGTTTGAATACATGTATACAAATAACCTCGAATGTATCCCATGGCTAATGCAAAAACAAGCATTGAATAACACAGAAATTTGATAAGTGACTTCTTTTTTCGTTTGTCATATTGACAGTCAATTATAAAAATATATTATTCAATTAAATTAACATTAAACATGATTGATACGGGTCTATGAGTGGTATGTGAACATGATTGATACGGGTCTATGTGTGATATGTGAACATGATTGATACGGGTCTATGAGTGATATGTGAACATGATTAATACGGGTCTATGAATGATATGTTAACATGATTGGTACGGTTCTATGAGTAACATGTTAACATGATTGATACGGGTCTATGAGTGATATGTGAACATGATTGCTACGGGTCTATGAGTGATATGTGAACATGATGTATACGGGTCTATGAGTGATATGCGAACATGATTGATACGGGTCTATGAGTGACATGTGAACATGATTGATACGGGTCTATGAGTGATATGTGAACATGATTGATACGGGTCTATGAGTGATATGTGAACATGATTGATACGGGTCTATGAGTGATATGTGAACATGATTGATGCGGGTCTATGAGTGACATGTGAACATGAGTGATATTATTCTATGAGCTACAGGCGAATATGGTTGGTACGGTTCTATGGTTAACAAGTGATTATGATTGATGCGGTTCTGCGAATCACACGTTAGCATGATTTATACGGGCGTATGTGAACTTGATTGCAATGCATTGAGAAGTGGAGGCGGAATAATGGTCAAAATATACGGCAATGTTTGAATTACATCATCATGAGATTATATTGGTGGAGTTTGGGTTTGTGTCATTGTGTTTCAACAATACGGTGTTTACCGCCGATGTCAACAATATTTCAGCTATATCGCGGCGGTCAGTTTTATTAGTGGAGGAAACTGGCGTGCCAGGAGCAAACCACCTACCTGTAGCAAGTTACTGACACACTTTATCACATGATGTTGTATCGAATGCACCAAGCCTGAAGTGGATTACATAGGTAGTAGTAAATCCCATACGATCATGAAAACGACGGTCCCTCTTTGTTCATATAATTGTTCTATACTTTCAGTTCGGCAAAGTTAAGTAAGAGAAAGTAATTACCCATATCAAGCCAAGTTATATAAACTGTCAATATTAGTATTATAATAATAGTAGAAAACAACGTTGCTATATTGACATTTTATTAAATGCTCATTTTCGACAGTATTATCTGTGTAATTATTCAGAGCAAACATAGCTCCATTTGCCCTTTACTCCTGGTTTACTTTATTTCATTGAAGGGAGCATAATAGAATAATAGTAGAAAGCAACGTATTTACATAGAATTAATTGAACAATGGATTGAGTCAATTATACTTAATGGTTAGTATATTATATCTGTATTGCTGTAATTTGGTTTATGGGTGTAATAATTATTATTATTATATGACTATAAATATCATAGATTCTTATTGGACAAAACACTACTTCATTCTCCAATTAAAGATGTGATGATCACCGCTCAAAAGTGCACGTGAGGTTAACATCACTTTTGAACATTGTAGCGTGTACCCAAAAATAGCAACAGGAAAAGTCCAGGTTGTTTATTTTGAAAATGTATTGGTCGATATTAAAAGAAGCGGTTTTGCTATCCAATCAGCGTTTTCCTAACAACAGCTTGTAATACATCTTCTTGTTTTATGTCTACCCCACGTTGTTTTCCTTTCGCGACATTTTGTTTGTTTTGAATTGTAATCATCTTCAGGTGAAAGTCACAGGTGGATAAGAGGCTCGCTCAAGTAATACCTTGGGGAACCGCATATGTTTTGTTTGTTTGTTTGTTTGTTTGTTTTGACTATTACAGTGAAAAAAAATCACTAACTTCGGATTTACTCATATTATAAAACAATTGATGACTTTGGATTTCAGTTAATACCACGATTTATCAACCCCAGAGATGGCCTCGGTGATAACCAGAACTCTGGGGTTGATAAATCGTGGTATTAACCTCATCCAAAGTCATTAATTGTATATTAATAGCAAAATTATGAGTTGAAATAATGTTCCCTGCGGAGCAACATGTGTGCCGGTGCATTTTAGTTCAAACGAGTTGGCACTATTAAAACATAGCTTTGATGTTCTAGTCCAAAGCGGACATCATCTTCTCATAGAAAGGAATTTGTTCGCTCCATGATACAGCTGGAATAAAAGTCACTCGGTGTTAAACAACCATTACTCATTCACCAACGTTTTTGAAACGTTTCAGTGAAAAAATCGCTAAAATGGAGTCACGGTATATTGGTATTACAGAAATGTTTGAAGGACTTTTCATTTGTGTTTTATTACTGTTCATAATGTTATTCCTTTTGGATTTCCATTCATCTGGCTTCAATCCCCACTGATGAGACATTTGTCGTTGAAATCTGCATATAATGCAATAACTCAACGTTAATATGTTCCATATTTACTGGGTCGATGTCACTGTTGGTGCATGCACTATTAGTCCTATGATTGCATCACCAAGCCAATAGCTAGTAGTTTTATGAAATTGTCATCATAATATATTTGAATTAAAACTAATTAGATGATTTTGGCTATGATTTCTGGACATTTTGTGTTTTATTATCCTTCACAATTTGCTACATTTTCTTTTTGTTTTATTAAAACACAAGCGACCTTACATCTCTCTTTTGTATCTTTGTTATGCATATATGTAATAGGCATATGAACTTTACATGATCCAGGAAAAGGAGCAAATTCACGCTTCTTCGTTGTATGATACAGGTATCACAAAGTTATTAAAGGAAGTAATCTAACTCTCTAGTGTGTGGTGATCACTAGTGTCGGATTTACGCATCGAAATGTTATATATAAAACCTACCTACGTGGCAGATATCAGAAGGTTGTCCATTAAAATGGGCTACTTTACATCTCTCCAGTGAATGGTATAAATATAAGATTATTATCCATGGAAATAAACGACCCTACGTCTCTTCATTGTTAGATATATAAGTTTCAGAAGGTTGCCCATAACAAAAAACTACCCATTGCGTTGCCGGCGTGAGATTCAGGTAACGAAATGTTGTTCGTGACATTAAGCGACCTTAATCTCTACAGTGTTTCATATAGGTATCAGAATGTTATCCTTGAAATAAGCTACCCTATATGACGCCAATGTACAATCCAGGTAACGAAATGTATCAATGAAAATAAGCTACTTAGATCACTCCTATTAGTGATATTGATACCAAAATGGTATCTAGGACAATTAGCTACCTGACATTCATTCACTACATGGAATATGTGTCATAAATATGTCCATGAAAATAAGCTACCTTGCATCTGTTCATTTTTTTCATAAAGGTATCATTATGGTTTCCATGAAAAGAAGCTACCTTATGCATATGCTCATTGGATGACATATATATCACAGCATTTTCCAGGGAAATAAATATAGTATTCCTAACAGTAGAATTTGAATATCAATATAACACCACGAGTGACCGAAGTACACATAAGGATTAAACGAGTGGGCGGAACTTGTTCCGTCCACGAGTTTAATCATTAATGCCTATTCGGTCACGAGTGGTCTTATTTTTATATTCAAAATGTATGATTTACATATGTAGTTATGCTGTTTATTATATAGACTTTCAACATTTCTTATATATTATATGTTTTATTTGTATATTTCATTCCACGAGTATAAATCTACGAGCAATGATACTAAGGGGTTCAGCTGGAAGGATCTTCCATCTTGAAAATGTGAAATCCTATAAGTCATATTTACAACAAAACACACAAATAATTAAAATGCTTACCTTAAAATCTTATTTTAGTTAAATTTGATCAAAATTGAAGCGTACACGACACCAAAATAACGTCTAATCTTTACATTTCAAACTAGAAGTCTTCATATGACGTCAATGACGTCATGTTGATTATGTGCCAAATTCGTCAATAACATTTCGCGAAACTGATATCTCACTTGTGAGATACCGGGATTTATTTCACGGATAAATCCCCATAATTCACACCTATCTATATAATAAGCTATATTACATCTTTCAAACATGTGGCATATGCATCGGAAGGTTGTCCATGAAATTAAACTAATTCAGGAAGCGCAATGTCATTCATGAAAACAAGCTATCTTAAAACCCCCAATCGTGTGGTAGAGGTGTCAGGATGTTATCCATGAAAATAAGTTACAACAGATGATGCCAGAGTGTGTTTCAGGTAATGAAATGTTATTCATGAAAATAAGCTATCCTACATATTCTTGTGCGTGATATTTGTACCAAAGCGGTATCCATGAAAATGATCTGGCATTCCTTCATTACATGGTATATGGGTCATGATGTTTTACATGAAATTAAGCTACCTTAGATTTGTTCATTGTATTACGTAAGTATCAAAGTGTTATCCATGAAAATAAGCTACCTTAGATCTCTGAAGCACGTGACCAAAGTTTGTCTATGAAAATAAGATACCTCAGTTGATGCCAGTGCGTCCATCATGTAGCGAAATGTTGTTCATGACAACAAGCTACCTTGCATCACTCATGTGTGTGATATTGGTACTAAAGTGGTATCCATGAAAATTAGCTACCTGACATGCATTCATTAAATGCTATAGATATTGTCGCACCACTTAGGTGGTAACGATATAAATATAATAACTGGTTGTATAATCACCCTGGTAGTGGTTTATTTCTATTACTGGTAGCGTAATCTGCACAAGCTCAAGGCACTGGTAAAATTCAATGTGTCATACTTGTACACCAAATAACAAGAGCATAGAATAAATTTCCCCTTGAAATTTATTATTATATATTGATAATTTAATAAATACAATAAAAAAATCCTATTGAGCGCAATAAAATAAAGGGAACCCCCTTTTGGACAAATGTAAATATTAACGTAAAGTTGTACGGACGTAGTACAATATTGTAGGTCACAAGTTGGAATATTCTATTCTGATTACATACGGTGGACGTACCAATCTAAACAACAGAGACGGTACTAGGAAAATAAGTGGTATCTATCTATTGTAGCTGGTAGCGGTCAGGTTAATTTCAAGGTACTTCAAGGTGTAACTGCCCTGGTATCGGGTCTAAAGTGTCTTTTCTAGGTTGCAGACATTTCGCCTTGATATTCTCAGGGCCCCATTTGGATGTGGGCCAACGCCGCTGGTTGGTCAGTTATTATGGAAGTTGCCATGGTAATTATGTCGTTGGCAGGCTCACATAAGTGTGATCGATAACACATGCACACTATAAACTATATACAGGAAATGGCGGAAAGTATAAGCTAGCGTGGCTTGTACTGTCAAGACTATGGGAAAATGGGCTTAATAAAGCTTACCCTTGTAGAAAACAATTCCAGGTACAATGCAAAAGCATAGCGTGAATGAATGAAATAGGGAAGAAAATGGGACACAAAGCTTGCAAGGAGAACTAAAGCTTGTAGCTTGTCGTATACCCCCTTTGGTCAAACAATGAGACCGAACTCTGTCCGAACTGCATATTTCCCATATAAAATAACAACAATATACATACAATAAATATTATTAGCGATCACGATGCCTCTGTAATAGAAATAATAGTTCGTGGAAGTTCATTAATACACACATACGCGTGTGCTGCTCGACGGCTGCACACACATGACGATTGAAAGAACTGAACAACAAAAGGTAAATGAGTAGCTCATTGGAAATATAATAAATATATACACACAAACAATCAATCATTTTAGGCTACAATTCCACATATTTTTCAACCAAAATTCAGAAAGGTAAAACATGATACTCCGAGGAACAAGTGATCAGTATGCTAGAGTTCCTCATCGATAACATATGTGTCTCCTTTGGAAGGACATTGTGTCAGCAGGTCGTCGGCATACCAATGGGTACGAATTGTGCCCCTCTTCTAGCCGATTTATTTTCATGCTCATATGAGTCGGAGTTTCTTCAAAAGCTTGTAAAAGATAAGAAGATCCATGAGGCTAGATACTTTAATTTCACATACAGGTATATTGATGACGTTTTATCTATCAATAATTCTAGATTTTCAGAATTTCTTCCATTGATATATCCTCCAGAGCCGGAAATTAAAGAGACCACAGATAAAGCTTCGTCAGCATCATTTTTGGACTTATACCTCGAATTTGATGACAGTGGTCAACTCAGTACTAAAATTTATGATAAACGGGACGACTTCAATTTTAAAATCATAAATTTTCCAAATATGTGCAGCAATATACCAGCTTCTCCTGCATATGGAGTTTAAATCTCGCAACCGATTCGTTATGCAAGGGCCAGTAGCAATTATTCTGATTTCCTTAAATGTCATCTTTATCTGAGAAACAGGCTACTGGACTAGGGCTATGAAAAGATTCGCCTTATTCGATCTCTTTAAAAGTTTATATTCCGATACCACGATTTTTTCGAAATATATTCTGTCTCTGCAGAGACGAAAATAAACCATGGATTTTCATATAGTGAAAATGTATAAAGATAAGGAAGTCAACACAAATGTCAAAAATATTTTTTTATCAATGTGCGATGTGAGAGTGTTTTTGACATTTACTTCACTGAATTTGGTACTGCTTTCACAACTGGTTTACCTATTTTGCTCCAGTATTGTTATAAACACTGTTATAGTGACAGCGGGAACTTTTGAGCCGTAATGAAGGCGGGAGATTTGGCGCTTTAAAATCTGATACAACCCACCATTTCTTTGGAAATGCCTGTACCAAGTCAGGGTCATTACGGTTTTCACAGTTTTCCGGTTGTTGACTGATTTTGTCTGTGTATATACTTATGAGTTTTGACTTTCCCTTTGTAAGATTGTTCAGATTTCGGTAATTTTGTTATTACCCTTATTTATCCATAACTCCTAATCGAAACAATATGTATCCTGTTTCCATTGCGTCTCTTAATTGGATGTTATAAGTTTCAGAATATTGTACGTGACAATAGGCTACAATATGTATTAAATACCGTACACCTCCCCCGGTGTTTCATACAGGTACCAAAATGTTGTCCATGAAATTAAGTTATCCTATATCTCTCCAGAGTGTGATATACTTATTAGGAATGGTCATTCATGAAAATAAGCAACCTTGCATCCCTCCAGTGGGTGATATTGGTATCAAAGTGTTATCCATTAAAATAATCTACCTTATCGTTCAAGCATGTGAAATTAATATCAGAAGGTTGTCCATGAAAATTAAAACAAAAGATGTAACATTTACGTCTCTACTCTATAGAAAGTTTTACGTCTCTACTCTATAGAAAGTTTTACGTCTCTACTCTATAGAAAGTTTTACGTCTCTACTCTATAGAAAGTTTTACGTCTCTACTCTATAGAAAGTTTTACGTCTCTACTCTCTAGAAAGTTTTACGTCTCTACTCTATAGAAAGTTGTATGTCTCTACTCTATAGAAGGTTTTACGTCTCTACTCTATAGAAAGTTTTATGTCTCTACTCTATAGAAAGTTTTACGTCTCTACTCTATAGAAAGTTTTACGTCTCTACTCTATAGAAAGGTTTACGTCTCTACTCTATAGAAAGTTTTACGTCTCTACTCTATATAGCTAGCACGTAGAAAGTGTTTTGTTCCCCCAGGTATATCTTGTCTGTTTGAAGATGCAACTATTTCAGTTCATTCTCCGTGGATCTCTCTATCTGTTCATCTTATTGATAAATATATGCATAATTTACAAATGTTATGTTGTTTTTTTTTGCTAATTGAAATTTAATCTTACTCATGGGAGTGCCGAGTGATATGAGATGGCTACCCATAATTTGTATTGTGCAGAGAATATAGACATGATGGATGCATTTATTTAAACAGAACAACTAGAGCAGTATAGTTCCTTAACATTTATGTTGTTTTTGTATGTGTAAGTATGTATATTTGGATTGTTTAAAGAATAGAGAACAAATCACACATACACATGAAGTAAGATCTCAAATAATTTCATAAAGGACCACAGAAGAGTATACGTTTTCATTTTGTATTTCACCATTGTCTAATGTTTATTGCCATGGCGTCAAAATTAATTATTAGTACTAGTATTTAACGATTGTATTCCCAAAGCAATCTAATGTGTAGTTGCCTTTTCTTTTTTTATATTCCAAGAAATCAACGGAATCATTATTTGTTTTAGAAAATCCTCAATACAACGACGTTTACGTTTGTGGTTACAATAATATAATATTATACGTTGTTTGTAAATATTCGTGAAAATGTAATTCACACATTGTTGCTTATAATAAGTAGTAAACAATTCAAATGCTAGTTGAGCGAATTATATTTAATTTGCAATTGTCTTACTGTGTTAAATTGCAAAATGTTTATTATATATTCAGACCTGATAAAATCAATACACTCAACCATTGAGCTAGTGATATCTCATTTCTCAACAGCATTACACATGATTTAATATAAGCATATTTTGTTACCATAAAGCAGCAAAATATAATCGACACCGGTTATACAAGATAGAAATGTCTTGAGTATATTACACATGCATAAAAACCACACAATATTAGCATTTATGCTCCCTCAATATATAGCAACACATCTCAACAACACCAATTGAATCAACGCCATACATCCTACCAAAAGATAATATATATATACACCTAAGCAGCTTACAACAGCAAGCAGCTGGAATGTTCTGGGCCACCTATTGTGGCCATTTAATCTATCTATTTTTAACAATTATACATTAAAGTTTCATCACGTGGCAAAGGTGGGTGAACAAAAAAGTGCACACCTTAACACTAATTAAAAAGTAATATTAACTCATCACAGAAACTAAAATATGCTACCCTTAACTATACACAATACAAATACTATAACAATAATAATATATTAAACAGACAAAAATACTAATATCATAATGTTATCATTGACATTACTAATAAGAGGGAGGAGGAGGGGCATAGGGAGGTATTAAAAATTGTCACAAAAATTCACAATAAACTTCGATCATAAATTGACATGGATTTGTCTCTCTCCTTTTATCTACAAGAATGACCCTTGACCCCACGCGTGCAGGAACAAGCTATTTAATTATTCATGGGGGCTCTGTCAAGGGTTATGCAATAATAACTTCTCCTTCGCATAAAGCATCTTATTCTTTAAATAAAATGTAGTTATGCTCCCTCAATATATAGCAACACATCTCAACAACACCAATTGAATCAACGACATACCTCATACCAACAGATAATATATATATACACCTAATCAGCTTACAACAGCAAGCAGCTTGCTCTGCTTGCCTCGTAGGATAAAAACAACTAGACACCAACTGGAATTTTCTGGGCCACCTATTGTGGCCATTTAATCTATCAATTTTTAACAATTATACATTAAAGTTTCATCACGAGGCAAAGGTTGGTGAACAAAAAAGTGAACACCTTAAAACTAATTAAAACGTAATATTAACTCATCACAGAAACTAAAATATGCTACCCTTATCTATACACAATACAAATACTATAACAATAATTATATATTAAACAGACAAAAATACTAATATCATAATGTTATCATTGACATTACTAATAAGAGGGAGGAGGAGGGGCATAGGGAGGAATTAAAAATTGTCACACAAATTCACAATAAACTTCGATCGTAAACTAACATGGATTTGTCTCTCGTTTTATCTGCAAGAATGACCCTTGACGCCACGCGCGCGGGAACAAGCTTATTAATTATTAATGGGGGGCTCTTTCAAGGGTTATACCATAATCACTTCTCCCTCGCATGAAGCATATTATTCTTTAAATAAAATGTATATATTCAACTGCATGTACGAAGAGCGGAAAGATTTCTAACACCACTAGCTCTCAATATTTAGTCACTCTTCAAAATAGGTTGTCTTTGGTTAAATAGAAAAATAGTTTTTATATTAACGTTACTCGTCTGTAAAATGTAAAAAATATTATGATTCTTCAAATGACCGTGTCTACAATATAAAAGAAATAATTCATATGTTCTACTATATTAAGTTTGTTAATATTGTACAATATATGCATACTATTGGGTTATTGCATGAATATTGGTGAATATTGTCCCGAGCAGTATATCATATTGCACGAGTTTGCGACTGCAATGTGATATTTTGCGAGGGACAATGTTCACCAATATTCATGCAATAACCCTTTTATTACATAGTAATACATATGTTATGCCTAAAGCATTCTTTATAATACTATTGTATATTTTATTATATTTAAGTGGAATACTGAACTACTTCAAATATTCATATTTGAACTAGTGCAATATACATTTTTTTTCAGTATTTTCAGCGTGCACATACAAGGATATAGTGCACGATTATTTTCCATTCAAATTAATAGGAAAATATTTATTACTATATAATAAAACATGTTATTGTACTGTTCCTCGTATTATTTCTGAGTTTTGATGGTTTCCTGTGTTGCTATGGTTGATACCGTACATAAAGAAGTAAAAAAGATTGGCTAGTTTTATTGAGAACCCCATTACATGACATAATTTGGGTTAGGATTATGGTTTATGGTGTGTAATGCCACTTTCTACAATAGTTCAGTTATATCGTGACGGTCAGATTGGTGGTGGAGGAAGCCATAGTACACGAAGAAAACAAAAGACCTGTCGTTTTTTTTGTTCAGTATTTTATAACTGTGCTTGACCATATCTTTTTTCTATTTACCATGGTTTTCTGTGTTTCAACTATTGATGGCTTTTGATAACATTTTGGTACATTCTGACTTTACTGTGTTTAAAGTCAGAGTATTTCCCATTTGATTATCTAAATTCAGGTGATCTAACTCTGCGTATTTAAAGTCACACTATATTTTATTACGAGTACCTTAAGCTTCTAATTTTAAACAATATAGAAAACTCGCCAGACCAAACATTTCATTAGAATAAAATTAGAACTGATGGTAGATCTTTTCGTAATGTTTAGCTGCTTAAAAGGCTAAATGTATAATGACTCTGCTTTTTCTCGTAAGCATAAAAAGCTGATTAGGTGTCAATGAACGAAACAACAAGCTTCACACTGGCACAGTCATAATACGATGCGTGATATCTTTGTATATATCGTATATAACTTTTCGAGATAAAACAAAATGAATAAAAAAAAAATACAAGTTAAAATCGTTATGTAGTATTAGTAAGTGCATAAGAGATCGTGGGTTAAATACCCGAACAGCTAAAGACGAAGACAATAAAATTGGCATTGGCTGCGATTTAGTAGAGATCGCGACAGTAAGGTGTAAAGTAAGACATATGATAGGTTTGCTATGTGCCAAGATAATGTCTCCATGGTACAACTGTTGTTTCTGTGTCAGTAGTATTAATATCAAAGTTTAACATCTTATAACGTTGTCTCGTCATGACATAGCTGATGAATTGTTATTTAGCTACAGTCACCAAACATTACCCACATATCCCAACAGTAATCTACATCAATAACTAAGCATATTCAAAACAGTTTCAGATGAAGATTGTATCCGTTTGTAAGGAGAAATTATCGTTTTCCTATTTTAATGAGTTTTTGTGTGATGAACATGGTATGTAATGCTTTAAACAAATAAGTAACATATATGTAAAAGTTCCATGCTACCTACCTGTATGCTGTTGTAATCCATCATATATACGTAGATTTGAATTTGAGGATCTACAAAACAAGATACGCATGCACTTTATTATTGAACAGCAACGGTGGCGTAGTGGTTAGCGTGCTCGGCTGGAGAGCGGTAGATCGTGGGTTCGAGCCCCGGTTGGGTCAATCCATGGACTATTACATTGGCATTTGTTGCTTCTCCGCAAAGCAAGCAGCATTACGGAGAAAGAGCAAAGACTGGTTGGCTCAGAATCAGAATAAAATGACATGTCTATGTGAGCTAGCACTATACCAATCCAACTCAGCGTGTTGATCTAGTACAAAGTGGACCTCAGTATCACCTCGTTGACAATTAACTTGTTCCCGCCATGATATAGCTGACAAATTGCTGAATTGGGTTTGGCAACAATCACTCACTCACCAACTGTTTTACTGCAATGTCATAACTTTTATTTATTAGAAACAAGTTACTCAATAGTTGTTCGTTCTGGATGGAACTCAACACCTACCAACAAGAAAACTATATTTTTTGGTTCATCTTGACCAACATCTCGATTGGGAAGTTAAACCCAAAGTCACGATAACAAAATGTATCTATGTTTAGCAGTTTATGAATCGCATCGGAAAGACTACCACTCAACTAAAGGAAACGATTTGATCATCATCATAGGATATCATGTTTTATCATGACATTAAATATCCTACCATTTTCATGAAATATATATCAGCTGTTTCTATACCTTATTATTAATCTACGCATTCAATATGTCTCCCTTGCTCATTCACACCCACCAAGACTTTTGTGAATCGAAGTTATGAAGTATCACATAACGGTAACAATTGTTCTTCGTTTTAACGCTATTGCTATTTTTCGCTTACCGTGCTCCCATAATGATAAAAAACTGAAGAAAAAAAATACAACATCAGAATAATTCCAAAATACAATAGAAATATCCTAGACGATGGAGACACAATCGAAATACTTAAAATACACACATGCGACTGACCACCTTCCTGTCAGGGCATATGCATTTCAATAACAAAAAGTACTACTTAAGCTAGACCCTATTAGAAAATACACGCGGTCATGTAAGTGTTTTCCAACTGTGGGTAAAATGCCGACATTCACATAAAAGATTTTATTTATTAATTTGTAGCCTTTTATTTCGTTTGTTGACTGTTTTTTTTAAATTACTCACCCAGTGTCTCCAGCCGTGTCACAAATTGCACTTTCAGCTATAAATAGAAATTAGTTGTCATTTACAACTTTAAAAACTCTTACTAGTATTATTCCCTTACTACTTGATATAGCTATTCTCATTTCTGCATAAAACCATATCGGTGGGGTAATGGTTAGCATCTTGCCCCGAATGCGATAGATCGTGAGGTCGAACCCCGTCCTCGTGAACGCAAGAACTATAAAATTGGTATGTATTGCTGCTTTCCTAGGCATGCATCACTAAGGAGAAAGACAACAAGAATGGAATGGGGGCCGTCGTGGCCGTGATCGTAGATTTACAACTACCTATGCAATCAGTTCATATCACCATGATTTTGTGGGTTCGAATCTCGATCAGGGCGAGGTGCACAACATCATGTGATAAAGTTTGTCAGTGACTTGCGACAGGCCGGTGGTTCTCTCCGGGTCGTCCGGTTTCCTCCACCAATAAAACTGACCTCCACGATGTAACTGAAACATTGATGAAATCGGCGTTAAGTACCATCAATCAAATATACAAAGGCAAAGACTGGTATGCTCGGAATCTGAATAGTATGTCCGAATGGAGAGACATGTCCCCCCGCGGACTGTTGTTTCAGTGAGCTATCACCATGAAAATAAAACTAAGCGTGTTGGTCTACAAAGTGGATATCATGATCATCTCTTCAAATATAACTTGTTCTTGCCATGCTATAGCTGAACCATTGGGTCACTTAGTGATAAACAACAATCACTCAGTCACTCACTCTCTTCTAAAAGAGTTTTAAGAAGTCGGTCAAAACATCGTTATCATCGTCGTCGAGTCTGTTTGTAAATAAGCAATAATTCCGTTGTCATTAGTTGTCTGTTTTCTTCCACATTTGCCGAGAGAATTATTTGCTGATAAAATACGCACTGATGCATAGTTGTTCAACTATTCGTTGACTTGTTTTCAATATTAACTGAAGACGTAATAACTTGTTTCCTTATATGACTTTACCGGGGTGTCATTAACCTTACTTTGTATGCGGTTCGTGATGTTTGACGTATTACCTAATTATTGTTCATATACTTGTTGTTGTTATGCTTTTAATTTGTTTTTATTTTTTTCTTGTTTTTGTTTGTTTGTTTGTTTTTTGTTGTTTTTTGTTGTTGTTTTTTTTATATTTTTTTCCCTTTTTGTCGTTTTTTTTTGCTTTGTATTTTGTTTATCAGATGTCCACATGAATATTTTTGTCTTATGAATAAAAGGGAACAACATGCACTCCTATCTCAAAATCATTCCTGTATCCTTCAATGTGCATGACACTACACAATCTTATGGACAGCTTACGTAATAAATGTTGATTTTTAATGGATACAAATATATGTGGTTGACATAATAATTAAATATTGAGTTGAGCTGTGTGCTCAAATGAACGTTTAAACAATACAGAGTTAAGCAGTGATAATCTTATAAAATGTGACATTACATGCACATCGACGCATAGGTTAAAGTTTGCATATGCTAATACTTTCCACTTCATGGCATATCAACACTAACTGGCCAATCAGGTCTTAGAACATATACAAAAGTAGTCCTTTTCAAAGAAGAAAGATCTATTAGGTCTGTTGTATTTTGAAAAACAATAAATGATATGGGATAAATAAACTTGGTAACTGAAGGTCAATATAGATTAATTGAATAAATATTATCTTCATTTGGTTGAAGTTAGTTGTATTTTAATCCTTTATTGAGGTCTTCATGCATGAACTATTAATACTAAATTTCTGGGAATGACATTGCTATTTTTAGAGTAGGTGTTATCACAGAAAATGACATTTCACTGCAAGATTAAAACATCCAATGATAGTCTGACAGAACGGAGAGGAGTCATATACGTTTCAGACACTATAAGCTGCTTGAAAGGTTAACCTTCAGACAAATGGCAAGGTAGACTTGAAAATCTGAAAACAAATAATTGGTGGCTTTACACCTTATCCCCGTTTTACTGTGATATGCAAGACACTATTGATTACATAGAAGTCTTGTTGTACATGCATTTGTGCTTACAATTCTCCGATATCACACAGAATATGACTATCATCCCTCCCCCGATCTTTTAACTTAACATGAAAAATCTTCCTTGTTTCGTCAATTCACTCATGTACAGTGCAACCTGTCTAATCCGATATAAAAGGGACGAGGGAAATATGTCGGATTGCGCAGGCTGTCGGAATATTCAGGTGTTGGATTGCACAAATTCCACTGTATATATTCAGATCTATGCATATATATACCTGGTTTTCTAAGTCTATATCGCTTCAAAATATATATAAATACAATAAGTAATACTAAAATCACAGCTGTTGATCCAATGCCAGCTCCAATACCAATAGCTATCGAACTGTTGTTTTCCTCCGATGCTACTGTAAAACAGGAAGTTGATAAAGAAATTTATTATACTTCATGTATGTAAGCTGTAATTTTATTGGATAAGACGTGGGAAACATTCTGCTCTGACACATGACTCAGCGGGTAGCAATTTTTGTACTGTCACCCTCTCATTTAGAGCCTCAATTATGAATCTATAGTGCACTTGAAAGTGAAGCGTTTTCAAGGATATATATTTTTAGGTCTATAAATCCATGTATTTACCCGAAATGGTAGGCTATAATTGTTTTATCATTTTTCAATATTATTATTTAAATTTGAAATTTTATGAAAATTTTGAAATCTTTGAAATTTTTGAAATTTTGAAATTTTTTGCTTTGAAAAGTTTAAACTTTAAAAAAAATTATTTTATCATTATAAATTTGTTTAAATAATTTAATAGAAATGAATAGACTGAATATGAAATGAAACAATAAAAAAAAGTCATTGCAAACGAGAAAGTGAAAACATTCAGTATAATAAATTAAACAACATATAATTGAAAGGGTGACAATGTTTTTCTCGTGTTAATAATCTGATCTATCAATCTCTCAACTATATGTTATTTATATAATAATATCGCTATCGCATGTTATTTTATGCAGAGAGGCCAATGTTGTTGCGATCGAATGTTGATTATAATTTTATTTACCTATGCAATGTGTGCACCATCAGCAAGATAAATTGCCACCTCTGACGAAATTTCCTTGGTAGATATGGTTTATGTGATCTATTTAGTCATCACATGAATAGTTATATAGTGGATAATTTGTAATTATAAGACTATCTTTGACCGACCACAGAAACAAGTTATTGGTTAAATGTTAAAATGGTATTCACATCATTCTAGCTTTGTTTCTGTAAAATGTCACTTTTACACACAGTAAAGATATGTTTATACTGTATTATTTCAATACCGTTTGTTATGTGCAGACGCTGATTCATTTGTACCTATGCAATTCGGTGACGAACGATTCAAGGTCGAATGCAATGTGAAAAGCGAAAGGACGAAAAACGAATTGAAATTCAATCTTTCGAATGCATAAGCGAGTGACAATATCGGACAGGTGAACCATATTGGCGTTCGTATAGACATTTACTCCTGTATTTCGTATAGCAACGCATCTTTATTTGTTTTTCATACATATGGTTCATATAGACACACGCTCTACAAATTCGAATAGACGTATGAATGTATCGTTGGTATATACATCAGCTTATTGTTCGTATAGACACGCGTATGACATGCCAATATCACGTGACGATATAATTTCATGATTGATTGCGACAATAACTCAGTTAGTGTGAGGGACTTACGACAAGGCGGTGGTTTTTTTCGGGTACCTCGCCAATAAAACTGACCACCACGATATAAGTGGCGTTAATCACCATAAACTTACCATATATCAACTCACCAACCAACTAATCATTATACTATGACTGCAATTTTAACACTGGGGTTTATCACTAACAAACTTTATTCATAATGATACATCGAGCACACTTAATATATTGAACTCATCATGGTAAATTGAACCCCCTTTTTTCCCACACGAATATGGGTAAATATGCGATACGATTGATGGGGTGAAACACTCCTTAGCAGTTTTATTTGGTTAGCAATCTAAGACGAATGGGATCGATGTAACATAGTTAGGAGGTCAAAATACCATGGCAGGGCTTTTGATATACCATGGGTGCAAGGGGTCATAATACCATATACAGGGATTTGATATACAGTGGGCAAGGGGTGAGGGGTGAAAAAACAAATAGTAAGGGGTTCGATATAACATGGGTAGGGGGTCAAAATACCATAGACAGGGGGTGGCTTGATATACCATGGGTAGGATGTTCAATATCTTCTCGAGCAAATGTTGGTAAAATATACATTTATGTGCATCATGAAAAGTATGTTTAAAAAGTGATTGGTATTAATTCCTCTAATATCAACACAACGAACAGTCATCTCTCATATTAACTGAGCTCGTCGAATACAAAATGACCACGAAATATGAGGTTGGAAATGCACGTTTTGGGTTGGAACAGCCACAGAAATGTGGCGGGGTTAGAACGGATGATGGGATCCCAATTCTCCCGTCTGGTTATCTCGATCTCCAACGGCAATGTATAAATAAATAAACGATGAAAACCCTGCACATATCGGCTTCCACTAAAAAAACTACATATTATCACAAAAAAAGAATGACAACATAAGCATAGACAGTACACTAACAGGATCAATGAATGTTCGTAGTTAACTGACTACTTGCTAGGAAGATAGCATGTGTTGGCTAAAGAGCATTACTCTTTAGACAACAGAAAATATAACTGATACTTCTTACAGATTTAACATTAATTAGCCATGAACATCGCGGGAGACCAGAATAAATTGTTCATCAAACTGTTGGAATAAAATAGTAAACAGTAAATAGTAAAATAGCAAAGAACTAGGAACTAATGTTAAAGTGTTCTGTTATCACGGGAACACGTCATTAAAGGCAAATACAGTATTGCAAGTACGTGCAAAACGAACTAATCTGGATATGTAAAGGCCATATAAGATGTATCGAAAGGAACGCAACCATCCATTAAAGGAGAAGGGAATGTGTTTTAATCCAAAGCTTGACATGATATATTTGTAATGTTATCCTTATTCACCGAAGGATACTTATTTTACAAAAGTAAGAAAATTTGGGATTGTTTACAATTCAGATATCGTCTAAATGTCTACATTTATAATTGAATAAACTACTAAGTCAGTGCTTAGGGTCTTTTTGAAGATTAGATATTCATTAAGATTCATACCGGTTTAAAAACAAACCAGCAATGGGAGGAGCACAATTTTCTCCCATTTGATATACATGCATATCTTAATGTCTCCATTTTCAGTGTACATGTATCAAATAAAGTACATGTTTAGGGAAGCAATATACGGACGATGCATGTAGCAAAATGTCATTTTGTTTTAATAATTGGCGATATCAGAAATATATTGAGTGATATATCAATTTACGAGGATAATAAAAATCTAATTGGAATGTATTTTCTTTCTTTGATATCAAAATAATTTTCTGATTTGATGTTGGTATGCACAACCGCCGTGAACAAATACATGACAATGTTTGAATAATGCCCATAGCTTGACCAATAATCCACATGTGAGAATTAAAATATATCCGTTGTTATTAATTATTACAGTGTTTATATAGCCAACGGAAGACGTCCAATTATACTTTTGTATTGTGCAGTGTAAAATATAGTTAAGCTTTGAAATTTGAGTTAAAACACAAACTGGTAAAATAAATGTATTTTTACTTTCTGGTTATATGTATTATTATTCATATTGTTTCACTCTCAAAAATAAGCTTCAGTTTACTGGGTAAGGTACACAATCGTTTACACTTAACCCAGTATAACACAATACAAGCATACACTATATATTAACTGAATTAAACAATTGTAACACTTACCTGGACACAACTCTATAGAGCACGATTCGATTACTGTGTCTTTTCCTTGACAATCTGAACCCCTATGTGCAGGTTCTGGATTGCTGCATTCCTGACGTCGTGATCTGGATCCTCTTCCACATGTCAATGAACATGAATTCCATTCTTTCCATGTACCCCAGTTTCCGTGTACTAAGCATATAGTTAAATATAGATGTTAATAAATCAAAGACAAATATGATTTGAGATATATCAGTAAAATGTTATTGAGTGAAATATCAATTTACGAGGACAAAAATACAAATTGAAATGTGTTTTCTGTCCTTGATATCAAGATAATTACTTTTTTTTAATAGTGTTATGCACAACGAACTTGTACAACTATATGAAATCACTTTTAAATAATTCCCATAATTTGACCGACAATCCGCATGTGCGAATTGAAATATACCCGTACTTTAAGCATTACATTGTTTATATACCCAATTGAGGACATCATATTATAATTTTGCATTCTGTAGATTGAAATACATTTAAGCTTTAAAATATGAATTAAAGCACAAACTGATAAAAACAAATATATTTTCACTTTTTGGTTATATGTATTATTATTCACATTGATTCACACTCAAAAGTAAGGTTCAGTTTACTGTTCAGGGTACAAAATCATATACATTTAACTCAGTAGAACGGAAAAGAAACATACATTATATATTTAATGAATTAAACAATTCTAAAATTTACCTGGACACAATTTTATAGAGCAGGATTCAATGGCTGTGTCATTTCCTTGACAATCTGAGCCCCCTAATGCAGGCACTGGGTTGTTGCATTCCTGATATCGTGACCTTGATCCACTACCACATGTCACTGAACATGAATTCCAATCCTGCCATGCACCCCAGTTTCCGTTTACTAAATATATTGTTAAATATAGATGTCCTTGGTAGATATCGTGTATGTGATCTATTTAGTCATCACATGAATAGTTATATAGTGGATAATTTTTAATTATAAGACTACCTTTGACCCACCACAGAAACAAGTTATTGGTTAAATGTTAAAATGGTATTCACATCATTCTAGCTTTGTTTCTGTAAAATGTCACTTTTACACACAGTAAAGATATGTTTATACTGTATTATTTCAATACCGTTTGTTATGTACAGAAGCTGATACATTTGTACCTATGCAATTCGGTGACGAACGATTCAAAGTCGAATGCAATGTGAAAAACGAAAGGACGACAAACGAATTGAAATTCAATCTTTCGAATGCATAAGCGAGTGACAATATCGGACAGGTGACCCATATTGGCGTTCGTATAGACATTTACTCCCGTATTTCGTATAGCCACGCATCTTTATTTGTTTTTCGTACATATGGTTCATATAGACACACGCTCTACTAATTCAAATATACGTATGAATGTATCGTTGGTATATACACCAGCTTATATCGTTCGTATAGACACGCGTATGACATGCCAATATCACGTGACGATATAATTTCATGATTGATTGCGACAATAACTCAGTTAGTGTGAGTGACTTACGACAGGGCGGTGGTTTTTTTCCGGTTACCTAGCCAATAAAACTGACCACCACGATATAAGTGGCGCTAAACACCATAAACTTACCATAAATCAACTCATCAACCAACCAATTGTTATACTATGACTGCAATTTTAACCCTAGGTTGTATCACTGACAAATTTTATTACAAAATGATACATCGAGTACAGTTAAAATATTGAATTCATCATGGTAAATTGAACCCCCTTTTTCCCCACACGAAGATTGGTAAATATGCGATACGATGGATGGGGTGAAACACTCCTCAGCAGTTTTATTTAGTAAGCAATTTAAGACGAATGGGATCGATGTAACATAGTAAGGAGGTCAACATACCATGGGTAGGATCAAAATACCATAGACATATGATTTAATATAACAAAGGTAGTGGGTTTATCATAACTTGGGTAGTGGGGTCAAAAACCATAGGCAGTGAAGGTCGATATACCATAGGCAGGGCTTTTGATATACCATGGGTGCAAGGGGTCATAATAACATATACAGGGATTTGATATACAATGGGCAAAGGGGGGGGGGGTGTAAAAACAATTAGTAAGGGGCTCGATATAACATGGGTAGGGGTCAAAATACCATAGACAGGGGATGGCTTGATATACCATGGGTAGGAGGGTCAATATCTTCTCGAGCAAATGTTGGTAAAATATATATTAATGTGCATCATGAAAAGAATGTTTAAAAAGTGATTGGCATTCATTCCTCTAATATCAGCACAACGAACAGTCATCTCTCATCTTAACTGCGCTCGCTGAATACAAAATGACCACGAAATATGAGGTTGGAAATACACGTTTTGGGTTAGAACAGCCACAACAATGTGGCGGGGTTAGACCGGATGATGGGATTCCAATTCTCCCGTCCGGTTACCTCGATCTCCAACGGCAATGTATGAATAAATAAACGATGAAAACCCTGCACATATCGGCTTCCACTAAAAAAACTACATATTATCACAAAAAAGAATGACAACATAAGCATAGATAGTACACTATCAGGATCAATGAATGTTCGTAGTTAACTGACTACTAGTTAGGAAGATAGCATGTGTTGGCAAAAGAGCATTACTCATTAGACAACAACAAATATAGCTGATATTTCTTACAGATTTCAAAATCAATTAGCCATGAACTTCGTGGGAGATCAGAATGAATTGTTCATCAAACCGTTGGAATAAAATATTAAACAGTAAATAATAATAAAGCACGGAACTAGGAACTAATTTAATTGGCATGTAAAATTGTATGTATATACAAGATCTGTATAGCTGTAATATAATTGTATGGACGTTTCATTAATTTATAATTTCTCCTTGATGTTAAAGTTTTCTGTTATCACTAGATTACGGACTAACATGGATATGTAAAAGCCATAATGAGGTATCGAAAGGAACGCCACCATCCATAAAAGGAGCATTCACGATAGGGAGAGAAAAATCCTCTGCTGTGTCTTATACGAGTATGCTGTAGCTACATTGAGAAGGGAATGTGTTTTAATCTAAAACTTGACATGATATATATGTAATGTTATCCTTATTCACCGAAGGATCCTTATTTTACAAAAGTAAGAAAATTTGGGATTGCTTACAATTCAGATATCGTCTAAATGTCTATATCTATAGTTGAATAAACTAATAAGTTAGTGCTTAGAAGGTTTTTTTTTAAGATTAGTCATAAATTAAGATTCATACCAGCATAAAAACAAACCAGCAATGGGAGGAGGACAATTTGCTCCCACTTGATATACATGCATATCTTAATGTCTCCATTTTCAGTGTACATGTACAAAATAAAGTGCATGTTTAGGGAGGCAATATGCGGACGATGTATGTAGCAAAATGTCATTTTGTTTTAATAAATAGCGATATCAGAAATATATTGAGTGATATATCAATTTACGAGGTTAAAAAAAAACTAATTGGAATGTATTTACTTTCTTTGATATCAAAATAATTATTTGATTTTGTTTAATGTTAGTATGCACAACCACCCTGAACAAATACATGACAATGTTTGAATAATGTTCATAGCTTGACCGATAATCCACATGTGCGAATTAGAATATATCTGTAGGTATTAATTATTGCATTGTTTATATAGCCAACGGAGGACGTCCAATTCTAATTTTGTATTCTGCAGTGTAAAATATATGTAAGCTTTGCAATATGAATTAAAACACAAACTGATAAAATAAATATATTTTCACTTCCTGGTTATGTTTTTTTTATTATTCACATTGTTTCACTTTCAGAAGTAAGCTTCAGTTTACTGGGCAAGGTACACTTTATATTACCATCCTCTAAAGAGCTAACATCGTGGGTTAAGCTGCAAGTAGAAATCGTTTGTAAGGAAAGCTGCAGGCGCGCCTTACAAAAGATTGTACTTGCAGCTTAATCCACGATGTTAGCTCTTTAGAGGATGATAATGTTTTTGTCTTCTGTGTAGCGTTTTTTTAGTGTTCGTGTTCTATATTGTCATCTGTATTGCGACTTTAGTGCATCTGCTATATAATAAATGACCCATTTCCATGTGATCTTAACCAGTGTTTTAAATAACACGGCACAGCTTGTGTTGATGTGAGTGTTCTACAAATAGCCATCCAATAGCCATAGGTGACATAATACCCCAGTTCAGATATTCTCCATAATATATCACACTGCACACATGATACACGTTACAGTATAATTGTATGCAATATGTTTGCCATTTTCTGCTGCTTTATTTTGTTTTATTGTTCTTTCGGCATTTAATTTTAAACGTTTTTCTTCAATTTCAGTTTCTGTTGTAGCAAATCTTTTATAACCTTTACTCTCCATTGTTTTACTTTTATTGATTATAGATGCACTCAATACATAGTATGACCTAATTTCTGTGCTTGGTCATCCTGTCAATCAGGGAGAGGCGTGTCTTTGATGAGAATTCATTGATAGAACCCACTTGGTTGCGTTTTTGTAAGTAGAAATACGGGGTATAGATAATTTCGCGCGCAAACATCAGTGTTTGTCCTCGCTGCATAAACCAATCACCACTTAGAAAAAACGCTACACAGAGGACAAAATCGTTTACACTTAACCCAGTAGAACACAATACAAAGATACACTATATATTTACTGAATTAAACAATTGTAACACTTACCTGGACACAACTCTATAGAACACGATTCGATTTCTGTGTTATTTCCTTGGCAATCTAAGCCATCATGTGCAGGCTCTGGGTTGCTACATTCCTGATATCGTGACCTTGATCCACTACCACATGTCGCTGAACATGAATTCCATTCTTTCCATGTACCCCAGTTTCCGTTTACTAAATACATATAGTTAAATATAGGCGTTACATTGTATTATTTTTCACATCATCTCATCAATATGTTGAGTGAAATATCAATTTACGAGGACAAAACTACAAATTTAAATGTATTTTCTGTCTTTGATATCAAAATAATTACTTTATTGTTTTTTTTTATGTTGTTATGCACAACGAACTTGCACAACTATATGAAATCACTTCTAAATAATTCCCATAATTTGACCGACAATCCGCATATGCGAATTAACATATACCCGTACTTTAAGTATTTCCGTGTACTAAATATATAGCTAAATATAGATGTTGATAAATTAAAGACAACTATGATTGAGATATATCAGTAAAATGTTATTCTTCATGTAATCAACGTCATTACAGAGTTTACAATAACGTTCTCCAAAAGACCATATAAAGAGCATTGGTAAATACCTTATTTATGTACATTTATATATCTTATAGACAGTACTCGGTTTTATGGAAATTGACATAGAAGCTCTCTACGTTAGAAGTGAATCTTCATGAAACAATTGCTTAAAACGATGAAAAGTCAACATTCAATTAAGCGAATGATAACTCCTCAGGATTTAATTACGTTTTTTTTACACGTACTTTCTATTTTCAATGTAACGTTCTATCGGTTTCAAATCATCGGGGTTTAATAGATTTACAACAATGTTCTCCAAGTTACCACATGAAGAACACGTGTAAATAATATAGTTGTCTTATAGACAGTACTTGATTTGATGGCAATTGTCATATAATCTCTCTACGGTAGAAATGTATCTTCGCGAAACAATAGCAAAACAAAAACTAACGCTAACTCCTAAAGATTTAATTACGTTTTCATACATGTACCTTTTTATTTTCAATACAACGTTTTATCGGTTTCAGCTTATCAGAGGTTGTTAACTACATTTTGATAAAACCTTCACAAAGAACGAATATTGGTGTCCAATGTTACTTTTCTAAATTCTGTGAAGTTTCAAGAATAGCACAGACCGGTAGAATGTTTGAAAGTTTTGAAATTTTATGGAAATTTGGAATTTTTTTTGAAATTTTGAATATTGTTTGAAAATTTTGAACTTTAAAAAAAATTTTTGTTATAATTTTTAATTTTTTAAAATAATTTAATAAAAATGAACAGACTGAATATGAAATGAAACATTAAAATAAAAAAAAAACATCATTGCAAACGAGAAAGTGATATATTCAGTATAATAAATTAAATAACATATAGTTGAGAGGGTGATAGATCAGATTGTTACCCTTCGAAAAAGACATTATCAACCGCGGCTTCGCCTCAGTTCACAAGTTTTTCTCATGGTAACAATCTGATCTATAACCCTCTCAACTATATGTTATTGATATAATAATATCGTTGTCGTATGTTATTTTATGCAGAGCGGCCAATGTTGCTGCGATCGAATGTTAATTAGATTTTTATTTACCTATGCACTGGGTGCACCATCAGCAAGATAAATTACAACATCTGACGAGATTTCCTTCGTAGATATGGTCTATGTGATCTATAATCATCACGTGAATAGAAATATAGTGGATAATATGTAATTATAAGATTATCTTTGACCCACCACAGAAACAAGTTATTGGTTCAATGTTAAAATGATATTCACATCATTCTGTCTTTCTTTCTGTAAAATGTCACTTTTACACACAGTACAGATATGTTTATAGTGTATCATTTCAATGTTTTGTATGCAGTTTGATATGTACAGACGCTGATACATTTGTACCTATGCAATTCTGTGACGAACGATTCAAGGTTGAATGCAATGTGAAAAGCGAAAGGACGAAAAACGAATTGAAATTCAATCTTTCGAATGCATAAGCGATTGACAATATCGTACAGGTGAACCATATTGGCGTTCGTATAGACATGTACTCCTATATTTCGCACAGCCACACATCTTTATTTGTTTTTCGTATATATGGTTCACTATGCTAATTCAAATAGACGTATGAATGTATCGTTGACATATACATCAGCTTTTATTGTTCATATAAACATGCGTATTACATGCCAATATCACATGACGATATAATTTCATGATTGATTGCGACAATAACTCAGTTATTGTGAATGATTTACGACAGGTTGGTGGTTTTTACCGGGTACCCCGGCAATAAAACTGACCACCACGATATAAATGGCGTTAAACACCATAAACTAACCATAAATCAACTCACCAACCAATCAATCATTATACTATGAGTGCAATTTTAACCCTAGGTTGTATCACTGACAAACTTTATTACATAATGCTACATCGAACACACATAATATATTGAACTCATCATGGTAAGTTGAACCCCCTTTTTTCCCACACGAAGATTGGTAAATATACGATACGATGAGTGGGGTGAAACACTCCTTAGCAGTTTGACTTAGTTAGCAATTTAAGACGAATGCGATCGATGTACCATAATTAGGAGGTCAAAATACCATGGGTAGAATCAAAATACCATAGACATATGGCTTGATATAACATAGGTAGGGGTTTATCATAACTTGTGTAGTGGGGTTAAAATACCATAGGCAGTGGGGGTCGATATACCATAGGCAGGGCTTTCGATATACCATGGGTGCAAGGGGTCATAATACCATATACAGGGATTTGATATACAATGGGCAAAGGGATAGGTGCGTACAAACAATTGGCAAGGGGTTCGATATAACATGGGTAGGGGGTCAAAATACCATAGACAGGGGGTGGCTTGATATACCATGGGTAGAGGGGTCAATATCTTCTCGAACAATTGTTGGTAAAATATATATTTATGTGCATCATGAAAAGTAAGTTTAAACTGTGATTGTTATTAATTCCTCTATTATCACTATTTTATTTATTTTCCCTTTGAAGCCAATATATTTTATATCACTTAAGCGCTGAGATGATTCCAATTATCGCTAACCGGTAAGTGTTGTCAAGGACGCACGTAGTAATATCGCTGTTTTCTAATATAACGTTATGATGACGTCACATTACCAAGTCTTTGATAAACATACTATCATAGCGATAAAATAATTAAAGATGCTTTTTGTAAAACTCGAGGACGTTTCTCAGTCATCTCTCATCTCAGGGCTTCGCACATCGATGGGATGACTGAAAAACGTCCTCTCGTTTTAAAAAATGCCCATCGTTAATCACTTAATATTTACAAAACGAACAGTCATCTGTCATCTTAACTGAGCTCGCTGAATACAAAAAGACCACGAAATATGAGGTTGTAAATGCACGTTTGGGTTGGAACAGCCACAAACATGTTGCGAGTTTAAACGGTTGATGAGGTCCAAATTATCCCGTCTGGTTACCTCGATCTCCAACGGCAATGTATAAATAAACAAGCGATGAAAACGATGAACATATCAGCTTCCACTACAAAACTACATATTATCACAAAAAAGAATGGCAACATAAGCAGGATCAATGTTAACTGACTACTAGTTTGGAAGATAGCGTGTGTTGGCCAAAGAACATTACTCCTTAGACAACAACAAATATAACTGATACTTCTTACAGATTTAAAAATCAATTAGTGATGAACTTCGTGGGAGATCAGAATGAATTGTTCATCAAACAGTTGGAATACAATATTAAACAGTAAATAATAATAAAGCACGGAACTAGGAACTAATTTAATTGGCATGTAAAATTGTATGTATATACAAGATCTGTATAGCTGTAATATAATTGTATGGACGTTTCATTAATTTATAATTTCTCCTTGATGTTAAAGTTTTCTGTTATCACTAGATTACGGAATAACATGGATATGTAAAAGCCATATATGAGGTATCGAAAGGAACGCCACTATCCATAAAAGGAACATTCACGATAGGGAGAGAAAAATCCTCTTCTGTGACTTATACGCGTATGCTGTAGCTACATTGAGAAGGGAATGTGTTTTAATCCAAAAATTGACATGATATATTTGTAATGTTATCCTTATTCACCGAAGGGTCTTTGTGATAATTTTTTTTTTTCAAAAGTAAGAAAATTTGGGATTGATTACAATTCAGATATCGTCTAAATGTCTACATTTATAGTTGATTAAACTAATAAGTTAGTGTTTAGAAGGTTTTTTTTTTAAGATTAGTCAGTTAGTCATAAATTCAGATTCATACCAGTATAAAAACAAACCAGCAATGGGAGGAGCACACTTTGCTCCCACTTGATATACATGCATATCTTAGTGTCTCCATTTTCAGTGTACATGTACAAAATATAGTACATGTTTAGAGAGGCAATATACGGACGATGCATGTAGCAAAATGTTCATGGATTAGAAACATACTGAAAAGTTATCCTTTAGAATTTTCATGGGATTTCTTGCAATAAGCATTATTTTAAAATACATGACTGAGTTAAGTCAATTCGTGTGGAAGCCCCGCGTTTAAATTCTATAGAGTTAACCAGGTATAAGACAACATAAAGCAAGAAATACAATTTCACACTTGTAGGTATCGTGGATCTGAAACACTGTGAAACATACACATGATCACCAATATAGTAGGAATATTAAATATCTCAATATAATTTGCTGCATTGTTGTTCTTTCTGTATTTCTGGGAACTCTTTTCATTTCTTAAAAATAATTTCACCCTCCCTTCTCTGTTTGGGATGAAAAGGGCTTTAAGATCATCTGAGTTTGATATGCATAGCCATGTAAAGACCCTCATAACGTTACATAGCAACAAGTCGGATGCCTGCGTTTTGTACGCACGAGTGATTGACCAATCGACGGTCGACATTTTATCAAGCCATGGATTATTAGTGTTATTATATAATCTTATCGTGGAATCGTACAAAGGTATAATATAGAATTTATATATTATTCCCAAAGGACAAAACAAACCAAAACTTTATGAAATAAAAACAAAAGGGAGAAAATAAACCTGGACATGGGGTTGTAAGAGACGATGTCGTTTCTTCGTTGTTTCCTTGACAATAGGAACCACCATTTGCAGGTGGTGGACTGCTACATGATCTATGTTTTGCCTATACAGCACTACCACACGTCTCGGAACATTAACTCCATCCTCCCCATGCACCCCAGTGTCCACGTACTATTGAATATAAACGATATGTGAGTACATAAGATTAGATATACAACAATATCACAACAATGTAGACTTTTTGCTAATCATTACCATTTCACTGATATTATTTTAAAGCAATCTGTTATAGGAAATCTATGAGGACGGAAAAGCTGTTGTATTTACATTTACTAGTTGAAATAGAAAGCTTTCAGTCTTTCAATGAAATGTCACAGAAAAAGGTCATCTAAATTATGGGAGAGGGATTTTATAATCTGTTGATTAGACAGGAAACTCACATCTATCATTGATTCAATATCTTGAATGTCCAAATACGTCTAAATGCCAATTTCGTATTGTAATTTACAATTTTCTGCCTCCTGAATGCCGAGTTCAAATGAACACATTACACCTTATTCGGCATTTTGAAAAGTAAAATCAATCCGATAACTATAGGTTTATCCTATACCATAACATAGCTGCAATATAGAACACCTGTATCATTAAATTTAGCTTCAGGGTTTTGAGGCTATTTGTCAATTGTCAATTAAATCAATATAATATATATTACATCGTTTACCAATAAATCATTTCTGGTAAGATTTTTTTCCGAAATTTGCGATTGCATGTTTGACGCTTGCAACTATTCATATATGATACACTTATTCTTGTGTCTTATTAATGTCTGTGAATGATAATTACAATTTCCTATTTAATCGAAATAATTCAAAACCATCGTCGTGATTAGTAGATAATTAAGCATTTTTCCTTTGATGTTTTTATGCAATAATCAACTTAAAAATAGTGAACTTTTACAAACCATGGTCTAACATGAAGATCTTGATGTTATTCCGTGATTTTGACGTCATAGATCTGTTATTCTGATTTTAAACATTTACCACAAAGTCATTATTTACTGTATACTGTAGTTTAACGTAATCTAGACCTTCTTTTTCAACTGGGCTTCGCTTGTCTTTCCCTTACTAGACCACATTCTAGACACACACAATCATGAAAATGTTTCTTTCAAATGAACAATAAACTTTAACGGAAAAAAAAAATGAAAATATGAATTTTGGAACATTAATATTTTTAAATTCCTTGAGATACGGCCAATGAAGCTCCGGTTGATATTTATTTTGACGGAATATCGCATTCAGTTGAATCCTTTCGTATACCCATATTATACCCCAACGCAGATAGCGGCAATGTAACGTCAAACAATCGTTTCTATGCGCGACGTCACTGAACGATCGATGTAAACGTTTCTTCAAAAATCGTTTGGCACTCTCCAGGAAAAATACGTGGCACTCAAAGGGTTAATACATTCATAACATGACTAGTACATAATGATGCTATGTCAAATATAAATGAGTATATAACACATTTAGACAATATATGACAATATACAAAACAAGTTAGTAATAGCAAGCTGTCAGTAACACATACAGTGAACCCTGTCTCAATCGTACACCTATCTATTCTGAACACCAAATTTGGATGTTCCGATTAGGCAGGTTTCAAATCAAAATATTGAATGGAAAAGCAAAATATAACAAACTCAATAGAAAAGACATACAGATACAAAAATACACAAAATCATCAATTATATTAAATATCAGGTTTTATGTGGATGTCATATATTGTAGTTTAAACGACCTTCGTGATCGTATGGTAGTTAGATTCATGTGAATGTATTATATTGTAGCTTAAGCGATCGTCGTGATCGTATGGTAGTTAGATTTACTTGAATGTCTTGTCTTGTAGTTTATTAATTTTTTGTAGCAAAGTTTTGTGTGATTTATAATGAGAATGTGTTATTTTGTAGCTTACTAAATGTTTGTTACAAAAATGATCAGTTTAAAGTAAATGGACACAATTGTGCATCACTTTCCCTTTCCCCTATATATTTCATAGAAAACCACGGGTTTATGCAAAACTTTCTGAAGCTAGTTTTACGATACTGACAGATCCCGATTAAAGGTTATATCCAGATGAACTTTCGTAAATGAATACATTTAAAGAAAAAGCTAGCAACATGTTTATTGTACAATAAAATAAAGTCACGAAAGGTGTTGCTAAGATTTAACCAGCGTCGTTATTGGTTGACCATGAGTTCATCTGAACATGACCTCTAATAGGGTTCTGTTATATATTAGGGGGAACGTAAGGTATTATAACAGTTGAATTTAATCAGATTGCATGAGGTGTAATATAATTAAATTTGAGAACCCTATCACGATTTTCACGTATTTCAGATAAAATTTGTAACCTTTATGCATTTCAAAATTCGTGGTATGAATCATAGTAAAAATTCCCGACTTATGTGCCCTGTCCAATATATTTATCCATGTATGTATGACAATATATGGAAGGCTAGTATATTTGTGAAGATAAATGCGGCTTCATGAAGGGGGACATATCATTTTCCTTTTCCTTTCCTCATTCATGACTTATCACCGGTTTGTAACAAGAGTAACACGATAAATGCCACATGTGGAAGAGGACCTGCTTACTTATCCGCAGCACCTGAGTTCTCACTCGTAACTTTTTAGTAGTGTTCGTGTTGCTCGATCATTAGTTTTCTGTGTTATGCTTTATAGATCAGTGTTTGTCCTTCTTCCTTTGGCCATTTTGTGGTCCTTAGAATTGGTATCTTCAATGTTTCCTTCATAGAACAACGGGTCGATATTTTTAATGTATATACAATAAATGTGATAACACTTTCAAAACCATGTACACAAATACTCACCAGAGCAATCAGTAACATTGTTAAGTTGTACTTTTGGCAGGTATTCTCCATCAAAATCATTACAAATAATGGATGTTGGATATTTCTGGGTTTCTTTAAGCCATCTCCAGAATGGGATAATGTCACAACTACCGCAATGCATATCAAAATTACTAGAAATAAAAATATGTCTGTTTATGACTAATTGATATTAAATCTGTTCGAAGTATTTACGGAATGAGTGATCCGTGTGTGGCAGGTATCTGGTAAAGATTACACAAAAATAAATCTAGAGGTAAATTTAATACCCACAAGACACATATACATTACGCGCAATATCCAGTCTTTGTATATAACTTCAGTAAAAAGTGGCGGGTTGAAAGATAATGATAATTACTCATGTGAAGCAATAGGAAATATTCATATTGAAGTGCAAGCTTATTTATTAGATTAAACAAACCAGTGCACCTTGATGCAGATGTCATCTAGAGAGCTGATAAAGCACATGCTGTTTCGGTGAGACCACACCCCTGGTGTCATCATTGTCAACATACATTTAAGTATATCGGATAGATTCCGTGTCGATAGAAATTACTCTAATACTACGTACAATACAACTTACAGTGATGTCAGATTTGTTAGATTGACGAATGCATGTTCACTAACAAATGTTATAGAGTTGTTTTCTATTCGTCTGAAATATAGCTTCATATTAGAAAGCAGTAATATTGAGTAATAAGCCATAGTCGACTACAAATACATTTGAAGATTGAGGAACACAACTCCACCAAAATGACCCGGAAGTATGGCAGTTACTGAGATAGTCCGTTGTATTAATTTTATTTAGTGGTTGGTTGATTGTTGTGATGGTATCATGGTGGTCAGGTTTATTGATTGAGGATACCGAAGTACCAGGAGGAAATCGCCAATCTGTCGCAAGTCACTGACAAACGTATCACATAATGTTGTATCGAGCACACCTCGCCATGAACGGGGTTCGAACATTAGTGGTGATAAATACTGGTTGCACAGGTAATTGTAAATGCATACCATCACGATCCTCAATTTGTTTATTTACATCATCTACTCCACATGTATATGAATGGAATATCTTTTGATTAATCACGCGGGTAGGTATGTCATTTACCTCATTTTCCAAGCACTTGCAGCAAGAAACGTTCGCATATAGGCATAATGGCTACTAAGAACAACATAGATATGTGGAAAATATTTGGCCACCGCATGTAGCCAAGTTTTATTTTCAGCTACTAACTTTTATTAAACACATTTTATTACATAATATGCGAAGGTGGGGTTCTAAAAGGGCCTAAAAGGCTAAAGATAAACTACTGTTCGCAAAACAAATGCATCTAAATCAAAATACACAGTAACCATTGGTTTGTGAATTACATTTGACAAAGTAAAACATGTAAATATCAATAAATCAAACACACAGAAATCATTGGTCTGTAATTCACATTTGAAAAAGTAAAACATGTTAACAACAACAATACTGAAGTAAAAGTTATTTTATTTTGTGAAATTTCAATGTTTTGTGTAAATTCTTCTTAACCTGAATAAATTATACATATACATGTTTTGCAAGATATAGAAAGGAATAAAATAAGAGGAATACTTACAACTTTTCAAGATTTATTAAGTTGTTGAACGTGTCTGATTTGATTGATGTGATTTTATTGTGATCCAAATAACTGCAATAAAAACAATACACAAATACATTCAAAATAAGATTAAATCTTTGATACTCTTTGGAGTTGTATTTCAACGTAATATATTGAATAAAACTAAATAAGTATGTAATAAGTCTTTAAGCATTACTGATTTCATCGATGTAATGAAAAACACAAAGAACCACTCTGCTAGAGCAGCTCAATGTATATAATCGGAAATCGTAGAAATTGGGGCAACATCTTTAGACCTAATACATAAGTACACGAACTCTCATTTAATTTTTTATCTTGTTAAAGTGGCTGCTAAAACACAAACACACTTTCTAAAAGATTTGTCGTCCAGCATTATAAATTGATAATAAATAAACATAAATTTGAGCATAGCGGCCATCATAGTAAGAAAAGTTTG
Organism: Bathymodiolus brooksi; assembly: GCA_963680875.1. Lineage (NCBI taxonomy): Eukaryota > Metazoa > Mollusca > Bivalvia > Mytilida > Modiolidae > Bathymodiolus > Bathymodiolus brooksi. The sequence continues at coordinate 54,342,466 of OY804589.1, read as the reverse complement.
AAGATATCAAAACCTCTTTATACAAATATATTTTATCATGTAAGCCAACGATATATCGATATAAACTGAACACGTGACGGTTTCCAGTTCTCAGTCGACAGTCCTTACCTAGTACTGTCAACGGTGGCAGATATTGACACTCTCTCGATAGAGAACTGTCAGGTGAAAATAGTAAAGTCTGTATTTCTATATAATATTTATATATGCTCTTCCCATTGTCTCAAATAATCAGGTAAATTGGACACTGATTTCCCTTATTTCCTAACATGGCACTAGTAACCCAATATCCCTCATCTCCCAAGCACATGCAACAAGCTACGTTCGCATATAGGCATAAGGGCTACTAAGAACAACTTAGTTATGTGGAAAATATTTGTCCACGGCATGTAGTCAAGTTTTATTTTCAGCTATTTTATTACATAATATGCGAAGGTGGGGTTATAAAAGGGCCTTAAAAGGCTTAAGATAAACCACTGTTCGCAAAGAAAAAGCATCTAAATCAAAATATACAGTAACCATTGGTTTGTGAATTATATTTGACAAAGTAAAACATGTAAATATCAATAAATCAAACACACAGAAATCATTGGTGTGTAAATTACATTTGACAAAGTAAAGCATGTTAACAACAACAATACTGAAACAGTAACACAATGTTATATGTACATGTACTGTCTACCCATTTATATCCATTTCTTGTTAGGGATGGTGGTTGGGGACTGGGAGGTTGTTTTTTTTTATCAATAATCAATTAAAATCAATAACAAAATTTGATATCGTCTTCTGTACACAACAAGCTATAATGTGGATGCGTGGTCACGTGGTGCTAACTGAGTAATAATGAATATTCATAAGAACGGGATAATTAACAAAGGGTCATCGAATAAAAGCGTTATTGTCATAGCTTTGATTTATGCTCTTCCCATGGTCTCAAATGATAAAGTAAATGAGATACTTATTTCCTTTATTTTCTAACATGACACTAGGAAACCGATATTCCTCATTTTCCAAAAACATGCAGCAAACTACATCCCCATGTAGGGTTACTAAACAACAACTTAGATATGTGGACAATATTTATTTGTAATATTTCGTTCTCGTCCCGAATATGTATTAAATATTTGTCACGGGAACGTTAAACTACAAAACATCAATCAATCTATTGGATACATTTTATTATTATTACCAATTTTCTAATTCATTGTAATTTGAAGAACAAAAATAAGTGAAAACAAGCATACAATGTGTTCAAGGATGCTTTATTTTGATAACTAAAGCCCAACTATATCTATATTACTTTTAAATTATACTTGAAATAATGTGGTTATACATCTATGCAAATCATACTAAGCGATACTTACAGAGAAAGTAATCTTGGTAGATTGTTGAAAGCGTTGTCCTCTATCACTGATATGTCATTGGACGATAACACTCTATAAATAGTCAACAAATGTCTTTAATTTATATTTTATTAAACCTGTGGCTTTCTGTTCCGTCTTAAACAATTTATTTAGCAAAATATTGCGTAATTTTGAGTTGTTGCAATTAAACGTATTTATATTTTTGCTAAGAAAAATAAACAAACCCCTATAATTAATGTAGCTATCTACAAAAGTGGGCTTGAATATTGGTTTCAATGAATGCCTGTAATCTTTAGGTATTACATTGTATCTATATGTTTGATTAGAATTTAAAAAGTTATTTTATTTTGTTGTGGAATTTCGATATTTTGTGTAAATTCTTCTTAACTTAAATGAATTATACATATACATGTATTGCAAATTACAAAAAGGAATAATATAAGAGGTATGCTTACAAATCTGTAAGATTTGTCAAGTTGTTGAACGTGTCTGATTTGATTGATGTGATGTTATTGTGATCCAACAAACTGCAATATAAACAATACACAAATACATTCAAGATAAGATTAATTCTTTGATACTGTTTGGAGTTGTATTTCAAAGTAATATATTGAATAAAACAAAATAAGTATGTAATAAGTCTTCAAACATTCATGATTTCATCGATGTAATGAAAAACACAAAGAACCACTCTGCTAGAGCAGCTCAATGTATATAATCGGAAATCGTAGAAATTGCGGCAACATCTTTAGAACTAATACATAAGTACACGAATTCTCAGTTAATTTTTGATCTCGTTAAAGTGGCTGCTAAAACACAAACACACTTTCTAAAAGATTTGTCGTCCAGCATCATACATTGATAATAAATAAACATATATTTGAGCAGAGCGGCCATCATAGTAAGAAAAGTTGAAGATATCAAAGCATCTTTATACAAATATATTTTATCATGTAAGCCAACGATATATCGATATAAACTGGACACTGGTGACGGTTTCCAATTCTCAGTCGTCATTCCTTACCTAGTACATTCAACGGTGGCCGATATTGACACTCTCGCGATAGAGAACTGTCAGGTGAAAATACGTAATGTCTGTATTTCTATATAATATTTATATATTAGTGAATTTCGCTCTCGTCCCGAATATGTATTAAATAGTTGTCACCGGAACGTTAAACTAGAACACATCAATCAATCAATCAATATTGGATAAGTTTGATTATTATTATCATTTTTCCAATTCATTGTAATTTGAAGAACAAAAATAAGTGAAAACAAGCATCAAATGTATTCGAAGCATCTTTCATTTTGATAACTAATCCCAACTATATCTATATTACTCTTAATTTATGCTTGATATGATGTGGTTATACATCTATGCAAATGATACAAAGTGATACTTACAGATCTTGTAAGTTTGGTAGATTGTTGAAAGCGTTGTTCTCTATCACTGATATGGTATTGTAGTCTAACCACCTATAAATAGTCAACAAATGCCTTTACTTTATACTTTATTAAACCTGTGGCTTTCTGTTCTGTCTTAAGCAATATATATCTATCTATATTCAAATCAATTTCCTCTGCACATTTCAAAATGGTGTCGCCTGCGACATTGGTATACAAAATCAGATAAATTGTTGACGTTGTAGGATGTCTGTCGAGATTCAACAAAATCTACGCAGACGCTTAAATATGTTTCAAAGAATAATTGGAATGAAGTGGAATGCATTCTGGGCTTTCCTCATTATTTAGCAAATAACGATGAGTAACGCCACTATGTTCAGTACGACATCTATTCAAGACTTATTGACCGTAAGAACAAAGAATTTTGTCAACAAAGGAATGGATTACGAGGAATTTGTTATTAATTTGCTGGTCTCAGCTGTCTGCCATCGTTTTAAAATCCAATTCATAATAATAGCCCTTAAATCAGTATATGGAATAGAACAACTGGTTAATGGGTTATCATATCCGTCGGATGTTCTCGGAATTCAACCGGTGTGTAAGCAAATTACGAAATATTGACAGACAAAATAAAATCAGAATAGTTTGAAGATACTAATGTGGTAATCAGAATCTCATAAGCAAATACTGACCGCCTTCAACAATTTGAAGTTGATGTCAGAGGTTGCACATGACAATTGAAAAAGACTCAAACTATTTGAAGACGTGGGAATGATTGATTGACTGGTGTTTAATGCCTATTTTAGTAGCATTTCAGCTATGTCGTGATGTAAGCAAATTCTATATACTAAATTTCTCAACTACAAAATCCTTAAAAATAAAACATATTTGTCCATTAAAGAATCGTGTTTTATGTACAAATAAAAGAAAAAATTAAAAGGACAAAACCATTTATTTAGGATGTATGCATCTATCTATATTGTGGCATTCAAATCAATTTCTTCTACAAATTTCAAAATGTGACATTCGTAAACAAAATCAGATAAATTGTTGACGTTGTAGTATGTCTGCCGAGATTCAAACACATCTACACAGAATATGAAAATATGTTTCAGTGAATAATTGGAATGAGGTGGGATGCATTCCGGGCATTCATTATTAAGCAAATAACGATGAGTAAGGCCACCATGACCAGTACGACATCTAGTCAAGACTTATTGACCGTAAGAACAAATAATTTTGCCAACGAAGGAATGGATTACGAGGAATTTGTTATTCATTTGCTGATCTCAGCTGTACTGCCATCGTTTTAATACACAATTCATAGCAATAGCCCTTAAATCAGTATATGGAATAGAACAACTGGTTAATGGGTTATGCGTCGGATGGTCTAGGAATTCTTCTTAGTGTCAACCGTAGGGTAAGTAAATTACGAAATATTGACAGACGGAATAAAACCAGAATAGTTTGAAGATACTAATGTGGTAATCAAAATCAGTAAATCAAAGGACAGATGCTAGTGATGTAGGTGTTGGTGCAGTTTTACTCTAAGAAGGTAAAGATGACATAGATCTGCTGAATTGTTATTTTTCTAAAAAAGTCTTGCCTTATTGTTATCGTTTAAACATTTTGATGTGTATGTAGGTTTTACATTTCATCCATAAGTAGTGTTAACGAGATGGGCATTAATGTTGCAATAATACAATCTGATTATTAAACATATTGATGGCTAAGCATAATGTGATAGCTGGTGTTATGTCTAGAATTGAATAAAATTTGATAAAATTGGCATGAATTTTTATAGTGATTTATTGGAAAAAGTTGGTATCCAATTTTTGTTGTTTTTGTTAAGCTATTTACATGTTTTTAATATTTAACCTTCAGTTTTTATATGTTCTAGATATTTCTGTATATTGTTTATGTGATCAAAATAAGGTCACACTATCGATATTTCCAGAATTCATCAATATACTATATAAGTTACAGCAAATTGTGGAGCAGCCAGTCTGAAATTATGGATATATATAACAGCTGAAATCTATAGCATTGTATTTGGATATATTGACTTACAGAAGTCATGTGACTTGAACATTGAACTATTAACAATTTCAACGGACACTACCTGGAAACTTTGTGGATTAGAACTAAAGGATATTTTAATTAAGAAGTAGATCATGGCAGCTAGAATGTGGTTTGAGTTTTAAAATGAGTTGGTGGATATTAGTATTTTATCCCGAGCCAGAGGTGAGGGAGAACATTTACTAATATCCACCAACCATCATAAAACTCAAAACACATTCTGGCTTCCATGAATTATTTCCATTTCTAATATCTAAGAGTACAAATACGGTAGTATACTTTGATTGGAAGACGGTAATTTATATTTACGTATGCGGACAATGTCGCACACAATATGCCATTTGCCAATTCCCGACTTCATTTTAAATTATACACTTTTAACATTTTATTATTTGAGTTATTGTCCTTACAGAGGACAAACTGGTTCCCGTTCAATGCAGGAGCAACATAAAGGATTAAGAATTCGAGTATAATTTTCTAAAAATTTATAGATAATTGAACCTTGTAAAATAATAGAAGTTAACTTTATAGCAAACAAAAAATTCACAAGTTGTTACAACATTTAAATTTTATACAGATTATGAGAAAAATATTTGTAATTTTGGTTGAATATTGCATGAAATTGACACTTTTGTCCTCTGTAAGTGAAATACCTCAAACAATAAAATGTTAAAAGTGTATAATTTTAGAATGAAGTCGGGAATTGGCAAATGGAGTATTTATGCAGCCAAATTTGAGGAGACGATAATTTTTCAACATGTACATTTACGACGGGAGTTGATATTGAGATTATACCCAATCAATAACTCGCTCGTTTGTATAGCGCAAGAAGGACGTCATGTTAGAATTCTATATGAATTTATTTGCATAGGAAAGGATCAAACTAATATACCAGAAAGGAAAAGAATATTTACTCCAAGGAATTTAGCTTTGAATATAGACAAGCCAGATGTAATTTATCCATTTAATATTTGTAATTGAACATTAAGTATTTTTTTTATTTTATCAAAGTATAGAAACTTAATTGATTGTTGGTTGTATCTTTCTGTTACTAAAATATTCTAGAAAAACCTTTACAAAGCAATATTGGATACCACATTTATGCATAAAACCTTATCTCTTGAAAATGTATAAGCGCGTTTAAAGAAGTCATTTACAATGCAGGTAGCTTTAAATGGTAAGCAACGTTACAAATTAAAAGTTTACGGTCATGAAATAATTTATTCTATTTTGTCAAGTACGAAAGAAACCCAAATGTGCTACACAGAAATTGGAATTATCACTACGTTGGAGTTCCTTATCAATACCATACTTGTTGAGTTCGTAGGGCACATTTTTCAGCAACTACTTTGATGTAAAAAAAACAACATTACCTTTGACATGTATTTGCATATCAGGGATATACTTTTGTACAAATCATTCTAAATGATACTCACAGTTCTTGTAAGTTTGGTAGATTGTAGTCCGAGATTCCTCTGCCGTACGACGGCTTTTTTTTGCTAGAGCCGTGGAACGTTAGTGAGTTATACATAAGGAAAACAGCGGATTTGCCTCTCCAACTCTTGGTCGGCACATTTCTACGTTTTTGCTAGAGCCCTTGTTCTTTTCGTAGCCATGATCTTGCCTTTTTTGTGTCCTATGCCCATTGATATATGATTGCAGTGATTGTCGTGCACCCGGTTTTTCGATCGCCATTTTGTTTTGTTTCTTCCTTATTCATTGTGATGCTCGCGCCACCTATGATTCTTAGCAATCAGCTGATATATTATATAAATACACCATTGGCGATCTATTTGATATGCTCCTTGTGGGTGCCTTGATTGGAAAATAATAAAGCATGTATTTGTTTGTTTGTTGTTGATGTAAATTACGATCTATGAATAAACTTATTGAGATCTGTTAAGTGAGTTGCCGACCCGGGAGATACATTTGAAAGAGGAGAATAAAAAAAATTCTCGACAAAGTAAAATATTGACATCGTTCTTATCATCGTAAATTGTACATCTAAATGTAGTCGACAGATTTTGAAGGTAAAAATCGTCGTTAATTGACTTTCTTTATCTCAGATTTGTAATGATAAATGTGAGGGAAATGCAAAAGTATTCAAAATTTCTTAACTTTTTGTTTTGAACTAGAAATGAACCTCTCGTACTTTTAATGACGATTGAGCCAGCTTTAAACCCTTTTTGTCCAGTTTTAACAAATTTAGATCAGATTTGTTTTACCACTTGATTTATAAAACATTGTAATGTACAGTATGTATTTGATGTAATAATAGTATATTTTTTTTAATAAACATTATGCATAGTATTCCAGCTTCTATAACATGTAAATGAGGTGTCCTTTTTGGTACAGATAGTCACGCGAAAAAATGCATTTTCTGAGTTAGCACCCTGCCCTGCCAAAATCCTGGCTAGAACACTGTATGTCATTGTAGCCTAATGTCCTATAAATAGTCAACACATTCCTATTGTTTATGCTTTCTTAAATATGTGGCTTTCTGTTCTGTCTTAAGCAATACATATAACAACATACTGCGTAATTTTGAGTTGTTACAATTAAACGTATTTATATTCATGTTCATAAAGATAAACAAGCCCCTATTATTGATGTAGTTATCTACAAAGGTGGGCTTGAATATCCGTTTCAATGAATGCCTGAGCTCTTTAGCAGTTAGACTGTATTTGTATGTTTGATTAGAAAATAAAATCTTATTTAATTTTGTTGTGGAATTTCAATATTGTGTGTGTAATTTGTTCTTAACCTAAATAAATTATGCATATACATGTATTGCAAGTTACAGAAAGTAATAAAATAAGAGGAATACTTACAACTCTTTAAGATTTGTCAAGTTGCTGAACGTGTCTGATTTGATTGATGTGATTTTATTGGAATACAAATAACTGCAATAAACACAATACACAAATGCATTCAAAATAAATCTTTGATACTGTGTGTTGTTGTATTTCAACGTAATATATTGAATAAAACAAGATAAGTATGTAATCAGTCTTCAAACATTCATGATTTCATCGATGTAATGAAAAACACAAAGAACCACATCGCTAGAGCAGCTCATTGTATATAATCGGAAATCGTAGAAATGGGCGCAAAATCTTTAGACCTAATACATAAGTACACGAACTCTATATTAATATTTGATCTTGTTAAAGTGGCTGCAAAAACACAAACACACTTTCTAAAATAGTTGTTGTCCACCATTATAAATTGATTATAAATGAACATAAATTTGAGCATAGTCGCCATCATAGCAAGAATTGTTTGAAGATATAAATGCATCTTTATACAAATATATTGTATCATGTAGGCCAACAATATATCGATATAAAATGGACACGTGACGGTTTCCAGTTCTCAGTTGACAGTCCTTACCTAGTACTTTCAACGGTGGCAGATATTGATACTCTGTCGATAGAGTACTCTCAGGTGAAAATACGTAAAGTCTGTATTTCTAAATAATATCTATATATTAGTGAATTTTGTTCTCGTCCCGAATATGTATTACATATTTGTCACGGGAATGTTAGACTACCAAACTTGGTAGATTATTGAAAGCGTTGTTTTCTATCACTGATATGTTATTTTGGACTAACCACCTATAAATAGTCAACAAATGTCTTTAATTTATACTTTATTACATCTGTGGCTTTCTGTTCTGTCTTAAACAATATATATAATAGCAATATATTGCGTAATTTTGAGTTCTTACAATTACACGTATTTATATGAAAATGTGTTCCTCTATCACTGATATATCATTGCACTGTAACTCTCTATAAATAGTCAACAAATGTCTGTATTAAATTATTGGCCTTCTAGTATGTCTTAAACAATATATATTTGATACTCCAGAAAATGTTAAATGAAGCTACGACCTTAAAACTTATAGGAATTGTTTAATTATTTGTGATTTGTTTGCCTTCTTGTCATAGACAAACCCAGGTGATCAATCTGTTCATTGATATGTTCTACTTTCATCTATAACTATATTAATACTATATCACTACAATTTAATGAATTAATTATAACAAGTATTAATAAAATACTGATACATATGTACAAATGATATTAAATGATACTCACAGCGCGTACAAACTTGGTAGATTGTTGAAAGCATTGTTTTCTATCACTGATATGTTATTTTGGTGTAACCACCTATAAATAGTCAACAAATGTCTTTAATTTATACTTTATTACATCTGTCGCTTTCTGTTCTGTCTTAAACAATATATATAACAATATATTGCGTAATTTTGAGTTATTTTGAGTTATTACAATTACACGTATTTATATGAAAGTGTGTTCCTCTATCACTGATATGTCATTGTACTGTAACTCTCTATAAATAGTCAACAACTGTCTGTATTAAATTATTGGCCTTCTAGTATGTCTTAAACAATATATATTTGATACTCCAGAAAATATTAAATGAAGCTACGACCATAAAACTTATAGGAATTGTTTAATTATTTGTGATGTGTTTGCCTTCTTGTCATTGTCATAGACAAACCCGGGTGATCAATCTGTTCATTGATATGTTTTACTTTCATCTATAACTATATTACTACTATATCACTACAATTTAATGAATTAATTATAACAAGTATTAATAAAATAGTGATATATTTGTACAAATGATATTAAATGATACTCACAGCTCGTACAAACTTGGTAGATTGTTGAAAGTGTTGTTCGCTATCACCGATATGGTATTGTTCTGTAACTCTCTATAAATAGTCAACATATGTCTTTAGGTATACTTAACTAGTTGTACCGGGAATGTAAATAAACAAAGTTTATCTAATTTTTGTTATAACATTCAAATCAATTTCTTCTACAAAAACAAATAAATTGTTGCCAATGTAGTATGTCTGCCGAGATTCAACAACATCTACGCAGACGATTCAAATATGTTTCAGTGACTAATTGGAATGAGGTGGAATGCATTCCGGGCGTTCCTCATTATTTAGCAAATAACGATGGGTAACGCCACCATGATCAGTACGAAATCTAGTTAAGACTTATTTACCGTATGAAAAAAGAATTTTGCCAACGAAGGAATGGATTATGAACAATTTGTTATTAATTTTCTGGTTTGAGCTGTCCTGTCATCGTTTTAAAACATAATTCATAATAATAATCCTTAAATCAGTATATGGAATAGAACAACTGGTTAATGGGTTATCATATGCCTCGAATGTTCTCTGAATTCTTCTTAATGTCAACCGTTCGGTAAAAACAAATGAAATATTGAGATACGAAGTAAAACCAGAAGAGTTTGAAGATATGTTCCTGTCCTTTCCTCATTTATGACATATCACCTGGTCTGTAACAAGAATAACATGGCGGGCGCCACTAGTGGAGCAAAAACTGGATTCACTCAAGATCTTTATTTGTATGTTAGTCCGATATTCCTCTGCCTTCCGACGGACGGCAGAGGAATCTCGGACTAGCTTTATGTGTATTGTTTTGTAGTTCATAGTGTGTCTCGTTGTCTCTTTCGTTTTTGCTATTGTCTGTCCTTTGATTTACGCTTGACTACCACTGTGGTATCTTAATTATTCATACATGCACAATAATAAATATTACATATACAACATAATCTTTTTGTAGTCACAGACATACAATATATAAGTGTTATTGGGTAAATCTGTTGGAATACTATCCAGTCCTGTACTGGAACAGGTAACATTAACTCCATTTGAAGTGTTAGTACAACCACAGTCACTAGGACATGATGATGCCACACCGACAAGTAGAATCACAGCAATTATTGCTGTTATAAGACACTGCATTTTGCGTCGTCAGTCTACAAATACAAATGTATTACTTAATAGTTATTGTTCAATGTTGTCATATAAATAAATTTTAGGAATAAAATGAAAAATAAAATATCAGACTGAAGAAATATATTATGTGATTGTTGTTTGATGGCAAAAGTGCAAAAGTGTTTCGAATAAATGTTTCAAAACGAACAAGATGATCTAAAGTGCCTCTGCCTTGTCAGAATCCACACTGTATATTGGACATTATTCCATTGGATTTAAGAAACCAGAGGCGAGCATTGATCCTCCTTTGCATGGTTTTACAGACGCAATTAGTTAGTGCTATAGGCCGATAATGTGATGGTTCAGAATGGTCTTTGCCAGGCTTTGGAATAGGAATGACATTAGCTAATTTCCAAATTGATGGCATGTCGCCTGCTTCCCAAATGCCATTCATTAGGTCTAAAACAGCTTGGAGTGAAGATTCTGGAAGGTGTTTGAGAAATTGGTAGTGGATATCCTCGAGGCCACATCCAACGATTTTCGCAATTCTTATAACAATAACGGGCGATTGTATTACTCCAAATTCGTTTGATTTAAAATTCAATTTATTTATTTTTTATTTGCGTTTAAAATTTTTGAATTTAGGTGATACATTTCTGTAGACGATTTTTTTCTAAAAGGTTTGGCCTAATTTATTTGCGATATCCTGTTCAGAAGTTGAAGTGTCTAAGGTCTTTTTGTCATTTGTCCATGTCCCTGTGGATGACCTCTGGAGTGTTGACTTTTGGAAGATTTCCTGTCTACATTTTTTGTTGAGTTGAACAGGTAGAGGAAATTGAAGCTTTAACTGTATTTGACGTGGTGGCTGTTGGAGAAGAACTTGATGTTTTGTATGACGGGGTAATAATTTTATTTTGTCTTAACAGTCAGTCGAGTTAGGTTTTCCGTGCCTTCAATCCAGGTGAACATTGTTTGAGCTCCAACTGAATTGAAAACAGAATTACCGACACTGGTATATGATTTTTGCAGAGATGACGCTAACATCGAGGAATGAGATCATTCTAAAGATGAGGAGGATGATACATGTATAGAAATAACTCCTGCAGCAGATACAATGTAAAATACAAAGACTTGCACACCGTGTATAATAAACATAATAAACAGTCAGGTACAACAGCGAGTAAACAAAATAACAGTGAATCTACTCCTAAAGTAACAAATGTAGAAAACAATCAAACTCGGAAAGACGGGTTCTAAAATCCATGGAAGCCTTTATGAAGAAAGTCACAAGAAAATGATCTAGCAATATTGACCGTACCCTGCTAACACTTCCTGATATACTTTATGATCAACAAAGAATGAATAACAGTAAAGGACCCACATACAAGGTTTAGTTTAGGTATATGGAGCTTAACGTCACTTTCAACAATATTTCAAGCGGAGTACAGGCAGAAAACCACCGATCTGTCACTGTATCGAGTACTGATAGGTATTGATTGCGCAGGTAGTTGTAACTCCACCTACCATATGATCACGTCTACAACGGCCCCTCCCAAGTACAAGGAAACACAAAAGTTAAATAGTGTAATATTATTTAAAAGCAATATCAGTATAAGATATTCAATAGATAGTTTTTTTTTAAATACTCTGAAAATGCATAAGCTCAGATATAGATTTAATTTGTAGATGGGCTATGGAAACTTTATGTCATTTGTTTCTTAAATATAGTTAGGGGCGGAGTTGTAGCTCTTATTGTTTTTTTGCTTGTTGATATACAACTATCGATTTCACCTGTTTGTAGAGCTTGCTGAATTCCGACTCTAATTGAGGTTGTGTGACAAAATTAGTTAACACGTACTTAAAATTAAAGCTATTTATAGGTGATAATTTACGCACTTGACTGTATAATTTCCTTTCCCACTTCCACTAATTGCCTTGTCTGTGTACAGTGTTTAAATTGTTTAATATACACAGTTGGCATGCAAATAAATAACTTACAACTTTCGAAACAGTAGACCTTTTTTATTTATCAAGTGGTTGGTTAAATATAACATTTTAAGCATACGAATAGTTTCTATTTTTACTTTCCATATTGCTTATAATTACTACGATAATTAACAGAGTCATCAACGGTTTGGGATATGAAATAATGTACGGAAACAGTCTGATCATTTACACGCTTTGTGGTTTTCATTGGGTTATATGAAATCGCTTTGATGATGCAGACTTTTGGAATTGTCTGTTTAAAATGTAGAAAACAATCAAGCTCAGGAAGAGGGATCATCAAATCCATGGGAGCCTATATGAAAGTCACAAGGAAAGGATCTAGCAATATTGACCCTGCTAACACTTCCTGACAAACTTTATGATCAACAAGAATGAATAACAGACCCAAAAAAAAACACATACAAGGTTTGGTTTAGTTTTATGGAGTTTAAAGCCACTTTCAACAATATTTAAGTTATATCGTGGTGGTCAGTTTTAATTGGAGGAGGAAACTGGAGTACCCGCAGAAAACAACCGACCTGTCGCAAGTCACTGACAAACTTTATCACATAATGTTGTATCGAGTACACCTCCGCCTTATAAGTATTGATTGCACAGGTAGTTGTAACTCCAACTACCATATGATCACGTCCACAACGGCCCCTCCCAAGTACAAGGAAACACAAAAGTTAAATAGTGTAAAATTATTTAAAGACAATATTACTATAAGTATTCAATAGATAGTTAACATTTATTTTTTTTAATACTCTGAAAATGCATCAGCTCAGATATATATTTTAAATTGTAGATGGGCTATGGAAGCATTATGTCATTTGTTTCGTAAATGTAGTTAGGTGCAGAGTTGTAGCTCTGATTTTTTTGGGTTTTTTTTTTTTTTTTTTTTTGTAATATACAGCTATCGATTTCTCCCGTTTGTAGAACTTGCTGAATTCCGACTCTGACTGAGGTTGGACCTTTCGGGTACTATGATCTCATGTGTGTACTAATAAGTACATTGACACCGTTCTATTAAATGAATATGTTTTCTACTAGGTTCCATAGTTAATTATATTTGAATATGTATATATACTCTCCAAAAAAAGAAACGCAACATGCAAAAAATATAATTTACTTCAAATTTTCAACATCATTTTAAATACAGAAATAAGTATTACATTACACTGAAATTTAGCACAATGGTTATTCAGACTTTACAGTTTATTAAAATGGCAAACGTTATCACATTAATGTCCATAGCGTTCAGATGACGTCACTTCAAATTTAATAACTGTTGTGCCTACCACTAGCCTGTAACACAACACGGACCCATCTCGACATAGATTCGATCAATCGACGAATACTGTCTTGCGGAATTCTCCTCCATTCTTGCTCAAGAGCCTGCTGTAGTTCTTGCAGAGCTTGTGGCGTTGGTTAACGACTGCGCACGCGTCGATCCAAATCATCCCACACATGTTCTATTGGTATCAAATATGGTGATTTAGACGACCAGGGAGCACTCTTACGTTCTGGTTGGCTAGAACGTCAACAGTAACACGAGCTGTGTGCGGCCGAGCGTTGTCGTGTTGAAAAACGTTCATACGGATGTCCATTGCAGGCAGTATGTGTGGTGTCAAAACTTTATCTCTGTATCGAGCGGCGCTAATGTTGCCGGGAATATGCACCAGTTGAGTTTTTCGGGCGTAGGATATGGCACCTCACATCTTCACACTTCCTCCGCCAAAATTGTCGACCTCAAGGATGCAGTTCCTTGCGAACCTCTCATTCCGGCGTCTGTAGACACGTGTACGGCCATCTCTTTTCTGCAACATGAATCTTGATTCATCGCTGAACCAGACTTGCCTACAGTTTTGCAGGTCCCAGCCCTTTACGCTGTTGCACCATTGGACCCTCGCAAGTCGGTGTTGACGTCTCAGTACTGCGTCAAAGTAAGAACGTCTGGTGGGTGCATAGCCGTTTTCACGGAGACGGTTTCTGACTTTCTGTGCCGGTATTCGTCGGAGACCTGGGATATTTGATGCTGTTTCACTTGCTGTCACGGTCCGGTTTCTCAGGTAAAGTACCCGGATGTAACAATATTGGGCTGCTGATGTGTTCGTGCTGTGCTACAGGCTAATGGTAGGTACAACAGATATTGACTGAAGTGACGTCATCTGAACGCTATGGACTTTAATGTGATATAGTTTGCCAGTTTAATAAACTGTAAAGTCTGAGCAACCAGTGTGCCTAATTTCAGTGCAATGTAATGCTTATAACTGTACTTAAAATGATGTTGAAAATTTGAAGCAAATGATATATTTTTACACGTTGCGTTTCTTTTTTTGGAGAGTATATATATTTATTTTTCTTAACTCAGCCATTTGTTCTGCTACATTAACTAGGACAAAAGTGTAGAAATATAGAATCGACTTAGGAAAACGTTAACAAGATCCGGCACGTGATTTCCTGATACGGATGTACAAAGCTAAGCTCCGTCCGAAGTCGATTCTATATTATTATACCATCACATGATTTTTTTTATTTTAAACTACTGTTTAAATATAATTGGATTGCTGATATAATATATTAAGGTCAATTCCAAAAATATGATTTTCAATTTAAAAAACAAATCCATAACGTAAAGGTATAGTAAATATACAGAGAACTAAAATAATAGGGGATGGAAAATGTTTTGAAATTACCTTTTTATTTGTACAATAAAGCACTGTAATCAATTGTCAGTCAATAAACAAACTCAACTGGTATTAATGTATGGAATCGAGTGAGTGAGTCATTGTTGTTTAACGCCAATTCAGCAATTATTCAGCTATATCATGGCAAGAACAACTTAATTTTCAATGAGATGATGATGAGGTCCGCTTTGTACTAGACCAACACGCTGAGTTGGATTTGTATAATGCTAGATCACTGAAACAACAGTCCGCGGATAGGCATGTCGCCCCATTCGGACACATTAGCCTGATTCCGAGCAAACCAATCTTTGCTCTTTCTCCTTAATGATGTGTGCTAAGCGGAGAAGCAATCAATACCAATTGTATAGTCTTTGGTTTGACCCGACCGGGGCTCAAACCCACGATATACCGCACTCGATGTGAGCACGCTGACCATTACACCACCACTGTATATATGTATGTGTGTGCAAAATAATAATCTGCTTACATCCGTTGAAATTTTGAGAAGTGCCTGGCGTCTTATTATGCATGTAACAAGCGTTTGAAAAAAAATATTATTGTGTTGTTAAAACACTATTGTATAATACACTAACGATGTTAATAGTACATAGGCAAACATTCTGATTTAAATAACATAGGTAAATTGCGCTTATAAATGGTACACGTGTTCTGCAATAACCTTCATCAGGTACGCTCATGATCATTTAAAGGGCTTGACGTGACCAGCCGATTGATGGAACCGGATTTATTCGACCTCCAGTCTAGATGAAGTAAGGGCCAAAGAGGTGTAGATCTATCACAAGAGGTACAACACTCCAAGTAACTACATGTAATTAGTATTGGGGAGAGAAATTCGGGGGAGCATCCAGTTCATGGAGTGTGACAAAAATAAAGTGGGGGGAGGGAGGGAACAAAAGTATTTCCCTAAAATTAGCAATGAACTCAAAAACAAAATTCACTAAGCCAATCTAGAGAGGAAACAATTCACCTAGTGCCCAAATTCGACTTCATCTCGAAAAGTTAAATAATATAATGGATCTCATGACTTCTCGCGTGATGTCGCATAGGACAAATAGCTATCCTAAGAGATACTACGGTCCAGAGTAACTAGATGTAGTTAGTATTGGAGAGATAAATTTGGGTGAGCATAACACAGACAGCATTGCCTCATTCTATGCAACCGAACAATATTTTAATCAAACCCTTTCATAACTAGCTCAAATTCAGCTCAAATTTAAAACAATTTTGTCAAATTCAAATCCTTAAAACTTGAGTGCTATCTGCAATTGACAAGACGATCACGGTCTGATGCCAGAATTAAATTCATAGCCTTTTCTCCGTTAAATTCAAATCCTAGAACATAAATATAGGGCTTTTCGTCTTATCAATACCAATGTACAAATTGATAGGCTTTACAGATCGTTGTCAAATAATTATAAATTTCATATCTGTTAAGCATTGTAAATAATACAGGAGAAACACAGTTCAATAGTAATTTAAACAAAAACAAGCGTTGTACATTTATACCTGAATATGCAACAATTCACAGACATAAAGTCCAAAAATACAATGTGATCAGTCTAGATATCAAACAAGTTATACTGCTGAAGGCAACTTGCTGGGATCACCTAATTACTCATAAGCTTGGAAAATACACCATTGGTGGTTCGTCAGCATTAACATTAAACCTTAAAATGTCTAAAGTACTTTTGAATATTAACACCATTCTCTAACAAGATAATAACTTCAGAAGATGGACTAATATCTCACCAGGCATCCAGGTGATTGTCTACGTTTCCAACTTTTGAAACTATATGACTTTTTTTTTCACCGGCACGTCATTTTATACGCCTGTGTACAATTTTACACGCATCGGGCTTCGGATTACCGCCTAAGTTCGAAGACTGTAATATTATATATATATATATATTGAAATTTTGAGAAGGGCTTGACCTCTCATTATATGCGTAATAAAGGGGAAGCGTTTCAATAAACTATTATTGTGTTGTTTAAAAGAAAACACTATTTGACAATACAACTCCAATGTCGCATGTTAATATTACACAGCTAAATAATTTTATTTGAGTAACATAGGTATATTGTCTCTACCACAAAATTGACAGGTGGTTGACTACAGCCTTACAGGTAAAGATTGTTTTCTTCATTAAAACGTAGATATCAAATGTACTTAAACATGACACGATTTTGGAATAACCTTCATCAAAAGGTTAAAAAACACAAATAATTAACATTGATGAAATGAGAGCTTAATGAGTGATGGTTAATAATTCCACCAATACCAACAAAAGCAACAACCACCTCTCACCTAAACTCACTGACGCAACAAATATCATATGATTCTGTAAACCATTTCTTTTAGGTGAATCTAGAACATCTTTCACTTCATTATTCCAGAAAACAAAATCATGATTTGTTGCTTTAGAAAACGGTATGTTTCAAAAGACTCTGGAACTGAAAATTTGATTAAGCACAAATTCAAGATGACCTGTATTTTCCAGTAATCCTTTTCTCTAACTATTGTCTGGAAATCAGCGTCGGTCATGAACTTCAACTGTGCAAGCAAAATTATTCAACTACATTCCAAAATACTTATAAATATTTAACTTTTTGGTAAAATAAAAACATTTACCTGACACATTATTATTATTATTATCGGCACATTGGTGCTTGTAATAATCGTCCAGCAAAAGGTATTCCTGTCGACAGACTCCATATTGTAGTACAACATCCGTAGCAGCCGCCATTTCTATCAAAAACAAACTAATTGTCGGACCGGTTCCAGTTCATGTTTCGATTTGAAACATGGGTCACCTTTATATGTTTCGCATGTTTCGAAATCCTGTTTCTGTTTTAGATGAAAAAAACAACAAAACAATTAAGTTTCAGATTCACCTAGAAGAAATGCGCCCCGGGTTCTAGCTTGGAACATGGACAAACATGTGGCGAGGTTTCTCTAACGTTTATAAGTTGATTGAATTTATAAAACATATACAGTGACCAAATTAATTATTCTAATCTAAATTTAAGCATTAAATAAGCATGAAGAGTACACATATGCTTCTCTTAAGATAAAAAGTGACAATATCCGATGAATTATCTGAACTTGTAATTCAACGTGTCAGGTGGACCTAACTACATCTGTACAAAACATAATAATTAAATCATATTATTATACATAAATAAAATATATTCTCCGAAAAAAGTTGTCTTTCCTTTATAGGTTAAACTTCATTGTCAGACGAGCTACATCCTGGTCAAGTCTAGTGTTTGTCACGAATACCTATGGTATATATACGATTAGTAATATAATCTGACTTCCTTGTTACTTGCTACTCAAATTTCACAAAAACACAAAAATATCTTATTTTTATATTCTCAAATTCATCTTTAATAGCAAGAAAGTAAAACTACAAAGAACGGGATGACTAAGTAAAAAGTAGAACAAACGTGAGAAGTTATTTTGAATTGAATTCACTAGACAAGAAATTCATCCACCTGTCACGTTTTAGTCCTATTTTACATAACCGTTTGGTCATGTATTTATCCCAACTTAGATGCAATTGTCAGCTATATGCCAGTCTTGTACATAGACCTATATATAGATTTCAGTGAGAGTTTTAAGCCAATTTGCTCAACGGTCCAACTATATATAGATAGCTAGGGAATGCAAATATAGCACGAAAGTATATTGACACTGACCTCTTAAAAACTGAAGCAAGCAAAGGCTGTTATTAATATTTGTCAGACCTCAAATCAGAGTGCAACAATGGAACAAAACTACTGTAGTTCAGAGTCTAGTTTTTTTTAACTGCAGAGGTATTAACGTTGACACAGGTCTGTTGGCATATAAACAGTTCTATAAATAGATCGCAATATTAAATAAAAAATACCGATCGGATTTGGAAGCGGATCAATAAAAATCTGAAGTGACCCCATGTATTTCAATGAATTTTGAATGACCAACCTTCGTAAATATGAACATATTATATATGAGAACTCAGATTTTATGTCACAGGAATGAGATAAAATAAATCAAAAGTTCGTTTGGTTAAAAGTAGCTTCGATCAACAATTCCCGTAGCACAATGCCCGATTGCGCCCCCTTTCTCCTGGTGCCATTTTTATTTGATATTGAACGAAATTAATCTTCTTTAAATGGATTAATTTACAAGAAAGTCACTTCCAAAATACTTAATGGATACCATAGATTTCAATGAACACGATGTCGACATTTTCATAAATGGCACGTGGCAAAAATACGCGGGCAGCATAGGGTGACTCTTTATAATTAGAAGGCTACTTGAACTTCGCTTTTGATCAACGAGAAATCGAAGTCAACCTTCACAACGCAACGTCCTGGCCCTCTAACGTGAGCACTGCTTCTCGTCCTTTTTCAAAAACTACATGATGGTAAACATATATCCACCAATCAAATTGCAAAAAACAGACACACCTAAATCTATTTCGAACATTGGAAAATCTTGAAAGGACTTGTTTGCCTACCCATTTTTCGCATTGACTCGGCTGCATCTGAAGACGGAGAACAATAAACTATATATCAACGGGTACGCACAGTATCTTATGAAATCAACTTTTGAAAATATATGACCTTTTTCACAGGCCCGTCATTTCATACGCCTGTGTACAATTCTACACGCATCGGGCTTTGGACTACCACCTAGGTTCGAAGACTGTAAATATTATATATATAAGGGAGTGGATGTAGTCGAGTGGTCTAGGGCGCTGGACGTAAGGCTAAGCGAATGGTGCTGCAGTGCATCAATGGTGTGGGTTCAAATTCCGTCGAGGGAAGAACAAAAATTTGACAGCTCTAAAATCTAATTCTAACATAGCTGCGGAACCGTAGCCCTTTATGGTCTTTTTATTAATTTTTTTTTCTTGGCAGACCATAGGGCTACGGATTTCACTCGATCACAAATTTGCGGAACTGCTACCAAGAATACGTCGCACCTTTCAACAGTATTTTTCACAACAAAACGCTTTGTAAGAACGGAGTCATGTGGATAATTCGTTTCCTTACATATTTATCTATCGCTTTCCATATTTACTTACTCATTATTATTAATATCTAACTTATTATCATAACTAATGTCTGTAGATTAACAAAACCCGCCCACTTTCGTTCGCCATCTTGTCTATGTGATATTCTCGCTTTGAGGTCACGTGATTTTTGACAGATCAAGTCGGATAACTCTAACCGCAAAACACGTGTTCGGTTTGTTTACGTTTCACCGCATATTTTCATTGCGCATTAGACTTCTATTAGGCACTGATTAAATTGGTCATAAATTTGGACCATGTTAGATTTATAATATTACTTTTCCACAAACGACTGAAACCACTTTAGTTACAAGTGAAAGTCATTCTACAACACCTACATCAACATTTGATAATAACTTAGATTCAACTACAGGTAAATAGTATATTTATTATAAATAAAATATTCAGTTCCGAAATAATGTAAGAAAAGTTGGAAGATATCAAAGGGGTAATCCGAAGTCGTAAAGAAGAAGTTGGAAGATATCAAAGGGGTAATCCGAAGTCGTAAAGAAGAAGTTGGAAGATATCAAAGGGTAATCCGAAGTCGTAAAGAAGAAGAAGTTGGAAGATATCAAAGGGGTAATCCGGAGTCGTAAAGAAGAAGAAGTTGGAAGATATCAAAGGGGTCCGCAGTCGTAAATAGGAAGAAGTTAAAAGATATCAAAGGGGTTCCGGAGTCGTAAAGAAGAAGAAGTTGGAAGATATCAAAGGGGTAATCCGGAGTCGTAACGAAGAAGAAGTTGGAAGATATCAAAGGGGTTCCGGAGTCGTAAAGAAGAAGAAGTTGGAAGATATCAAAGGGGTTCCGAAGTCGTAAAGAAGAAGAAGTTGGAAGATATCAAAGGGGTCCGCAGTCGTAAAGAGGAAGAAGTTAAAAGATATCAAAGGGGTTCCGGAGTCGTAAAGAAGAAGAAGTTGGAAGATATCAAAGGGGTCATCCGGTGTCGTAAAGAAGAAGAAGTTGGAAGATATCAAAGGGGTTCCGAAGTTGTAAAGAAGAAGAAGTTGGAAGATATCAAAGGGGTAATCCGAAGTCGTAAAGAAGAAGAGACAATGCAATGACCGAAAGAAAAAGGACATAAAAAAACAACGATCTACAAAACATTATAAAAAGATTGAGCAACACTAACCCCACAAGAACCTATGGTGAACTCAGATGGTCTGGAATGTAGTAGTTCCTGTTCTACATGTGACACCCGTCGTGTTACTGGTAAATGACACCAACATCATCTGCTATTGAAATCGTGTATTTACTATGAAGTTTATGGTTCTGTGTGTTTAGCGCTTTTCCAAAGTATTTTATTCCTTTTATAGTTTAAAGCTACTTTCACGCGTGTTTTTCTTGATGACGGAAACCGGAGAACTCGGAGATAACCACATACCTGCCATGAGTCGTTGATAAACTGATTTGAACACAACACTTTACTTACGACAAAAAAGTGGGAACTAAATATCCATAAAAATGAATGCGTATTGATGTATGATAATATGTATGTACAACACAATTTTTCTAACTTTTAGAAAATTGGATATTATCAACTTAGTGCTTTTGATATTACAATTTTAACCTGCTTTTTACTATAAGGGGAACAGGAACTGCCAACCCTTCTGGAGCACCTGAGTTCACCCCCGGTTTGTAGTGGGGTTCGTGTTACTCGATCTTTAGTTTTATGTGTTTTGTAGATCGTTGTTTGTCCTTTTGTCTTTTTCTTTTGGCCATTGTGTTGTCTGTTCTTCTTCGATCTTCGGATTCTGATTTGTTATCTTCATACTTTTCAGTACATATAGTAGACTATTATGTTCAATTCTGTGTTGAGTTTTAAAGATTGCAAACCTGAAAAGCTTTTGAATCCTAAAATAATGTTGGTAAGTATTTATCAATTGCATAGAAAAACATGTGGATTTTTAATCTGTTTTGCAACTAATTAATTGGTGTGCTTCATCTCTAGCGGAAGCTACAGAAAAAAGAAGATAAACTTTTCAGAAAGCGTTGTATCGGGTATACCTTGCCATGAGCGAGATTCCAACTCACAACTTTAGTAGTAATAAGCATCGATTCCACAAGTAGATGTTAATATTCAGCTACTATATGATTCCTGCCACGGTGACCCCTAGCACTGAGTATATTTTCGTGATATTACATCATATTAGATACATTTGTTGTAAGATTAGTCCATGTTAAATATATTATGTTTATTTTCAGTCTCTAGTATTCCTCAAACGACTGACACCACATTATTTACAAGTGAAAGGCAGTCAACAACACAAGAACCTACATCAACATTTTATAATGAATTAGATACAACTACAGGTAAATAGTTTATGTTTATTATTATGGAAGTTTCTAGTTCCTAAATAACGTAATTATTATGAAAACAAAGGTTTCAGGCATAGGCGATCTTCGCTGATTTTGGCTATCCTATCTATCTCCCTTTGTTGAATTGCTTGCTCCTAGCGATATTTTAATTATTTGGCTTTTCAGTGTTTTGACCTTGAATGTACCTTATGAAGGTCATTCCAGAAACGCGTGCTACACATTAAATAGTTTTTAGTATTAGATAAAAAATTTAAAGTTAGATAAAATCGAAGGGGTAATCAAGAATGGACAATCCAGAGAATTACAACATTGCCTTGTGTGATGAGCTGTGGGTTGTCGGTGTATTATATCACTTTCAACAGTATTTCAGCAATATCGGAGTGGTCAGTTTTAATGGTAGAAGAACCCGGATGTCATGAATGAAAATTATCGCTTAAAGTTGCATCGAGTACACCTCGTTATAGGCGGAAAACGAACTGGAAAATTAAATGCTGATAGAAGGTTAGGGTTCTGGGTGTTTAACGTTATGTTCAAAATTATCACTTGGTTTTATTGTTTAGCGTTAAGTTCAAAAGTATTTTTCTTGGTGACGGAAACCGGAGAACCCGGAGATCACCATAGACCTGCCACGAGTCACTGATAGACTGATTTGAACACAACACTATACTTACGACAAAGGAAGAGGGCAATAATGAATGTGTAGTGATGTATGGCAATATATATGTATGGCACATTTTTTTCTAAATTTCAGCAAATTGAATACCATCAACTGAGTGCTTTTGATATTGTAATTTTAACCTGCTTGTTTTTATAAGTGTAGTAAATATATAATTTAATATCATCTGTTGCTCTGATGAAACGAACCGTTCTTGTATACAGCCGTTGTCTTTCATATTCAGCTATATTCTTATATACATACAACTAACGTTTTAGCACACAAACTGTACATATACGTGTAGTAGACTTCTCGCTATGTTCAATTCTGCGTTGAATTTTAAAGATTGTATACCTCCAAAGTTTTTGAATTCTAAAAGAATGTTCACCAGTTAAATAGAACCACTTCTGGATTTTTAACCCGTTTTTGCAACCAATGAATTGGTGTGCTTCATAGCAATCGGAAGCTAAAGAAGAAAAAAGAAGAAAACTTGATCAGATAATGTTGTATTGGATATATCTTGCCATGAATGAGATTATAATTTAAAAACTAAGGAGGTGATGGGCATCGATTGCACAAGTAGATAGAAATCCACTACCATACGATCATTGCCACGACAACCCCTAGCACTGGGTATATTTTCATGATATTGTATACGTTTGTTATATACAGTCATAGACCATGTTAGATTTATAATATCTATATTTAGCTTCCACTCTTCCACAAACGACGGATACCACTTTAGTGACAAGTGAAAGTCAGTCAACCATACAAGAACCTACATCAACATTAGATAATAATTTAGATTCAACTACAGGTAAATAGCCGGAGACTTTGAGCCGTAATGAAAGGGGGAGGTTTGGCGCTTTAAAATCTGATTCAACCCACCATTTCTTTAGAAATGCCTGTACCAAGTCAGGGTCATTACGGTTTTCACAGTTTTCCGGTTGTTGACTGATTTTGTCTGTTTATATACTTATGAGTTTTGATTTTCACTTTGTAAGATTTTTCGGAGTTCGGTAATTTTGTTATTACCCTTATCCACTTGTGTAGTGTGATATTGGTGTTTTGTGCCACTTTCAACAATATTTCGTGACGGTCAGTGGTATTGGTGGTTCCCGTTTAGTCAAAAATGACAACCTCAAGTCACTGATAAACTTTAATCACTTTAGAGGGGATTAAGAGGATCTATAGAGATTAGTAGGTTTGGTCGCTTATATAATTCTTCAGCCCTGCTATGTGCCAGAATGTGAGTCTCGTTACTCTCGTGTGACGCCAAACCAATGTCCATGTGATATGCTTACTTCTTCCGCCGAAACCAAATATAAATATTTAATCCATTGGATAACGACAATCTTGATCTAAAGCAGACAATAACTGAAGAAAGAATATTTACCGCTATCTTCCTGCTGAGTACAAACGAGAAATTTGAAATAACATTGAAGTGCTACTCATAGACAGAAATGATGGGTACTTTGCTCATTTGCATATCTAAGATGGCGACGCCGGGACGTCTGCAATTTTCATATGATCTATATAGACGATATCATTCATAATTGCATGTGTGTCATTTTCTGAACTTGAAAATGATACATTGAATCAAGCTGAATTAAATGAAATAAAAATTAATGAAAACAATTAAATATTCGAGGTTCCTGGAATAAATGAAAATCCGAGGCGACGAACCCTTTTTTGGCCATAAGAGTCTATGTAAAAATGTCTGAAATACATGAAACTGGTGGCATGTGTCACAAAATTTAACAAAGAATGACATTTGGCGACATATTTTCTGAAATTAATTTAGATTCCTCAATAATATATGTAATTATATTGACTAACCTTATATTTCTAGCTTCTAAACTCGGGGTTCCCACATTAAATATAATATGATCATTTTTGTATGATCGCGATATCAAAGACATGTCTAAAATCGTTACAAAACAAATATATTTGAATTTTGACAGAAGTAAAACTTTGCGGAAATAAACAATAACTTTTAATTTTCGAATCATTGACGGACACATTGAATTTCCGTACTGTAGGCTATTTTTGACAAATCTAATAAACGATCCATCAAACTTGAAACTGCAGTCACGTGATCAAAATCTAATTTAAATATGATGAATATTTATGAGGAAAGTACCATCAATTTCTGGATATGAGGAAGCCATGAAAGTGAGCGATCGTGATTTGTGTTAAAGAGGTATCGAATTTGCCTCTTTCTCTGACTTTACTTTTGGATTTTGAAACAGTTCCAACAGTGTGGTATTTTTTGTTTTTCATTTTATTTTCGTTTTAACTTGTCACCTAGAGGAGGAAACCATTGTTCATTTTTATCATCACATGGTGTCCTGCTCTGGATAATCTAAGAAATAGGATTTACACAATGTTCTCCAAAAACAGAGAAATATTATTTACCGGCATTCTTTATGGTTTTTTAGCTTTTTTTTTTTACATAAAGCATAACTTATTTATATATTTAGTACCTGGCACTACAGCATCGTCTGTAAAGAATAGTGACATTAGTGAATTGAATACTTCTGGTGATTCTGGTTGGACAACAACATATTCAACAGTGTCATCTACAGGAACAGGTGAATATCGTTTTACATAATATTGATAAACTTATTCTGTTACTATTATATACACATAAAACAATCGGAAAGCCTCGTATAATTACGTATCTGTCATCTCAAGGAGTAATTAGCTGAGGTTGTGAAGAGTGAACATAAAGATCTCAAGGAGTAATTAGCTGAGGTTGTGAAGAGTGAACATAAAGATCTCAAGGAGTAATTAGCTGAGGTTGTGAAGAGTGAACATAAAGATCTCAAGGAGTAATTAGCTGAGGTTGTGAGGAGTGAACATAAAGATCTCAAAGAGTAATTAGCTGAGGTTGTGACGAGTGAACATAAAGATCTCAATGAGTAATTAGCTGAGGTTGTGAAGACTGAACATAAAGATCTCAAGGAGGAATTAGCTGAGGTTGTGAAGAGTGAACATAAAGATCTCAAGGAGGAATTAGCTGAGGTTGTGAAGAGTGAACATAAAGATCTCAAGGAGGAATTAGCTGAGGTTGTGACGAGTGAACATAAAGATCTCAAGGAGGAATTAGCTGAGGTTGTGAAGAGTGAACATAAAGATCTCAATGAGTAATTAGCTGAGGTTGTGAAGACTGAACATAAAGATCTCAAGGAGGAATTAGCTGAGGTTGTGAAGAGTGAACATAAAGATCTCAAGGAGTAATTAGCTGAGGTTGTGAAGAGTGAACATAAAGATCTCAAGGAGGAATTAGCTGAGGTTGTGAAGAGTGAACATAAAGATCTCAAGGAGTAATTAGCTGAGGTTGTGAAGAGTGAACATAAAGATCTCAAGGAGTAATTAGCTGAGGTTGTGAAGACTGAACATAAAGATCAGAAGGAGTAATTAGCTGAGGTTGTGAAGAGTGAACATAAAGATCTCAAGGAGGAATTAGCAGAGGTTGTGAAGACTGAACATAAAGATCTCAAGGAGTAATTAGCTGAGGTTGTGAAGAGTGAACATAAAGATCTCAAGGAGGAATTAGCTGAGGTTGTGAAGAGTGAACATAAAGATCTCAAGGAGGAATTAGCTTAGATTGTGACGAGTGAACATAAAGCTCTCAAGGAGTAATTAGCTGAGGTTGTGAAGACTGAACATAAAGATATCAAGGAGTAATTAGCTGAGGTTGTGAAGACTGAACATAAAGATCTCAAGGAGTAATTAGCTGAGGTTGTGAAGAGTGAACATAAAGATCTCAAGGAGTAATTAGCTGAGGTTGTGAAGAGTGAACATAAAGATCTCAAGGAGTAATTAGCTGAGGTTGTGAAGAGTGAACATAAAGATCTCAAGGAGTAATTAGCTGAGGTTGTGAAGAGTGAACATAAAGATCTCAAGGAGTAATTAGCTGAGGTTGTAAAGAGTGAACATAAAGATCTCAAGGAGGAATTAGCTGAGGTTGTGACGAGTGAACATAAAGATCTCAAGGAGGAATTAGCTGAGGTTGTGACGAGTGAACATAAAGATCTCAAGGAGTAATTAGCTGAGGTTGTGACGAGTGAACATAAAGATCTCAAGGAGGAATTAGCTGAGGTTGTGACGAGTGAACATAAAGATATCAAGGAGTAATTAGCTGAGGTTGTGAAGAGTGAACATAAAGATCTCAAGGAGGTATTAGCTGAGGTTGTGACGAGTGAACATAAAGATCTCAAGGAGGAATTAGCTGAGGTTGTGACGAGTGAACATAAAGATATCAAGGAGTAATTAGCTGAGGTTGTGACGAGTGAACATAAAGATCTCAAGGAGGTATTAGCTGAGGTTGTGACGAGTGAACATAAAGATATCAAGGAGTAATTAGCTGAGGTTGTGAAGAGTGAACATAAAGATCTCAAGGAGTAATTAGCTGAGATTGTGAAGAGTGAACATAAAGATCTCAAGGAGTAATTAGCTGAGGTTGTAAAGAGTGAACATAAAGATCTCAAGGAGGAATTAGCTGAGGTTGTGACGAGTGAACATAAAGATCTCAAGGAGGAATTAGCTGAGGTTGTGACGAGTGAACATAAAGATCTCAAGGAGGAATTAGCTGAGGTTGTGACGAGTGAACATAAAGATCTCAAGGAGTAATTAGCTGAGGTTGTGACGAGTGAACATAAAGATCTCAAGGAGGAATTAGCTGAGGTTGTGAAGAGTGAACATAAAGATCTCAAGGAGGTATTAGCTGAGGTTGTGACGAGTGAACATAAAGATCTCAAGGAGGAATTAGCTGAGGTTGTGACGAGTGAACATAAAGATATCAAGGAGTAATTAGCTGAGGTTGTGAAGAGTGAACATAAAGATCTCAAGGAGGTATTAGCTGAGGTTGTGACGAGTGAACATAAAGATCTCAAGGAGGAATTAGCTGAGGTTGTGACGAGTGAACATAAAGATATCAAGGAGTAATTAGCTGAGGTTGTGACGAGTGAACATAAAGATCTCAAGGAGTAATTAGCTGAGGTTGTGACGAGTGAACATAAAGATATCAAGGAGTAATTAGCTGAGGTTGTGACGAGTGAACATAAAGACGATAACGACGATTTAAATCTTTGAATTATAAGCGTATCTAATCTATGTAAATCTAGAATTTACACTGAATTATATATCTAAGTTCGCACTGAATTATATATCTAAGTTCGCACTGAATTATATATCTGCTAATTTATTAATCAACCAAGACATGGGAAAATGAACTAACTCTACAATTGATCTGCTGGACAGGGTATTTTGTGTAGAAGTTTGGACAAAGTAAAAATTGGACCACTCAAATTCAATATTTTGCATTATTTTATAGTAATAAATATGTTCCTATTAATTTCAATGGAAAAGAATCGTGCAATATATCCTTGTATTTGCACGCTATATGTATATTGCACTATCTCAAAAATTAAAAAATTTCAAAATGTTCATAAAATTTCTAAACTTATTACTAGAAATAGTTATTTAAGAAATAAATCATGGAAGCCAGAATATGTTGGGAGTTTTAACATGGATTGGCGGATATTAGTATTTTATCCCGAGCCAATCCATGATAAAACTCAAAGCACATTCTGGCCTCCATGATTTATTTCGATTCTGATATGTCTAAGAGTACAAATACGGTAGTATACTTTGATTGGAAGACGGTAATTTATACATACGCTTGCGGAAAATGTCGCACACAATTTATGTAACTCGAATAATACTGCGCCCTCTATCGGCATTATTCGGCAATCGTAACTACTCGGCCATTCTCGCTACCCTGCAAATAACCTCGTACGTACATAGTAGAAATTCTTCTTAAATTTTTTGCCGGAAGTTAAGTTAAGCTAAGCCGCACAAAAATATAGTCCACGAAAATCCAATATGGAAGACATACTAAGTAAAATCTAATCATGCAAAACTAATTAAAACTTTAATTGAAATATAGAAAATTGCTTAAAATATAACTTTATCAAACTTTCATGTAACTGACATGTGAAAAGTAGTGCGATGTATACGCCTAATGCATACGAGGTTATTTGCAGGGTAGCGAGAATGGCCGAGTAGTTACGATTGCATTATTCGGGTCACAATTTATGCTGTCAATGGAAACGTCAGTCACATTCATCGGCGCATGTGCTAATGAGATAATACGAAGAAATAATTCTGGGGTTTTTTTAACAAAGGGAAAGAGAGAGGTCATGTTAGAATAAAAGAGTTATTGCATGAATATTGGTGAATATTCATGCAATAACCCTATAATATTGATAATCAGTTACTTGTTTTGAGTTCTATTAATGTGAGTTCTTCTGTAGCAGTAACAGACTCAAATGTAAAGAAATAATGATTAATGGTTGCTATTCTTATAATGCATGGAGTTGCGGATGGGGTGGGCTATGGTGTTTAACGCCACTTTCAACAATATTTCAGTTATATCGTGGCAGTCAGTTTTATTGGTGGAATAAACCGGAGTACCCGGAGAAAACTACCGACCGGCCGCAACTCACTGGTAAACTTTATCACATAATGTTACATATCGAGTACACCTCGTCTGGACGGGCCGGTTTGAAACTCACAACGTTTGTGGTGATAAGCACTAGTTATATAGGTAGTTACCATACTGGAGTTGCGGAATTTTATAATATACGTTACTGGGTTTTAAACAATGTCATAGGTTACTAAAACATTCAATGTTCTACAGGATGTCCGTCTCTTTTTCTGTTGATAAAAATGGACTATACTTTACATTCATACGTGTGTTCAGAAACCTCCCTTCTTGATAATTTTTTTTCTTCAATGCTCTCAGGGAATGTAGAATTTTGATTGGCTAACAGCCATCTCATATCATTGTATGAAGGCTGAAAGTAGAATTTAGATTGGCTAACTGCCATCGTCTATAATTTAATGAAGCGGATATTAGAATTTTGAATGGATAACAGTCAATAAGTGACGTGTTTTTACTTTATATGCAACCCTTCGATTGCAAAATCGATAACACAAACAACAAACACCAAAGGGCTCAATGTTGATGATATTTTCCATGAATGATTATAAATTGAAAAACTTTACATCCGTTCAAGCAATCATAAAACTCTCGTATGATAAACACCAAACAATTGAATCATATATTGGTTCGATTCAACTACGGAGATCTATCAAGTTTTTCGCCACAGAATCGTAATACAAATTATACTTAATATATATATTGGTAAGTAATGTAAATATTTTATCTGCTGGTGTAATGGTTTTTTCTTTTGGCCATTATGTTGTCTGTCCTTCTGTCCTTTGGCCATTATGTTGTCTGTCCTTCTGTCTTTTGGCCATTATGTTGTCTGTCCTTCTGTCTTTTGGCCATTATGTTGTCTGTCCTTCTGTCTTTTGGCCATTATGTTGTCTGTCCTTCTGTCTTTTGGCCATTATGTTGTCTGTCCTTCTGTCTTTTGGCCATTATGTTGTCTGTCCTTCTGTCTTTTGGCCATTATGTTGTCTGTCC
Source organism: Bathymodiolus brooksi (assembly GCA_963680875.1). Taxonomy (NCBI): domain Eukaryota; kingdom Metazoa; phylum Mollusca; class Bivalvia; order Mytilida; family Modiolidae; genus Bathymodiolus; species Bathymodiolus brooksi. The sequence continues at coordinate 54,311,600 of OY804589.1, read as the reverse complement.
TTCTGTCTTTTGGCCATTATGTTGTCTGTCCTTCTGTCTTTTGGCCATTATGTTGTCTGTCCTTCTGTCTTTTGGCCATTATGTTGTCTGTCCTTCTGTCTTTTGGCCATTATGTTGTCTGTCCTTCTGTCTTTTGGCCATTATGTTGTCTGTCCTTCTGTCTTTTGGCCATTATGTTGTCTGTCCTTCTTCGAAATACGGGTTCTGATTACCCCTGTGGTATCTTCAAACTCTTCTTATCATCCTCGCTTTGTGTGCGCTAGACCGTAGATCCGAGTGCCGATCGGGTCAAGCCAAAGATATACAGGATTGGCATTAGCTGAACACACATTATTAAGGAGTAAGAGCGAAGACATATTACCTCAGAATCAAGATAATATGTCTGAGTGGAGCGACATGTAGACCCGCAAACCGCTTTTAGAGTGAGCAAGTACAATAGATGTCTAACTAAACATTTTGGTCGAGCGGATTTCATCATCATCCTATCGAATTGTAATTCTGTTCTCGTCGCGATAGCTGTGAAAATTACTTACTTGGAACAGAACAACAATCACGCACTAAGACTAGTTTAACCCCGCCACTATTTATTGAAGTGACTGTACTAAGTGTGCGTTTATGTATTCACGTGCTAAGTGTGTCGATTTCGCCTCTTTCTTTGATTTTTCTATTAGATATTAGAACTATGTGTGGTAAATGTTTGTTTTCCATTTTATAACTTCTATTTTTAGATACAGATAAATGTCCCTGTAGCTGTGAATACAAACAACACATAGAATACTGGATGACACAGAACGGCACTAATTATACAATGGACGAGTTACGTATCATTCTAGAACCTCGTTTATCCTCCATTAAGGAAGATCTGAAAGTCGATAGGAAATGTTTAGCATCATTTAAAAATACACTAAATAGTGCCCCGGATGATAGATCGTCATCAAAATCTTTAGGAATTGTTGGTATTACTGTTTTGGTGTCTATATTTGTAATTATTGTTGCCATGGATATATCAACTTTAAAACAATGTAAAACATTAAGACGAACTTCTAAACAATCAACATCTATAGGACAATCAATATAAGTTTACACTTACCTGGAGACTTTTTGAAGTACATCTGTGGTGTAATGGTTAGACTGTTTGCTTCGTGTTCTGCAGATCATGGGTTCGAGCCCCGGTCGTGCCAACGCAATGACTATGCAATTGGTATTTGTTGATTCACCGCTATGCATACAGCATGAAGATTTGGTTTGGTTGTTTGTGGTATTTAATGCCACTTTCAACAATATTTCAGTTATATCGTGGCGGTAAGTTTTATTGGTAGGTGAAACAGGAGAAAACCACCGACCTGTCGCAAGTCACTGACAAACATTATCACATAATATTGTATCGAGTACACCTCACCATAAGCGGGATTCCAACTCACAACTTTAGTGGTGACTGATTGCACAGGTAGTTGTAAATCCAACTACCATACGATCACGACCAGGACGGCCAGGAGTAAGAACAAAGACTGATCGGCTCGGAATCAAGGAAGTTGATTTTGTCTCTTTCTACGATTATTTTTTTTGAATTTAGAATTTTATCATTCAATTATTCAGGGGCCGTCGTGGAGGTGATCAGGGGCGGAAACAGGGGGCGCACCCGGCGCGCTCCCCCCCCCCCTAAAATTGGAAAATATATGATTTTTTGGCGTAAAATCGTGATTTTTCACACGAAATACCCCAAAATTTTTCGCGCCTCCCTCCGCTCGGCGCAATTTTTTTAAGTGCGCCCCCCTAACTTGAAATCCTGGATTCGCCCCTGGTGATCTTATGTTAGTTAGATTTACAACTACCTATGCAATCAGTGTCTATCACCACTGATGTTGTGAGTTCGAATCTCGATCAGGGCGAGGTGTACAACATTATGTGATAAAAGTTTGTCAGTGATTTGCGACAGGTCGGTGGTTTTCTCAGGGTCCTCTGGTTTCCTCCACCAATAAAACTGACCGCCATGATATAACTGAAATATTGTTGATAGTGGCGTTAAACACCATCAAACAAACATACAATTATTTACCTTAAGATTTTATTTTTCCGAGGTCAATTTTAAATATCGCATTTCCAGAGAAGCAAATTAATTTCAGTGTTATGATTTGTTTTTAAATCTTTCATTGAAGGAAATGGTGCATAGATTGTAATCTATATTATAATTAATTTATGAATAAATTATGTTTTAAAACAAACTAATACCCTGTGTGAAAGTGAATAAAAAATTAGGTCACGGTGATTAAGATGACTTTCAACAATATTTCAGTTATATTGTGGTGGTCAGGTTATATTGTGGTGGTCAGGTTATATTGTGGTGGTCAGGTTATATTGTGTTGGTCAGGTTATATTGTGGTGGTCAGGTTATATTCATGTTATACTCAGTACGATCAAACCAAAGACTACAAAATTGGTTTTTACTGATTCCCTACTAAGCGAAACAGCAAAGACTGGTTGCCTCTGAATCAGAATAATGTGTCCGAGTGGAGCTACATAGCTATATTTATATACATATGGACTGTTGTTTCAGTGAGCTACCAGTATAACAATCTAACTAAGGTGTTGGTATTGAGCAAAGCGAACACGGAGACGGATTAGTATAAGCTTAGCTTGTTTCCGAATCCTGTCATGTTAAAACAAAATGTGTGCGTATTGTAACATTATACCAGTTTATCATGAATAAATATGTTTATACCAAAGCGGACAACATTATCATTTCTTCGAAATATAACTGTTCTAGCAAATGATACAGCTGAACAATTGTCCACTTGGTGTTAAACAACAATCACTCACTCAAATACGTTGCACAATGAGTGGAATAAAACTGTTTATTTTCTAGACAATCTGTTGATAGATCTAACAAGTCCAACTAACTATCAGTATCTTGTGTGGATCTTGAACAAGAGTCCAAAGAGGCAATTGCCATGTGGGTTCTTGTTCAGATCTATACACAGTCCTCCTTTTTATGCCTGTATGTCTTAGCTTATTTTAGTTTGTAACTTTGCATGTGACTTGTGTTGTTTTATTGTTAATGTATATTCGGTAAAAAGCTCCATAGAGCTTATGTTGTACTGTTTTATTATGTGCCGAATCAAAATAAAGTTTTCTTATCTTATTCTTATCTTAAGTACCAGTATATTTCATTTCATATCATATTACTACTATATATACTTCTGATTATTCCAGGAACTCGTCATGCGCACTAAATAAAATATCTACGATTTTATTACTATCACGTGGTCGATATCTCCGCTGGTCGACTATTAGTCCCCGACGGTATCATCCGCCCAGTACTGGTATTCAGTGCTTCAGCACTGACATGCTATATTGATATTTTTAGTATTGAAATTTACAGTTCATAAATAATGTAATGGGTTCTCCTCCCTCAGACATAGGTGGCCTTGTTCTGTTGGTTTTATTGCTCCCAAAGCTAAAATTATTTGGCTTGCCAGTCTTTTGATTTTGAGCATACACGATGAAGGTTATTCCATATCTATGTTTTTATTAAATTTAATATTTAATTCCAACAAATTGATGATCTATTTATTCTGGTCTCGCAAGAAGATCATTCCTTTCTTTAGATGTTAATGACAAATTGATATTAAATCTGTTAGAAGTATCACTTATATAAAAACAAAATGATGAGCAATGGTCTTTAACCAACAGATTATACCTCCTTAGTTAATTCAGTTAACTACGAGCATTCACTGAACCTGTCATTGTACTGTCCATGTTTATGTTGTCATTATTTTTCTGATGGTATGTGGTCTTTGTGATGGTACATGGTCTTTGTGATGGTATGTGGTCTTTCTGATGGTATGTGGTCTTTGTGATGGTATGTGGTCTTTCTGATGGTATGTGGTCTTTGTGATGGTATGTGGTCTTTCTGATGGTATGGGGTCTTTGTGATGGTATGTGGTCTTTGTGATGGTATGTGGTCTTTGTGATGGTATGTGGTCTTTCTGATGGTATGTGGTCTTTGTGATGGTATATGGTCTTTCTGATGGTATGTGGTCTTTGTGATGGTATGTGGTCTTTGTGATGGTATGTGGTCTTTCTGATGGTATGTGGTCTTTGTGATGGTATGTGGTCTTTGTGATGGTATGTGGTCTTTGTGATGGTACATGGTCTTTGTAATGGTATGTGGTCTTTCTGATGGTATGTGGTCTTTGTGATGGTATGTGGTCTTTCTGATGGTATGTGGTCTTTCTGGTGATGTGTGGCCTTTGTGATGGTATGTGGCCTTTGTGATGGTATGTGGCCTTTGTGATGGTATGTGGCCTTTGTGATGGTATGTGGTCTTTGTGATGGTATGTGGCCTTTGTGATGGCATATGGTCTTTGTGATGGTATGTGGTCTTTGTGATGGTATGTGGTCTTTCTGATGGTATGTGGTTTTTGTGATGGCATATGGTCTTTGTGATGGTATGTGGTCTTTGTGATGGTATGTGGTCTTTGTGATGGTATGTGGTCTTTGTGATGGTATGTTGTCTTTGTGATGGTATGTGGCCTTTGTGATGGCATATGGTCTTTGTGATGGTATGTGGTCTTTGTGATGGTATATGGTCTTTCTGGTGGTATGTGGTCTTTGTGATGGTATGTGGTCTTTGTGATGGTATGTGGTCTTTGTGATGGTATGTGGCCTTTGTGATGGCATATGGTCTTTGTGGTGGTATGTGGTCTTTGTGATGGTATGTGGTCTTTGTGATGGTATGTGGTCTTTCTGATGGTATGTGGTCTTTCTGATGGTATGTGGTCTTTCTGATGGTATGTGGTCTTTGTGATGGTATGTGGTCTTTGTGATGGTATGTGGTCTTTCTGGTGGTATGTGGTCTTTGTGATGGCATATGGTCTTTGTGATGGTATGTGGTCTTTCTGATGGTATGTGGTCTTTCTGATGGTATGTGGTCTTTCTGATGGTATGTGGTCTTTATGATGGTATGTGGTCTTTGTGATGGTATGTGGTCTTTCTGATGGCATGTGGTCTTTCTGATGGCATGTGGTCTTTCTGATGGCATGTGGTCTTTCTGATGGTATGTGGTCTTTGTGATGGTATGTGGTCTTTCTGATGGTATGTGGTCTTTGTGATGGCATATGGTCTTTCTGATGGTATGTGGTCTTTCTGATGGTATGTGGTCTTTGTGATGGTATGTGGTCTTTGTGATGGTATGTGGTCTTTGTGATGGTATGTGGTCTGTGTGATGGTATGTGGTCTGTGTGATGGTATGTGGTCTTTGTGATGGTATGTGGTCTTTGTGATGGTATGTGGTCTTTCTGGTGGTATGTGGTCTTTCTGATGGTATGTGGTCTTTCTGGTGGTATGTGGTCTTTGTGATGGCATATGGTCTTTGTGATGGTATGTGGTCTTTCTGATGGTATGTGGTCTTTGTGATGGTATGTGGTCTTTGTGATGGTATGTGGTCTTTGTGATGGTATGTGGTCTTTGTGATGGTATGTGGTCTTTGTGATGGTATGTGGTCTTTCTGATGGTATGTGGTCTTTGTGATGGCATATGGTCTTTCTGATGGTATGTGGTCTTTCTGATGGTATGTGGTCTTTGTGATGGCATATGGTCTTTCTGATGGTATGTGGTCTTTCTGATGGTATGTGGTCTTTGTGATGGTATGTGGTCTTTGTGATGTTATGTGTTCTTTGTTATGGTATGTGGTCTGTGTGAAGGTATGTGGTCTGTGTGATGGTATGTGGTCTTGCTGATGGTATGTGGTCTTTGTGATGGTATGTGGTCTTTCTGATGGTATGTGGTCTTTGTGATGGTATGTGGTCTTTGTGATGGTATGTAATCTTTCTGATGGTATGTGGTCTTTCTGATGGTATGTGGTCTTTGTGATGATATATGGTCTTTGTGATGGTATGTGGTCTTTCTGATGGTATGTGGTCTTTGTGATGGTATGTGGTCTTTGTGATGGTATGTTGTCTTTGTGATGGTATGTGGTCTTTGTGATGGTATGTGGTCTTTCTGACGGTATGTGGTCTTTGTGGTGGCATATGGTCTTTCTGATGGTATGTGGTCTTTGTGATGGTATGTGGTCTTTGTGATGGTATGTGGTCTTTCTGATGGTATGTGGTCTTTGTGATGGCATATGGTCTTTGTGATGGTATGTGGTCTTTGTGATGGTATGTGGTCATTCTGATGGTATGTGGTCTTTGTGAGGGTATGTGGTCTTTGTGGTGGTATGTGGTCTTTGTGATGGTATGTGGTCTTTGTGATGGCATATGGTCTTTGTGATGGTATGTGGTCTTTGTGATGGCATATGGTCTTTCTGATGGTATGTGGTCTTTCTGATGGTATGTGGTCTGTGTGATGGTATGTGGTCTTTGTGATGGTATGTGGTCTTTCTGATGGTATGTGGTCTTTGTGATGGTATGTAGTCTTTCTGATGGTATGTGGTCTTTGTGATGGTATGTGGTCTTTCTGATGGTATGGGGTCTTTGTGATGGTATGTGGTCTTTGTGATGGTATGTGGTCTTTGTGATGGTATGTGGTCTTTCTGATGGTATGTGGTCTTTGTGATGGTATATGGTCTTTCTGATGGTATGTGGTCTTTGTGATGGTATGTGGTCTTTGTGATGGTATGTGGTCTTTCTGATGGTATGTGGTCTTTGTGATGGTATGTGGTCTTTGTGATGGTATGTGGTCTTTGTGATGGTACATGGTCTTTGTAATGGTATGTGGTCTTTCTGATGGTATGTGGTCTTTGTGATGGTATGTGGTCTTTGTGATGGTATGTGGTCTTTGTGATGGCATATGGTCTTTGTGATGGTATGTGGTCTTTGTGATGGCATATGGTCTTTGTGATGGTATGTGGTCTTTGTGATGGTATGTGGTCTTTCTGATGGTATGTGGTCTTTCTGATGGTATGTGGTCTTTGTGATGGTATGTGGTCTTTCTGATGGTATGTGGTTTTTGTGATGGCATATGGTCTTTGTGATGGTATGTGGTCTTTGTGATGGTATGTGGTCTTTGTGATGGTATGTGGTCTTTGTGATGGTATGTTGTCTTTGTGATGGTATGTGGCCTTTGTGATGGCATATGGTCTTTGTGATGGTATGTGGTCTTTGTGATGGTATATGGTCTTTCTGGTGGTATGTGGTCTTTGTGATGGTATGTGGTCTTTGTGATGGTATGTGGTCTTTGTGATGGTATGTGGCCTTTGTGATGGCATATGGTCTTTGTGATGGTATGTGGTCTTTGTGATGGTATGTGGTCTTTGTGATGGTATGTGGTCTTTCTGATGGTATGTGGTCTTTCTGATGGTATGTGGTCTTTCTGATGGTATGTGGTCTTTGTGATGGTATGTGGTCTTTGTGATGGTATGTGGTCTTTCTGGTGGTATATGGTCTTTGTGATGGCATATGGTCTTTGTGATGGTATGTGGTCTTTCTGATGGTATGTGGTCTTTCTGATGGTATGTGGTCTTTCTGATGGTATGTGGTCTTTGTGATGGTATGTGGTCTTTGTGATGGTATGTGGTCTTTCTGATGGCATGTGGTCTTTCTGATGGCATGTGGTCTTTCTGATGGCATGTGGTCTTTCTGATGGTATGTGGTCTTTGTGATGGTATGTGGTCTTTGTGATGGTATGTGGTCTTTGTGATGGTATGTGGTCTTTGTGATGGTATGTGGTCTTTCTGATGGTATGTGGTCTTTGTGATGGCATATGGTCTTTCTGATGGTATGTGGTCTTTCTGATGGTATGTGGTCTTTGTGATGGTATGTGGTCTTTGTGATGGTATGTGGTCTTTGTGATGGTATGTGGTCTGTGTGATGGTATGTGGTCTGTGTGATGGTATGTGGTCTTTGTGATGGTATGTGGTCTTTGTGATGGTATGTGGTCTTTCTGGTGGTATGTGGTCTTTCTGATGGTATGTGGTCTTTCTGGTGGTATGTGGTCTTTGTGATGGCATATGGTCTTTGTGATGGTATGTGGTCTTTCTGATGGTATGTGGTCTTTGTGATGGTATGTGGTCTTTGTGATGGTATGTGGTCTTTGTGATGGTATGTGGTCTTTGTGATGGTATGTAGTCTTTGTGATGGTATGTGGTCTTTCTGATGGTATGTGGTCTTTGTGATGGTATGTGGTCTTTGTGATGGCATATGGTCTTTCTGATGGTATGTGGTCTTTCTGATGGTATGTGGTCTTTGTGATGGCATATGGTCTTTCTGATGGTATGTGGTCTTTCTGATGATATGTGGTCTTTGTGATGGTATGTGGTCTTTGTGATGTTATGTGTTCTTTGTTATGGTATGTGGTCTGTGTGAAGGTATGTGGTCTGTGTGATGGTATGTGGTCTTGCTGATGGTATGTGGTCTTTGTGATGGTATGTGGTCTTTCTGATGGTATGTGGTCTTTGTGATGGTATGTGGTCTTTGTGATGGTATGTAATCTTTCTGATGGTATGTGGTCTTTCTGATGGTATGTGGTCTTTGTGATGATATATGGTCTTTGTGATGGTATGTGGTCTTTCTGATGGTATGTGGTCTTTCTGATGGTATGTGGTCTTTGTGATGGTATGTTGTCTTTGTGATGGTATGTGGTCTTTGTGATGGTATGTGGTCTTTCTGACGGTATGTGGTCTTTGTGGTGGCATATGGTCTTTCTGATGGTATGTGGTCTTTGTGATGGTATGTGGTCTTTGTGATGGTATGTGGTCTTTCTGATGGTATGTGGTCTTTGTGATGGTATATGGTCTTTGTGATGGTATGTGGTCTTTGTGATGGTATGTGGTCATTCTGATGGTATGTGGTCTTTGTGAGGGTATGTGGTCTTTGTGGTGGTATGTGGTCTTTGTGATGGTATGTGGTCTTTGTGATGGCATATGGTCTTTGTGATGGTATGTGGTCTTTGTGATGGCATATGGTCTTTCTGATGGTATGTGGTCTTTCTGATGGTATGTGGTCTGTGTGATGGTATGTGGTCTTTGTGATGGTATGTGGTCTTTCTGATGGTATGTGGTCTTTGTGATGGTATGTGGTCTTTCTGATGGTATGTGGTCTTTGTGATGGTATGTGGTCTTTCTGATGGTATGGGGTCTTTGTGATGGTATGTGGTCTTTGTGATGGTATGTGGTCTTTGTGATGGTATGTGGTCTTTCTGATGGTATGTGGTCTTTGTGATGGTATATGGTCTTTCTGATGGTATGTGGTCTTTGTGATGGTATGTGGTCTTTGTGATGGTATGTGGTCTTTCTGATGGTATGTGGTCTTTGTGATGGTATGTGGTCTTTGTGATGGTATGTGGTCTTTGTGATGGTACATGGTCTTTGTAATGGTATGTGGTCTTTCTGATGGTATGTGGTCTTTGTGATGGTATGTGGTCTTTGTGATGGTATGTGGTCTTTGTGATGGCATATGGTCTTTGTGATGGTATGTGGTCTTTGTGATGGCATATGGTCTTTGTGATGGTATGTGGTCTTTGTGATGGTATGTGGTCTTTCTGATGGTATGTGGTCTTTCTGATGGTATGTGGTCTTTGTGATGGCATATGGTCTTTGTGATGGTATGTGGTCTTTGTGATGGTATGTGGTCTTTGTGACAGTATGTGGTCTTTGTGATGGTATGTGGTCTTTGTGATGGTATGTGGTCTTTGTGATGGCATATGGTCTTTGTGATGGTATGTGGTCTTTGTGATGGTATGTGGTCTTTCTGATGGTATGTGGTCTTTGTGATGGTATGTGGTCTTTCTGGTGGTATGTGGTCTTTCTGATGGTATGTGGTCTTTCTGGTGGTATGTGGCCTTTCTGATGGTATGTGGCCTTTGTGATGGCATATGGTCTTTGTGATGGTATGTGGTCTTTGTGATGGTATGTGGTCTTTCTGATGGTATGTGGTTTTTGTGATGGCATATGGTCTTTGTGATGGTATGTGGTCTTTGTGATGGTATGTGGTCTTTGTGATGGTATGTGGTCTTTGTGATGGTATGTGGCCTTTGTGATGGCATATGGTCTTTGTGATGGTATGTGGTCTTTGTGATGGTATATGGTCTTTCTGGTGGTATGTGGTCTTTGTGATGGTATGTGGTCTTTGTGATGGTATGTGGTCTTTGTGATGGTATGTGGCCTTTGTGATGGCATATGGTCTTTGCGATGGTATGTGGTCTTTGTGATGGTATGTGGTCTTTGTGATGGTATGTGGTCTTTCTGATGGTATGTGGTTTTTGTGATGGCATATGGTCTTTGTGATGGTATGTGGTCTTTGTGATGGTATGTGGTCTTTGTGATGGTATGTGGTCTTTGTGATGGTATGTGGTCTTTGTGATGGCATATGGTCTTTCTGATGGTATGTGGTCTTTCTGATGGTATGTGGTCTTTGTGATGGCATATGGTCTTTCTGATGGTATGTGGTCTTTCTGATGGTATGTGGTCTTTGTGATGGTATGTGGTCTCTGTGATGTTATGTGTTCTTTGTTATGGTATGTGGTCTGTGTGAAGGTATGTGGTCTGTGTGATGGTATGTGGTCTTGCTGATGGTATGTGGTCTTTGTGATGGTATGTGGTCTTTGTGATGGTATGTGGTCTTTGTGATGGTATGTAATCTTTCTGATGGTATGTGGTCTTTCTGATGGTATGTGGTCTTTGTGATGATATATGGTCTTTGTGATGGTATGTGGTCTTTCTGATGGTATGTGGTCTTTCTGATGGTATGTGGTCTTTGTGATGGTATGTTGTCTTTGTGATGGTATGTGGTCTTTGTGATGGTATGTGGTCTTTCTGATGGTATGTGGTCTTTGTGATGGTATGTGGTCTTTCTGATGGTATGTGGTCTTTGTGATGGTATGTGGTCTTTCTGATGGTATGGGGTCTTTGTGATGGTATGTGGTCTTTGTGATGGTATGTGGTCTTTGTGATGGTATGTGGTCTTTCTGATGGTATGTGGTCTTTGTGATGGTATATAGTCTTTCTGATGGTATGTGGTCTTTGTGATGGTATGTGGTCTTTGTGATGGTATGTGGTCTTTCTGATGGTATGTGGTCTTTGTGATGGTATGTGGTCTTTGTGATGGTATGTGGTCTTTGTGATGGTACATGGTCTTTGTAATGGTATGTGGTCTTTCTGATGGTATGTGGTCTTTGTGATGGTATGTGGTCTTTGTGATGGTATGTGGTCTTTGTGATGGCATATGGTCTTTGTGATGGTATGTGGTCTTTGTGATGGCATATGGTCTTTGTGATGGTATGTGGTCTTTGTGATGGTATGTGGTCTTTCTGATGGTATGTGGTCTTTCTGATGGTATGTGGTCTTTGTGATGGTATGTGGTCTTTCTGATGGTATGTGGTTTTTGTGATGGCATATGGTCTTTGTGATGGTATGTGGTCTTTGTGATGGTATGTGGTCTTTGTGATGGTATGTGGTCTTTGTGATGGTATGTTGTCTTTGTGATGGTATGTGGCCTTTGTGATGGCATATGGTCTTTGTGATGGTATGTGGTCTTTGTGATGGTATATGGTCTTTCTGGTGGTATGTGGTCTTTGTGATGGTATGTGGTCTTTGTGATGGTATGTGGTCTTTGTGATGGTATGTGGCCTTTGTGATGGCATATGGTCTTTGTGATGGTATGTGGTCTTTGTGATGGTATGTGGTCTTTGTGATGATATGTGGTCTTTCTGATGGTATGTGGTCTTTGTGATGGCATATGGTCTTTCTGATGGTATGTGGTCTTTCTGATGGTATGTGGTCTTTGTGATGGCATATGGTCTTTCTGATGGTATGTGGTCTTTCTGATGGTATGTGGTCTTTGTGATGGTATGTGGTCTTTGTGATGTTATGTGTTCTTTGTTATGGTATGTGGTCTGTGTGAAGGTATGTGGTCTGTGTGATGGTATGTGGTCTTGCTGATGGTATGTGGTCTTTGTGATGGTATGTGGTCTTTCTGATGGTATGTGGTCTTTGTGATGGTATGTGGTCTTTGTGATGGTATGTAATCTTTCTGATGGTATGTGGTCTTTCTGATGGTATGTGGTCTTTGTGATGATATATGGTCTTTGTGATGGTATGTGGTCTTTCTGATGGTATGTGGTCTTTCTGATGGTATGTGGTCTTTGTGATGGTATGTTGTCTTTGTGATGGTATGTGGTCTTTGTGATGGTATGTGGTCTTTCTGACGGTATGTGGTCTTTGTGGTGGCATATGGTCTTTCTGATGGTATGTGGTCTTTGTGATGGTATGTGGTCTTTGTGATGGTATGTGGTCTTTCTGATGGTATGTGGTCTTTGTGATGGCATATGGTCTTTGTGATGGTATGTGGTCTTTGTGATGGTATGTGGTCATTCTGATGGTATGTGGTCTTTGTGAGGGTATGTGGTCTTTGTGGTGGTATGTGGTCTTTGTGATGGTATGTGGTCTTTGTGATGGCATATGGTCTTTGTGATGGTATGTGGTCTTTGTGATGGCATATGGTCTTTCTGATGGTATGTGGTCTTTCTGATGGTATGTGGTCTGTGTGATGGTATGTGGTCTTTGTGATGGTATGTGGTCTTTCTGATGGTATGTGGTCTTTGTGATGGTATGTGGTCTTTCTGATGGTATGTGGTCTTTGTGATGGTATGTGGTCTTTCTGATGGTATGGGGTCTTTGTGATGGTATGTGGTCTTTGTGATGGTATGTGGTCTTTGTGATGGTATGTGGTCTTTCTGATGGTATGTGGTCTTTGTGATGGTATATGGTCTTTCTGATGGTATGTGGTCTTTGTGATGGTATGTGGTCTTTGTGATGGTATGTGGTCTTTCTGATGGTATGTGGTCTTTGTGATGGTATGTGGTCTTTGTGATGGTATGTGGTCTTTGTGATGGTACATGGTCTTTGTAATGGTATGTGGTCTTTCTGATGGTATGTGGTCTTTGTGATGGTATGTGGTCTTTGTGATGGTATGTGGTCTTTGTGATGGCATATGGTCTTTGTGATGGTATGTGGTCTTTGTGATGGCATATGGTCTTTGTGATGGTATGTGGTCTTTGTGATGGTATGTGGTCTTTCTGATGGTATGTGGTCTTTCTGATGGTATGTGGTCTTTGTGATGGCATATGGTCTTTGTGATGGTATGTGGTCTTTGTGATGGTATGTGGTCTTTGTGACAGTATGTGGTCTTTGTGATGGTATGTGGTCTTTGTGATGGTATGTGGTCTTTGTGATGGCATATGGTCTTTGTGATGGTATGTGGTCTTTGTGATGGTATGTGGTCTTTCTGATGGTATGTGGTCTTTGTGATGGTATGTGGTCTTTCTGGTGGTATGTGGTCTTTCTGATGGTATGTGGTCTTTCTGGTGGTATGTGGCCTTTGTGATGGTATGTGGCCTTTGTGATGGTATGTGGCCTTTGTGATGGTATGTGGCCTTTGTGATGGTATGTGGTCTTTGTGATGGTATGTGGCCTTTGTGATGGCATATGGTCTTTGTGATGGTATGTGGTCTTTGTGATGGTATGTGGTCTTTCTGATGGTATGTGGTTTTTGTGATGGCATATGGTCTTTGTGATGGTATGTGGTCTTTGTGATGGTATGTGGTCTTTGTGATGGTATGTGGTCTTTGTGATGGTATGTGGTCTTTGTGATGGTATGTGGCCTTTGTGATGGCATATGGTCTTTGTGATGGTATGTGGTCTTTGTGATGGTATATGGTCTTTCTGGTGGTATGTGGTCTTTGTGATGGTATGTGGTCTTTGTGATGGTATGTGGTCTTTGTGATGGTATGTGGCCTTTGTGATGGCATATGGTCTTTGCGATGGTATGTGGTCTTTGTGATGGTATGTGGTCTTTGTGATGGTATGTGGTCTTTCTGATGGTATGTGGTTTTTGTGATGGCATATGGTCTTTGTGATGGTATGTGGTCTTTGTGATGGTATGTGGTCTTTGTGATGGTATGTGGTCTTTGTGATGGTATGTGGTCTTTGTGATGGTATGTGGTCTTTGTGATGGCATATGGTCTTTCTGATGGTATGTGGTCTTTCTGATGGTATGTGGTCTTTGTGATGGCATATGGTCTTTCTGATGGTATGTGGTCTTTCTGATGGTATGTTGTCTTTGTGATGGTATGTGGTCTTTGTGATGTTATGTGTTCTTTGTTATGGTATGTGGTCTGTGTGAAGGTATGTGGTCTGTGTGATGGTATGTGGTCTTGCTGATGGTATGTGGTCTTTGTGATGGTATGTGGTCTTTGTGATGGTATGTGGTCTTTGTGATGGTATGTGGTCTTTGTGATGGTATGTAATCTTTCTGATGGTATGTGGTCTTTCTGATGGTATGTGGTCTTTGTGATGATATATGGTCTTTGTGATGGTATGTGGTCTTTCTGATGGTATGTGGTCTTTCTGATGGTATGTGGTCTTTGTGATGGTATGTTGTCTTTGTGATGGTATGTGGTCTTTGTGATGGTATGTGGTCTTTCTGACGGTATGTGGTCTTTGTGGTGGCATATGGTCTTTCTGATGGTATGTGGTCTTTGTGATGGTATGTGGTCTTTGTGATGGTATGTGGTCTTTCTGATGGTATGTGGTCTTTGTGATGGCATATGGTCTTTGTGATGGTATGTGGTCTTTGTGATGGTATGTGGTCATTCTGATGGTATGTGGTCTTTGTGAGGGTATGTGGTCTTTGTGGTGGTATGTGGTCTTTGTGATGGTATGTGGTCTTTGTGATGGCATATGGTCTTTGTGATGGTATGTGGTCTTTGTGATGGCATATGGTCTTTCTGATAGTATGTGGTCTTTCTGATGGTATGTGGTCTGTGTGATGGTATGTGGTCTTTGTGATGGTATGTGGTCTTTCTGATGGTATGTGGTCTTTGTGATGGTATGTGGTCTTTCTGATGGTATGTGGTCTTTGTGATGGTATGTGGTCTTTCTGATGGTATGGGGTCTTTGTGATGGTATGTGGTCTTTGTGATGGTATGTGGTCTTTGTGATGGTATGTGGTCTTTCTGATGGTATGTGGTCTTTGTGATGGTATATGGTCTTTCTGATGGTATGTGGTCTTTGTGATGGTATGTGGTCTTTGTGATGGTATGTGGTCTTTCTGATGGTATGTGGTCTTTGTGATGGTATGTGGTCTTTGTGATGGTATGTGGTCTTTGTGATGGTATATGGTCTTTGTAATGGTATGTGGTCTTTCTGATGGTATGTGGTCTTTGTGATGGTATGTGGTCTTTGTGATGGTATGTGGTCTTTGTTATGGCATATGGTCTTTGTGATGGTATGTGGTCTTTGTGATGGCATATGGTCTTTGTGATGGTATGTGGTCTTTGTGATGGTATGTGGTCTTTCTGATGGTATGTGGTCTTTCTGATGGTATGTGGTCTTTGTGATGGCATATGGTCTTTGTGATGGTATGTGGTCTTTGTGATGGTATGTGGTCTTTGTGACAGTATGTGGTCTTTGTGATGGTATGTGGTCTTTGTGATGGTATGTGGCCTTTGTGATGGCATATGGTCTTTGTGATGGTATGTGGTCTTTGTGATGGTATGTGGTCTTTCTGATGGTATGTGGTCTTTGTGATGGTATGTGGTCTTTCTGGTGGTATGTGGTCTTTCTGATGGTATGTGGTCTTTATGGTGGTATGTGGCCTTTGTGATGGTATGTGGCCTTTGTGATGGTATGTGGCCTTTGTGATGGTATGTGGCCTTTGTGATGGTATGTGGTCTTTGTGATGGTATGTGGTCTTTGTGATGGTATGTGGTCTTTCTGATGGTATGTGGTTTTTGTGATGGCATATGGTCTTTGTGGTGGTATGTGGTCTTTGTGATGGTATGTGGTCTTTGTGATGGTATGTGGTCTTTGTGATGGTATGTTGTCTTTGTGATGGTATGTGGCCTTTGTGATGGCATATGGTCTTTGTGATAGTATGTGGTCTTTGTGATGGTATATGGTCTTTCTGGTGGTATGTGGTCTTTGTGATGGTATGTGGTCTTTGTGATGGTATGTGGTCTTTGTGATGGTATGTGGCCTTTGTGATGGCATATGGTCTTTGCGATGGTATGTGGTCTTTGTGATGGTATGTGGTCTTTGTGATGGTATGTGGTCTTTGTGATGGTATGTGGTCTTTGTGATGGTATGTGGTCTTTGTGATGGTATGTGGTCTTTGTGATGGTATGTGGTCTTTCTGATGGTATGTGGTCTTTGTGATGGCATATGGTCTTTCTGATGGTATGTGGTCTTTCTGATGGTATGTGGTCTTTGTGATGGCATATGGTCTTTCTGATGGTATGTGGTCTTTCTGATGGTATGTGGTCTTTGTGATGGTATGTGGTCTTTGTGATGTTATGTGTTCTTTGCTATGGTATGAGGTCTGTGTGAAGGTATGTGGTCTGTGTGATGGTATGTGGTCTTGCTGATGGTATGTGGTCTTTGTGATGGTATGTGGTCTTTCTGATGGTATGTGGTCTTTGTGATGGTATGTGGTCTTTGTGATGGTATGTAATCTTTCTGATGGTATGTGGTCTTTCTGATGGTATGTGGTCTTTGTGATGATATATGGTCTTTGTGATGGTATGTGGTCTTTCTGATGGTATGTGGTCTTTCTGATGGTATGTGGTCTTTGTGATGGTATGTTGTCTTTGTGATGGTATGTGGTCTTTGTGATGGTATGTGGTCTTTCTGACGGTATGTGGTCTTTGTGGTGGCATATGGTCTTTCTGATGGTATGTGGTCTTTGTGATGGTATGTGGTCTTTGTGATGGTATGTGGTCTTTCTGATGGTATGTGGTCTTTGTGATGGCATATGGTCTTTGTGATGGTATGTGGTCTTTGTGATGGTATGTGGTCATTCTGATGGTATGTGGTCTTTGTGAGGGTATGTGGTCTTTGTGGTGGTATGTGGTCTTTGTGATGGTATGTGGTCTTTGTGATGGCATATGGTCTTTGTGATGGTATGTGGTCTTTGTGATGGCATATGGTCTTTCTGATGGTATGTGGTCTTTCTGATGGTATGTGGTCTGTGTGATGGTATGTGGTCTTTGTGATGGTATGTGGTCTTTCTGATGGTATGTGGTCTTTGTGATGGTATGTGGTCTTTCTGATGGTATGTGGTCTTTGTGATGGTATGTGGTCTTTCTGATGGTATGGGGTCTTTGTGATGGTATGTGGTCTTTGTGATGGTATGTGGTCTTTGTGATGGTATGTGGTCTTTCTGATGGTATGTGGTCTTTGTGATGGTATATGGTATTTCTGATGGTATGTGGTCTTTGTGATGGTATGTGGTCTTTGTGATGGTATGTGGTCTTTCTGATGGTATGTGGTCTTTGTGATGGTATGTGGTCTTTGTGATGGTATGTGGTCTTTGTGATGGTACATGGTCTTTGTAATGGTATGTGGTCTTTCTGATGGTATGTGGTCTTTGTGATGGTATGTGGTCTTTGTGATGGTATGTGGTCTTTGTGATGGCATATGGTCTTTGTGATGGTATGTGGTCTTTGTGATGGCATATGGTCTTTGTGATGGTATGTGGTCTTTGTGATGGTATGTGGTCTTTCTGATGGTATGTGGTCTTTCTGATGGTATGTGGTCTTTGTGATGGCATATGGTCTTTGTGATGGTATGTGGTCTTTGTGATGGTATGTGGTCTTTGTGATGGTATGTGGTCTTTGTGATGGCATATCGTCTTTGTGATGGTATGTGGTCTGTGTGATGGTATGTGGTCTTTGTGATGGTATGTGGTCTTTCTGATGGTATGTGGTCTTTCTGATGGTATGTGGTCTTTCTGGTGGTATGTGGCCTTTGTGATGGTATGTGGCCTTTGTGATGGTATGTGGCCTTTGTGATGGTATGTGGCCTTTGTGATGGTATGTGGTCTTTGTGATGGTATGTGGCCTTTGTGATGGCATATGGTCTTTGTGATGGTATGTGGTCTTTGTGATGGTATGTGGTCTTTCTGATGGTATGTGGTTTTTGTGATGGCATATGGTCTTTGTGATGGTATGTGGTCTTTGTGATGGTATGTGGTCTTTGTGATGGTATGTGGTCTTTGTGATGGTATGTTGTCTTTGTGATGGTATGTGGCCTTTGTGATGGCATATGGTCTTTGTGATGGTATGTGGTCTTTGTGATGGTATGTG
This sequence comes from Bathymodiolus brooksi, assembly GCA_963680875.1. Lineage (NCBI taxonomy): Eukaryota > Metazoa > Mollusca > Bivalvia > Mytilida > Modiolidae > Bathymodiolus > Bathymodiolus brooksi. The sequence goes on along the minus strand of OY804589.1, from coordinate 54,293,522 downwards.
GTCTTTCTGGTGGTATGTGGTCTTTGTGATGGTATGTGGTCTTTGTGATGGTATGTGGTCTTTGTGATGGTATGTGGCCTTTGTGATGGCATATGGTCTTTGCAATGGTATGTGGTCTTTGTGATGGTATGTGGTCTTTGTGATGGTATGTGGTCTTTCTGATGGTATGTGGTTTTTGTGATGGCATATGGTCTTTGTGATGGTATGTGGTCTTTGTGATGGTATGTGGTCTTTGTGATGGTATGTGGTCTTTGTGATGGTATGTGGTCTTTCTGATGGTATGTGGTCTTTGTGATGGCATATGGTCTTTCTGATGGTATATGGTCTTTCTGATGGTATGTGGTCTTTGTGATGGCATATGGTCTTTCTGATGGTATGTGGTCTTTCTGATGGTATGTGGTCTTTGTGATGGTATGTGGTCTTTGTGATGTTATGTGTTCTTTGTTATGGTATGTGGTCTGTGTGAAGGTATGTGGTCTGTGTGATGGTATGTGGTCTTGCTGATGGTATGTGGTCTTTGTGATGGTATGTGGTCTTTCTGATGGTATGTGGTCTTTGTGATGGTATGTGGTCTTTGTGATGGTATGTAATCTTTCTGATGGTATGTGGTCTTTCTGATGGTATGTGGTCTTTGTGATGATATATGGTCTTTGTGATGGTATGTGGTCTTTCTGATGGTATGTGGTCTTTCTGATGGTATGTGGTCTTTGTGATGGTATGTTGTCTTTGTGATGGTATGTGGTCTTTGTGATGGTATGTGGTCTTTCTGACGGTATGTAGTCTTTGTGGTGGCATATGGTTTTTCTGATGGTATGTGGTCTTTGTGATGGTATGTGGTCTTTGTGATGGTATGTGGTCTTTCTGATGGTATGTGGTCTTTGTGATGGCATATGGTCTTTGTGATGGTATGTGGTCTTTGTGATGGTATGTGGTCATTCTGATGGTATGTGGTCTTTGTGAGGGTATGTGGTCTTTGTGGTGGTATGTGGTCTTTGTGATGGTATGTGGTCTTTGTGATGGCATATGGTCTTTGTGATGGTATGTGGTCTTTGTGATGGCATATGGTCTTTCTGATGGTATGTGGTCTTTCTGATGGTATGTGGTCTGTGTGATGGTATGTGGTCTTTGTGATGGTATGTGATCTTTCTGATGGTATGTGGTCTTTGTGACAGTATGTGGTCTTTGTGATGGTATGTGGTCTTTGTGATGGTATGTGGCCTTTGTGATGGCATATGGTCTTTGTGATGGTATGTGGTCTTTGTGATGGTATGTGGTCTTTCTGATGGTATGTGGTCTTTGTGATGGTATGTGGTCTTTCTGGTGGTATGTGGTCTTTCTGATGGTATGTGGTCTTTCTGGTGGTATGTGGCCTTTGGGATGGTATGTGGCCTTTGTGATGGTATGTGGCCTTTGTGATGGTATGTGGCCTTTGTGATGGTATGTGGTCTTTGTGATGGTATGTGGCCTTTGTGATGGCATATGGTCTTTGTGATGGTATGTGGTCTTTGTGATGGTATGTGGTCTTTCTGATGGTATGTGGTTTTTGTGATGGCATATGGTCTTTGTGATGGTATGTTGTCTTTGTGATGGTATGTGGCCTTTGTGATGGCATATGGTCTTTGTGATGGTATGTGGTCTTTGTGATGGTATATGGTCTTTCTGGTGGTATGTGGTCTTTGTGATGGTATGTGGTCTTTGTGATGGTATGTGGTCTTTGTGATGGTATGTGGCCTTTGTGGTGGCATATGGTCTTTGCGATGGTATGTGGTCTTTGTGATGGTATGTGGTCTTTGTGATGGTATGTGGTCTTTCTGATGGTATGTGGTTTTTGTGATGGCATATGGTCTTTGTGATGGTATGTGGTCTTTGTGATGGTATGTGGTCTTTGTGATGGTATGTGGTCTTTGTGATGGTATGTGGTCTTTCTGATGGTATGTGGTCTTTGTGATGGCATATGGTCTTTCTGATGGTATGTGGTCTTTCTGATGGTATGTGGTCTTTGTGATGGCATATGGTCTTTCTGATGGTATGTGGTCTTTCTGATGGTATGTGGTCTTTGTGATGGTATGTGGTCTTTGTGATGTTATGTGTTCTTTGTTATGGTATGTGGTCTGTGTGAAGGTATGTGGTCTGTGTGATGGTATGTGGTCTTGCTGATGGTATGTGGTCTTTGTGATGGTATGTGGTCTTTCTGATGGTATGTGGTCTTTGTGATGGTATGTGGTCTTTGTGATGGCATATGGTCTTTGTGATGGTATGTGGTCTTTGTGATGGCATATGGTCTTTGTGATGGTATGTGGTCTTTGTGATGGTATGTGGTCTTTCTGGTGGTATGTGGTCTTTGTGACAGTATGTGGTCTTTGTGATGGTATGTGGTCTTTGTGATGGTATGTGGCCTTTGTGATGGCATATGGTCTTTGTGATGGTATGTGGTCTTTGTGATGGTATGTGGTCTTTCTGATGGTATGTGGTCTTTGTGATGGTATGTGGTCTTTCTGGTGGTATGTGGTCTTTCTGATGGTATGTGGTCTTTCTGGTGGTATGTGGCCTTTGTGATGGTATGTGGCCTTTGTGATGGTATGTGGCCTTTGTGATGGTATGTGGCCTTTGTGATGGTATGTGGTCTTTGTGATGGTATGTGGCCTTTGTGATGGCATATGGTCTTTGTGATGGTATGTGGTCTTTGTGATGGTATGTGGTCTTTCTGATGGTATGTGGTTTTTGTGATGGCATATGGTCTTTGTGATGGTATGTTGTCTTTGTGATGGTATGTGGCCTTTGTGATGGCATATGGTCTTTGTGATGGTATGTGGTCTTTGTGATGGTATATGGTCTTTCTGGTGGTATGTGGTCTTTGTGATGGTATGTGGTCTTTGTGATGGTATGTGGTCTTTGTGATGGTATGTGGCCTTTGTGGTGGCATATGGTCTTTGCGATGGTATGTGGTCTTTGTGATGGTATGTGGTCTTTGTGATGGTATGTGGTCTTTCTGATGGTATGTGGTTTTTGTGATGGCATATGGTCTTTGTGATGGTATGTGGTCTTTGTGATGGTATGTGGTCTTTGTGATGGTATGTGGTCTTTGTGATGGTATGTGGTCTTTCTGATGGTATGTGGTCTTTGTGATGGCATATGGTCTTTCTGATGGTATGTGGTCTTTCTGATGGTATGTGGTCTTTGTGATGGCATATGGTCTTTCTGATGGTATGTGGTCTTTCTGATGGTATGTGGTCTTTGTGATGGCATATGGTCTTTCTGATGGTATGTGGTCTTTCTGATGGTATGTGGTCTTTGTGATGGTATGTGGTCTTTGTGATGTTATGTGTTCTTTGTTATGGTATGTGGTCTGTGTGAAGGTATGTGGTCTGTGTGATGGTATGTGGTCTTGCTGATGGTATGTGGTCTTTGTGATGGTATGTGGTCTTTCTGATGGTATGTGGTCTTTGTGATGGTATGTGGTCTTTGTGATGGTATGTAATCTTTCTGATGGTATGTGGTCTTTCTGATGGTATGTGGTCTTTGTGATGATATATGGTCTTTGTGATGGTATGTGGTCTTTCTGATGGTATGTGGTCTTTCTGATGGTATGTGGTCTTTGTGATGGTATGTTGTCTTTGTGATGGTATGTGGTCTTTGTGATGGTATGTGGTCTTTCTGACGGTATGTGGTCTTTGTGGTGGCATATGGTCTTTCTGATGGTATGTGGTCTTTGTGATGGTATGTGGTCTTTGTGATGGTATGTGGTCTTTCTGATGGTATGTGGTCTTTGTGATGGCATATGGTCTTTGTGATGGTATGTGGTCTTTGTGATGGTATGTGGTCATTCTGATGGTATGTGGTCTTTGTGAGGGTATGTGGTCTTTGTGGTGGTATGTGGTCTTTGTGATGGTATGTGGTCTTTGTGATGGCATATGGTCTTTGTGATGGTATGTGGTCTTTGTGATGGCATATGGTTTTTCTGATGGTATGTGGTCTTTCTGATGGTATTGGTCTGTGTGATGGTATGTGGTCTTTGTGATGGTATGTGGTCTTTCTGATGGTATGTGGTCTTTGTGACAGTATGTGGTCTTTGTGATGGTATGTGGTCTTTGTGATGGTATGTGGCCTTTGTGATGGCATATGGTCTTTGTGATGGTATGTGGTCTTTGTGATGGTATGTGGTCTTTCTGATGGTATGTGGTCTTTGTGATGGTATGTGGTCTTTCTGGTGGTATGTGGTCTTTCTGATGGTATGTGGTCTTTCTGGTGGTATGTGGCCTTTGGGATGGTATGTGGCCTTTGTGATGGTATGTGGCCTTTGTGATGGTATGTGGCCTTTGTGATGGTATGTGGTCTTTGTGATGGTATGTGGCCTTTGTGATGGCATATGGTCTTTGTGATGGTATGTGGTCTTTGTGATGGTATGTGGTCTTTCTGATGGTATGTGGTTTTTGTGATGGCATATGGTCTTTGTGATGGTATGTTGTCTTTGTGATGGTATGTGGCCTTTGTGATGGCATATGGTCTTTGTGATGGTATGTGGTCTTTGTGATGGTATATGGTCTTTCTGGTGGTATGTGGTCTTTGTGATGGTATGTGGTCTTTGTGATGGTATGTGGTCTTTGTGATGGTATGTGGCCTTTGTGGTGGCATATGGTCTTTGCGATGGTATGTGGTCTTTGTGATGGTATGTGGTCTTTGTGATGGTATGTGGTCTTTCTGATGGTATGTGGTTTTTGTGATGGCATATGGTCTTTGTGATGGTATGTGGTCTTTGTGATGGTATGTGGTCTTTGTGATGGTATGTGGTCTTTGTGATGGTATGTGGTCTTTCTGATGGTATGTGGTCTTTGTGATGGCATATGGTCTTTCTGATGGTATGTGGTCTTTCTGATGGTATGTGGTCTTTGTGATGGCATATGGTCTTTCTGATGGTATGTGGTCTTTCTGATGGTATGGGGTCTTTGTGATGGTATGTGGTCTTTGTGATGTTATGTGTTCTTTGTTATGGTATGTGGTCTGTGTGAAGGTATGTGGTCTGTGTGATGGTATGTGGTCTTGCTGATGGTATGTGGTCTTTGTGATGGTATGTGGTCTTTCTGATGGTATGTGGTCTTTGTGATGGTATGTGGTCTTTGTGATGGCATATGGTCTTTGTGATGGTATGTGGTCTTTGTGATGGCATATGGTCTTTGTGATGGTATGTGGTCTTTGTGATGGTATGTGGTCTTTCTGGTGGTATGTGGTCTTTGTGACAGTATGTGGTCTTTGTGATGGTATGTGGTCTTTGTGATGGTATGTGGCCTTTGTGATGGCATATGGTCTTTGTGATGGTATGTGGTCTTTGTGATGGTATGTGGTCTTTCTGATGGTATGTGGTCTTTGTGATGGTATGTGGTCTTTCTGGTGGTATGTGGTCTTTCTGATGGTATGTGGTCTTTCTGGTGGTATGTGGCCTTTGTGATGGTATGTGGCCTTTGTGATGGTATGTGGCCTTTGTGATGGTATGTGGCCTTTGTGATGGTATGTGGTCTTTGTGATGGTATGTGGCCTTTGTGATGGCATATGGTCTTTGTGATGGTATGTGGTCTTTGTGATGGTATGTGGTCTTTCTGATGGTATGTGGTTTTTGTGATGGCATATGGTCTTTGTGATGGTATGTTGTCTTTGTGATGGTATGTGGCCTTTGTGATGGCATATGGTCTTTGTGATGGTATGTGGTCTTTGTGATGGTATATGGTCTTTCTGGTGGTATGTGGTCTTTGTGATGGTATGTGGTCTTTGTGATGGTATGTGGTCTTTGTGATGGTATGTGGCCTTTGTGGTGGCATATGGTCTTTGCGATGGTATGTGGTCTTTGTGATGGTATGTGGTCTTTGTGATGGTATGTGGTCTTTCTGATGGTATGTGGTTTTTGTGATGGCATATGGTCTTTGTGATGGTATGTGGTCTTTGTGATGGTATGTGGTCTTTGTGATGGTATGTGGTCTTTGTGATGGTATGTGGTCTTTCTGATGGTATGTGGTCTTTGTGATGGCATATGGTCTTTCTGATGGTATGTGGTCTTTCTGATGGTATGTGGTCTTTGTGATGGCATATGGTCTTTCTGATGGTATGTGGTCTTTCTGATGGTATGTGGTCTTTGTGATGGTATGTGGTCTTTGTGATGTTATGTGTTCTTTGTTATGGTATGTGGTCTGTGTGAAGGTATGTGGTCTGTGTGATGGTATGTGGTCTTGCTGATGGTATGTGGTCTTTGTGATGGTATGTGGTCTTTCTGATGGTATGTGGTCTTTGTGATGGTATGTGGTCTTTGTGATGGTATGTAATCTTTCTGATGGTATGTGGTCTTTGTGATGGTATGTGGTCTTTGTGATGATATATGGTCTTTGTGATGGTATGTGGTCTTTCTGATGGTATGTGGTCTTTCTGATGGTATGTGGTCTTTGTGATGGTATGTTGTCTTTGTGATGGTATGTGGTCTTTGTGATGGTATGTGGTCTTTCTGACGGTATGTGGTCTTTGTGGTGGCATATGGTCTTTCTGATGGTATGTGGTCTTTGTGATGGTATGTGGTCTTTGTGATGGTATGTGGTCTTTCTGATGGTATGTGGTCTTTGTGATGGCATATGGTCTTTGTGATGGTATGTGGTCTTTGTGATGGTATGTGGTCATTCTGATGGTATGTGGTCTTTGTGAGGGTATGTGGTCTTTGTGGTGGTATGTGGTCTTTGTGATGGCATATGGTCTTTGTGATGGTATGTGGTCTTTGTGATGGCATATGGTCTTTCTGATGGTATGTGGTCTTTCTGATGGTATGTGGTCTGTGTGATGGTATGTGGTCTTTGTGATGGTATGTGGTCTTTCTGATGGTATGTGGTCTTTGTGATGGTATGTGTTCTTTCTGATGGTATGTGGTCTTTGTGATGGTATGTGGTCTTTCTGATGGTATGGGGTCTTTGTGATGGTATGTGGTCTTTGTGATGGTATGTGGTCTTTGTGATGGTATGTGGTCTTTCTGATGGTATGTGGTCTTTGTGATGGTATATGGTCTTTCTGATGGTATGTGGTCTTTGTGAAGGTATGTGGTCTTTGTGATGGTATGTGGTCTTTCTGATGGTATGTGGTCTTTGTGATGGTATGTGGTCTTTGTGATGGCATATGGTCTTTGTGATGGTATGTGGTCTTTGTGATGGCATATGGTCTTTGTGATGGTATGTGGTCTTTGTGATGGTATGTGGTCTTTCTGGTGGTATGTGGTCTTTGTGACAGTATGTGGTCTGTGTGATGGTATGTGGTCTTGCTGATGGTATGTGGTCTTTGTGATGGTATGTGGTCTTTCTGATGGTATGTGGTCTTTGTGATGGTATGTGGTCTTTGTGATGGCATATGGTCTTTGTGATGGTATGTGGTCTTTGTGATGGCATATGGTCTTTGTGATGGTATGTGGTCTTTGTGATGGTATGTGGTCTTTCTGGTGGTATGTGGTCTTTGTGACAGTATGTGGTCTTTGTGATGGTATGTGGTCTTTGTGATGGTATGTGGCCTTTGTGATGGCATATGGTCTTTGTGATGGTATGTGGTCTTTGTGATGGTATGTGGTCTTTCTGATGGTATGTGGTCTTTGTGATGGTATGTGGTCTTTCTGGTGGTATGTGGTCTTTCTGATGGTATGTGGTCTTTCTGGTGGTATGTGGCCTTTGTGATGGTATGTGGCCTTTGTGATGGTATGTGGCCTTTGTGATGGTATGTGGCCTTTGTGATGGTATGTGGTCTTTGTGATGGTATGTGGCCTTTGTGATGGCATATGGTCTTTGTGATGGTATGTGGTCTTTGTGATGGTATGTGGTCTTTCTGATGGTATGTGGTTTTTGTGATGGCATATGGTCTTTGTGATGGTATGTTGTCTTTGTGATGGTATGTGGCCTTTGTGATGGCATATGGTCTTTGTGATGGTATGTGGTCTTTGTGATGGTATATGGTCTTTCTGGTGGTATGTGGTCTTTGTGATGGTATGTGGTCTTTGTGATGGTATGTGGTCTTTGTGATGGTATGTGGCCTTTGTGGTGGCATATGGTCTTTGCGATGGTATGTGGTCTTTGTGATGGTATGTGGTCTTTGTGATGGTATGTGGTCTTTCTGATGGTATGTGGTTTTTGTGATGGCATATGGTCTTTGTGATGGTATGTGGTCTTTGTGATGGTATGTGGTCTTTGTGATGGTATGTGGTCTTTGTGATGGTATGTGGTCTTTCTGATGGTATGTGGTCTTTGTGATGGCATATGGTCTTTCTGATGGTATGTGGTCTTTCTGATGGTATGTGGTCTTTGTGATGGCATATGGTCTTTCTGATGGTATGTGGTCTTTCTGATGGTATGTGGTCTTTGTGATGGCATATGGTCTTTCTGATGGTATGTGGTCTTTCTGATGGTATGTGGTCTTTGGGATGGTATGTGGTCTTTGTGATGTTATGTGTTCTTTGTTATGGTATGTGGTCTGTGTGAAGGTATGTGGTCTGTGTGATGGTATGTGGTCTTGCTGATGGTATGTGGTCTTTGTGATGGTATGTGGTCTTTCTGATGGTATGTGGTCTTTGTGATGGTATGTGGTCTTTGTGATGGTATGTAATCTTTCTGATGGTATGTGGTCTTTCTGATGGTATGTGGTCTTTGTGATGATATATGGTCTTTGTGATGGTATGTGGTCTTTCTGATGGTATGTGGTCTTTCTGATGGTATGTGGTCTTTGTGATGGTATGTTGTCTTTGTGATGGTATGTGGTCTTTGTGATGGTATGTGGTCTTTCTGACGGTATGTGGTCTTTGTGGTGGCATATGGTCTTTCTGATGGTATGTGGTCTTTGTGATGGTATGTGGTCTTTGTGATGGTATGTGGTCTTTCTGATGGTATGTGGTCTTTGTGATGGCATATGGTCTTTGTGATGGTATGTGGTCTTTGTGATGGTATGTGGTCATTCTGATGGTATGTGGTCTTTGTGAGGGTATGTGGTCTTTGTGGTGGTATGTGGTCTTTGTAATGGTATGTGGTCTTTGTGATGGCATATGGTCTTTGTGATGGTATGTGGTCTTTGTGATGGCATATGGTTTTTCTGATGGTATGTGGTCTTTCTGATGGTATTGGTCTGTGTGATGGTATGTGGTCTTTGTGATGGTATGTGGTCTTTCTGATGGTATGTGGTCTTTGTGACAGTATGTGGTCTTTGTGATGGTATGTGGTCTTTGTGATGGTATGTGGCCTTTGTGATGGCATATGGTCTTTGTGATGGTATGTGGTCTTTGTGATGGTATGTGGTCTTTCTGATGGTATGTGGTCTTTGTGATGGTATGTGGTCTTTCTGGTGGTATGTGGTCTTTCTGATGGTATGTGGTCTTTCTGGTGGTATGTGGCCTTTGGGATGGTATGTGGCCTTTGTGATGGTATGTGGCCTTTGTGATGGTATGTGGCCTTTGTGATGGTATGTGGTCTTTGTGATGGTATGTGGCCTTTGTGATGGCATATGGTCTTTGTGATGGTATGTGGTCTTTGTGATGGTATGTGGTCTTTCTGATGGTATGTGGTTTTTGTGATGGCATATGGTCTTTGTGATGGTATGTTGTCTTTGTGATGGTATGTGGCCTTTGTGATGGCATATGGTCTTTGTGATGGTATGTGGTCTTTGTGATGGTATATGGTCTTTCTGGTGGTATGTGGTCTTTGTGATGGTATGTGGTCTTTGTGATGGTATGTGGTCTTTGTGATGGTATGTGGCCTTTGTGGTGGCATATGGTCTTTGCGATGGTATGTGGTCTTTGTGATGGTATGTGGTCTTTGTGATGGTATGTGGTCTTTCTGATGGTATGTGGTTTTTGTGATGGCATATGGTCTTTGTGATGGTATGTGGTCTTTGTGATGGTATGTGGTCTTTGTGATGGTATGTGGTCTTTGTGATGGTATGTGGTCTTTCTGATGGTATGTGGTCTTTGTGATGGCATATGGTCTTTCTGATGGTATGTGGTCTTTCTGATGGTATGTGGTCTTTGTGATGGCATATGGTCTTTCTGATGGTATGTGGTCTTTCTGATGGTATGGGGTCTTTGTGATGGTATGTGGTCTTTGTGATGTTATGTGTTCTTTGTTATGGTATGTGGTCTGTGTGAAGGTATGTGGTCTGTGTGATGGTATGTGGTCTTGCTGATGGTATGTGGTCTTTGTGATGGTATGTGGTCTTTCTGATGGTATGTGGTCTTTGTGATGGTATGTGGTCTTTGTGATGGCATATGGTCTTTGTGATGGTATGTGGTCTTTGTGATGGCATATGGTCTTTGTGATGGTATGTGGTCTTTGTGATGGTATGTGGTCTTTCTGGTGGTATGTGGTCTTTGTGACAGTATGTGGTCTTTGTGATGGTATGTGGTCTTTGTGATGGTATGTGGCCTTTGTGATGGCATATGGTCTTTGTGATGGTATGTGGTCTTTGTGATGGTATGTGGTCTTTCTGATGGTATGTGGTCTTTGTGATGGTATGTGGTCTTTCTGGTGGTATGTGGTCTTTCTGATGGTATGTGGTCTTTCTGGTGGTATGTGGCCTTTGTGATGGTATGTGGCCTTTGTGATGGTATGTGGCCTTTGTGATGGTATGTGGTCTTTGTGATGGTATGTGGCCTTTGTGATGGCATATGGTCTTTGTGATGGTATGTGGTCTTTGTGATGGTATGTGGTCTTTCTGATGGTATGTGGTTTTTGTGATGGCATATGGTCTTTGTGATGGTATGTTGTCTTTGTGATGGTATGTGGCCTTTGTGATGGCATATGGTCTTTGTGATGGTATGTGGTCTTTGTGATGGTATATGGTCTTTCTGGTGGTATGTGGTCTTTGTGATGGTATGTGGTCTTTGTGATGGTATGTGGTCTTTGTGATGGTATGTGGCCTTTGTGGTGGCATATGGTCTTTGCGATGGTATGTGGTCTTTGTGATGGTATGTGGTCTTTGTGATGGTATGTGGTCTTTCTGATGGTATGTGGTTTTTGTGATGGCATATGGTCTTTGTGATGGTATGTGGTCTTTGTGATGGTATGTGGTCTTTGTGATGGTATGTGGTCTTTGTGATGGTATGTGGTCTTTCTGATGGTATGTGGTCTTTGTGATGGCATATGGTCTTTCTGATGGTATGTGGTCTTTCTGATGGTATGTGGTCTTTGTGATGGCATATGGTCTTTCTGATGGTATGTGGTCTTTCTGATGGTATGTGGTCTTTGTGATGGTATGTGGTCTTTGTGATGTTATGTGTTCTTTGTTATGGTATGTGGTCTGTGTGAAGGTATGTGGTCTGTGTGATGGTATGTGGTCTTGCTGATGGTATGTGGTCTTTGTGATGGTATGTGGTCTTTCTGATGGTATGTGGTCTTTGTGATGGTATGTGGTCTTTGTGATGGTATATAATCTTTCTGATGGTATGTGGTCTTTGTGATGGTATGTGGTCTTTGTGATGATATATGGTCTTTGTGATGGTATGTGGTCTTTCTGATGGTATGTGGTCTTTCTGATGGTATGTGGTCTTTGTGATGGTATGTTGTCTTTGTGATGGTATGTGGTCTTTGTGATGGTATGTGGTCTTTCTGACGGTATGTGGTCTTTGTGGTGGCATATGGTCTTTCTGATGGTATGTGGTCTTTGTGATGGTATGTGGTCTTTGTGATGGTATGTGGTCTTTCTGATGGTATGTGGTCTTTGTGATGGCATATGGTCTTTGTGATGGTATGTGGTCTTTGTGATGGTATGTGGTCATTCTGATGGTATGTGGTCTTTGTGAGGGTATGTGGTCTTTGTGGTGGTATGTGGTCTTTGTGATGGCATATGGTCTTTGTGATGGTATGTGGTCTTTGTGATGGCATATGGTCTTTCTGATGGTATGTGGTCTTTCTGATGGTATGTGGTCTGTGTGATGGTATGTGGTCTTTGTGATGGTATGTGGTCTTTCTGATGGTATGTGGTCTTTGTGATGGTATGTGTTCTTTCTGATGGTATGTGGTCTTTGTGATGGTATGTGGTCTTTCTGATGGTATGGGGTCTTTGTGATGGTATGTGGTCTTTGTGATGGTATGTGGTCTTTGTGATGGTATGTGGTCTTTCTGATGGTATGTGGTCTTTGTGATGGTATATGGTCTTTCTGATGGTATGTGGTCTTTGTGAAGGTATGTGGTCTTTGTGATGGTATGTGGTCTTTCTGATGGTATGTGGTCTTTGTGATGGTATGTGGTCTTTGTGATGGTATGTGGTCTTTGTGATGGTACATGGTCTTTGTAATGGTATGTGGTCTTTCTGATGGTATGTGGTCTTTGTGATGGTATGTGGTCTTTGTGATGGTATGTGGTCTTTGTGATGGCATATGGTCTTTGTGATGGTATGTGGTCTTTGTGATGGCATATGGTCTTTGTGATGGTATGTGGTCTTTGTGATGGTATGTGGTCTTTCTGATGGTATGTGGTCTTTCTGATGGTATGTGGTCTTTGTGATGGCATATGGTCTTTGTGATGGTATGTGGTCTTTGTGATGGTATGTGGTCTTTGTGACAGTATGTGGTCTTTGTGATGGTATGTGGTCTTTGTGATGGTATGTGGCCTTTGTGATGGCATATGGTCTTTGTGATGGTATGTGGTCTTTGTGATGGTATGTGGTCTTTCTGATGGTATGTGGTCTTTGTGATGGTATGTGGTCTTTCTGGTGGTATGTGGTCTTTCTGATGGTATGTGGTCTTTCTGGTGGTATGTGGCCTTTGTGATGGTATGTGGCCTTTGTGATGGTATGTGGCCTTTGTGATGGTATGTGGTCTTTGTGATGGTATGTGGCCTTTGTGATGGCATATGGTCTTTGTGATGGTATGTGGTCTTTGTGATGGTATGTGGTCTTTCTGATGGTATGTGGTTTTTGTGATGGCATATGGTCTTTGTGATGGTATGTGGTCTTTGTGATGGTATGTGGTCTTTGTGATGGTATGTGGTCTTTGTGATGGTATGTTGTCTTTGTGATGGTATGTGGCCTTTGTGATGGCATATGGTCTTTATGATGGTATGTGGTCTTTGTGATGGTATATGGTCTTTCTGGTGGTATGTGGTCTTTGTGATGGTATGTGGTCTTTGTGATGGTATGTGGTCTTTGTGATGGTATGTGGCCTTTGTGATGGCATATGGTCTTTGCGATGGTATGTGGTCTTTGTGATGGTATGTGGTCTTTGTGATGGTATGTGGTCTTTCTGATGGTATGTGGTCTTTCTGATGGTATGTGGTCTTTCTGATGGTATGTGGTCTTTGTGATGGTATGTGGTCTTTGTGATGGTATGTGGTTTTTCTGGTGGTATGTGGTCTTTGTGATGGCATATGGTGTTTGTGATGGTATGTGGTCTTTCTGATGGTATGTGGTCTTTCTGATGGTATGTGGTCTTTCTGATGGTATGTGGTCTTTCTGATGGTATGTGGTCTTTGTGATGGTATGTGGTCTTTGTGATGGTATGTGGTCTTTCTGATGGCATGTGGTCTTTCTGATGGCATGTGGTCTTTCTGATGGCATGTGGTCTTTCTGATGGTATGTGGTCTTTGTGATGGTATGTGGTCTTTGTGATGGTATGTGGTCTTTGTGATGGTATGTGGTCTTTGTGATGGTATGTGGTCTTTCTGATGGTATGTGGTCTTTGTGATGGCATATGTTCTTTCTGATGGTATGTGGTCTTTCTGATGGTATGTGGTCTTTGTGATGGTATGTGGTCTTTGTGATGGTATGTGGTCTTTGTGATGGTATGTGGTCTGTGTGATGGTATGTGGTCTGTGTGATGGTATGTGGTCTTTGTAATGGTATGTGGTCTTTGTGATGGTATGTGGTCTTTCTGGTGGTATGTGGTCTTTCTGATGGTATGTGGTCTTTCTGGTGGTATGTGGTCTTTGTGATGGCATATGGTCTTTGTGATGGTATATGGTCTTTCTGATGGTATGTGGTCTTTGTGATGGTATGTGGTCTTTGTGATGGTATGTGGTCTTTGTGATGGTATGTGGTCTTTGTGATGGTATGTGGTCTTTGTGGTGGTATGTGGTCTTTGTGATGGTATGTGGTCTTTGTGATGGCATATGGTCTTTCTGATGGTATGTGGTCTTTCTGATGGTATGTGGTCTTTGTGATGGTATGTGGTCTTTGTGATGTTATGTGGTCTTTGTTATGGTATGTGGTCTGTGTGAAGGTATGTGGTCTGTGTGATGGTATGTGGTCTTTGTGATGGTATGTGGTCTTTGTGATGGTATATGGTCTTTCTGATGGTATGTGGTCTTTGTGATGGTATGTGGTCTTTGTGATGGTATGTGGTCTTTCTGATGGTATGTGGTCTTTGTGATGGTATGTGGTCTTTGTGATGGTATGTGGTCTTTGTGATGGTACATGGTCTTTGTAATGGTATGTGGTCTTTCTGATGGTATGTGGTCTTTGTGGTGGTATGTGGTCTTTGTGATGGTATGTGGTCTTTGTGATGGCATATGGTCTTTGTGATGGTATGTGGTCTTTGTGATGGCATATGGTCTTTGTGATGGTATGTGGTCTTTGTGATGGTATGTGGTCTTTCTGATGGTATGTGGTCTTTCTGATGGTATGTGGTCTTTGTGATGGCATATGGTCTTTGTGATGGTATGTGGTCTTTGTGATGGTATGTGGTCTTTGTGATGGTATGTGGCCTTTGTGATGGCATATGGTCTTTGTGATGGTATGTGGTCTTTGTGATGGTATGTGGTCTTTCTGATGGTATGTGGTCTTTGTGATGGTATGTGGTCTTTCTGGTGGTATGTGGTCTTTCTGATGGTATGTGGTCTTTCTGGTGGTATGTGGCCTTTGGGATGGTATGTGGCCTTTGTGATGGTATGTGGCCTTTGTGATGGTATGTGGCCTTTGTGATGGTATGTGGTCTTTGTGATGGTATGTGGCCTTTGTGATGGCATATGGTCTTTGTGATGGTATGTGGTCTTTGTGATGGTATGTGGTCTTTCTGATGGTATGTGGTTTTTGTGATGGCATATGGTCTTTGTGATGGTATGTTGTCTTTGTGATGGTATGTGGCCTTTGTGATGGCATATGGTCTTTGTGATGGTATGTGGTCTTTGTGATGGTATATGGTCTTTCTGGTGGTATGTGGTCTTTGTGATGGTATGTGGTCTTTGTGATGGTATGTGGTCTTTGTGATGGTATGTGGCCTTTGTGGTGGCATATGGTCTTTGCGATGGTATGTGGTCTTTGTGATGGTATGTGGTCTTTGTGATGGTATGTGGTCTTTCTGATGGTATGTGGTTTTTGTGATGGCATATGGTCTTTGTGATGGTATGTGGTCTTTGTGATGGTATGTGGTCTTTGTGATGGTATGTGGTCTTTGTGATGGTATGTGGTCTTTCTGATGGTATGTGGTCTTTGTGATGGCATATGGTCTTTCTGATGGTATGTGGTCTTTCTGATGGTATGTGGTCTTTGTGATGGCATATGGTCTTTCTGATGGTATGTGGTCTTTCTGATGGTATGTGGTCTTTGTGATGGTATGTGGTCTTTGTGATGTTATGTGTTCTTTGTTATGGTATGTGGTCTGTGTGAAGGTATGTGGTCTGTGTGATGGTATGTGGTCTTGCTGATGGTATGTGGTCTTTGTGATGGTATGTGGTCTTTCTGATGGTATGTGGTCTTTGTGATGGTATGTGGTCTTTGTGATGGCATATGGTCTTTGTGATGGTATGTGGTCTTTGTGATGGCATATGGTCTTTGTGATGGTATGTGGTCTTTGTGATGGTATGTGGTCTTTCTGGTGGTATGTGGTCTTTGTGACAGTATGTGGTCTTTGTGATGGTATGTGGTCTTTGTGATGGTATGTGGCCTTTGTGATGGCATATGGTCTTTGTGATGGTATGTGGTCTTTGTGATGGTATGTGGTCTTTCTGATGGTATGTGGTCTTTGTGATGGTATGTGGTCTTTCTGGTGGTATGTGGTCTTTCTGATGGTATGTGGTCTTTCTGGTGGTATGTGGCCTTTGTGATGGTATGTGGCCTTTGTGATGGTATGTGGCCTTTGTGATGGTATGTGGCCTTTGTGATGGTATGTGGTCTTTGTGATGGTATGTGGCCTTTGTGATGGCATATGGTCTTTGTGATGGTATGTGGTCTTTGTGATGGTATGTGGTCTTTCTGATGGTATGTGGTTTTTGTGATGGCATATGGTCTTTGTGATGGTATGTTGTCTTTGTGATGGTATGTGGCCTTTGTGATGGCATATGGTCTTTGTGATGGTATGTGGTCTTTGTGATGGTATATGGTCTTTCTGGTGGTATGTGGTCTTTGTGATGGTATGTGGTCTTTGTGATGGTATGTGGTCTTTGTGATGGTATGTGGCCTTTGTGGTGGCATATGGTCTTTGCGATGGTATGTGGTCTTTGTGATGGTATGTGGTCTTTGTGATGGTATGTGGTCTTTCTGATGGTATGTGGTTTTTGTGATGGCATATGGTCTTTGTGATGGTATGTGGTCTTTGTGATGGTATGTGGTCTTTGTGATGGTATGTGGTCTTTGTGATGGTATGTGGTCTTTCTGATGGTATGTGGTCTTTGTGATGGCATATGGTCTTTCTGATGGTATGTGGTCTTTCTGATGGTATGTGGTCTTTGTGATGGCATATGGTCTTTCTGATGGTATGTGGTCTTTCTGATGGTATGTGGTCTTTGTGATGGTATGTGGTCTTTGTGATGTTATGTGTTCTTTGTTATGGTATGTGGTCTGTGTGAAGGTATGTGGTCTGTGTGATGGTATGTGGTCTTGCTGATGGTATGTGGTCTTTGTGATGGTATGTGGTCTTTCTGATGGTATGTGGTCTTTGTGATGGTATGTGGTCTTTGTGATGGTATGTAATCTTTCTGATGGTATGTGGTCTTTGTGATGGTATGTGGTCTTTGTGATGATATATGGTCTTTGTGATGGTATGTGGTCTTTCTGATGGTATGTGGTCTTTCTGATGGTATGTGGTCTTTGTGATGGTATGTTGTCTTTGTGATGGTATGTGGTCTTTGTGATGGTATGTGGTCTTTCTGACGGTATGTGGTCTTTGTGGTGGCATATGGTCTTTCTGATGGTATGTGGTCTTTGTGATGGTATGTGGTCTTTGTGATGGTATGTGGTCTTTCTGATGGTATGTGGTCTTTGTGATGGCATATGGTCTTTGTGATGGTATGTGGTCTTTGTGATGGTATGTGGTCATTCTGATGGTATGTGGTCTTTGTGAGGGTATGTGGTCTTTGTGGTGGTATGTGGTCTTTGTGATGGTATGTGGTCTTTGTGATGGCATATGGTCTTTGTGATGGTATGTGGTCTTTGTGATGGCATATGGTTTTTCTGATGGTATGTGGTCTTTCTGATGGTATGTGGTCTGTGTGATGGTATGTGGTCTTTGTGATGGTATGTGGTCTTTCTGATGGTATGTGGTCTTTGTGATGGTATGTGTTCTTTCTGATGGTATGTGGTCTTTGTGATGGTATGTGGTCTTTCTGATGGTATGGGGTCTTTGTGATGGTATGTGGTCTTTGTGATGGTATGTGGTCTTTGTGATGGTATGTGGTCTTTCTGATGGTATGTGGTCTTTGTGATGGTATATGGTCTTTCTGATGGTATGTGGTCTTTGTGAAGGTATGTGGTCTTTGTGATGGTATGTGGTCTTTCTGATGGTATGTGGTCTTTGTGATGGTATGTGGTCTTTGTGATGGTATGTGGTCTTTGTGATGGTACATGGTCTTTGTAATGGTATGTGGTCTTTCTGATGGTATGTGGTCTTTGTGATGGTATGTGGTCTTTGTGATGGTATGTGGTCTTTGTGATGGCATATGGTCTTTGTGATGGTATGTGGTCTTTGTGATGGCATATGGTCTTTGTGATGGTATGTGGTCTTTGTGATGGTATGTGGTCTTTCTGATGGTATGTGGTCTTTCTGATGGTATGTGGTCTTTGTGATGGCATATGGTCTTTGTGATGGTATGTGGTCTTTGTGATGGTATGTGGTCTTTGTGACAGTATGTGGTCTTTGTGATGGTATGTGGTCTTTGTGATGGTATGTGGCCTTTGTGATGGCATATGGTCTTTGTGATGGTATGTGGTCTTTGTGATGGTATGTGGTCTTTCTGATGGTATGTGGTCTTTGTGATGGTATGTGGTCTTTCTGGTGGTATGTGGTCTTTCTGATGGTATGTGGTCTTTCTGGTGGTATGTGGCCTTTGTGATGGTATGTGGCCTTTGTGATGGTATGTGGCCTTTGTGATGGTATGTGGTCTTTGTGATGGTATGTGGCCTTTGTGATGGCATATGGTCTTTGTGATGGTATGTGGTCTTTGTGATGGTATGTGGTCTTTCTGATGGTATGTGGTTTTTGTGATGGCATATGGTCTTTGTGATGGTATGTGGTCTTTGTGATGGTATGTGGTCTTTGTGATGGTATGTGGTCTTTGTGATGGTATGTTGTCTTTGTGATGGTATGTGGCCTTTGTGATGGCATATGGTCTTTATGATGGTATGTGGTCTTTGTGATGGTATATGGTCTTTCTGGTGGTATGTGGTCTTTGTGATGGTATGTGGTCTTTGTGATGGTATGTGGTCTTTGTGATGGTATGTGGCCTTTGTGATGGCATATGGTCTTTGCGATGGTATGTGGTCTTTGTGATGGTATGTGGTCTTTGTGATGGTATGTGGTCTTTCTGATGGTATGTGGTCTTTCTGATGGTATGTGGTCTTTCTGATGGTATGTGGTCTTTGTGATGGTATGTGGTCTTTGTGATGGTATGTGGTTTTTCTGGTGGTATGTGGTCTTTGTGATGGCATATGGTGTTTGTGATGGTATGTGGTCTTTCTGATGGTATGTGGTCTTTCTGATGGTATGTGGTCTTTCTGATGGTATGTGGTCTTTCTGATGGTATGTGGTCTTTGTGATGGTATGTGGTCTTTGTGATGGTATGTGGTCTTTCTGATGGCATGTGGTCTTTCTGATGGCATGTGGTCTTTCTGATGGCATGTGGTCTTTCTGATGGTATGTGGTCTTTGTGATGGTATGTGGTCTTTGTGATGGTATGTGGTCTTTGTGATGGTATGTGGTCTTTCTGATGGTATGTGGTCTTTGTGATGGCATATGGTCTTTCTGATGGTATGTGGTCTTTCTGATGGTATGTGGTCTTTGTGATGGTATGTGGTCTTTGTGATGGTATGTGGTCTTTGTGATGGTATGTGGTCTGTGTGATGGTATGTGGTCTGTGTGATGGTATGTGGTCTTTGTAATGGTATGTGGTCTTTGTGATGGTATGTGGTCTTTCTGGTGGTATGTGGTCTTTCTGATGGTATGTGGTCTTTCTGGTGGTATGTGGTCTTTGTGATGGCATATGGTCTTTGTGATGGTATGTGGTCTTTCTGATGGTATGTGGTCTTTGTGATGGTATGTGGTCTTTGTGATGGTATGTGGTCTTTGTGATGGTATGTGGTCTTTGTGATGGTATGTGGTCTTTGTGGTGGTATGTGGTCTTTGTGATGGTATGTGGTCTTTGTGATGGCATATGGTCTTTCTGATGGTATGTGGTCTTTCTGATGGTATGTGGTCTTTGTGATGGTATGTGGTCTTTGTGATGTTATGTGGTCTTTGTTATGGTATGTGGTCTGTGTGAAGGTATGTGGTCTGTGTGATGGTATGTGGTCTTTGTGATGGTATGTGGTCTTTGTGATGGTATATGGTCTTTCTGATGGTATGTGGTCTTTGTGATGGTATGTGGTCTTTGTGATGGTATGTGGTCTTTCTGATGGTATGTGGTCTTTGTGATGGTATGTGGTCTTTGTGATGGTATGTGGTCTTTGTGATGGTACATGGTCTTTGTAATGGTATGTGGTCTTTCTGATGGTATGTGGTCTTTGTGGTGGTATGTGGTCTTTGTGATGGTATGTGGTCTTTGTGATGGCATATGGTCTTTGTGATGGTATGTGGTCTTTGTGATGGCATATGGTCTTTGTGATGGTATGTGGTCTTTGTGATGGTATGTGGTCTTTCTGATGGTATGTGGTCTTTCTGATGGTATGTGGTCTTTGTG
This sequence comes from Bathymodiolus brooksi, assembly GCA_963680875.1. NCBI lineage: Eukaryota > Metazoa > Mollusca > Bivalvia > Mytilida > Modiolidae > Bathymodiolus > Bathymodiolus brooksi. The sequence goes on along the minus strand of OY804589.1, from coordinate 54,273,432 downwards.
ATGGCATATGGTCTTTGTGATGGTATGTGGTCTTTGTGATGGTATGTGGTCTTTGTGACAGTATGTGGTCTTTGTGATGGTATGTGGTCTTTGTGATGGTATGTGGCCTTTGTGATGGCATATGGTCTTTGTGATGGTATGTGGTCTTTGTGATGGTATGTGGTCTTTCTGATGGTATGTGGTCTTTGTGATGGTATGTGGTCTTTCTGGTGGTATGTGGTCTTTCTGATGGTATGTGGTCTTTCTGGTGGTATGTGGCCTTTGTGATGGTATGTGGCCTTTGTGATGGTATGTGGCCTTTGTGATGGTATGTGGCCTTTGTGATGGTATGTGGTCTTTGTGATGGTATGTGGCCTTTGTGATGGCATATGGTCTTTGTGATGGTATGTGGTCTTTGTGATGGTATGTGGTCTTTCTGATGGTATGAGGTTTTTGTGATGGCATATGGTCTTTGTGATGGTATGTGGTCTTTGTGATGGTATGTGGTCTTTGTGATGGTATGTGGTCTTTGTGATGGTATGTTGTCTTTGTGATGGTATGTGGCCTTTGTGATGGCATATGGTCTTTGTGATGGTATGTGGTCTTTGTGATGGTATATGGTCTTTCTGGTGGTATGTGGTCTTTGTGATGGTATGTGGTCTTTGTGATGGTATGTGGTCTTTGTGATGGTATGTGGCCTTTGTGATGGCATATGGTCTTTGCGATGGTATGTGGTCTTTGTGATGGTATGTGGTCTTTGTGATGGTATGTGGTCTTTCTGATGGTATGTGGTCTTACTGATGGTATGTGGTCTTTCTGATGGTATGTGGTCTTTGTGATTGTATGTGGTCTTTGTGATGGTATGTGGTTTTTCTGGTGGTATGTGGTCTTTGTGATGGCATATGGTCTTTGTGATGGTATGTGGTCTTTCTGATGGTATGTGGTCTTTCTGATGGTATGTGGTCTTTTTGATGGTATGTGGTCTTTGTGATGGTATGTGGTCTTTCTGATGGCATGTGGTCTTTCTGATGGCATGTGGTCTTTCTGATGGCATGTGGTCTTTCTGATGGTATGTGGTCTTTGTGATGGTATGTGGTCTTTGTGATGGTATGTGGTCTTTGTGATGGTATGTGGTCTTTGTGATGGTATGTGGTCTTTGTGATGGTATGTGGTCTTTCTGATGGTATGTGGTCTTTGTGATGGCATATGGTCTTTCTGATGGTATGTGGTCTTTCTGATGGTATGTGGTCTTTGTGATGGTATGTGGTCTTTGTGATGGTATGTGGTCTTTGTGATGGTATGTGGTCTGTGTGATGGTATGTGGTCTGTGTGATGGTATGTGGTCTTTGTAATGGTATGTGGTCTTTGTGATGGTATGTGTTCTTTCTGGTGGTATGTGGTCTTTCTGATGGTATGTGGTCTTTCTGGTGGTATGTGGTCTTTGTGATGGCATATGGTCTTTGTGATGGTATGTGGTCTTTCTGATGGTATGTGGTCTTTGTGATGGTATGTGGTCTTTGTGATGGTATGTGGTCTTTGTGATGGTATGTGGTCTTTGTGATGGTATGTGGTCTTTGTGATGGTATGTGGTCTTTCTGATGGTATGTGGTCTTTGTGATGGCATATGGTCTTTCTGATGGTATGTGGTCTTTGTGATGGCATATGGTCTTTCTGATGGTATGTGGTCTTTCTGATGGTATGTGGTCTTTGTGTTGGTATGTGGTCTTTGTGATGTTATGTGGTCTTTGTTATGGTATGTGGTCTGTGTGAAGGTATGTGGTCTGTGTGATGGTATGTGGTCTTTGTGATGGAATGTGGTCTTGGTGATGGTATGTGGTCTTTCTGATGGTATGTGGTCTTTGTGATGGTATGTGGTCTTTCTGATGGTATGTGGTCTTTCTGATGGTATGTGGTCTTTCTGATGGTATGTGGTCTTTGTGATGGTATGTGGTCTTTCTGATGGTATGTGGTCTTTGTGATGGTATGTGATCTTTCTGATGGTATGTGGTCTTTGTGATGGTATGTGGTCTTTCTGATGGTATGTGGTCTTTGTGATGGTATGTGGTCTTTCTGATGGTATGTGGTCTTTCTGATGGTATGTGGTCTTTGTGATGGTATGTGATCTTTCTGATGGTATGTGGTCTTTGTGATGGTATGTGGTCTTTGTGATGGTATGTGGTCTTTCTGATGGTATGTGGTCTTTGTGATGGTATGTGGTCTGTGTGATGGTATGTGGTCTTTGTGATGGTATATGGTCTTTCTAATGGTATGTGGTCTTTCTGGTGGTATGTGGTCTTTGTGATGGTATGTGGGCATTGTGATGGTATGTGGTCTTTGTGATGGCATATGGTCTTTGTGATCTTTCTGATGGTACATGGTCTTTGTGATGGTATGTGGTCTTTGTGATGGTATGTGGTCTTGCTGATGGTATGTGGTCTTTCTGATGGTATGTGGTCTTTGTGATGGTATGTGGTCTTTGTGATGGTATGTGGTCTTTGTGATGGCATATGGTCTTTGTGATGGTATGTGGTCTTTGTGATGGTATGTGATCTTTGTGATGGTATGTGGTCTTTGTGATGGTATGGGGTCTTTGTGATGGTATGTGGTCTTTGTGATGGTATGTGGTCTTTGTGATGGCATATGGTCTTTGTGATGGTATGTGGTCTTTGTGATGGTATGTGGTCTTTCTGATGGTACATGGTCTTTGTGATGGTATGTGGTCTTTGTGATGGTATGTGGTCTTTGTGATGGCATATGGTCTTTGTGATGGTATGTGGTCTTTCTGATGGTATATGGTCTTTGTGATGGTATGTGGTCTTTGTGATGGTATGTGGTCTTTGTGATGGTATGTGATCTTTGTGATGGTATGTGGTCTTTGTGATGGTATGTGGTCTTTCTGATGGTACGTGGTCTTTGTGATGGTATGTGGTCTTTCTGATGGTACGTGGTCTTTGTGATGGTATGTGGTCTTTCTGATGGTACGTGGTCTTTGTGATGGCATATGGTCTTTGTGATGGTATGTGGTCTTTGTGATGGCATATGGTCTTTGTGATGGTATGTGGTCTTTGTGATGGTATGTGGTCTTTCTGATGGTACATGGTCTTTGTGATGGTATGTGGTCTTTGTGATGGTATGTGGTCTTTGTGATGGCATATGGTCTTTGTGATGGTATGTGGTCTTTCTGATGGTATATGGTCTTTGTGATGGTATGTGGTCTTTGTGATGGTATGTGGTCTTTGTGATGGTATGTGATCTTTGTGATGGTATGTGGTCTTTGTGATGGTATGTGGTCTTTCTGATGGTACGTGGTTTTTGTGATGGTATGTGGTCTTTCTGATGGTACGTGGTCTTTCTGATGGTACGTGGTCTTTGTGATGGCATATGGTCTTTGTGATGGTATGTGGTCTTTCTGATGGTATGTGGTCTTTGTGATGGCATGTGGTCTTTCTGATGGTATGTGGTCTTTCTGATGGTATGTGGTCTTTCTGATGGTATGTGGTCTTTGTGATGGTATGTGGTCTTTGTGATGGTATGTGGTCTTGCTGATGGTATGTGGTCTTTGTGATGGTATGTGGTCTTTGTGATGGTATGTGGTCTTTGTGATGGTACATGGTCTTTGTGATGGTATGTGGTCTTTGTGATGGTATGTGGTCTTGCTGATGGTATGTGGTCTTTCTGATGGTACATGGTCTTTGTGATGGTATGTGGTCTTTCTGATGGTATGTGGTCTTTGTGATGGTATGTGGTCTTTGTGATGGTATGTGGTCTTTGTGATGGCATGTGGTCTTTCTGATGGTATGTGGTCTTTCTGATGGTATGTGGTCTTTCTGATGGTATGTGGTCTTTGTGATGGTATGTGGTCTTTGTGATGGTATGTGGTCTTTCTGATGGCATGTGGTCTTTCTGATGGCATGTGGTCTTTCTGATGGCATGTGGTCTTTCTGATGGTATGTGGTCTTTGTGATGGTATGTGGTCTTTGTGATGGTATGTGGTCTTTGTGATGGTATGTGGTCTTTGTGATGGTATGTGGTCTTTGTGATGGTATGTGGTCTTTCTGATGGTATGTGGTCTTTGTGATGGCATATGGTCTTTCTGATGGTATGTGGTCTTTCTGATGGTATGTGGTCTTTGTGATGGTATGTGGTCTTTGTGATGGTATGTGGTCTTTGTGATGGTATGTGGTCTGTGTGATGGTATGTGGTCTGTGTGATGGTATGTGGTCTTTGTAATGGTATGTTGTCTTTGTGATGGTATGTGTTCTTTCTGGTGGTATGTGGTCTTTCTGATGGTATGTGGTCTTTCTGGTGGTATGTGGTCTTTGTGATGGCATATGGTCTTTGTGATGGTATGTGGTCTTTCTGATGGTATGTGGTCTTTGTGATGGTATGTGGTCTTTGTGATGGTATGTGGTCTTTGTGATGGTATGTGGTCTTTGTGATGGTATGTGGTCTTTGTGATGGTATGTGGTCTTTCTGATGGTATGTGGTCTTTGTGATGGCATATGGTCTTTCTGATGGTATGTGGTCTTTCTGATGGTATGTGGTCTTTGTGTTGGTATGTGGTCTTTGTGATGTTATGTGGTCTTTGTTATGGTATGTGGTCTGTGTGAAGGTATGTGGTCTGTGTGATGGTATGTGGTCTTTGTGAGGGAATGTGGTCTTTGTGATGGTATGTGGTCTTTCTGATGGTATGTGGTCTTTGTGATGGTATGTGGTCTTTCTGATGGTATGTGGTCTTTCTGATGGTATGTGGTCTTTCTGATGGTATGTGGTCTTTGTGATGGTATGTGGTCTTTCTGATGGTATGTGGTCTTTGTGATGGTATGTGATCTTTCTGATGGTATGTGGTCTTTGTGATGGTATGTGGTCTTTCTGATGGTATGTGGTCTTTGTGATGGTATGTGGTCTTTCTGATGGTATGTGGTCTTTCTGATGGTATGTGGTCTTTGTGATGGTATGTGATCTTTCTGATGGTATGTGGTCTTTGTGATGGTATGTGGTCTTTGTGATGGTATGTGGTCTTTCTGATGGTATGTGGTCTTTGTGATGGTATGTGGTTTTTGTGTGATGGTATGTGGTCTTTGTGATGGTATATGGTCTTTCTAATGGTATGTGGTCTTTCTGGTGGTATGTGGTCTTTGTGATGGTATGTGGGCATTGTGATGGTATGTGGTCTTTGTGATGGCATATGGTCTTTGTGATCTTTCTGATGGTACATGGTCTTTGTGATGGTATGTGGTCTTTGTGATGGTATGTGGTCTTGCTGATGGTATGTGGTCTTTCTGATGGTATGTGGTCTTTGTGATGGTATGTGGTCTTTGTGATGGTATGTGGTCTTTGTGATGGCATATGGTCTTTGTGATGGTATGTGGTCTTTGTGATGGTATGTGATCTTTGTGATGGTATGTGGTCTTTGTGATGGTATGGGGTCTTTGTGATGGTATGTGGTCTTTGTGATGGTATGTGGTCTTTGTGATGGCATATGGTCTTTGTGATGGTATGTGGTCTTTGTGATGGTATGTGGTCTTTCTGATGGTACATGGTCTTTGTGATGGTATGTGGTCTTTGTGATGGTATGTGGTCTTTGTGATGGCATATGGTCTTTGTGATGGTATGTGGTCTTTCTGATGGTATATGGTCTTTGTGATGGTATGTGGTCTTTGTGATGGTATGTGGTCTTTGTGATGGTATGTGATCTTTGTGATGGTATGTGGTCTTTGTGATGGTATGTGGTCTTTCTGATGGTACGTGGTCTTTGTGATGGTATGTGGTCTTTCTGATGGTACGTGGTCTTTGTGATGGTATGTGGTCTTTCTGATGGTACGTGGTCTTTGTGATGGCATATGGTCTTTGTGATGGTATGTGGTCTTTGTGATGGCATATGGTCTTTGTGATGGTATGTGGTCTTTGTGATGGTATGTGGTCTTTCTGATGGTACATGGTCTTTGTGATGGTATGTGGTCTTTGTGATGGTATGTGGTCTTTGTGATGGCATATGGTCTTTGTGATGGTATGTGGTCTTTCTGATGGTATATGGTCTTTGTGATGGTATGTGGTCTTTGTGATGGTATGTGGTCTTTGTGATGGTATGTGATCTTTGTGATGGTATGTGGTCTTTGTGATGGTATGTGGTCTTTCTGATGGTACGTGGTCTTTGTGATGGTATGTGGTCTTTCTGATGGTACGTGGTCTTTCTGATGGTACGTGGTCTTTGTGATGGCATATGGTCTTTGTGATGGTATGTGGTCTTTCTGATGGTATGTGGTCTTTGTGATGGCATGTGGTCTTTCTGATGGTATGTGGTCTTTCTGATGGTATGTGGTCTTTCTGATGGTATGTGGTCTTTGTGATGGTATGTGGTCTTTGTGATGGTATGTGGTCTTGCTGATGGTATGTGGTCTTTGTGATGGTATGTGGTCTTTGTGATGGTATGTGGTCTTTGTGATGGTATGTGGTCTTTGTGATGGTATGTGGTCTTTGTGATGGTATGTGGTCTTGCTGATGGTATGTGGTCTTTCTGATGGTACATGGTCTTTGTGATGGTATGTGGTCTTTCTGATGGTATGTGGTCTTTGTGATGGTATGTGGTCTTTGTGATGGTATGTGGTCTTTGTGATGGCATGTGGTCTTTCTGATGGTATGTGGTCTTTCTGATGGCATATGGTCTTTGTGATGGTATGTGGTCTTTCTGATGGTATATGGTCTGTGTGCTGGTATGTGGTCTTTGTGATGGTATGTGGTCTTTGTGATGGTATGTGGTCTTTGTGTTGGTATGTGGTCGTTGTGATGGTATGTGGTCTTTCTGATGGTATGTGGTCGTTGTGATGGTATATGGTCTTTGTGATGGTATGTGGTCTTTCTGATGGTATGTGGTCTTTCTGATGGTATGTGGTCTTTCTGATGTTATGTGGTCTGTGTGATGGTATGTGGTCTTTCTGATGGTATGTGGTCGTTGTGATGGTATGTGGTCTTTGTGATGATATGTGGTCTTTCTGATGGTATGTGGTCTTTCTGATGGTATGTGGTCTTTCTGATGTTATGTGGTCTGTGTGATGGTATGTGGTCTTGCTGATGGTATGTGGTCTTTGTGATGGTATGTGGTCTTTGTGATGGTATGTGGTCTTTGTGATGGTACATGGTCTTTGTGATGGTATGTGGTCTTTGTGATGGTATGTGGTCTTGCTGATGGTATGTGGTCTTTCTGATGGTACATGGTCTTTCTGATGGTATGTGGTCTTTCTGATGGTATGTGGTCTTTGTGATGGTATGTGGTCTTTGTGATGGTATGTGGTCTTTGTGATGGCATGTGGTCTTTCTGATGGTATGTGGTCTTTCTGATGGCATAGGGTCTTTGTGATGGTATGTGGTCTTTCTGATGGTATATGGTCTGTGTGATGGTATGTGGTCTTTGTGATAGTATGTGGTCTTTGTGATGGTGTGTGGTCTTTGTGATGGTATGTGGTCTTTGTGATGGTATGTGGTCTTTGTGATGGTATGTGGTCGTTGTGATGGTATGTGGTCTTTCTGATGGTATGTGGTCGTTGTGATGGTATATGGTCTTTGTGATGGTATGTGGTCTTTCTGATGGTATGTGGTCTTTCTGATGGTATGTGGTCTTTCTGATGTTATGTGGTCTGTGTGATGGTATGTGGTCTTTCTGATGGTATGTGGTCGTTGTGATGGTATGTGGTCTTTGTGATGGTATGTGGTCTTTCTGATGGTATGTGGTCTTTCTGATGGTATGTGGTCTTTCTGATGTTATGTGGTCTGTGTGATGGTATGTGGTCTTTGTGATGGTATGTGGTCTTTGTGATGGTATGTGGTCTTTGTGATGGTATGTGGTCTTTCTGATGGCATGTGGTCTTTCTGATGGCATGTGGTCTTTCTGATGGCATGTGGTCTTTCTGATGGTATGTGGTCTTTGTGATGGTATGTGGTCTTTGTGATGGTATGTGGTCTTTGTGATGGTATGTGGTCTTTGTGATGGTATGTGGTCTTTGTGATGGTATGTGGTCTTTCTGATGGTATGTGGTCTTTGTGATGGCATATGGTCTTTCTGATGGTATGTGGTCTTTCTGATGGTATGTGGTCTTTGTGATGGTATGTGGTCTTTGTGATGGTATGTGGTCTTTGTGATGGTATGTGGTCTGTGTGATGGTATGTGGTCTGTGTGATGGTATGTGGTCTTTGTAATGGTATGTGGTCTTTGTGATGGTATGTGTTCTTTCTGGTGGTATGTGGTCTTTCTGATGGTATGTGGTCTTTCTGGTGGTATGTGGTCTTTGTGATGGCATATGGTCTTTGTGATGGTATGTGGTCTTTCTGATGGTATGTGGTCTTTGTGATGGTATGTGGTCTTTGTGATGGTATGTGGTCTTTGTGATGGTATGTGGTCTTTGTGATGGTATGTGGTCTTTGTGATGGTATGTGGTCTTTCTGATGGTATGTGGTCTTTGTGATGGCATATGGTCTTTCTGATGGTATGTGGTCTTTCTGATGGTATGTGGTCTTTGTGTTGGTATGTGGTCTTTGTGATGTTATGTGGTCTTTGTTATGGTATGTGGTCTGTGTGAAGGTATGTGGTCTGTGTGATGGTATGTGGTCTTTGTGATGGAATGTGGTCCTTGTGATGGTATGTGGTCTTTCTGATGGTATGTGGTCTTTGTGATGGTATGTGGTCTTTCTGATGGTATGTGGTCTTTCTGATGGTATGTGGTCTTTCTGATGGTATGTGGTCTTTGTGATGGTATGTGGTCTTTCTGATGGTATGTGGTCTTTGTGATGGTATGTGATCTTTCTGATGGTATGTGGTCTTTGTGATGGTATGTGGTCTTTCTGATGGTATGTGGTCTTTGTGATGGTATGTGGTCTTTCTGATGGTATGTGGTCTTTCTGATGGTATGTGGTCTTTGTGATGGTATGTGATCTTTCTGATGGTATGTGGTCTTTGTGATGGTATGTGGTCTTTGTGATGGTATGTGGTCTTTCTGATGGTATGTGGTCTTTGTGATGGTATGTGGTCTGTGTGATGGTATGTGGTCTTTGTGATGGTATATGGTCTTTCTAATGGTATGTGGTCTTTCTGGTGGTATGTGGTCTTTGTGATGGTATGTGGGCATTGTGATGGTATGTGGTCTTTGTGATGGCATATGGTCTTTGTGATCTTTCTGATGGTACATGGTCTTTGTGATGGTATGTGGTCTTTGTGATGGTATGTGGTCTTGCTGATGGTATGTGGTCTTTCTGATGGTATGTGGTCTTTGTGATGGTATGTGGTCTTTGTGATGATATGTGGTCTTTGTGATGGCATATGGTCTTTGTGATGGTATGTGGTCTTTGTGATTGTATGTGATCTTTGTGATGGTATGTGGTCTTTGTGATGGTATGGGGTCTTTGTGATGGTATGTGGTCTTTGTGATGGTATGTGGTCTTTGTGATGGCATATGGTCTTTGTGATGGTATGTGGTCTTTGTGATGGTATGTGGTCTTTCTGATGGTACATGGTCTTTGTGATGGTATGTGGTCTTTGTGATGGTATGTGGTCTTTGTGATGGCATATGGTCTTTGTGATGGTATGTGGTCTTTCTGATGGTATATGGTCTTTGTGATGGTATGTGGTCTTTGTGATGGTATGTGGTCTTTGTGATGGTATGTGATCTTTGTGATGGTATGTGGTCTTTGTGATGGTATGTGGTCTTTCTGATGGTACGTGGTCTTTGTGATGGTATGTGGTCTTTCTGATGGTACGTGGTCTTTGTGATGGTATGTGGTCTTTCTGATGGTACGTGGTCTTTGTGATGGCATATGGTCTTTGTGATGGTATGTGGTCTTTGTGATGGCATATGGTCTTTGTGATGGTATGTGGTCTTTGTGATGGTATGTGGTCTTTCTGATGGTACATGGTCTTTGTGATGGTATGTGGTCTTTGTGATGGTATGTGGTCTTTGTGATGGCATATGGTCTTTGTGATGGTATGTGGTCTTTCTGATGGTATATGGTCTTTGTGATGGTATGTGGTCTTTGTGATGGTATGTGGTCTTTGTGATGGTATGTGATCTTTGTGATGGTATGTGGTCTTTGTGATGGTATGTGGTCTTTGTGATGGTATGTGGTCTTTCTGATGGTACATGGTCTTTGTGATGGTATGTGGTCTTTGTGATGGTATGTGGTCTTTGTGATGGCATATGGTCTTTGTGATGGTATGTGGTCTTTCTGATGGTATATGGTCTTTGTGATGGTATGTGGTCTTTGTGATGGTATGTGGTCTTTGTGATGGTATGTGATCTTTGTGATGGTATGTGGTCTTTGTGATGGTATGTGGTCTTTCTGATGGTACGTGGTCTTTGTGATGGTATGTGGTCTTTCTGATGGTACGTGGTCTTTCTGATGGTACGTGGTCTTTGTGATGGCATATGGTCTTTGTGATGGTATGTGGTCTTTCTGATGGTATGTGGTCTTTGTGATGGCATGTGGTCTTTCTGATGGTATGTGGTCTTTCTGATGGTATGTGGTCTTTCTGATGGTATGTGGTCTTTGTGATGGTATGTGGTCTTTGTGATGGTATGTGGTCTTGCTGATGGTATGTGGTCTTTGTGATGGTATGTGGTCTTTGTGATGGTATGTGGTCTTTGTGATGGTACATGGTCTTTGTGATGGTATGTGGTCTTTGTGATGGTATGTGGTCTTGCTGATGGTATGTGGTCTTTCTGATGGTACATGGTCTTTGTGATGGTATGTGGTCTTTCTGATGGTATGTGGTCTTTGTGATGGTATGTGGTCTTTGTGATGGTATGTGGTCTTTGTGATGGCATGTGGTCTTTCTGATGGTATGTGGTCTTTCTGATGGCATATGGTCTTTGTGATGGTATGTGGTCTTTCTGATGGTATATGGTCTGTGTGATGGTATGTGGTCTTTGTGATGGTATGTGGTCTTTGTGATGGTATGTGGTCGTTGTGATGGTATGTGGTCTTTCTGATGGTATGTGGTCGTTGTGATGGTATATGGTCTTTGTGATGGTATGTGGTCTTTCTGATGGTATGTGGTCTTTCTGATGGTATGTGGTCTTTCTGATGTTATGTGGTCTGTGTGATGGTATGTGGTCTTTCTGATGGTATGTGGTCGTTGTGATGGTATGTGGTCTTTGTGATGGTATGTGGTCTTTCTGATGGTATGTGGTCTTTCTGATGTTATGTGGTCTGTGTGATGGTATGTGGTCTTGCTGATGGTATGTGGTCTTTGTGATGGTATGTGGTCTTTGTGATGGTATGTGGTCTTTGTGATGGTACATGGTCTTTGTGATGGTATGTGGTCTTTGTGATGGTATGTGGTCTTGCTGATGGTATGTGGTCTTTCTGATGGTACATGGTCTTTCTGATGGTATGTGGTCTTTCTGATGGTATGTGGTCTTTGTGATGGTATGTGGTCTTTGTGATGGTATGTGGTCTTTGTGATGGCATGTGGTCTTTCTGATGGTATGTGGTCTTTCTGATGGCATATGGTCTTTTTGATGGTATGTGGTCTTTCTGATGGTATATGGTCTGTGTGATGGTATGTGGTCTTTGTGATGGTATGTGGTCTTTGTGATGGTATGTGGTCTTTGTGATGGTATGTGGTCTTTGTGATGGTATGTGGTCTTTGTGATGGTATGTGGTCGTTGTGATGGTATGTGGTCTTTCTGATGGTATGTGGTCGTTGTGATGGTATATGGTCTTTGTGATGGTATGTGGTCTTTCTGATGGTATGTGGTCTTTCTGATGGTATGTGGTCTTTCTGATGTTATGTGGTCTGTGTGATGGTATGTGGTCTTTCTGAGGGTATGTGGTCGTTGTGATGGTATGTGGTCTTTGTGATGGTATATGGTCTTTCTGATGGTATGTGGTCTTTCTGATGGTATGTGGTCTTTCTGATGTTATGTGGTCTGTGTGATGGTATGTGGTCTTTGTGATGGTATGTGGTCTTTGTGATGGTATGTGGTCTTTGTGATGGTATGTGGTCTTTCTGATGGTATGTGGTCTTTGTGATGGTATGTGGTCTTTGTGATGGTATGTGGTCTTTGTGATGGCATGTGGTCTTTCTGATGGTATGTGGTCTTTCTGATGGTATATGGTCTGTGTGATGGTATGTGGTATTTGTGATGGTATGTGGTCTTTGTGATGGTATGTGGTCTTTGTGATGGTATGTGGTCTTTGTGATGGTATGTGGTCTTTGTGATGGTATGTGGTCTTTCTGATGGTATGTGGTCTTGCTGATGGTATGTGGTCTTTCTGATGTTATGTGGTCTTTGTGATGGTATGTGGTCTTTGTGATGGTATGTGGTCTTGCTGATGGTATGTGGTCTTTCTGATGTTATGTGGTCTTTCTGATGGTATGTGGTCTTTGTGATGGTATGTGGTCTTTGTGATGGTATGTGATCTTTGTGATGGTATGTGGTCTTTGTGATGGTATATGGTCTTTGTGATGGTATGGGGTCTTTGTGATGGTATGTGGTCTTTCTGATGGTATATGGTCTTTGTGATGATATGGGGTCTTTGTGATGGTATGTGGTCTTTCTGATGGTATATGGTCTTTGTGATGGTATGGGGTCTTTCTGGTGGTATGTGGTCTTTCTGATGGTATGTGGTCTTTCTGATGGTATATGGTCTTTGTGATGGTATGGGGTCTTTGGTCTTTGTGATGGTATGTGGTCTTTCTGATGGTATGTGGTCTTTCTGATGGTATGTGGTCTTTGTGATGGTATGTGGTCTTTCTGGTGGTATGTGGTCTGTGTGATGGTATGTGGTCTTTGTGATTGTATATGGTCTTTGTGATGGTATGTGGTCTTTGTGATGGTATGTGGTCTTTGTGATGGTATGTGGTCTTTCTGATGGTATGTGGTCTTTCTGATGGTATGTGGTCTTTCTGATGGTATATGTTCTTTGTGATGGTATGGGGTCTTTGTGATGGTATGTGGTCTTTGTGATGGTATGTGGTCTTTGTGATGGTATATGGTCTTTGTGATGGTATGGGGTCTTTGTGATGGTATGTGGTCTTTGTGATTGTATGTGGTCTTTGTGATGGTATGTGGTCTTTGTGATGGTACATGGTCTTTGTGATGGTATGTGATCTTTGTGATGGTATGTGGTCTTTTAAATGGTATGTGGTCTTTGTGATGGTATGTGGTCTTTCTGATGGTATATGGTCTTTGTGATGGTATGTGATCTTTGTGATGGTATGTGGTCTTTCTGATGGTATATGGTCTTTGTGATGGTATGGGGTCTTTGTGATGGTATGTGGTCTTTGTGATGGTATGTGGTCTTTCTGATGGTATGTGGTCTTTCTGATGGTATGTGGTCTTTGTGATGGTATGTGGTCTTTGTGATGTTATGTGGTCTTTGTGATGGTATGTGGTCTTTGTGATGGTATGTGGTCTTTGTGATGGTACATGGTCTTTGTGATGGTATGTGGTCTTTGTGATGGTATGTGGTCTTGCTGATGGTATGTGGTCTTTCTGATGGTACATGGTCTTTCTGATGGTATGTGGTCTTTGTGATGGTATGTGGTCTTTGTGATGGTATGTGGTCTTTGTGATGGTATATGGTCTTTGTGATGGTATGGGGTCTTTGTGATGGTATGTGGTCTTTGTGATGGTATGTGGTCTTTGTGATGGTATGTGGTCTTTGTGATGGTACATGGTCTTTGTGATGGTATGTGATCTTTGTGATGGTATGTGGTCTTTTAAATGGTATGTGGTCTTTGTGATGGTATGTGGTCTTTCTGATGGTATATGGTCTTTGTGATGGTATGTGATCTTTGTGATGGTATGTGGTCTTTCTGATGGTATATGGTCTTTGTGATGGTATGGGGTCTTTGTGATGGTATGTGGTCTTTGTGATGGTATGTGGTCTTTCTGATGGTATGTGGTCTTTCTGATGGTATGTGGTCTTTGTGATGGTATGTGGTCTTTGTGATGTTATGTGGTCTTTGTGATGGTATGTGGTCTTTGTGATGGTATGTGATCTTTGTGATGGTATGTGGTCTTTGTGATGGTATATGGTCTTTGTGATGGTATGTGGTCTTTGTGATGGTATGTGGTCTTTGTGATGGTATGTGGTCTTTGTGATGGTACATGGTCTTTGTGATGGTATGTGATCTTTGTGATGGTATGTGGTCTTTGTGATGGTACATGGTCTTTGTGATGGTATGTGGTCTTTCTGATGGTATATGGTCTTTGTGATGGTATGTGATCTTTGTGATGGTATGTGGTCTTTGTGATGGTATGTGGTCTTTGTGATGGCACATGGTCTTTGTGATGGTATGTGATCTTTCTGATGGTATGTGGTCTTTGTGATGGTACATGGTCTTTGTGATGGTATGTGGTCTTTCTGATGGTATGTGGTCTTTGTGATGGTATATGGTCTTTGTGATGGTATGGGGTCTTTGTGATGGTATGTGGTCTTTGTGATGGTATGTGATCTTTGTGATGGTATGTGGTCTTTGTGATGGTATATGGTCTTTGTGATGGTATGGGGTCTTTGTGATGGTATGTGGTCTTTGTGATGGTATATGGTCTTTCTGATGGTATGTGGTTTTTGTGATGGTATGTGATCTTTGTGATGGTATATGGTCTTTGTGATGGTATGTGGTCTTTCTGATGGTATGTGGTCTTTGTGATGGTATGTGGTCTTTCTGATGGTATGAGGTCTTTGTGAGTTTAAGAGAATATGTGCACGATTGTATTGCTTGTTTATACATGTACATGTATTGGGGTGGAGATCAAGAAGTGAACAGTTAACTGATATAACACCACCACATGTTTGTGCATTTCCGCTGCCAGGAGCTGGTCATGGTCAAATTAGGGGTCGTCGTGACCGTGATTATATGGTAGTTGGATTTATAACTACCTGTGCAATCAGTGCCTATCATCACTAATGTTGTGAGTTCGAATCTCTTTCAGGTGAGGTGTACTCCATAACTCAATACAACATTATGTGAAAACGTTTGTCAGCAACTTGCGACAGGTCTGTGGTTTCCTCCACCAATAAAACTGACCACCACGATATAACTGAAATATTGTTGAAAGTGGTGCTAAACACCAAAACCATCCATCAAATTTGTGTTCAATGAGTATGTAGTATATTTAGCTGTCTATTGTCACAGTATTTTAAACATATATCTATCAAATGTAGAAGTTATATACAGGAAAAAAATAATTCATTATTTTTATTTCAAGCATTTTTTAATTTCATAGTTGATTAATTAAATAACATACATAAAAACCTACCATTCTATGACAAGAATACAATCAATAATTGCTTAAAAATATTTGTTTGATATATCTGTATTGCGATTTGTAAGTATATACTCAAATACATGCTGGTTCTACCATATATCAAAATAATAAGTTTCGTACTTGTATCCCAAAATCGTCCAAGAAATGACTCTAGTAAATTCTAGGTCTACTGTATACCAAAATAATTATTTTTTTTACTTGTACTTCAAAATCGTCCAATCAGAATACAGCATATGCTGGATACATTCTTTTAATTGGCTTATTCTTCTATAAAAATCATACTCAAAAATTTTATGACAGAAAGTCAAAGGTATTTCATTAAAACATACTTACCATTCTATGATTAGGACCTTCAATAACTTATATCCAACAGAAATATTATGTAGAATTACGTTTTTAATTTCCATGATCAGTTTTCATTAAAATCATCTGCTTCTTCGGATGCAGTGTATGCTTAAGTGGAATAACCAATATATAGACAAAATGTATTAGTCTATGTTAATCTGAGACCAGTGTGAATATTAAAGTAAATTAGAGATTATAGTCAAAATGAATTGGTTGGTAAATAGAGATAAACCAGTATTCTCAGGAACCAATTTGAGTCGGTTATTGGTATTTATCGTCACTTTCAGAAATTTTTCAGCATGTCATGATTACCAGATTTATTAAGGCGAGCCCCGACAGGAATAATGAACTCACCGGTGAAAACCCCAGACTTGGATGATTGCTTAGATACCTTTACACTGGAGGTGGGTAACAGGGCCCAAAATGCTTATGGTAATATGTCAACAGCCTTAACCTCTCAGCCATCAGGTCCTGAATACTGGAGATGGGCAACAGGGCCCAATAATAGCCTAAACCACTTGTCCACCGAGGCCCTGGAACCAGAGAAGTTTCACAACATGTCAATTTTGTTATATACATGTATAAAATATAGTTATCTGATTTCAAAATGCAATTCCATAAATGTCTATATAATATGGTTTTGAAAGAAAAAATATTAAATGGTAGTTTGCTTAACAATGCAAATAATACACCATGATTTAACAACAAACAATACAAGGCTGATATAACATAATGCTTAAAGTTTATGTAGCAATCAACCCTTGTTCCCTTTGATATGCTATCAATATAAGTAATATGTATAGAAAAAAACCTTCCATTTTATTAGTTGCATTATCATACGATGTAACGTACATAGGATTCGGCAGGTCCCCCATCATCTCCTTGAAAACCAAAGAATATTAAAGTCAAGATTTTGGTTGAACTATGACTATTACAATCCAGATATCAAAGATCATCTGGCTTCATGAGGTGGTGTCCTTGTTTATTAATGTGCATATACACAAAAATTGCATAGCCCTGGGCAGCTTTCTTACAGATTCACATTTGCGAAGTTAAAACTTTGGAATATTCTTTGATTTGAAAACCAGGAGAAAACCAACGACCTGTTGCAAGTCACTGTCAAACTTTACAACAGTACACCTCGCCACAAGCAGATTCAAACTTGCAACGTAAGTGGTGATTGGCACTGATTGCACAGGTAGTTGTAAATCCAACTACCATATGATCACTGCCACGACGGCCCTCTCCATAACAGTTGGAGACAATGGAATCGCTATAAAGGGTCAAAGGGTCAACTACTACATGTATTAACTAAGGTTTTATAAACAACTGTAGATAAACATATATCAAGGGATCAACAATGATAGGCACTGATTGCACAGGTAGTTGTAAATCCAACTACCATACGATCACTGCCACGACGGCCCCTTCCATAACAGTTGGAGACATTGGAATCATTATAAAGGGTCAAAGGGTCAACTACTACATGTATTAACTAAGGTTTTATAAACAACTGTAGATAACATATATCAAGGGGTCAACAATACAATACAATTCTACGAGGAAGCATGTATATAATATATAGCTGTCTTTAAACCATACCTCATCCAATGTTTTTATTTTCAAAGATATTTGGCAGAACTATTGAAGTCACCAAGCCTTAACTGATTGCAATGTGAATGTAACAAGTCTTCATAAATACAACAAGCTTGAAGCCCCAAACCTCTAAAAATATATGTTAGCATCTAAACTTTATCATGAAGACTGATATAGATATGTATAAGTTGGCTATTAATAATATTATTTCCTGAAGCTCTAATTATGTCTATGCAATTTGACATGACAAGGGAGACAACTCAAGTTTGACATGTCAAAGGTAGACAACTCTTGTTTGCACTGATAAGGTAAAATAATTCCTGGATATACCCAGTTGTATGTTATTCATTTTTTTTACTAAACTTCTGCTAGAATATTATTGAAAATTCCATTCTTTAAGGTATGATTTATAGTATAAAGTAAAATAACAATTACAAAAAAAACAACTTCCCAACAGAAACAACCCAATCAGATTAATATTTGATTTTTTTCACAAACAACCAATCAAAATACACCTTTTTTTAAACCTCAACCAGTCAAACACAACAAGAAAAACGTGCTTTTATGAACTTGTGTTTATCTGTCTCGTATGCTGCCTAATATGATATAATGAATTTAATTGGCATACCTCGGACTTACAATACAAATTTGACACATGTACACGGTGGCTTTAATACTAATTTTCACAGTAGAATCTGTAATCAGAAAGTTATGTTTGAAATAAACTTGACATCATAACATTTCTAAAAATAGATTTTCTTTTAACATACAGAACAAATAAAAATTATAAAAACAACAACCCAAATAAATCATAGAAACACAACCATGTATATTTTGATTAAATTATAAACTCAACAGAAATAGAAACAACCAATGAAATGATACTATAAACTTGCCTTACCTGAGGGGTAATTCACTTTACTATAAGCTCCACCCCAGGGAAGAGCTTTCACAACACTTCTATAGGAGCCTCCCTCAAAAATCTTCACAAATCAAAATTTTGCAAGTAATTTCTCAATGGTCACTAAAAACGGTCCATCATTCTTCCTTGAGTGGGAGGTAAGTATATTGATATGCAAATTTTGCTTGATAAAAAAATTGAAAGCATGACATTTTTACGATAAAAAGGAAAAGTATTTTATCCTGAGTCAACTTTTAAAGTCCTTTTTAGTATATAAAACTAGCCTGTATTGGTAGTTAACATTGTTATAAACTTTCTGATGATTTGGTTAAACACGATAAATTTTTGAAGGATCCTCTGATTATCCTTTATATCCAGTTTGAATTCCGACAGAAGAGTGGTTTCTGAGACAGCTTATAAGTCTTTCTTGTTCAAAGTCTATAGTGTGAAATTACAAATATATGTCTTAAACAGGTTGAAATTTTAGTTTTACAATGGACATAAAAATAAAAACAAACTTTTTAAAGGACAAGAAAAATTCTTATTAAGTTCATGAAAGGCAAGCTAATAAAAAACAAAGACGAAGACAAAAAAGTATTATGCTCAAAGAAACGTTGGTGGTGTTAGGTGCCGATTGCATAGGTAGTTATAATTCCAACTAAATAGGATTTTTCACTGGTTCTTCTCATATTAATAAAAAAAAAAAAACCCAGTCTGCATTATAGTAAAATATTGGAAAATTTGAACATCTTAAATATAATTTTAAAAAATAGATTTTATAAGGAAAAAAACACAACAGTTTCAATACTAATGTCACTAATTCAAAGATAATGTTGTAATAATCAAACTACTTCGAAAAAAAAACCTTAAAAATTGCTCACAAAAGACATATTAGTTGGTTCTGAAATTGATGGATTTCAAATTTCCCAATATAATGAAATCAACATTATAGATATATTGCGTTATTTATTAGTACTGTTTCCATAAATGAAAGGAAAACATTAAACTTTATTAATTTCTTAAAATTCGTAGATTTGTCGATCTGTGAAATCCACGAAAATGAGTTCCCCCAAATAAGTAATTTTCCTGAATATAAGAAATATAATATTGAAAAATTGCAAAAAAAGCACCAAAATTACTAAGTAAACTTTCATAGAATATATACATAAACATCAATAAAAAGGAAAAACATTCACCCAGAGATCGCTAGCCTACTTAAGGAGTGTAATTATATAGATAGATAATTATATAATATAATGTGATAAAATATGGAATGATTTGTAATGTGCTAAACAGAAATAACAATACTATGTACAAGATCACAAAATTCTAACGGAAAAAATTACTACCATAATTAGTTCTCAATAATAAACATTCTTTCACAAAATTCTAACGGAAAAAAGTTACTACCGTAAAAAGTAGTCAATAATACACATTCGTAACGGAAAAAGTTACTAAGATAATTAGTTCTCAATAATACACATTCGTAACGGAAAAAGTTACTAAGATAATTAGTTCTCAATAATACACATTTGTGAATAACAAGCATCCATGCTTCTTAATTTTACATTCTCAATTTTGTTATAGAAGTATATAGGCTTTCTAATTTCTCGTAAACTATAAGGTGAAAAATACAAGAGTTACTTCCCTTATTTGTCATTGAGCCTTTTCAAGAATCAAATTACACACATAATGATATCTTGTTTCTTATTTCATCGTAAGAATTGATGCATGGACTTATCTTGAAGAAAGTGTGTGCTTTGTGCTAGGATCATATATGTGAATTATTTGTGAAAAATAAGATAGGCTCAAATAGGTATCTTATATATGTGCTTGCATTGAAGGTTTTAGTAATGTATAATGCACACATTATTTTCACGAACCTTTGTAAAATAACATCCTATGTTGAAAATAATAATTTGTATATAATAATGCTTTGTAATTTGACATTTTTCAAATACATCTCAATTTCTATGATTATTTTCCAAATGGAAAACATGTCCTATTCTACTGATTTCTAAAGGTTTAAGGTATAAACAGGTATATATACTGCATGATCAAAGCTTGTTCACAGTTGAGAT
Source organism: Bathymodiolus brooksi (assembly GCA_963680875.1). Classification (NCBI taxonomy): domain Eukaryota; kingdom Metazoa; phylum Mollusca; class Bivalvia; order Mytilida; family Modiolidae; genus Bathymodiolus; species Bathymodiolus brooksi. Next base: position 54,253,261 of record OY804589.1, on the reverse strand, counting down.
TCTTATATACAACCTTGTCTCAATGATAAAATATAACATGTATAAAAATCACAAAGGAAAAAAAAACAATATTACATATGAAAACTTACTTTAAAGTTAAGATTTTACATACATGTACATGTATAACAACCCAATTATCTATAACTGGCATCTCAAAATTTCTTGTAATATAATAATAAAAAATCTTTTATTTTTCTCATGCATGATTTCATGACAGGTAGTTTTCTATTTGAATATTGCTGAATGACATTAATACACATAATATTGCAAATTATGATATGACTATAAATATTTCTTTTATCTGATTGGCTAAAAGTATGAGATTTGTTCTTGATATAACTTTATAATCATTAAGAGCAATTAATTCCTCTTGTATTGCATGATTCACATTTCCATTTTTGAAATTAACCTGGACTTTTTTCGTTTAAAAATTCCTATGGAATATTATGCAAGAATAGCATAGCCGCCAGGGGAGAAATATCTTCAGTACAATGTAACTACACAGACATCTACCATTGGAAGTTTTCAACAACAATTCCAGTTATCTCCCCTCATTACTCAAAAAAATATTCAGTTATCTCCCCTTCATTACTATACACATTTCCTTTTTTTTTTCCAATTTGTTACATATTTCAAACACTGAACTTGATAGCAAACTTTTCAAAGCAAAGATGAATGAAGATGACCCGACTAGTTATACAAGACAATCCTGAGTGGGAGATTTTATAAAATTATATTGTCATCAATTTAAACATAAGAATGTATTAGTACTTTCAAAGTTAGACAGGCCATTAAAATTCTGAATATATAATTATTAGTTCATTGCAATTCTGAGATGAATATATATATGTCATTCTGTTTGTATACATTTGTTACAGGAAAAACACTGTAATTACCAGTATATAACATACATTATAAAAGAATTCCATTTATAATAACTAGCAGGTAGAGGGTGTATCACTCATCTGTTCATAAAATGTTTGTTTAACATGCAATCATCACTTAAATGTGTAAATTCTGGGACCAATCAGGTTTGTGGATTCTGAGAAGATATTTTTAACATTTCCATTGGACCCTGTTAAAAATTCTACTTACATGTAAATGGCAGCCAATTTTAATTTCACAAAACCTAAAACTTTGAAGAGGGCTACATAAATGAATATTCCAGCCAAGTCTGCTTTCAAATGGTTCAGTGGTTTCAGAGAAAATGATAATGAACACATTTTGTCCATTGGGTCCATAATGTCAAGATGTCCTGTGTTGGTGGCCATCTTGAATTTACTATTCATACAAAAATAACCTGAACCTTGTAAAGAAACATAGAATGATCATGCATGTACATGTACTGATGTAGGTTCAATTAAGTCTGAGAAATAGCTTTTTTTTAATTTTCATTTTTAAGTAGAGTGACTAGGGCCCCATGTTACTATGTTAAACATGTCCAACTGTGGTGAACATCTTGGATTTCAGATTGACACAAAAAATAAAGTTTCTTACGGACCACTCCAGGATTATTCAAATAACATTAAATTTAAAAAGATTGAGTTAAAAAGACTTCTGAATCAAATTGCATTATTGGCTGTAGGTGCTAATGTGATTCCATACCAATACCAAAATAATACACATACATTTCAACGAGGTACAGATGAACATTCAAACAAAGTTTGTTTCCAATTGATCCAATAGTTTAAATCAACGACATTATGGTATGAAGAAGACGCTGGATGCACGTGAGATGACGACTAAGATAAAAAAATATCTGTTAGCATATTCATACTTTCAAGTACAAATTTTCAAGATGTTAATGCCTCATTTTATGTACAATGTTTTATTGCACCAAATAAAGTGATATACTACATGATTGTGATGATGCCAATGGTGAGCACTTCCTGGTAGCAAAAAAAAAAGGCTATAAATAGTTCAATTCTATTTTTAGAAAAAAGCAAATAGCTATAAATAGTTCAATTCTATAAAGAAAAAAACTCCAATCCTTAAAGTTACTGTGTGCCTCTTGTTTATCGATCACTACAAGGTTGTAAGTAGACAATTTTTCATTACGCTTGTATTGATCTCAATTATATAACACACGTATGAACTTAAAAACAACATTTGCATAAAATTGGTATAACAAATACTTAATCTATAAATTGATTTGATTGATTGGTGTTTAACGCCAACATTATCAGTACTTCAGCAATATCGTGGCACGTCTATAAATTGAGATGACGTCAAATCCAATTTATTTTTAGGATGTCTTCCAATAAAGTTATATACAGACAAACCTTTATTTAGAGGTCACCTTTGGAACAAAGAAAAAGTGATTTTTAAAGATGTTCAATTCATATGATATTTTCTATGACAGGACAAGAAAATGTGACCATTTAAATGGAGGTAATTACTTAATAGAGGTGACCACATGGGCAGGTTTGACTATATATATGTAAGACTCAGATCGACGTCCAGTCTCTAATCGACGTCCAATCCTCAAATCGGCGTCCAATTCTCAAATATATGGCCGTTTTTCACTTTCTCAAATCGACGTCCAATGACGTCACTGACGTATACTTCAAATGACATCACACCCGTTAAGGAATGTTTTTGAAACAATAATGGAGAAGGGACAAGACCAGATTCCAGATGAGGGGGTCTTGATGACAAAAATTCTTATGTATTTTATAGTTACTGTAGATAAAATCCTATTGTGCTTAGGAGTACTTCTACTTTAGCGGACCCTAACCCTAACCTTAACCTTAGCCCTAACCCTAACCTTAATCCTAACCCTAACCTTAAACCTAACCCTAACCCTAACCCTAACATTAACCTTAGCCCTAACCCTAACCTTAACTCTAAACCTAACCCTTTTGTTGTCATATCTGCATGGTAACAAAATGAAAGGTTATGGGTCATGCACTTTGCTTACTACAATATCTGACTTATATCTGATAAAAAAAAAACACACAAAAAAAACAGATTAAAAAAACAAAACTGTCGTTGCAATTATTTTTGATGGCAAACTTTGATCGTGTAAACAGGCCTATAGATATGAGAGTTTGGAAAGGACGTCGATTTGAGAATATCCTAAAATATTGGACCGTGATTTGAGATCATGACGTCAGTTAGAGACTGGGCGTCGATCTGAGTCTATCATATATATACAGTCAAACCTGCATATATAGGCCACTCAAGGGAACCTAAAAATGTGGCCTTTATGAGCACTTTCCCTTTATTTACAGGTTAAAATTATATGCACTATTCATTAATGGGAAACATGAGACTGCCGTTTATAGACAGTGATTAGTTATATAGTGGTGTCCTTTAAGGAAGGTTTGACAGTATAATCTATTAATAGAACAATTATGCATGTATTTCTTAATCTTCATCTTCACTAAGATATGGATTACTAATTAACTTAATGATTGTTTTCATCATGGCTGCTGCTACCAGTGAGGCATACGGCTGCCATTCCTTATTACTCGTGCCGTCTTTATAATCAGCGATACCGCGGATGAACAGGAAGCTATCTTTTCTATTACCGACAATGGATTCTAAGACTTGGTCAAATTCTGCATCAAAACAGCTGATGTTGTATTTATGAGCAAAATCAAGTCTGGTGGAATCGACCTTGGCGACTTGTTGACCGGAACCAATTTGACCATAATGGACATTCGGAACTCCCTCCTTGATGGTCTCACCGTCATCTGGTTTCAAAGGAAGTTGAACTACAATCAAGTTGTCCTCCCCAAATTTCATATACAACCGTTTACTCTCTGTTGGTGGGCGATTAAAATCGGCCTCCTGATTACGTAAAAGATCCAGACCTTCATAGATATATTTTTCCCATGGTGCTTTGTCAGGTTTCCTCCTATTTCGATCATGCAATTTTTCAACGAGATTTTGCAGTACAAATTCCCGAGGGGCGAATGTCCGTAGCTTATAAACATTATTGTCCTCATTATCCTTCAAGATTTTGTCACAGTGATAGTAAACATATCCTTTATCGTTACGCTGCGACATAACGATATCTCCCAACTTGACATGTTTGTAATAGTCTGTAAAATGAGGAACTCCCCCAGAAACTCCAACAACAAATACATGCTCTATATTCTGGAATGTACCTATAAATAGATTCATTATATTTCATTTTTTTATTGTGTAACAACACTGTATTTTCCTTGAGATTAAGTTACTTCTTTAAGATAAAATTCTATATTAATAAATAAATAAATTTCATTTTTGCCAATAAATATTATGGATATTGTATTTTCCTGAAAAGTAGATAAATTTCAAAACAACTGCCATATCTCACTGAAAAGTGCAGAAATCAGGAGATTATTTGTATACAAGTAAAAAATTGTCAAATGCTCAATACCAACAACCAGCTAGTATTACTGTGAGCACAGCTCACTAAGATATACCCCCCGCTCCCCACATCTGTCCAACCTATTTCCATAACCAAAATATTACTGATTGTTCTGACTAAAAATGAAAAGGACCCTCCTCTCTTCACCGGTAAGCTGCTGATAAAATTTCAAAACATTCTGAGAAACACTACTCAAGTTATCATACGACATAGGGTAAAAATCCTATTTTCCGTCATATCAAATCCAATAACTCTGGAACGGCAAAAGCGAAAATCATCAAAAATGAAAGGGATCCTCCTCTCTTCACCAGTAAGCTGCTGATAAAATTTCAAAACATTCTGAGAAACACTACTCAAGTTATCATAAGACATAGGGTAAAAATCCTATTTTCCGTCATATCAAGTCCAATAACTCTGGAACGGCAAAAGTGAAAATTGTCAAAAATGAAAGGGATCCTCCTCTCTTCACCGGTAAGCTGCTGATAAAATTTCAAAACATTCTGAGAAACGCTACTCAAGTTATCATGCGACATAGGGTTAAAATCCTATTTTGCGTCATATCAAGTCCAATAACTCTGGAACGACAAAAGTGAAAATCGTCAAAAAAGAAAGGGATCCTCCTCTCTTCACCAGTAAGCAGTTGATAAAATTTTAAAAGATTCTAAGAAACACAACTCAAGTTATCGTACGACATAGGATTTGTCTACAGACGGACGGACGGATGCACGAACGGACGGACAGACACACGGACATGGTGAAACCAGTATACCCCCCTACAACTTTGTTGTGGGGGGTATAATAACACAAAATAAATACAGTAGTGAGTCACCCTCTTACAAGACCACCCCCTTCTGTAATGAAAAAGAAGTCTTATAAGAGGGGATGCATCTTTTGAGAGGGACAATTTAGTAGTATTTTACTATCTCAGTGATAAGAGGTAGGAGGGGCCTTATATGAGTGGTACTACTGTAAAGCTTGCTCAATTCAGAACATGATTCTACTTGCAAATTACATACCAAACCAAATAATGAACATTATATTTGGATTGGTGGTTTTTAATTTCAGACTCTTTCCATTGTCTCCCCTGTTACTAGTAACAACCGATACATCCTTCTCTAGACTCATCCCCTCAACATATGGCAGATAAAAATTAACAGATTTGACTTCAGACATAATTAAGATGCATTGTGTATTTTTTTTAAATATTTGTTGTTTTCTTTTGTTTGTACTGTCTTGTATTGTAAAATATCTAAATTAACCCTTATAATTTCCTTGTACTTCTCTTTCAAGTTGGGCTCTCGGCATAACTCAGTATGAACTAAATACGATATTTGTGAAGTCAAGTTGCATAATTATCGTACCTAGAAGTCTAGTTGTGGTATTTCCTGATGAGATCTGAGCTGCCCTGTTATGTCCTATCTGAGGTAGTTTTGTAGACACCACTTTATGTTCTCCAATGTATCCCACTGTATATACATTTGATTCTCCTGAAACAAAACAAAAATATATGCGTTACCGTTAACAATTATTGCCCTCATTTCAGGTCGACAACTCTGAATATTTTTCCACAGCAGGAAGTAGCATGCTGATCTTTTTTTTTCTATTTTTTTTTGCTTTTTTTTTTTTTTTTATTCATATATATGTGTTTTTGTTTATCTCAAGTCATTTTCCGTGAGCAGAAAATCAAGTTCTCTGAAGCGTAATAATAGCATAGACAACTGTGACCACAGAATATAGTCGATAATAATGTGAGATACACTATTATTAATTTAAGTAGTATCAACGGGTTAGGGTTAGAGTTATGGTGTTTAACACCACTTTCAACAATATTTCAGTTATATCGTGGCGGTCAGTTTTATTGGTGGAGGAAACCAGAGTACCCGGAGAAAACCACCAACCTGCTGCAAGTCGTCAAAGACTGTTATTATACCTCATGAATATTAATAAGGATATACTCGCTTTCTATTGGTTACGCTTTGTCATGTGATTTTATTTTATTTTCCAAGGTAAGACCACTAAATCTTCCAAAGAAGTCATTATTTATCACGTGATCTTACACTGACCTGTAGATATTGACCGATTGAAAAAATTAAAATGGCGACAGATTAATCCCGTTTCGATTGAAATATGGAATAGTATACAATTATTGCACTTCATTGAATATATTCAACAATATTCCAGCTATGTTGTGGCGGTCAGTTATATAGGTGGAGGAAGCCGGAGGACCCGGAGAAAACCACCGACCTGTCGCAAGTAACTGACAAACTTTATCACATATTGTTGTAGATCCCACTACCATACCATCACGACCATGACTCCCCCTCCCCTGGATGTGTATAAAACACTTGAACATTATCCAAGTTTATAATCTGAAGCATAAATACCATCATTTTAGGAAATTGTACATGTACAGGTGACATTCATTACTACACCAGAAGTTTTGACATGATTAAAACACGATTATATATCCGGTGACGACCAAGAATTATTTCCGTACTCTATTAGAAGAGTAAAAATTATAAGAAAATGACAAAAGACAAGGTAATAGCCTTATCCAATTTATTTCGGTATAATAAAACAATTGATTATTACATAAGAAGTCAATACCAGGATATGAGGACCTCTCGACTTGTCACTCTCAGTGACCTGATCTGACCTCGGCCGTTGGCCTTGGTCAGGTCAGGTCACCTTGAGTGCCAAGTCTCAAGGTCCTCATATCCTGGTATTGACTTCTTAGGGAGTAATTAATTGTATAATAATATAGTAAACAGGTGCACAAAGGTCCTGAAATCTATTGGACAGTAATGATTGATATAATTTAGGTGCAAAAAGGTAAATAATAATGACCTTCAACATCAAAATACCTGAAATCTATTGGATATAAACTGTAATGTTAATGTTCCTTTTGAGAAGAAATATGCATGCTATATTAATACATATTACTTATTATTAATTATCAACTATTTGGACAATACCAACAGATCAGGTTTCAAAGGGCTTTTTAAGGCAGATATAGATCTTATAAATCAAAATACCTGACATCTATTGCGATGTAATCTTCTAATAAACATTTTTTAAATACATATTATTCATTAAAAATTTGCTTAAAAATATGCAGGGAACGGAGTTATGGTGTTTAATGCCACTTTTAACAATATTTAAGTTATTTCGTGGGGGTTAGTTTTAATGGTGGAAGAAACCGGAGTACCTGAAGAAAACCACCAACCTGCTGCAAGTCACTGACAAACTTTATCACATAATGTTGTATCGAGTACACCTCGCCATGGACGGGGTTTGAATTCACTACTTTAGTAGTGATAAGCACTGATTGCACAGGTAGTTGCATATCCAACTACCATACGATCACGATCACGACGGTCTCTAAAATATACTAGAGGCTCAGGTGAGCCTGTATCGCTCACCTGACATAAATAAGTCCTCTTAAGAATGTCTGCATGCTGAATACATCTAAGTTACTATTCAAATCCCATACTGCCATAGGGTTCTATGTTAAAACTATGTCTGCTCATGGCAGCCATCTTGGATGGAGGTCGTGGTCACCGGACACAATTTTGAAAGTATACTACCCAAGGACCATCCATGCCATGTTTGCTATAAATTGGCTGACTGGTTTCAGAAGAGAAGACTTTTAAACAATTTTCCCATAGGGTCCTATGTTAAAACTATGTCTGCTGACGGCGGCCATTTTGAACCGAGATCGGGATCACTGAACACAATTTTGGAAGTTGACCACCTAAGGACCATCGATGACATGTTTGCTATATTGGCTTACTAGTTTCAGAGGAGAAGATTTAAAAAAAAAAATTCCCATAGGGTCCTGTTAAAACTACAGTATGTCTGCTGAAGGTGGCCATCTTGGATGGAGGTCAGGGTCACTGGACACAATTTTGAAAATTGACCACTTAAGGACCATCCATGCCATGTTTGCTTTAAATTGGCTTACTGGTTTCAGAGAAGAAGATTTTTAAATATATTTCCCATAGGGTCCTATGTTAAAACTATGTTCGCTGATGGTTGCCATCTTGGATGGAGGTCGGGGTCACAGGACATAATTTTGAAAGTTGACCACCTAAGGACCATTCATCCCATGTTTGCTTTAAACTGACTTACTGGTTTCAGAGGAGAAGATTTTTAAACATTTTTTCCATAGGGTCCAATGTTAAAATTAAGTCGAGTCATGGCGGCCATCTTGAATTTCCGATCAGCAAACGATTCACAAATTTAGTACAGGACCACCCAATGATCATTCCTGCAAAGCCACAATTCAATTGGCTTAGTGGTTTCTAACAAGAAGATTTTTAAAATTTCGACCAATCAGAACACATTATAGGCCCTGGCAGCCATGTTGGATTTCCGATCAGCACCAAAAACACAAATCTTGTATATGACCATCCAATGAACATTTCTGCCAAGTTTGGTTCAAATCTGTTTTGTGGTTTCAGAAAAAAAGATGAAAATGTGAAATTCCCATAGGGTCCAATGTTAAAATTAAGTCGAGTCATGGCGGCCATCTTGAATTTCCGATCGGCAAACGATTCACAAGTTTAGTACAGGACCACCCAATGATCATTCCTGCAAAGTCACAATTCAATTGGCTTAGTGGTTTCTAACAAGAAGATTTTTTAAATTTCGACCAATCAGAACACATTATGGGCCCTGGCAGCTATGTTGGATTTCCGATCAGCGCCAAAAACAAAAATCTTGTATATGACCATCCAATGAACATTTCTGCCAAGTTTGGTTCAAATCTGTTTTGTGGTTTCAGAAAAAAAGATGAAAATGTGAAATTCCCATAGGGTCCAATGTTAAACAAAGTCGAGTCATGGCGGCCATCTTGAATTTCCGATTGGCAAACGATTCACAGGTTTAGTACAGGACCACCCAATGATCATTCCTGCAAAGTCACAATTCAATTGGCTTAGTGGTTTCTAACAAGAAGATTTTTTAAATTTCGACCAATCAGAACACATTATGAGCCTTGGCAGCCATGTTGGATTTCCGATCAGCGCCAAAAACAAAAATCTTGTATATGACCATCCAATGAACATTTCTGCCAAGTTTGATTCAAATCTGTTTTGTGGTTTCAGAAAAAAAGATGAAAATGTGAAATTCCCATAGGGTCCAATGTTAAAATTAAGTCGAGTCATGGCGGCCATCTTGAATTTCCGATCGGCAAACGATTCACAAGTTTAGTACAGGACCACCCAATGATCATTCCTGCAAAGTCACAATTCAATTGGCTTAGTGGTTTCTAACAAGAAGATTTTTTAAATTTCGACCAATCAGAACACATTATGGGCCCTGGCAGCTATGTTGGATTTCCGATCAGCGCCAAAAACAAAAATCTTGTATATGACCATCCAATGAACATTTCTGCCAAGTTTGGTTCAAATCTGTTTTGTGGTTTCAGAAAAAAAGATGAAAATGTGAAATTCCCATAGGGTCCAATGTTAAACAAAGTCGAGTCATGGCGGCCATCTTGAATTTCCGATTGGCAAACGATTCACAGGTTTAGTACAGGACCACCCAATGATCATTCCTGCAAAGTCACAATTCAATTGGCTTAGTGGTTTCTAACAAGAAGATTTTTTAAATTTCGACCAATCAGAACACATTATGAGCCTTGGCAGCCATGTTGGATTTCTGATCAGCGCTAAAAACAAAAATCTTGTATATGACCATCCAATGAACATTTCTGCCAAGTTTGATTCAAATCTGTTTTGTGGTTTCAGAAAAAAAGATGAAAATGTGAAATTCCCATAGGGTCCAATGTTAAAATTAAGTCGAGTCATGGCGGCCATCTTGAATTTCCGATCGGCAAACGATTCACAAGTTTAGTACAGGACCACCCAATGATCATTCCTGCAAAGTCACAATTCAATTGGCTTAGTGGTTTCTAACAAGAAGATTTTTTAAATTTCGACCAATCAGAACACATTATGGGCCCTGGCAGCTATGTTGGATTTCCGATCAGCGCCAAAAACAAAAATCTTGTATATGACCATCCAATGAACATTTCTGCCAAGTTTGGTTCAAATCTGTTTTGTGGTTTCAGAAAAAAAGATGAAAATGTGAAATTCCCATAGGGTCCAATGGTTAAACTAAGTCGAGTCATGGCGGCCATCTTGAATTTCCGATCGGCAAACGATTCACAAGTTTAGTACAGGACCACCCAATGATCATTCCTGCAAAGTCACAATTCAATTGGCTTAGTGGTTTCTAACAAGAAGATTTTTTAAATTTCGACCAATCAGAACACATTATGGGCCCTGGCAGCTATGTTGGATTTCCGATCAGCGCCAAAAACAAAAATCTTGTATATGACCATCCAATGAACATTTCTGCCAAGTTTGATTCAAATCTGTTTTGTGGTTTCAGAAAAAAAGATGAAAATGTGAAATTCCCATAGGGTCCAATGGTTAAACTAAGTCGAGTCATGGCGGCCATCTTGAATTTCCGATCGGCAAACGATTCACAAGTTTAGTACAGGACCACCCAATAATCATTCCTGCAAAGTCACAATTCAATTGGCTTAGTGGTTTCTAACAAGAAGATTTTTTAAATTTCGACCAATCAGAACACATTATGGGCCCTGGCAGCCATGTTGGATTTCCGATCAGCGCCAAAAACAAAAATCTTGTATATGACCATCCAATGAACATTTCTGCCAAGTTTGGTTCAAATCTGTTTTGTGGTTTCAGAAAAAAAAGTTGAAAATGTGAAATTCCCATAGGGTCCAATGTTAAACTAAGTCGAGTCATGGCGGCCATCTTGAATTTCCGATCGGCAAACGATTCACAATTTTAGTACAGGACTACCCAATGATCATTCCTGCAAAGTCACAATTCAATTGACTTAGTGGTTTCTGACAAGAAGATTTTTAAAATTTCAGTCAATGAGAACACATTATGGACCCTGGCAGCCATTTTGGATTTCAAATCAGCACCAAAAACACAAATCTGGTAGAGGACCATCCAGTGAACATTTCTGGCAAGTTTGATTGATTTCTGTTCAGCGGTTTCAGAGAAGAAGATTTAAATGTGAAAAGCTAACGGACGGACGGACGGACGACGGACGCTTACCCATGACAAAAGCTCACATGGCCTATGGCCAGGTGAGCTAAAAAGGAACATTATCAAGAATTTCTAAATGGCATCCAAAAATATTTCAAAATAAGGATTCCTTACCTTCTGTTTTAAATTTGACAAAGGTAGTTTTTTGTTCCATCATGGCATCTACAGCTAGTTTCTCACAATAATTAGCCGTAATAATAGCGATGGTCGGTTGTTGGTTGGCAGCTATTGTTGGCATCTGTTTTACATGTTGAACCTCTGAAATAAAATAAAAAACATATCTCAATTAGCGTAAATATATTCCTATTGATTCTTATTTTAGAATATTGAAGATATTTAAATTAACAAGGAATTCATTTGTTAAAAATTTGTGCTCCATTTGGATGGTACATTCTTAACACTCAGGATTTGTGCCCTGACCCATGATTGATTGGAAATTCAACAATAAGTACGAAACATATTGATACTCAACAACATTTTCAAAAATTATTTTAGTTATATTGGGGAGGTAAGATTCATTAGTATATGAAATTCAAAGAGTATTTGATTGATTGTAGTTTAATGCCAAATGAGTAATTTTTCAGCCATATCATGGTGAGAACAAGTTATATTTCGATGAGATGATGATGATGATGTTCGCTTTTTACTGGACCAACATGCTTAGTTGGCTCACTGAAACAAGTCCGTGGGTAGATATATCACTCCACTCGCACACATTATCTTGATTCGGAGCCAACCAGTCTTTGCTCTTACTCCTTAATGTTCAATGCTTAGCGAAGAAGCAACAAAAACCAGTTTCAGTCTTTGGTTTGACCTGACTAAGATGTGAACCCATGATCTACCGCTCTCAAGGGGAGCATGTAGGGGTGTAACGATACACTTTTTCCACAAGCGATACACATTGTGATATTTGATATGTATTACGATATGTATCACGATACGTTTTATAGAAACTGTAACTATTCCTTGAAGTCCATGCTGGTCGACATGGGCGCTGCCATGTTTTTTTTTTTATATGAGGTCGCTTACGTACTAGCGGAAATTGTAAATATTTGATATTTGATTAATCAATTTTAAAAGCGTAAATTAATCGATTCACTTTTCTCAAAATATTAATTAAATGATCACCAAAAGAAGAAAACGGAAGTTCAACACTACTTTTTTTCAAAAAATGAGCATCATATCGTTTGTATCGTAAGTGGCCTCCACGTATCGTGAACCGAACCGTCCCCAAAATAATCGTGATTTCGGTACATACTGTGAATTGTTTCCCCCTTAGGAGCATGCTAACCATACACCACTGATGTGGTTTACTACTGTCATTACATGGGTCTAAGGGGATTAATCCATGATCTTCAAAACAATGAAGTCATAATACAAACAAACCTGTTTTATCATCAGCTAACACGTGTCTGACTACCTTCCTGCCATCTTCCATTTCAGCAATCAATTCTTTCTGTTTAAGTTCTCCTAACTGTTGTGTAACCATAGCTGGGTCTGCATTTGTTATTCTAAAAGAAATCAAATCCTGATTATATCATAAATACAAAAAATGGGTGGTCTAGTGGTTAGACTTGCGACAACGTACCAAAAACATGGACTTGTGCCCCCGATACCCATCCAGACCATCTATTTAAGGGTACCATTGAAGAAATTTAAAAATCTTCATGTATAAAAAAGCACAATAGTTTTATGAAGTAGCAATGAGCATCCTAATGTGTAGTTAAGATAATCAGACAAAACCTAATACAGGAGGATTTTGCTTATAGGATAAAATAAATAAATAAAAAAGATCCCAAGAACATTTAATTTTAATCTTAATTAAAGATAGAAATGGCCTTCAAAGTGGGAACAAGTGAGCCATTGTTGAACACCAAAGTGCGCAATTTTTCAACTATATAACGATGAGAACAAGTTACATTTGATGAGATCATGATGATTTAGGCTTTGTCCTAGATCAACATGCTTAGCAAAATTTGCATAGTGCTAACAGAAACAGTCTTAAGGTAGACATGTCACTCCACTCTGACACGTTATCCTGACCCTGAACCAACCAGTCTTTGCTCTTACTCCTTAATGCTGTATGTTTATCAGAAGCAACAAATACCAATTTTATAGTCTTTGAATTTAGCTGTTCAGGATCAAATCACATGATCTACTACAAGTGTAAACAAATGTATTCTATTTAACCCTCATTTTCATATAAAGAACAAACTGTATGCAATCTTATCATTCCAGAGCAAAAAGATATTTGACAAGAACGTCTGTCACAACTACTGTGAAATTATTATTTATCATGGGGTTCTAATTTTTGTGAATTTCGTGATCCACGAAAATTAATTTTCCCATTGACTGTTGCCTGTAATGTTTAAAACCACAAATTCAAGGTCCCATAGATCAATACATTTTGTAGAAACCACGAAAATTGGTGCCAGCGAATAAAAGTACTTTCACAGTATATCTTCAATAGCTTATGTCTACTGTATAAGGCCAAAAAAAAATATATGTGTGTTTACTGTCACATGTCAAAAAAATCTAGGGTCGGTCGGTCGGCATACCTTTTTTTTTTTTTTTTTTTTATTACTATCGGCAAAACCGGAAATAGTCGTTTCCGGTTCCTGAATCCGATTCCGGCAATTCATTTTCGAAATTTCCGGTAAGCCGTCATTTGTTTTGAAGCTGTCTTGTGAGAGTTACGCAGTTTTTCTACCTTCTTTGCTCTCAATTTCGACAAAAAGCTAGCGGTTGAATAAATAAAACATTGCTGCTGATTAAACAACAAAAATGGTTATCCGAATTCTGTGTAAAAATTGATAGGGTCGCTAGCAAAAATTAGGGTCGGTCGGGTGACCGTAAACACACATATTTTTTTTTTGGCCTAAGTGGAATTTACGATTAATTTGTGTTTCATAGATGTGCAAAAATAACCCCTCATGCGAAAGTTTTCAATCTGTTTTTTCAGCTGGAAATAATAAATGTTTTAGCAAAATTAGCGATTAAATGAATTATTGCTGAAAACAAATATCGCAAAATTTGCTTTTGCTAAATCAATCATGTATACAGGGTGCTTAGTGCAAATTACCTCGTTAAATCTTCTACCTCCATCACATTAGGATATGCAGACTCAAGAATTTGAAGAAGTTTTTCTCGTAGAATCTCCTCCTCAAATATTTTATCTACTTTATTTATACCTGTTAATTGATACATTATAATACAGTTAAAAACCATTAAAATTTCTAAAATCACATTAATAACAGACAAAAAATAATAATTTCCACATTTCTGTTCTTATTTGGTGAATGTCTTGAAAATCGACTTCAAAAATATATATGCAATAACCTACAAGAATAGTCTAAAAAATTATTTGAAGACTTCAATCTGTAAATAATTGTCTTAATTATCAATCAGATTTAAATTTTCAACATTTCTTTTTTGATGATTCCTATTATGGTCGTAAATTATGATATTTTTTTTTTAATTGACGAAATCTATTAATGAAATCTTCAAGTTGACTGTTTATGTTAGTTAAAATTATTATTGTTTGATAATGTCAAAACAAGTCATTAAATAAATGATTAATGTATTCATGGACATAGATGAAAAATAAATTTGAAACAAAAATGTTATCATGGCAAGCTATGTTGATATAGACAAGATTATGATCCTGACCTGTGCACTCTGACCTCTAACATGAATGCTATGTTATTAATGTACATGTACATGAAGAAACTGTTTGTAAAAAAAACTGGTCATAACAAGATTCTGAAATTGCCGTTATTACTGTACAATTACATGAAGAAACTGTTTGCAAAAAAAACTGGTCATAACAAGATTCTGCAATTGCCAAACTCAAAACATGTGCTCATTTTTATAATTATTTAACCGTATTACAAGTACAAATGACATGTACTCTTCAACAAGTTGAGAATCAAATTGTCTCTTAGTCATTAGTCCCAAAGGGAGATAATTTTTTATTATCTCCCTTGACTAACTTGGAGAATGGAGTTAATTATTAAATGTTTTGCATATGCTAACACACAATGTGTACCAAAAGCTTTAATTTACATACAAATTCATAAAACTTTTTTCAATTGAACAATTTAAAAATAAGCCGTTGTACATGAACTTGAAAGATAATCAAATACTCCGCTTGAAATTTACAAAATGTGCACAAGTCTTAAATTTGGCAGTAAAATTAACAGTCTGACATTACTATAAAAATATAACATTACTCATATCTAGCATTCATACCCATTTAACAGTCTAAAACATGCATCAACAAAACTTTTATTACACAACATCTGTAAGATTATATTGTTATTTAGGGAATATTATTCAAATAATTAAAGTATTCATTTTTTTCTATCTCAGAACTTCAGAAATAGTCGGGAATTTTAATTATTTTTTTTTTCATTTACTAGTAAGTTGGATACAGTTTCCCATATGCCATTGTAATGCTGATGCCAAAATTCTCTAACAAAGAGAGAATTTTAAGTAAAATTTTTTTATTTCAAAACAAAGCTGTATGGATAATTAACGAAATATGAAAATCAAAGTTAAATTACCGGCCATTTGACAATGCTTAGGATTTTTTTATTTTTATAGAAATCAATGGCTTATGACATAAAATGGAATATCACACCAATCATATGAAAATTTTGGAATTTTTGAAGTTCTGACATTTTATTTAATTGTCTTAAACTATGTTTACAAAAGTAAGTGCTTCTCAACCACACAACAAAACATGTGACTTGTTAAATCAAATCAAATGTACACATACAAGTATGTTGACCTTTTTAAAAGTAACAATGTAACAGCCATATTTTTTATAACCTGGATTGGCTGGAATGGGTTCCACGATAGAGAATATGACATCCACAGTAAACAAAATAAGAACAAGATTCCAGACACAGTACCTGAAAACCCAGACTTGGCATTCCGTCATAAAACTTTTGAGTATGAAATCAGACTACTGTATAATATCCTCGATAGATTATTTATTGGCAGTTTTCCAGTACGAGCATGAAATTCTTTGCCATCACTCAATCAGAAAGTTAGATCTAGGAAAAATACCACTGTACAACTGAATTTGCATCTCATTTTTTGCACTTGAGATTATCTTCCGATATTGAGTCTGAAACTCCATCAGTGTATTATACTGAATGCCTTGCTCTAGATTAGTTGAATTTTTAATTACAATGTACAAGTATCAAAATTATACTCAAAAGTTTTATGCCGCTAAGACCTGAGCTTTACTAATCACTCTAGCGAATTTATTTGACAAGACTGAGAATGGATGTATATGTATAAGAGAGAACAGTCTTCACGTTAATCTACTTGCCCGAAGTCCGAGACAAGTAAAACTGAATTCAGACAAGTGAAAATTATGAAAGAATTTGATTAAATAAATGAATTTTTTTTTCTAAATTTCGCTTTCGGGCAAGAAGGTGAAAAACAGTTGGGGCAAAGACTGAGAGAAAGTAATATATTATTACACCTTGAATACAAATATCAGAAAATGGACAGCACCATTTTTTAACGGCATCACTGATTTCAGTTATAATCAATTTCATGGTTGATAATCTTTTACTTTAAAAGCCTTTCTAAAAAAAAAGAATAAAATAAATTATAAAGACTGGTGTTTTCAGAAGAAAATGTGTGGTCAAACTATAACTTGTTTTTTATTTATTAATTTTTTCTCACATAATATAACACTGAAAAAAAATATAAAGAGCAAATTTATGTTTTTTTTTACTACAGCCATTTCCTATGGAATTTATCAAAAGAACAGCTTACAATACAAACATCTCATTTTTAAGAACTTGCAAACAAAAGGCATAATATGAAAGCTACTATAAAATAACTGGAAGTAAATATATAGTGTTCTAAAGAAGAAAAAAGTTTTTTTTTTTTAAAGGCATCGTTATTACCCTGACATATATTTATCTTTATAATAGTTTGATTTGTTTTTTTTCTCTTTTAAAAAAATAATAAAATTTTGACCTCCTTCCCCACAGGTATTATGATCATATATTATGTTAATTAGCAGCTTTTATATTGATTGTCCATTTATTGTTGATTAAAATATGCCCAAGGAAAACAACAGTACAACAATGTCGAAAAATCAAAGTTCACTTAGGGTCATCCTTAATAGTAGTATAACAACGTCAAAAGATCAAAAGTTCACTTAAGTCATCCTGAAATACAGGTATGCTGAAACCAGACTTACATGTACCCAGGACTTCCAAAAAGGGGTGGTACCGGGTACTTTTACCCACTTAAAATGGTAATTAGTACCACCTAATTTCAAAGAGGTTGCATAAGATATTCATGCAAAATTTTCAAATTTTAAGAAAAAGTACCACCTGTAAATAGTGAAGTACTGGTACACTTGAAAAATATTGAAAGCCCTGCATGGACCACCTTTGAAGTGGGTACATAGGGTAGATAGGCAATAGAGATCCTGGCAGGATAAAATTTATTTTTATGAGTAACAACCAAAAAGTCATGAGTAACACTAGTGTATTCCTTGTTTTTTTTTTGAAAGTTCCAATCAAAAGTGATGAGCCCGTAACTCACCTAGTTGGCAAGTCCCAATCAAAAGTGATGAGCCCGTAACTCACCTAGTTGACAAGTCCCAATCAAAAGTGATGAGCCCGTAACTCACCTAGTTGACAAGTCCCAATCAAAAGTGATGAGCCCGTAACTCACCTAGTTGACAAGTCCCAATCAAAAGTGATGAGCCTGTAACTCACCTAGTTGACAAGTCCCAATCAAAAGTGATGAGCCCGTAACTCACCTAGTTGACAAGTCCCAATAAAAAGTGATGAGCCCGTAACTCACCTAGTTGACAAGTCCCAATCAAAAGTGATGAGCCCGTAACTCACCTAGTTGACAAAAGTTTACTTTAAATAATAAATAAAAACGCAGTAAAATCACTACAATAGCTAACAAAACTTGTTTATAATCCCAGAAAATTTTTGTTTAGGGTAATAACAGTTGGTGGCGGGTCTGTCTGGCAACAGTTCGGCACCAAAAACATTTCATGTATGACCTTACTTTTAAAAACATTGCTTTTTTAAACAACTTTATGAAGAAAAGTGAAATTTGAAACTACTGTGTTTTCCTTGGTACAAAGGAACAAACTAAAGTTACATATGAAACATATTAGGTGTCAATTTCCATAACTACAACACTCGTTCTGTCACCATGGCAACGGATACTTACCAAAATAATCCTCAGCATCAGAACGTCCTGACATTAAATTACTGATTCATGATATAAATACTTTTTAAATATTCTATAACTACAATAACATGTGTCTATAATTTTTTTTTATATCACTCCAGAATTTACGATCATTTTTATAATGCATATATTGTACTGTGATAATTTTCAATCTCAGAAAATAAATCTCATTAAAAAAAATAACAATATCTAAGTAGATTGTCACTGCACACAACAGCAAGAACTTGTAATGCAACAAATATAGAAAAGCAAGAAAGTAATTAATCCCTCAAATGCATGAAAAAAGGAGGCAATTGAAATATCTATTGAAAAATTAAGGCCATGATATCAATAATTTGTTTTGATTTATGAGCTCATCGTAACATTTTTTACTAGAAAATCAACAGAAATGTTTTTTTACACTATTTCGTGCCCGTAAATTACATTTATTTAATAGATATTTGAAAGGAAATAGAAACTTGATATTCGGTTTACGTCAAACCATTATTTCTTAAAGGATTGGCCTAACCTTAGAAGTTTTTACAATGTATCAAAAATCATATTTCACATTTATTTAATAGATATTTGAAAGGAAATAGAAACTTGATATTCGGTTTATGTCAAACCATTATTTCTTAAAGGATTGGCCTAACCTTAGAAGTTTTTACAATGTATCAAAAATCATATTTCATAAATATGTATACAATATGTGTACAGTGTCTTAAAATATAAAAGTTGATGTGTATAAGGCTTTGTAACTGTAACAGAGCAAAGGTATATAAAGTCTTTTATCAGTTTTGCACCGAATATACATGAAATTCATATTTTAAAACCATAATTAATCCTGCAGAAAAATCACATTCCTCAATAGATTAGGTTACATTTACTTTATACTAAATAAGAAAATTACACAAATATCCCTTTTCTGTCAACAGGAAGTGGTGAACTGATTTACAACAGCTCAAACTAGTTTCCCAAAGCTCAACAGGTAAAACAGGTGAATGGGGGGTACCAGAAAAAAAAGTGGTACTACGCTAGAAGCAGAACACCTTTCCATTATCTGACACTATTATTTAATTGTAAAATGCAATAACTGCAGAATAAATATCAATATTCCGCTCTTCACAGCATAAAAAAAATATTATTTCATGAATGCAAATATTCTACATGTGGCATCTATTAACATTACTTTGAAATTTTATCTAACTACCAGACATGAGGTAATCTTAATTTGTAATCGTAATCGGTTGTAATCGATTACATTTTTCATGTAATCGAATGTAATCTGTAATCAGACCTTTTTTTTTAGATTACATGTAATCGTAATGTAATCGATTACATTCTTTTTGACCCTGTAATCATGGTTACTTTCTGATTACATTTAGATTACGTTTCATCATTTTGACTTATTTTGTCTTAACTGAAACATATATCTCCTTAGATATTTAATGTATGATTTATGTAAATGAATTTTCTTCATGAAATTTATTAAACAAATAATGTAGATATTATTATATGCTTAATTGCAATCAAAACTATCACAGCTACAAAAAATATTAAGTATAAATTATGACTTCAAAGACTTGATATTCAAACAAATAATATCTCAATTTCAATTTCTTTAGGGTTTCAAAAATTCAGTGAAAACAGTTTGTTGGCTTGTGTAAAACACAACAAGCTCTAAAATTTTAAATTATCTGACACAACTTTCAAGATTTCATATATGAAATTGCTTCTATGAAAGACTATCACCATGTCCTCATGATTCGCCTAAGACAAAGAAATATTTTATATAAACCAAAACAGGTATCGCATGAAGATTTCTTATACAAGTTTAAAAAGAGATTTAAATTTAAATAAAGATATCATATAAAAAGCAAAATGTAAATTATAATTTTCAGAAACAATTATTTATGATGCTCATACATACATGTATATTACAGATTAACTGATAAATAGCAAGTTGTATTATATTTGTAAAATTTTGGATTTTTTTTTTAAAGAATATTCTAATGGGGCTTGTATACAGATACATCATGTTTGGGAGGGGTATTTGTGAAAAATACCAGTCGAGAGACGAAAACTTTCCCGAGCCGAATGGCGAGGGAAATTTAGTCTCAAGACTGGTATTTTTCGCAAATAACCCTCCCAAACATGATATATCTGTTTAATTACACCGAATATTATTTAGAACACTGGCTAAATAAATAATACCTTTTGTTTGTCGTTTTCAGGACCTAACATGATGTATCTGTTTAATTCTACCGAATGATGTTATATAAAACGCACAACTGATAACGTTTTACAAATATTGTTACAAGTGTCTCGGTGAAGGGTAAAAACGGCAAATTCGGTTGTTACATAAAACGCACAACTGATAACGTTTTACAAATTTTGTTACAAGCGTCTCGGTGAAGGGTAAAAACGGCAAATACGATTTTGCAAATACCATGAAAAAAAGTTAAATCTTATGCAAATACACCTACATGAAGTAAAAATTCTGCAAATTCACAATGCAAGGCCTGAATTTGTCAAAAATAATATGGCTATTAACCAATCAGAATCCAGCATTCTTATATAAGGTGTAATTATATCTGATATTCAGATATATGTGATATTTCTGCATTTTATTTTGGTGCTGATTTTCCTTTTAATATTGGATTATATGATAATTTTTTCATTACTTGTGGGTTACTATGCAACTTGTAATGGATATTTTTATTAAACATAAATTAAGGATTTAGTTTTCATATTTAGACTGAGAAATTAAATACATTTTTAAGCAAGTTTTTAGAATCAGAATGATTTTTGTTTTTTTATCATCTGAATTATATATCAAGGACAAACATTCAAATTTTATCAGGTAATTTACTGCTAGTTTATTTTCCCCAATAGACTTTTCACAGGATGTTTGAAATTATTTGATATATATTATTAAAATGTATGTTATAATATTTACTAATAATATAAGATGGAATCAATATTGGTCATATATAGTAATAAGAGAAGACATATTTTATGAAAAATAGGAAAATGAGAATTGCTGTTAATAATTTACAATGTACTGTTTGTTATTGCATGTAATGATCACATTACAACTGAATTGTAATTCATAGTTCTGATTAAGAAATACATTAAAAAAAAGAGATATTGGACAGATGCACACGAGACAAAATAACATAAAACACTAATATATTGGTTGTCATGACATTGAATGTAATCAGTAATGTAATCGATTACATTTACAAAGTGATTGTAATTTAATCGATTACATTTGAAAATTGATGTAATCGTAATGTAATGTAATCATGAAAATTGCAAAGTAATTGTAATGTAATCGATTACATTTGAAAGTAATTGACCCCAAGTCTGCAAGTAACTACATGTAAATAAATGTATCTACATTTCCTAATCAAATACCCCTATTTTACCTATATGAATACATCATCCATACAGCGCTTATTTACATATTAAAGACATATACAACCATGCATGATATCTACGTCACATGATATCTACATCACTGTATCAGAGTTCATGAAATTCCTCAGTCTTCAAGACTCTTGTCAGGCATGACCAACAAAATTTGGGCAAATTTTGCTAAGGACTGACAAGATTGGTATTTTGCATTGGAAAATTATTGACGACTGACATTTTTTTTCACTAGGATCACCAATCCCATATGCAATTTCGTGAGCACTGCCATGTTTCATACAACATTAAGGGGCCATAAGGGCCATCTGTCTTCCTATATTTTATACATTTTTTTATATATTGTAGGTATCATCATTTCCATGATTGTGGCTACAAACTGTTTGTGCCAATAACATTGTGAGAAAAGAGCCTAACAGACATTTTAGAAGAATATTTTCTATGTGGTGAAGCATATTTCATGAAATTTTCACCAGCTCAAACCAATCTTTACTAGACTTGGACTTACAGCTAGTGATTTTGCAGCCAGACTGCAAACTAAAATTTGTGGGTCTTAACAATGAAATTATGACTTTACATAGAAAGTCAATGCATATAAAAGAACCAAATACACCTAACTTGCAAATATTAACAGAAAATAAATATTTAACAAATCTCCTGAAAAAACCCCTCAAATTCCTCAAGATTTAAAATTCTCAAATGCTTCTGGTCACAAAAAACAGAATCAATAGTTTTAATTTGTTAGAAATGAAATAGCTAATCTTATGTAGGAAATTTATTGAGAATGTATTTTTGATGTCAAAGTTTTGGGAGTTTATTCAAAATATAATCCAACCGATTTCTTTTCAACTTGTTGGTGACACATGAATAAACATTAGCTTAAGCTATTCCAAACATACCCCATCATGGTATGATATACTATGCACACAATAAAAGTGGTTATAAGTAGAGATATTCAAATTCAAAATAGCAAAAATCAACAATAGTTCTTGCAATAAAATATGAAAAATTAAACAGGGATGGTTGACAATTTCACCAACCACAACAAACATGAATCAATTTGGTGGCTCATAACAAACTCAACTCAAGGATCATGCTTAGATAATTTTTCACATTTTGTGGATATGACAATATAAAATAAACATAATATATGTATGAAGGCCTTAAAAATTGGACTCCTGCATATTTCACTCTGTAAAATAAATGAAAAATATCAGTGAGTTGTCTCTCTTTATCAAGATTTAAAATAGCCACCCTTTCTTGCTAAGAATTTTCCAAAGAGTACTTCATCATCATTACTCTATCTAAACTGGGCAAAATAAGTCAATATCAACCATCAATTTATATTGCCACAAGAAAACAAAAAGAAGAAAATGACATCTTAAACCAGTCAAACATCTACATAACATTTCAGCTTCCATCTCTGATTACACTTGTTGGAAACAAAGGGTTTGCAAAGCACAATATTTTTCTCCAAAATAATACATGCTTGTATAAATGACCATTAACAAATAAATGATATAAACATTTTAAAGGTGGTTTATCATTATAGTTTATATGCAATTTATTTCTATTATATTTTTTGTCTGTTTATACCAAGCCAATTTTCAGATTTAACATGTGGATATGAAGGCTATCAAGTCATCAACAAACAGGTATAGGAAAATGAACTCGTATACAGAAATATGATAAAAAAAAAAATATGTGAACATTCCTAAAGCCATGTGACGAACATTTATGATGTCATGTGATGAACATTTATGATGTCATGTGATGAACATCCATAATGTCATGTGATGAACATTCATGTCATGTGATGAACATTCATAATGTCAGGTGATGACAATTCATGTCATGTGACGAAAATTCATAACGTCATGTGACGAAAATTCAAAATGTCATGTGACGAACGTTCATAATGTCCAGACCTGTTTACCCCAATTGACACTAAAGAGTAGTATTTGCTCCAGCTCAGAGTAGTTTGGCAATGTTGAGAGTAGTTTTCGGAAATTGAAAACAATGGTTTCCGATTCATGAGCTGGTGCCATAATGGCATATACACAGTATATACATACCAAATATCTACCTTAGTTACATGTATCTACTGAAGATGGGGGCCAGGGTGGCTCAATGAGTTAGGTCATACAGGACAGAAAGGGACATACCGTGATCAATCACCGTGATAGTGGTCATGTCTAGGAGAGTGATGGGGATTAAAATTTTAAATTCATGTCGGTGATCAGGGGGCAATAAAACACCAGGTGTTAATCTTGTAATCAAGTGTGTCGTTTTACAGGTAAACTAGTCGGATAAGATGTACAGGTGAAATTACGTTTTTATATCGCCTTTTTTTTTCAGGTACTGTCTCCGATTCCCTTCAGAATTAAAAAAAAAAAACTTTTTATTTCTTTCCTCAAAACGTAAAACATCCTTGAACGTAATCCCGAGATCGAGAAAATAGCACGGCAAAATTCTTGATATAGAACTTGAGGTCATAAAGTAGAACTTTCTAAAACAAACGAAAAAAACAAGACACACATTCTTTGGCAATGAAAAGCAACAAACAGTCAAATATTAACAGCAAGAGGATACAAAATTAATTGTCAAAAATACATCCTTCAGTAGCAATAATTACGGCTTACGATTATTAAAAGTCAACAGGTAGAACAGGTAACGCTAATCTCTTAATTGGCGGTAAAATATCAATCGGCGCACAGGTGACCGAGAGCCATAAAATTTAATTCCCACCACCTTGTTTTATGGTCCTTTTTAGGTCTATCACAGTGGGTTTATGTCCGTGATGATATGTCTAAAGGATTACAAATTATGCCTCTCGGAGTGATCAATTACGGTATGTCCCTTTCTGTACAAACGAATTTTGAAAAAACGATGTTTGTTCAAGTGTAGAATAGTCAGGTTCAAACGTAGGGCGTAATTTACTGTAAAAAAGTGTAGTAAATACGGCAAAAACGTAGTAGTAAACAGGTCTGAATGTCATGTGACGAACATCCATAATGTCATGTGATAAACATTCATGATGTCATGTGATGAATGTTCACAATGTGATGTGACGAACATCCATAATGTCATGTGATGAACATTCATAATGTCATGTGACAAACATTCATAATGTCATGTGATGAAGATTCATTATGTCATGTGATGAACATTAATAATGCCATGTGATGAACATTCATAATGTCATGTGATGAACATTCCTCTATTGTAATGTCATGTGACTGAAATTTTGTAAAAAGTCATGCATCTGTATTTATGATCAAAAGTTCACACTCATGCCATGAAATATCTGCAGTGCTAAGTCATATGATACACAAACAACAGGAGAGGAATATAATTAAATTAATGTGGTTCTTTTTCATGTACTCTTTTCTTTGAAATGACAAAATAAAGATAAAGATTTTGGAGAAACTGTCCACATAGATAAAAGGATGAAACAAAACAGTAGTGTGTATCTCTCAGGTTTGTTTCTTCCAGAACCAGTTCGCCTTTCTACAAGTTTTTTTTACCCAAAAATTATATATTCAATTCTTTATAATTTGTTTTGTGTGCTTATACTGGATTTGCCTCCTAGATCCAACCTCCCAAATATTTGTATTTTTGTTTCCGAAATACTTTTCTGTTCCTTTGTTATAACAAATTTATAGAAAATAGATGTAAGATATATTTTGTCCTATATTGTTTGGTTTCAAATTTGTCTTGCGGAGTCACGATTTTCCAAATAAAGAGATAAAATGTATTAACAAAATAAGTATTTTTAAGTGCTCTAGGAACATTTATTTCATACAATTTTTTATTCTGAAAAAGCACATGAAAATTGAAATAAAAATAGTGTAACAACAAAAGGAAAATAGATACAACAATTATATACAATATTTATGAAAATATAAATAAAGGAAGATAACTGAGAACTGCAGATACGACGACCAGACCTACCTATCATGTCAGGAGAAATTCCCTCCCCTGATGAAATACAAAGTATTGATGTAAGTTTGACACTCTATATACTATCATTATTATCTCTATATATCTAAAGTAGGAAAAAAAGCTAGGAAATGTGCAGAATTGTTGGTGTATTCTAGTAGAAGATTCTAAAAGATTGTTGTAATTATGCTGCATTTTTTTGTGCCATCAGTATGTAATTTGAAGCACAGCAATTTATATATGTGCATAGTATTGATCAATCTGATAGATACTGACTTACCTCGTACAAAAAAATGTTTTAAGATTCTGTGATGTTTTGTTTGTTGCGTATTTACATGTATGTATATAGTTTTTTAAGAGCATAAATCATGAACTTCTGTTCACAATGCTATGAAATCATGAAGGTATATCCAGAACATGTTTTAATTAATATATACAGTGTAACCTATCACATCAGATCTTCCTTGGGAGCAGCTTTAATGTTCGGAATAGACAAGTGTTCACTTTATACAGGTTAAATTAACAAAAATTTCCTGCATTGGGACTTTATTTAAAGCTCCGTTTATTCTGAAATCCATTTAATTCAGGATTCAGTTTAGACAGGTGTCACTGCATAACAGAATATCTTGTGTAAAAACTTGTACTAAAATCTACTACTACACAAAATGAAAATTTTTAACTTTCTACAAAGTAAATGTGTAAAATCGGTCCGAGGTGAGGAAACTACCTTTTTCTGACTCATAGACCAAGACTGTTTTTTCTATTAAAAGATTAGTCTTGCCCATGTTATGTTGAAGTATTGACTTTTATATCTTTTATCCACCTATACATATATTTAACAAATTATGATACAATAGAACCTAGTCATGTCAAAATTAAAGTGACCAATGATTTCACACCAATATGACAGTGTTTTTACCTCACACAAGATTCCATTGTAAATACTATTAAGCATTATTTTCTAAGAAAAGCTTGTACATCATAAGACGGTGTACAGTAAGAAATGAGAAGACTAAGATTACAAACAAACCTGGTGTTGCCGGAGCCTCTTCTTCATCCAGTAAGCGTATTTCTAGGTCAACATTCTTGGCTAGATGATATTCTGGCTTTTTCATCAGTTTCATACATTTCTTTATAAAACCAACATAATCTGTAAAAAAAATTAGGCCAAGTAAAATTGATTGTTGGTTTCCCCTAACATAGGAAAATTTTTAAAGGCAGGCACAGTTTTTTGGTTTTTTTTCAATTTTCAAGAGATATTCCAAATCAGGGTTTTGCTATCTTTCCCATGAAGGTCAGAAAATATATCATAAAGGCTTTTGCTATGCAAAAAATTTTGCATCACTCTTATTTCATTTGGTAAATGCGAACATTTCTGTAAATGATTTTAATGAACAGCCAGAATGGTTCCACTGGGCACACCGGCGGTGGTCATTTTATACATACTGTACGTCATGTACACGTTTTAAATCATGGTCATTTTACCGATATCGTAAGCGCTTTGGCGATCTAGATCAATGACCTTGACATGTGGAAAAACATTGAAAAAGACACGACTGAAATTGTTTACGATAACAAAAATCTCCATATCACTGAGTTAGAAGACACACGGCCGGTGTTTATTTTATTTTATTTATTAGTAATAAAAGATAACGACCCGGCAGTAAAAAATTGACCCGGTCGGGTTAGGGGAAACCGACAATCATTTTCTCATGGCTTATCGTTAATTTTTTTAACCAATTTTGTTTCCAATAGTTCTTATTCTACAGAATTACAGCAATTATGAATGTTGGACTATAGATCAAGACTTGATCTACTTTTAAAAAGATGTTATACTTCTGTAAATTTCTTTGAAATCTTTGTAAAGTGAGTGCACTTTTTGTGAATTCAATAGGAAATAATTTTTAGGTATTTCAAAAATCATTAGTTTCCATGGAAACTTTGGGATGAAATGTTGCAGAAGAAATCAAGAGTACCTACAGAAAACAACAAATCATGTCAAGTGACAAAACTATTACATAAGGCTGTATTGTGTACACCTCGACGTGTGGCACCAATCAAATTGACAACATTGGTGATAAATACGATATTAAAATGTTCACAAAGGGAAGGCTAAGGCTATGGTGTTTAACGCCACTTTCAACAATATTTCAGTTATATCGGTGGAGGAAACCGGATTACCAGGAAAAATTAACCGACCTGCCGCAAGTCACTGACAAACTTTATCACATAATGTTGTAGTAGGTACATCTCACCTGAGCGGGTGCAAACTCACAACGTTAGTGGTATAGGCACTGATTGCATAGGTAGTTGAAAATCCAACTACCATATGATCATGACCATGACAGTGCCTCTGTTCACAAAGGTGATGTCATTTAAAAGTCTACATACAAATTACCTCTTGGTAAGTTCTGTTGTACCAATTCTTTAAAAAATTCATATGCTTTAGTAACATGTTCCAGATAATTTGTTCCATCCACATACCAGAATTTTAACAGACGACTTTCCTATAAAAAATGGCTTAAAATTAAATTTATATATTTAAAATGTAATTTCTATTCTAATTTCTCTGACATCACACCATTGTTCATTATTAAAAATCCATTTTTTTCTTTTGATCTTGTGAATTTATACTTTAACCTTTTAACATATTAGCATTAAACAAACGTTCGTAATATTTTGGCACCTGATAGAATCGAACACCTGGTGGGACTTTCAAAATCTACTTCAATTTTTAAAACTTCCACCTTACCACCAAGCCTTGGTGATCACACTAGTATACTACCTAATTCATATATATGACTCTTGGTGGAGTCTGTGTTGCTCATTTTTTTTATTTTCTGTGTTGTGTTTTGTTTGTCTTCATCCTGTGTCTTGTGTGCTCAATGTTGGCTGTGTCTCTGGATTGTCCATTCTTGATTGCTCTTCCGGTTTTCTCTAATGCTTATTTGATATGGGAGCAGTTTGTGATACATTTGTTGATAGTGATGACAATTACTTAAGAGATAATTGCACTGTATTTGAAGTGTGGCTGGCATCAATTGTTGATTCGATGGCTGCCAACTGAGTTTAGTGCCAAAAATGTAAGTACAGTATACAGAGCTCCAGATAATTTTTAAGTCCAAAGGGTAATTACCCCCTACTTTTGAAAATGATGGATATTTGCATATTTCCTTTGCACTGTTGTACTCTCTACTTCAGAAAAGATTGCTTACATGTACACTTTTAAAATTATGTTTGACTTTGACACAAGTGTTATTCAATAAACGCAGGATGCAAGTGAAATGTATATCTCTGTTTAATTTGACACGATTGTGTCATGTTTATTAATAAAATGTTGTAAATATTTTGTTTTTTGCTCGTCGACTTCGGCAGTTTTCACAGCCGTGTTGACAATGTCATCAATGATTCCTTTAACTATACTGTCACTAGACACAGATGAAACTGTCAGGAACTTAAGTATATAATTTTCCGTAGCGCTCTTGCACTTAGTAGCACGCTTATTCATGTTCTTGCTCATTTTCAACGAACAACGTGTTCCCAAAATTACTTTCGTTTTAGTTCTTACTTATTACGTAAAACCGCATTTATTTGGAATATTGACCGCGATTGGATGATTTTTCATAAACATCCAATCAGATCTCTTTTCACATCGATGCTTAGAAAGGCAAGCTTTCGGTACCCCTTGGATGTATACGCTCTCTCCCAATCATAACTACTCGGCCATTCTCGCTACCCTGTAATTGCAGGGTAGCCAGAATGGCCGAGTAGTTACGATTGCACTCTCTCCTTCGAAAAGTATAAAGGGAAGTAATTACGGGGAATTTCTCAAAGACAAAAATGTATTGTTACGTACACGACTGTACAAGTACGCTCCGAATTTGGAAAGTTTGCTTACACAGCAATATGTATGCGTAATGTGTACACTCTGATCTGATAATACATGCGTTTTTACTCGTTTTCATAGCTTAAAAAATGCAAATACGCAGCTTATCTGGAGCTCTGAGTATACATGTGATATTACACAATAGTCAAACGGTCACCTTTTTGCTGTCCTGCTAAAGAAAATTTCATATGAATTGAACCCCTTTTAAGAGGTCACCTGTCTTATGAGGCCACCTTTTCTTTGTCCAAAAGGTGACCTCTTAATACAGGTTTGACTGTATTCTATAAAATTGTACAAACCGCATGATGTTTTCCAGTTTTCCGATCAACCAAGAAACAATTAAATCCTATCTGTACCTGTGGACTGCCGTAGGAATCTAAATCTCCTAAAAAAAAAAGTTTGGTAATCAAAGTCATTTATTTTCTTTTTTTAATCATCCATTATCTAACATATATATAGTATATGTGTATAGTTAGGTATAACATTAATTACATTATACATAAACACAAATGAAAAACCATTTTATTATCTTAGCTTGCCACTATTTGTTCTGATGCCAAAAAGACTACAATTCTGAGTGAGTGAGTGATTGTTTCATGCCAAATAAGCAATTTTTCAGCTATACAATGTCGAGAAAAAGTTACAATAAATGATATGATGATGATGTCCTCTTTGTACTAGACCAACACACTTAGTTGTATTTTTATAGTGCTAGCTCACTGAAACAACACGCCACTCCACTTGGGCAAATGATCCAGATTCCTAGCCAACCAGTTTTTGCTCTTTATCCTTAGCTAAAAATTGGCACGTGCTTATCAAATAAGCAGCAAAAACCAATTTCATAGTCTTTGGTTTGACCCAATCATGATACTCGATCTTTAGTTTAATGTGTAATGCTTGGTAGATAGTTGGTTGCCATTGTGTTGTCTGTCCTTCGATTTTCGGATTCCGATTACCCCTTTGGCATCTTCAAACTCTTCTTATCACACTCGTGGCAAGCAAGCTAACTTTTTCACCATCGATACAGTTTTATGACAATTCTGACAACATACCTTGTGCCTGTTTGTTGACAACAAATCCTTTATTTTTACCGTCACCCACATATTTTGCAGCTGATGCATCAACTTCTCCCTTCTTTTTCTTCTCAATGCGGATATGTGTTGTCTTCCCCTCTTTTGATGGAGTCATAACAATCTCTGGAAATTATCAACTTGAATCTTGATCAACATGTTTTTGGAGGGGGGGGGGGGGTTATCGTACAAAAATCATTCATTTTATTTGTCTATTAAACAACTACAAATGCGAATGTAATGGTGAAAAATACCAAAAATAATAAATACAGAACTATAGTACAGTCAGAACATAGCATGATAAATCACTGTGACAGACGTATATCACTCTTCTTGGTGATTTGGATATATCTTTGTTTTAAGAAATATATACATGCGTTTCAATCTCACTGCTGACTTCAATATCATTTATTTCTGTTTCATTTTAATATGTTATTTCTTGTCAAAATGATACTTATATCTTTGTGTGTGTGTGTTTTGGTTTATTTATTTTTTATCTTTTTTTTTTTTGGAGGAGGAGGTGGTCATGTACAGTGAAGCCCATTGTTTGTATGTGCATCCACAATGTATATCTTCAAAAGAGTTTACTATAAAATGATTTAGGATCAATTCTATAATACAATGTTTAATTGTACAAGAAAAACAAGCTTCATTCTAACTATTCTTTTTGTTATTTTACATTTTTTAAAGAATGAAAAAAAATTCAGCAAAAAATTCAATAACTAACCTTCTTTCACTTCATCAGCCATCTTTGTGCTGGTATTCTATGCTGAAATTATAAAGAAATGTCATTTTGAGAATAAATAACATTACAAAAACATTATACATGTAGTTACTTGAATTGGTATCAAATTTAACAGGGCCCTCTTTCCCTTATGTCATTGGATGGCTAGGGAGCCATCTTTAAAAAGTCACAGCCACAGGTTGTTGTAACTAGAATTACAATTTTTGAAGTAAGTGGATGAATTTAATTAAGGTCAATCATTTTTTTCATTCAAACATTTAAAGACAAATTTTACTTTAAGGTAAAATAACTTGCTAAAAACAGTGACAAAAAATCTTTGGATTGGGACAGTTTTGGTTGATCAGTTGGGTTATATACAGCAACCAGAAAAAAACTACAATAGTGGAAGGCCTGGGTACCTAACATAAACAATGTCTGCTAGTAACCTGTATGGCCTCTATTTTGAGCACAAAGAAATCTAATTACATTGAGGACAATTTGGTTAAAATCACATGTGAAATGGACAATGCCCCGTCAACATCCGACACATTTTGAATTAGATTAACCAACAAAACTAACATTGCAAAATCTTGCTAGTGGGTTTGGTATTGGAAAAGACAGGGAGAACATAAAGTTCACCTGCACTAAGGTGTATGTTGTGTTGTGTCTGATGAATACTGTTGATAAGATCAAATACATTTAATAAGAGTTATCTGTGGTTTCCAGATGTTAGTACAAAATGTAGAGATGTTGGCTATTTACAAATATTTTGATTTTGTGATGACAATTTTATATTTCAGTTCATTTCTTTTCATCCCTTCAATCATATGTTTATTTGAATATTTCCTAATGCTATTATTTTTAATGCTTTTTTTTCTAGAAATCCATGCCAGTCTCAGAAAATGATTTGATTTTATCAAAACAAATATATTATACATTTTCATAATTCAGAGCCAATCAGTCTTTGCTCTTACTCCTTAATGCTGCGTGTTTGGTGGAGAAACAAATAATACAATTTAATGGTCTTTGTATTGACTAGCTGCGAACCGTAACTCTTTATGGTCCTTTTGGTTTTTTTCAAGATATGCCGGACCATATATAAGATGGTTCGCCATATCTTTAAAAAACTAGAGGCTCAGGTGAGCCTGTATCGCTCACCTGACATAAATAAGTCCTCTTAAGAATGTCTGCATGCTGAATACATCTAAGTTACTATTCAAATCCCATACTGCCATAGGGTTCTATGTTAAAACTATGTCTGCTCATGGCAGCCATCTTGGATGGAGGTCGTGGTCACCGGACACAATTTTGAAAGTATACTACCCAAGGACCATCCATGCCATGTTTGCTTTAAATTGGCTGACTGGTTTCAGAAGAGAAGACTTTTAAACAATTTTCCCATAGGGTCCTATGTTAAAACTATGTCTGCTGATGGCGGCCATTTTGAACCGAGATCGGGATCACTGAACACAATTTTGGAAGTTGACCACCTAAGGACCATCGATGACATGTTTGCTATATTGGCTTACTAGTTTCAGAGGAGAAGATTTTAAAACATTTTTTCCCATAGGGCCCTATGTTAAGACTACAGTATGTCTGCTGAAGGTGGCCATCTTGGATGGAGGTCAGGGTCACTGGACACAATTTTGAAAATTGACCACTTAAGGACCATCCATGCCATGTTTGCTTTAAATTGGCTTACTGGTTTCAGAGAAGAAGATTTTTAAATATATTTCCCATAGGGTCCTATGTTAAAACTATGTTTGCTGATGGTTGCCATCTTGGATGGAGGTCGGGGTCACAGGACATAATTTTGAAAGTTGACCGCCTAAGGACCATTCTTCCCATGTTTGCTTTAAACTGACTTACTGGTTTCAGAGGAGAAGACTTTTAAACATTTTTTCCATTGGGTCCAATGTTAAAATTAAGTCGAGTCATGGTGGCCATCTTGAATTTCCGATCAGCAAACGATTCACAAGTTTAGTACAGGACCACCCAATGATCATTCCTGCAAAGTCACAATTCAATTGGCTTAGTGGTTTCTAACAAGAAGATTTTTTAAATTTCGACCAATCAGAACACACTATGGGCCCTGGCAGCCATGTTGGATTTCCGATCAGCGCCAAAAACAAAAATCTTGTATATGACCATCCAATGAACATTTCTGCCAAGTTTGATTCAAATCTGTTTTGTGGTTTCAGAAAAAAAGATGAAAATGTGAAATTCCCATAGGGTTCAATGTTAAACTAAGTCGAGTCATGGCGGCCATCTTGAATTTCCGATCGGCAAATGATTCACAAGTTTAGTACAGGACCACCCAATGATCATTCCTGCAAAGTCACAATTCAATTGGCTTAGTGGTTTCTAACAAGAAGATTTTTAAAATTTCAACCAATCAGAACACATTATGGGCCCTGGCAGCCATGTTGGATTTCCGATCAGCGCCAAAAACAAAAATCTTGTATATGACCATCCAATGAACATTTCTGCCAAGTTTGGTTCAAATCTGTTTTGTGGTTTCAGAAAAAAAGATGAAAATGTAAAATTCCCATAGGGTCCAATGTTATACTAAGTCGAGTCATGGCGGCCATCTTGAATTTCCGATCGGCAAACGATTCACAATTTTAGTACAGGACCACCCAATGATCATTCCTGCAAAGTCACAATTCAATTGACTTAGTGGTTTCTGACAAGAAGATTTTTAAAATTTCAGCCAATGAGAACACATTATGGACCCTGGCAGCCATGTTGGATTTCAAATCAGCACCAAAAACACAAATCTGGTAGAGGATCATCCAGTGAACATTTCTGGCAAGTTTGGCTGATTTCTGTTCAGCGGTTTCAGAGAAGAAGATTTAAATGTGAAAAGCTAACGGACGGACGGACGGACTTACGACGGACGCTTACCCATGACAAAAGCTCACATGGCCTATGGCCAGGTGAGCTAAAAAAAAACATAAAGAGCTACGGTTCCGCAGCTGTGTATTGACCTGACAAGGACTCAAAACTACAATCTCCATATGAGCACACTAAGATTCATGAGGGAAGTATTTTTTGGCTTTATTAGTTTAACAATGTGCATAAAATCGACATATAACATCTGTTTTTGGATGAAAGTGTTGGTATTAAGAATTTTTTTGTGTTGCATTGATGTCTGTTTTTTGTTTTAGACATACAGTCAAACCTGTCGTAACGGTCACCTTTGTATAATGGTCACCTGCTCACAACGGTCACTTTCGTGCTCTCCCTGTGCTTTTTACTATACATTTTAATTTGATATAGCGGTCACCTGTTCAATGTGGTCAGCGGTCACCATTTATTAGTAATTTCCAGTGTAAAACCTTTGTATAACGGTCAGTTCATTATTAAAATAATACCGGAAGTGATTTCGAAAGTTCGTTATTTTTCTCATATGTACAAAAAATCCCGAGGTGTTACAAATATATTGCTTAATTTAATTAACTAAATAAACAAACACTATTAAATTTTGTGAGTAATAAATTACATAAAGGAAAGTTTATACCCAGGGGTTGTTGGAGATATTTATTCATTACGATGAGAGTAGAAATTCACTCACCAAAAATATTTTGTATCTAGTGCATCATGTCAAAATCATCAACATCCGTAAATAGGAAAGCTTTGAAATTAGACGACAAAGTGAAAGTTATCTGTATGAGTACGTTGTAGAATCCCTGCTGGGCTTTAATACAACGGGTTATAAATCATTGTGATCGATGGTGGGAAAAGTTGTTGGGCTGCGGGCGAGGAGAATGAACATTCTTTAAAGAAAACGTGAGATTCAATCGACGATTTTGAAAACAACGTTTCCAGTTCAACGTCGTGTTACTGGAAATTGTACTTTTGTTTATTAAATATCTTTCTTTATTTCTTTGCATGTTTTATTCAAATCATATCAGATTGAGATAAACATAACATGTAATTAAAAATGTTTATTTACAACTACTGTAGGGTCATACTAAAAAGTGCCCGGTGTATTGGAATATTGTTTAAATCGAATTTTTGTCGAAATTATAATGGAATACATGGATGTCATTAGAAGCCGGCAACCGGCGAAAATCTCTGGTAACTCTAGTTGTCACCGCCGGTTACTTTTTCTCTTTAAAAAAAATAATGAGAGAAAATTTATCTAGTATCAGCAATACAACGTACAGTGCATGTTTCTACTGATCAGAAACTACACATACTGTGAATGGCACATGTTATAACCACATAATGTTAACATTTTAAATCGATTTTGGGTTTATTATCAAAATTTTGACGTTTTGACATCGTTTTTTTAATAACCGGAAATGACGATACGATCTATAATATACGGAACTGCAATGAAATGACGGACCGGAACCAAAAACTTTCCGGAAATACCGCAAATTTGCCGAATCGTAAGGAAATTGACAACAATCGTAAGGGCATAAGATAGCCCAAAAAATCGTGAGCCTTACGCCAAAATCGTAAGGGTAGTCAAGTCTGTATACAGGAGCACCTCAGAATCATTTTCATCACCATACTGAATTAAACTACATTTATAGTTTGTTAACTGTTCTGTTTTTCAAGTTAAATTGCATTGAAGAAATAAAATCTTAATACATCTTTGTAGTCAACAAATTGAAGTACCTGAATCACTGCCACAACATAATCAAAAGTAGTAAAAAAGGGTCTTTTATCTTGAACAATTGCTGAAAATATGAGAAAAATAGTACAAAAAAATGAATTTTCAATAATGAAATTAAGTGCCAGGAGAGGCCTAGAATGCAGGATTTTGCACCATTTATCCCAGAGCTTCTGGGGGCCTTGAGCGACACCCTGCCATAAAGGACGCCCAGCAAGCTCGGCGCGCGGGTGGCTAATCAATTTGCCTGCTACTTTTCAATTTTCTCCTGCTACTTCAAAATCTATTGACATCCCTGGAATATGATGTTAAGTGAAGTCTTACCGTGAATGTAAATGTTCAAGTTATGTGCTAAAAAGCGCCCGGGAGTATTCCCTAGTTTGGTGTAAATCAGGGCTCACGTTGGAGGGCGATTCGGGCGAAGAAGTCGCCTTGTGGCTGCTCATTTCGCTTTGTACTAGTGCCAAAAGAGAAGTGGAAGTCGCTCTGTAATTTTACCAAGTCGCTTTGCTAATTTTAACTGTTTTAACAGTAAAACATCGGTATATTTTTACTACAAAATTTCTGTTTTTCAAACCACCATTGTAAAGGGACGTAATCGAAACAGTTACGAATATAAAAACTGTACTACGTCGGCATTGTTTCATTTCATTTATTTGGGGTTTGATGGCGGCTATCCAAAGGGATTGTTAACTTTGTGGATATGATTAGTTTCTTAATTAATATCAATCAGTGATTAAGGAGAAGCAATGTAAATAATATACACTCATTAAAATTTGATTAAATAATTTGCGATTTCACAGCTTGTGGGGTTTTTTGGGGATATATTTATCTTATCTAATGTTTTGTCATTTTATCTATGTGTGACTTGTTTGAAACAATGCTATGTCGTAATAAATTTTATTATTCAATTTAATTTATTTATTATTTATTGGACAATAGTTGATTGTGCATTTATCATCTGTGCAAGACAAAACAAAGAATCTGAAAAGGGTTTACTTAATACAAACAAACAAAAAACAAATACAAGGACATATGTAAATCAGAGAGATGATATGCTAACAAAAACAAGGAATTAAACAACTACTGAATATACCTCAGGCCTCGACATTAACGTTTGTCCGATTGCCCGGTACCAGTGAAAACTGACGTCGGACAAGTAGATCTTGTATTACGGTTGTCCGACGGGACAAGTGAAAAAATCCCCAAACGTGCCGGTACAACGGACAAATCTATTTCCACTGGTATAAAATATTGGGTTTGTTGTATAAAAGAGCCCTGTTTGATCTCCAATTTGTCCATAATTTATTTTGATTAAAACTAAAGTAAAATGCCAGATCAAAACTCTTTTATTGTGTATCATATATCGTTCCTCCATGCTTTGATGAAGTTCAAGGACGTTGACAAAATTAAAATCACAATCTCAGAAACGCTTTAATGAACGGAAATATCAATATTTGAAATATAAGAACAAGAATCAGTCCGGAACGGACATGTAAAAATTATCGGATATCAATTTGGTGCCAAATTTAAACTTGTCTTTTGTGCAACATACGATAGAGGACTTGATTTAGGCTTTTGGGAAATATTGAAACCTTTGAAATGGACAAATATTACAAGCTTTTTCCTGATCTGGTTGAAAAGATCCACTAAAATTTTTATTTCTCTGTGAATTTAAATAAAATACTTTGCTTTATTTATATCACAGGCACTTGTTTCTGGTAAAGAAAATATACCTAGATATTGGTATATATAGTATCTAGGTATATATTTTTTACCAGAAACAAGGATTTATATAACACAAATATGAGTTATTACAATTTGTGTGGTATTTGATCACAACACAGTAATATTTCAAAAGGAAATGGGGGTGGGGGTACATATAAAAATCACTGGTATGCAAGACTCCAATCAAGGTAGACAGAAATAAAAAAGTGACATTGAATATATGTCCTTAAGGTAGTTATGAATAAAAAAAACCCAGAACAAATCAGTTCAGGCAGCTTTCACTATTTACTAAATTTGGGCAGGGTACATGTAACATCAGAGTTCAGAGGGGTCGCGAAACAATGTTTCGATTAATTGCAATTGACTTCTCCCAGAAGTCTCCCCACTTCTCTCTATTGTCTCCCACTTTTCCCTGTGAGCTCTGAAAGAGAAGTCACTTCACCCCCTAATTTGAAAGTATTGGGAGCCCTGGATAATTATTCTCTAGTTTTTGTAATTTTTATTAATTTTTTCGGACAACTAAAAGATTGTGTCGGACAAGTACTTTTTTTAGTTAGTTGTCCGAAGGGACAAGTTGAAAAATATGTTAATGTAGAGGCCTGTACCCTAATGCATAACAAGTACATTATAACATACGAATGCCATGATAATGCCCCGCGAATGTGAAAAGTGGTACAATTAGAGAAATATTTTGACTTCTACCTGCACTCTCACCACTTCTCCCTGTTGTCTCTCACTTCTCTTTTGTCAGCACCTGAAAGAGAAGTCACTTCTCCCTCTGATTTCAAAGTAGTGGGAGCCCTGGTAAATATTAGGTTTATTTCAATTCTATTATATACTTGCTATATTTTATTGTCTTTTTCTTAATTCAATTACTAATTCACCAGAAATGGATGATAGGTCAAAACAAGATCAACATATATACAGAAATAAGAAATATATTTTGATATATATTTTAAATATTTAAACACATGTAATATTTTTTTTAATTTGTGTTAAGAGTCCCGGGTGGCAATGTTTGACCGGATGGCTTGTACGATAAATAAAATTAAGAACATAATTTTGAAATAATTTATTTAAATATAAGAAAAATATCTAAAAATA
The DNA here is from genome assembly GCA_963680875.1 of Bathymodiolus brooksi. Taxonomy (NCBI): domain Eukaryota; kingdom Metazoa; phylum Mollusca; class Bivalvia; order Mytilida; family Modiolidae; genus Bathymodiolus; species Bathymodiolus brooksi. Next base: position 54,214,067 of record OY804589.1, on the reverse strand, counting down.
TATTACTGTATGATATATATTTTAAATAAAAACAAAACACGAGTAATATTTGTTCAAGTTGTGTTGAAGTCCTGGTCGGCAATGTTTGGTTGCAAATGGCTTGTACAATATATAAAATTAACAACATAATTTTAAAATAACACTTTATTTAAAACAATTAAATACCCGGCCGTTTTTTAGTATGACCACTACTGTAGAATATTTCGTCGAATAATCAAACCCAGGGGTTTCAAAGTGGGCCAGTACCCGGTACTTTTACCCACCTGAGATCGTGTATAGTACCGGCAGAAATTACTGAACCCCCCAAAATTAGCGGTGGTCAAAACCACAATTTGGCACAAGTACGATGGTCGATAGGCTTGTGGAATATTTTTCATAAAAAATTAATGATCACGTCAATTGCTGAATTCTCGCATTCAAATCGAACAACTGCGTCACGACCAAGTTGATTGGTTATTCCCCGTTTTAAAAACAACTTTACCTTAGAATCGTAAATAGCAGTTTGCGCATGCGGTAAATAGATATGTTTTCGCCCCAATATCTTTTCATCCTTGTGTAAAACTCGGACCGGAACAAAGCTGACATCATTTCGAAATAAAAAAATGACCGATTACAAATTATGTTCAAACACAATTTAGTGTAATCTCCAGTAATATAAGTATGATCATTATGTATTATGAATATATGACTACACAATATTTTGTGCGATTTTTTTTATCCATTTAAAACCCAGGGTTGAATCATTCTGGGGCGTACTGTCTTGTTGCTTAACTTCGTCCATATTGTTTAACTTCCGGTATAAAAAAATAAAAACATATGGCTAATTTATTTACATATTTTGACGGGGCCCTACCGCGGTTGTTCACAGAAATGAAAATGTGCTGAAAAACATTTTTAAAAGGGGGTACGAGGAGATAAGGGATAGAAAATTACTAGAAATCTTGAAAAAGGACCGGACATGGCTCAAATACGAATTACATTGTAATGTCAAAACGCCGGCCCCCCTTTTTTTCCAAAATAATTTAACTTTTGTGATTCAAATGTTAATAAATGTCTTCCCGCGAATCGTTTTTGTTCGAACATTTTTTTTGCACATAAGTCGTGAAAGTAACAATATATATTGTTTTTGTTTAATTATATTTGTATCTATCTATTAAAAAATTATAAATTTTATTAAAGATTGATGATTGCAAATTAAATTTATATGTTTCATCAAGGACGTATTCTATATACGTCCTTGGTTTCATTAATTATGACACTTATATGTCTTGATCCTGCCAACGGTCTTTGATGAGTTTAATTACTGGTAATAAAATATAAAAAAACACACAAGCCAAGGTATTGTGAAAAAGAAAAGGACAAAGCCAACAAAAGAATTTTGAGAAGTTTAAGCTTTGATAACAATGGCTTGGTCAAGCCTAGCTGTGGAACCGTAGCTCTTTATGGTCCTTTTGGTTTTTTTTAAGATATGGCAGACTATCTATGAATAATCTTGGCTGAAATCTGTAAACTGAAATATTCAATAAAGAAATTGGGGGGGAAAAATCCAGGCAATATGCATGGTCTTCACTCTTGGGATTTTTCTTTCAAAAACACTTAATGTTTTGCAGTCTCTGAAGTACATTTTTTTGTCCACAAAATGCTAGATTTCAGGAGCTTCCGCCCCCTGGACCCCTTACGGCCCTCAGCCTAATTTTTTAGGTACCTCCTAAAATTTAAGAAGTACCTCCTATTATAAAAAACTTTGAAACCCCTGCAAACCCCTTCATATAAAGGTCACTTGTATATAGTGGTCACTTTGTCAAACTCCCCCAGGTGACCACTATAAACAGGTTTGACTGTATATGCAATAAAGATATTTAGATAGCAAAATTGCAGCGCCTGGGGTCTTTCATTGATAAAATTCCAGATCCCTGTGCTAGGGTGGTCAAGCCAAAAATTGAAATGCTAATAAATCATCCAATTATAGTTTAATATGACAGTACATACAAAATGGGAAATTTTGGTACAAAAATTATTAAAATCGGTTGAGCTGTTCAAAAGTTATGGCCTTTTCGGTGAGCCAAAAGTGGTCGATTTTCTGTTTATTGGAAAAATGTTAAAAAAAATGACATTTTTGGACCAAAATATATTATTTTCACTACCTAATAGGTTATCATGCTTTCTTCTATAGTAATGTATCCTCCTTATGCTTCAAAAAGAGGTATTATACACACCTGTAGGTGTTATATGAAAAAAATGTCACAGAATTTAAAACATTGAAAATAGCCTTTGGACTTAGTTTTTTTAATTTATGTGTCAGCTGTCTGCTTGTTCAAACTACCAGGTTTGTGGTCAAATATCTTCAAAAACCTTTAACTTGCAAGGCTGAAACATGCAGCACTGTCCACAAAGTGCCCAGTCTCTAGGTAAAAATATCAAGAATATCATTTATTCAATTAATATATATATTTTTTTAATATTATTTCCTTTACGCAGGCCTCCATAATTTTAACGTCAAATTTTATTCAAAAAATCAAGTTTTTGGTCATAAAAAATCTGAAAAAAGTACTCGAATTTTTCTGAATACTGATTTTGGTAGGGAAAAGAACCCTCTAACAGGGAACACCTATATTTATCAGCAAAAAAATTCTCAAAGTCTGTAGGGCCAGAATTATATACGCCGCAGCTTAATATTTTGAGCTCCGTAAAGTGTAAAAATAAGCTATTTTAGGGAATTAATTATATTTTGTATGCTCAAATTGATATTTTTATGGTAAACAACCTCAATATCCATACATCAATGAAGTTATTATTACAGTTTGTGTAAAAACTGCCATTTTTTCCATTGAAAAGGTCAATTTTCTTTGTTCAATCAAAATTTCAGATAATTCCTGAAATTGATACAATTTCAATAATTGTTGAATATTATAATATTAAATGTTCAAGTGTTTGGTATTATTTTGATCCTATAACTGTATACTACAAGGTGAAAACTATCAGCAACCCCAATTCTGACACTGGTATGAACTATGTCCTGGTTCATTAGCCCTCTACCTGGAAATTTAGTATAAATAATATTTCAATTATGGCCCCGTATTCCATGAAAAGTCTTATTTGGATTATCAGATATGTTCTCTGTACAATTTATAAGCCAGCCTTGAAGTTATTTTATCTTTTAAACATTTAATTAGCACATTTTATACATTATTTTCATTTTTTTGTCTGAGAAAAACCTCAAATTTGACAATTTTAGCTGATTTAAGCTAACAGTTCATGCGAGTAGAAAGTCCCAAATTTTCAAAGTTATCATTTTTATTGTCACAAATCAATAAACTGTTATCTTCTACTATTATCTTAATTCATAACAGTCTTCAATGTCACTCTCTTTTCCTTTATATACTATTATTTTACATTTGACGACTACAAATAGTGCTGTGTCCCAGTTCATGACCAACTTATTCCAAATGAAATCTTTGTGATTTCTTTAAATTGTGTGTTTTGTGATCCTATGCATATCCAATGCATATTTGATTAACTGAATCATAATCAACAGCATCAACTTTCAGAAGTGTCATTTTAATGATTTAAAACTCTTAATGATCTACTGAGATGCCACGATCACACCTGTAAAATAAAAATAAACATTTAAAATATGTTATACAGAATAAAAATAAAGAATTAAAAATAATTTATCTTTTCCAGAAATAGTTTATCATACATGTACAAATGAAAAAAAGCTTTAATACAATGCACTCTTCAGACTATAAATTATCTTTATGCATATATGCTTGGTGGCAAATAGATTCTATATGAAAAATAGCATTATTCCAGAAATGTTTGCTGCATGCATCATAAATGTTCTGTCATACCAAACAAGTTTGCATACAGTAATGGTGTAATGAAAAAAATGTAATTAATTAAACTTAGCATATCACATGCACTGCCACTGATTACATTGTATATAGCCAGAATGTTAATACATTCACATACTGTAATGTATGCATTAAGCATATATTTCATAAAGCTTCCCTAATAGCACTGAAACATAATAATTATGTTTTATAACAATTTAAATAAATTGTTCAAAAATGTTGCATGGAAATTCATGTTACTATTTTAGTATTTAAAAACAATTGTCCTATGTATTGCTACAATATACACTAGGAACTTAATGAGAAATGCATAAAAAGTTTTCATGTAGACAAATTTCATTTAAAACCAAAAAATATAAAAAATCTTGAACATTTCACAAAAGATCCCCCCTTTTCTAAAAATATCAAAGAATACCGGAACAACTCCTTTATATAGATGTATTAATAAATCCAGATAATTTCCGAACAGCCATGATTACGTCACCAAAGCTCTGCTTGGATAAAGTTATCTATAGATTGGGAGAATTTGACAACTTTATATTGATGCTTGCCGTTTTCGCCATTTTTCGAGTAAAATAATAAAATCGTGAATTAAATCCCATCTCTTTTTCACTTATCGAAGCAAAGATATATATTTATTCAGTTCGTGTAAAGTTTCTGTGCGATTTTTGTGCATCTTTTGTTTTCAAAATTAACCCCCATTTGATCCGGTTGAAAACGATATTTCTTTTGAGAATAAAACTATATTTTAGAAGAAGTTTTGTTACTTACCGTGCATGATTGACCTCCGTGGTCTGAATACATCAATGCTAGATAATTATTGTATCAATTGGTAGAACAATACGTCGGTAAATTCCATTTTTCTTTGGTACGACTCTGAAATTGTCCTGGCCAAGATGGCGAAGACATACATTTCGGTCATGCGCCACACAACGTCCGATAACTCTTCCCGCTCAACTCTGATTGCAAAGTCGGAAAATATGGACCGAACATCCAGTGATTTCCGGGAGCTATTACTGCTTATCCATTGAAACCTTGGCGGCATATCTTTAGAGGAAGGTTCAGATTATTGATATCTGACTGTTAACTTTTTGCGGAAAAGCGGTAAACGAGTTTAAAACAATGTTTGTAAACTTTTATATTTTACGTTACGATTTTGACTTTTAAAAAATTCTTAACAATCGGATTGGTAAAATTGAAGACTTTCTGCAAATTTTAAGCCATGCATGAAGAATATTGGTCCAGGGATAGCTCCCGGAATTATTTTTGAAAATGGGCTGTTCGTTGACACATAAATCAAGATGGCGTCCGATTTTCTCGAAACGACTTCACTTTGGACGTTCAGTAGTAGTACCCAATCATATTTTTAATGCTTATAACTACCAAATTAATAAAGTTCTAGTTTTCAAGTTTTATCTGATATATTTTTTATCACGAAATAATAAATTTTAGGTGTTTTTCTAATGAAATGAAAAAGGTGAAAATTCGGGTTTTTCTACTCTGACAGAAAATAATAACGCTATCGACGACTACGTTTGTCCTCCCTACCTGTGCACAAATTCATTAGAAAAAAAGTAAAATATTTGACAACTTAATTATTGTGTTTGTGATATTGAAGTCTTAATGTCTTAGACCATTCATTACATGGGCATGATAGCTTTTCGATAAAAAAAATTAAAAAATATTTATCACCTCCCTGACGCTGGACAAGTTTGGTTTGGGGGAAATAACTCTAGCCGGTTCAGTGTTAGCTGCGGAACCGTAGCCCTTTATGGTCTTTTTATTAATTTTTTTTTCTTGGCAGACCATAGGGCTACGGATTTCACTCGATCACAAATTTGCGGAACTGCTACCAAGAATACGTCGCACCTTTCAACAGTATTTTCCACAACAAAACGCTTTGTGAGAACGGAGTCATGTGGATAATTCGTTTCCTTACATATTTATCTATCGCTTTCCATATTTACTCACTCATTATTATTAATATCTAACTTATTATCATAACTAATGTCTGTAGATTAACAAAACCCGCCCACTTTCGTTCGCCATCTTGTCTATGTGATATTCTCGCTTTGAGTTCACGTGATTTTTGACAGATCAAGTCGGATAACTCTAACCGCATAACACGTGTTCGGTTTGTTTACGTTTTACCGCATATTTTGCACGGAGATTTTTTTTATGTAATAAAATATTTAGTCAACCCACAGTTAAATATTTTACATATATTAACCAGAAATATTATTTTCTACTTTAATTACTCCAATTGAGGTGAACTCTCGTGGAACTCGTGGAACATTTCATGTTTCAACATTCAACATTTTCATGTTTTTCATGCTTTCCCCACTTTTTTTAACCTGTCAAATTCACTTTTCTTACATTGGACAATGGATCCAAGTCAAGTGAACTCGTTTTTTGAAACAAAAATAAAAAATAGGTTTGGCTTTGGCTTAAAAAAAGAGCAATGTAAATTAATATCGCAAATATCAAATGGGAAGAACTCTATAGGTATTTTTCCAACTGGATTTGGAAAAAGTGTGTGCTTTTATTTGTTGCCTTTGCTCTTTAATGAGATCAAAGGAGACGGACATATTTGCCTAGTGATTTCCCCTTTAAAATCCCTGATGATAGATCAAATACAAAAAGCTAATTTGTACAACACCCAAGCTGCTGATATCATGAGCAAAGAAGAGATGGATATCAACACAATAACAGGTTTTTATACATTAGTTTAATACACATTAAATACATTTATAATTATATTTCATAAGGAAAAATACAACAACACATTAAGTAAAAATTATATATATATATATATTCACTTGAAATTATATATGCACTTGCCTATTAGGAAACATATATAATTCAGAGGTAAAAAATAAAAATAACCTCAAAATCAATATTGGTTTCAATTTTGAATGAAATAATTGCTTGTCAACCAATATCAAAAAATAATACTTAAATAAAATTCAATCCCATTGAATAAGTTAACAAGGTCTAAAACATTGTAATTAAAGATGTGCAGAACATATAAAACAAGAGATGTACATATTCAAACATTTCTTTATATATTTATAATTATCTAATGTGCAAAAATAGAAATACCCAGATTAATGTTTATTCACTTTGTGCATTTCTACAACTTATGTATCTTCATAAGCTTGTCTACAATTTCGGAATATAAATCGGTGTCTTATAAATCGCCGTGCAGAATATCCGGTATAAAGTAAACAAACGAGAGTTCACCTCAATTGGAGTAATTAAAGTAGAAAATAACATTTCTGGTTAATATATGTAAAATATTTACCTGTGGGTTGACTAAATATTTTATTTCATAAACAAAATCTCCGTGCAAAATATGCGGTGAAACGTAAACAAACCGAACACGTGTTTTGCGGTTAGAGTTATCCGACTTTATCTGTCAAAAATCACGTGACCTCAAAGCGAGAATATCACATAGACAAGATGGCGAACGAAAGTGGGCGGGTTTTGTTAATCTACAGACATTAGTTATGATAATAAGTTAGATATTAATAATAATGAGTAAGTAAATATGGAAAGCGATAGATAAATATGTAAGGAAACGAATTATCCACATGATTCCGTTCTCACAAAGCGTTTTGTTGTGAAAAATACTGTTGAAAGGTGCGACGTATTCTTGGTAGCAGTTCCGCAAATTTGTGATCGAGTGAAATCCGTAGCCCTATGGTCTGCCAAGAAAATAAAAATAATAAAAAGACCATAAAGGGCTACGGTTCCGCAGCTAATTCTAACACTGTTTGGTTTAATTTTCAGACGTATATATATATATATATATATATTGAAATTTTGAAAAGGGCTTGACCTCTCATTATATATGTAATAAAGGGGAAGTGTTTCAATAAACTATTATTGTGTTGTTTAAAAGAAAATACTATTGGACATTATAATACCAATGTCCCCTGTTAATATTACACAGCTAAATAATTTGATTTGAATAACATAGGTGTATTGTGTTTACCACAACATTTACAGGTGGTTGACTACAGCCTTACAGGTAAAGATTTCTTTCTTTATTAAAACGTAGATGTCAAATGTACCTAAGCATGACACGTTTTTGGAATAACCTTCATCAAAAGGTTAAAAAACACAAATAATTAAGATTGATGAAATGAGAGTTTAAAGAGTAATGGTCAACAATTCCATCAATACCAAAAATAAAACAACAACCACCTCTCATCTTAACTCACTGACACAACAAATATCATATGACTCTGGAAACCATATTTGTTAGTTGAATCTGGAACATGTTTAACTTCATTGTTCCAGAAAACAAAATCATGATTTGTTGCATTAGAAAATGGTATGTTTCAAAAGACTCTGGAACTGAAAATTTGATTAAGCACAAATTCAAGATGATCTGTATTTCACAGTAATCCTTTTCTCTAACTATTGTCTGGAAATCAGTGCCGGTCATGAACTTCACCTGTCCAATCAAAATTAGTCAACTACATTCCGAAATACTTATAAATATTTCATCTTTTTGTAAAATAAAAACATTTACCTGACACATTATTATTATTATCGACACATTGGTGCTTGTAATAATCGTCCAGCAAAAAAGTATTCCTGTCGACAGACTCCACATTGTAGCACATCCGTAACAGCCGCCATTTCTATCAAAAACAAACTAATTTTCGGACCGGTTCCGGGTCATGTTTCGATTTGAAACATGAGTCACCTATGTTTCGCATGTTTCGAAAACCCATTTATGTTTTAGATGAAAAAAGGAAGAAAACATTTATGTGATTCAGAATCTTGTTCCAGATTCACCTAACAGAAATGCGCCCCATGTTCTAGCTTGGGACATGGACAAACATGTGTCGGGGTTATATCGGTTAATTGGATCCCAGCACTCCCCTAGTCTGTATTAAATGTGAGACGGGTCCAGATTGAAATATCACATGCAGAATGTTTTTGGCTTTGTAATCTCCACCTTTATTGCTAAAGGGGAGTAAAATATTCGCGAGAATTTGGTGGTTTTGTTTATTTGTCTTGTGTGCCTTTTGTTGTCAGTGTCTCTGGGTGGTCCATACATATACAGTCACCAAATTAATTATTCTAATTTAAAATTAAGTATTTAATAAGCATCAAGAGTACACATATGATTTTCTTCCAAATAAAAAGTGATAATATCCGATAAATTATCTGAACTGGCAATTAAGCGTATCAGATGGACCTAACTACATGTGTACAAAGCGTATTAATTGAATCATATCATTATACATAAATACAAATATTCTCACCCCAAAAGTTGTCTTTCCTTTAGTTAAGCTTCATTGTCAGACGAGTTACACCCTGGTCAAGTCTTGTGTTCGTCACGAGTACCTAAGGTATATATACGATTGGTAATATAACCTGACTTCCTTCTTACTTGATACTCAAGTTTCAAAAAGGCTAAAAATATTTTATTTTGATATTCTCAAATTCATCTTTCATAACAAGTAAATAAAACTACACAAAGGGATGACTAAGTAAAATTTTATTTTGAATTGAAGTCACAAGACAAGAAATTCATCCACCTGTCACGTTTTCATATTAAGTTGACATATTTTACATATCCGACGTTTCTAATTGGCTAAATTTAAATAATTGCATTGGTTTCAGTAACAGATCGGGCATATAAAAGTTGTTATTACAACATAACATTATTGTAATGTTAATTTGGTCGGTAGGTCACAAAAACAAATAAGTAATAATATAAAACTAAAGTGTTCAATATATGTCTGGACCAGCAGAATGCAATACAAGTACACATAACTCTCGTCCTCCAAATGCCACGGGTCAATCAAAGTAGTGTTGACAAGGCCGAGCTACCATTGAGGCAAGTGAGGCGATTTCCTCGCTAAAATTTCATTATTTTTTTTTAAATAAATGATTTACAAAGGTGTCTTGTGTATTATTCTATGTTGATTTTGCCTAAGTAGTATCCCGTTGTTCCAATCGTATAATAGCCAGCCTAGGTTGTATGTAATTGTACGTCGGGGTTCATTCAGCATGAAACCGTATCCATTCCTCATTAAGTACGTGATGTAGTTGACTTATGCACGTTACATGTTTACATTGACGACACTGATATTTGGCCGAAAACGGAGTCTTGCCGAAAAAGAAAACAGGACATTCAGAATTAGGTTGGTGCAAGCTGTATGTTGTAATTTTTCAAACACAAATTTCAACGTGTACATCGAAAAAATTCTAAAATGCACCGTGACGTCTCCTTCACCCGTTAAGAACTAGTGATGAAATACTTGAGATAACGAATATGAGGTAATGACACGAACACAGTACAAAATCATCCGATGTAACATATTACAAACAGATTTCCAAAGCTCACCGCATGATCTTCAATGGCGGCAACGTAGAACCCCCTCTCCCCACACACACAAAAGCACGCAACACGAAGCCGGTGGTCCTAATGGGAATCACATCAACAATGTTCAACTGGATCCAAGGCATCAGTCTCCTTTACCAATGATTCCTTTCTTCCCTTGCATCGATCCCTTTGCTGCGTGGTTTCATGGGCACCAGTAGCTCAAGAGGGTTCGTCATTGTAGACTCAAAACGTGAGAAAAAGTAACAATGGTCGAAGAAAGGTTGTGTGGTTTGACCATGATCCATGTTCACAGAGATTATGAATGTGAGCAGAGAAAACATTCTAGGACAATTTGACGAAACGGGACACAGGAAAATTGGAAAACTGCAGTTTGAATGACAATTCGATCATATCTTCAAATCATACCTACTACATGTATCCACATTGTCATACCATAGTGTTGAATTTATTTCGATATGATTCGAACACATAACCGCTACACGACTTCCTTCCTTCTAAAGCCATAAATACCATATGTCAGTCAGTGAGTTGGATGATAATTTTGACTACTATTTACAACCACTTTAATTACATGTGTACGAACATTTCATAGACAATATACCTTTGCATTTTCAAATAAAGCCAGAGCTTCACCACCCCTGGAACTCCTACCAGGGCTCTGCCCTGGACCTTGTGGGACCTGGGTGGTCCCCAGATCGCTTGCCTCACTAGAAATGAGACCCTAGTAGTTACGCCTTGGTTAGATAACTGTCTGGTCCAGCAGAATGTAACACAAGTACACATAATTCCCGTCCTCCACATGCAACGGACCAATCAAAGTAGTGTTAGATAACTATCTGGTCCAGCAGAATGTAATACAAATGCACATACCTCCCGTCCTCCAAATGCCACCGGATCAATCAAAGTGTGTTAGGTAACTATCTGGTCCAGCAAAATGTAATACAAGTACACATAACTCTCGTCCTTCAAACGCCAAGGGACCAATCAAAGTAGTGATAAATAAGTGTCTGGTCCAGTAGAATGTAATACATGTACACATAACTCCCGTCCTCCAAATGCCACGTGCACGGGACCAATCAAAGTAGTGTTAAATAACTGTCTGGTCCAGCAGAATGTAATACAAGTACACATGATCCCAACATTAGATTTAGGAAGCGATCACGTCATATCTATTATATATAATTCCATTCGTTTCATATCTTTGAATTGTCTAAATAATTGTATGACCCTAAAATAAATGTGTTCATACATAAAAGATATGGGAGATGTAGAATGAGGCCGGGGGCATTCCTTATTATCTTATCATCATATTATTTACAATAGGCAGTATTTAATTAGTCTAAATATTTGATATAATGAAAAACAAAGAAATACCACACCCCTAGCACACACACACATGACCGTCCACTTTTCCCCCTCTGTAGAGATATTTCAATAAAAAGTGGTAAGGTTGGAATATATTTATGAGCCCAAAACCTCCGATTGTATGATGTAATTTATAAAATAATTAGAAATCGAGCATAATTTCTAATTTAAGCTCAAGTATCACATATGTGAGGGTTATGGTGTTTAACGCCACTTTCATCAATATTTCAGTTAAATTGCGGCAGTCAGTTTTATTGGTGGAGGAAACCGGAGTAACCGGAGAAAACCACCGACCTGCCGCTAGTCACTGACAAACTTTATCACACCTTAGCGGGATTCGAACTCACATCATTGTCATGATTGGATACATTTCATAGGGTGTTGACATGTGCTAAGCAACAATTAAATAAAAACAACAATAAATACAATACTGTTGAACAGTTCCAAGACCCAACTGAAAAAATCCTACTAAGAGGCAAAATGGATACCCCTAACACACAAATGCATGGCTTCAATAAACTTTGCTAATTATATTAATATACCCTCAGAGAAATAAAATTAAATACAAAAAATACCAAACTGTCAGAAAAGTTTCCAGATCTACTCGAAATAACCTAAAATCAGAGACAATATTAATACAAATATTACACATGTACATGACGCACATCTTTTTAATTGGCTAGGTGCAAGCACTTCAATAAAAAGGAGAGGAGTTAAGATAATCAAATATGTAGGATACCTGGACAATTATCACCTCGCAGAATACAAAAATACACTAAGATCAGATTTATTGGTTTATGGTGTTTAACGCCACTTTCAACTATATTTCAGTTAGATCGTAGCGGTCATTTTTATTTTTGCAGGAAATCGGAGTACACCTCGCCATAAACGGGATTAGAATTCACAACTTTAGTTGTGATACCCACTGATTGTACAGGTAGTTGTAAATCCAACTACTATACGATCACGACCACCACGATCCCATTAAAGATGTAGGAGGAAGCAGATTACTATGTCATTTTTGAATATTTCAGTCAGTTATGAAAAAAAAGATTGGGAGCATTTTAGCATTAAGGATCGTATTACTCTTTGATCTTAGTTGATTGGTTTTATGGTGTTTAACGCCACTTTCAACAACAGTTATATCGTCGTGGCCAGTTTTATTGGTGGAGGAAGCCTGAGTAACTGGAAAAAAATACCGTCCTGTCGAAATCATTGACAAACTTTATCATATAATGTTGTACTCCTCGCTCTCATCGATATTTGAACTCACCACATCAATGGTGATAGGCACTGATTGCATAGGTAGTTGTAAATCCAACTACCATACGATCACGACCACTATGGCCCCTATTATTCTTTGATGTTCCAAAGTAGTGTGATGTTGTAAAGTTTCAAGCGTTTTATGATTCAGGAACAGATGATACGAATTTACCTTTTTTTTTCTGCGCCTTACGCCGTGAAAAAATGTTGTCCGGTCTAGCAAGATAAATTTAATTTCAATCGTTTGAAGGAACTGAATCAGATTGAAATTAATTTCTTCTAGATATCTGCTCATAGACCGATATGTAGTTTTGTGCCGTCCGTAAAAATACCATTCAGCACGTCAGGGTCGACTCGATTAGACGTGTTTTACTTCGTTAGTTAATATAATGGATATCGATACACCGCCCATAGAATAGATTAGTGGAAGAAAATAATATATTGCATACACCTGTGAAGTGCATATTTTTTTTCATTAGCATAATCAGAAATGTTCAAATGCAATTACAAAGAGGCACCGTGAGATCTTTACATTAGCGATATTTTCAAATCATATTAAATAAACATGTTCGAATTCTTCGCTTGCATATACATTTAACCAAGGACGTATGTACGTCCTTGATTTAACACATCTGGATATTTATTAATTATGGACTTTTTACGAGGTCAATATGTTATATATGGACCTGTTAGGATTATATTGACCGAATATATATGTAATGTATTACTCGTGTCAATGAAAATAAAATATTAACACATCATTATTTTATTGCTTGAGAACACAACAAAACTAGAAAATTGCTTACTACAGGTGGAGTGTAAACGCGGTCCGCAACGGACAATATCCGAATCTAAATTTAATAACATAGCGTCAATATACTTAAAAATAGAAACATAGCGTCAATATTTCTAAAAAGAGAAACAAGACGTCTGGTTTCTTCACAGTGGAAAACATACATTAAATATTATATATATTACGTGACTGATTTAGCCAATGAAATTGTACGAAGTCCACACCATACGTAATATATATAAATATATATAATGGCGGGCAATATGAATATAAAACACACAATTATTAAGAGATTTGAGATTCCATTAATGGGTTTAACTCCGCCATATTTATGAGATGGTCCCAAGCTAGAATCTGGATTTCCAACATTATATACCGGGGTATCATCGTCTTTCTCATGCTCAATAATTTTAGGTGAGAGATGATTGTTCGTTTTGTTGGTATAGGTAGAATTGTTGACCATCACTGTTTAAGCTTCCTTTACATAATGATAATGTCCTAAAGATCATTTCCCATTGACCCAATTTCAGGGAATCACAAAACATAGTTAACCCTAACCCAAATCCTCGTGGCCGTGATTGTATTGTAGTTGGATTTACAGCTACCTATGCAATCAGTGCATATTACCACTGATGTTGGGAGTTCGAATCTCGATCAGGGCGAGGAGTACAACATTATATGATAAAGTTTGTCAGTTACTTGCGACAAGTCAGTTATTTTCTGAACGCCACGATATAACTGAAATATTGTTGAAAGTGGCGTTAAACACCATCAAACAAAAAAATACAAACTAAACTCTGCCTAGACACATTGTCAGAACGAGTAAAATATATTAGACCCTTAACATCCTGTCGAATTCATAACTAAAATTTTGTGTGAATGCTAGTGTAAGAACAAAAACCAGGCGAGTTTTGTTGATATTTGTGGAATTGTTGCCCACCACTGTTTAAGCTTTCTTTCCAGAATGAGTGAGGGGCTGTCGTGGTCGTGATCGTATGATAGTTGTATCTACAACTATATATGCAATCAGGGTCTATCATCACTGATGTTGTGAGTTCGAATCTCGACCAGGATGAGGTGTACAACATAATGTGATAAAGTTTGTCAGTGACTTGCGACAGGTCAGTTGTTTTCTCCTGGTCATCCGGTTCCCTCCACCAATAAAACTGAACGCCACGATATAACTGAAATATTGTTGAAAGTGGCGTTAAACACCATCAAACAAAAAAATACAAACTAAACTCTGCCTAGACCCATTGTCAGAACGAGTAAAATATATTAGACCCTTAACATCCTGTCGAATTCATAACTGAAATTTTGTGTGAATGCTAGTGTAAGAACAAAAAGCAAGCGAGTTTTGTTGATATTTGTGGAATTGTTGCCCACCACTGTTTAAGCTTTCTTCCCACAATGAGTGAGGGGCTATCGTGGTCGTGATCGTATGATAGTTGGATCTACAACTATATATGCAATCAGGGTCTATCATCACTGATGTTGTGAGTTCGAATCTCGACCAAGATGAGGTGTACAACATAATGTGATAAAGTTTGTCAGTGACTTGCGACAGGTCAGTTGTTTTCTCTGGGTCATCTGGTTCCATCCACCAGTAAAACTGACAGCCACGATATAGCTGATTATGCGGTTGTGTAAATGTTCCTCACATCTGAGTACCTATCACCACTAGAGTTGTGAGTTCGAACCCCGTTCAGGGGCGAGGTGTACTCGATACAACATTATGTTTGTCAGTGACTTGCGGCAGGTCGGTGGTTTTCACGGGTACTCCAATCAAATCCTGTTTAAACCGATCTAAGCCTAATAACGTCTTACTGTTGGCAATCTTATATTTTACACTTTTGCTTGCTATAATATGACCTTGAATATCTTTCATTGTCGTATGCTCAATGCTATTTCTGTTGTGACATCATTGGCACTGTGACGTCACGCAGTGAAATAAATGTTATCAATTTTGCTTTCCTTCAGAAATCTTAATATGTCAAGGGTATATCTACAATGTACGTAATTAAATAATGTTAATAAAAACGTAGATATTAAATTTAGTGCGTGCGATGCGTTTCTGGAATAACCTTCATCAGGTACGCTCAATATTTCAATATTTCAAAACATCTTAAATGCAAATGACCTAATTAAACAAAAACGTATTTAAGATTTAAATGTGTAGACAATACAGCCAATTGTTAATACACCTGATATACAAATATAGAATAAAAAAAACTATCATAAAATAACTGGTCACCGAATCCTCTTCCGTCCTCACCTCGCCACGTGTTTAATACCATGGAATCTTGAACAAGTTCACTGTAAGACGTGAGATTCATTTCTTTCTATATTGTCAGAACTTGCGTTGATCCGTTTCTGTAAAAAACAAACCAACAACGTAAAGACATAAATAATGTGCATGTATCATTTTCCCAATAGTCAGGCTTGGCTTGGTTTGGGATTGGTTTATGGTGTTTAACGTCATTTAATGCAACGATATTTCAGCTATATCGTTGCAGTCAGTTTTATTGTTGGAGGAAACCGGAGTATCCGGAGAAAACCACCGACCTGTCGCAAGTCACTGATAAACTTCATCACATAATGTTGTATTGAGTACACCTCGCCATGAACGGGGTTCGAACTCACAAGTGGTGATATACGCAGATTGCACAGGTAGTTGTAAATTCAACTACCATACGATCAAGACCATGACGCTCCCCTGTAGGTGGTGCTCCGAAACTGACCTGGTTTATTACATATATATTTCATTGAAATTCACAGTTCCTAAATAATGTAACTATTATTAAAACTTTTGCTCTCCTCCATCAGGCATAAGTGATCTTAGCCTACTCAATATGTAGTTTTATGTGTGGTGTATATCACTCTTAGTTCTTTGTTCTTTTTCGTTTGACCATTGCATTGTCTGTTCTTCTTAGATTTACGGCATAGTACTACGCATGGTAGTTGGATTACTACCTGTGCAATCAATGTCTATCGCCACCATTATGTGATAAAGTGGCTTGCGACAGATCGGTGGTTTTCTCAGAGTACTCCGGTTTTCTCTAACAATTAAACTGACTGCCACGAAATAACTGAATAATTATAAAAGGTGGCATTAAACACCATAACCCTAACCATTACCCTCAAAAGTAAAATACATTATGATTTTACATGAACTCTGTACATGACATAATATCCAGTCATGGTAATTCCTTGTACGTAAAGAAAATTGTCAGTGTAATATTATGCATGTCACAGCGGAAGTCTAACTTTACTAGTTACAGTACATGGTATAATGGAACCATGCTAAATACCAATAGATTTCAAATTCAAATTCAAATTCTTTATTAACTTTGAACATAGCAGTTCATCAGTATACAATGTGGCACTACACTGACGATCATTTCGATACAGAGTCTTTCAACAACGATTATAACATTCTAGTCAATACTGCCATATCTAAATATGACAATGTCGTTATCTCTTCAAGTTGTCCTAGGTTAGACGACACACATGGTAATGATATTAACACTCTATGGAGTTTTTGGAAAACAAAAGTTAATGGGGCCGCCGAGTCAGTAACACGAAAAATCCCTAGAGTAAAACATTATCGAAATTTTTGTCACAAGGACTTAAGGGAACGACCATTTAACTTGAAGGGGGGGTTATGGTTTTTTTCTAGAAAAATATTCTGATTCCCAATGTTGTTGAAAAAAATATTCTGATTCTGGTGGAGGAAAAACAAATAATCTGATTCAGAGTTTTTGTCATATAACCTAATGTTGAATTCTGGAAAAACAATTCGCGCTTTGCGCGACAAAAAAAATAATATTCTAACTCTCGTGTTGTCCGAAAAAAATGTCTGAACGAAATAAAAAACCATATCCCCCCCCCCCCCTGCAAATTAAATGGTCGATCCCTAAATAAGCTATTGAAGGTTAGACAAGATGTAAAGAAATTGCAAAGAATTCATAAGAAATATTACTGTCATGATAGTGATTTGGGGAAGCGTATCTCAGGCTTATATCGAAAACGAAAGGAACAAGTAAAAACCGCAATCAAACAGAAAGAGTTTCAAAATAAAAATGAAACTTCTTGGAAATAGCGGTTGTAAAAGTCGAAATAAAAGTTATGCTTTCTGGAATCTTTTAAAGGGCCCAACAGTACAAAAAAGAGTTAGTCAGATAATTGATCCTATTACGAAATAGCATATGTTAGAAGAGCGTGATGAGATAAATAATATTCATGCTACACGGTATTTGTTCCCTTGCAAAGTCTTCGAAAAAACCCTTGTATATTGATTTTCTTGATCTATCGAAGGCCTTTGACAAAGTTTGGCGGGAGGAACTTCTTGCTAATCTCTGGGAAAGCGTCATTCAAGGCAAACCATAGCGTTTAACAAAAGAAATTTATAGAAATGTTCAGAATAAAGTTCTATTTAATGATTACGAGTCCGATTATTTCGATGAAGAGCATGGTGTTAAACAGGGTTGTGTTTTGTTTCCCACCCTTTTCTCTGTGTTAATGAACGACCTTGTTCAGATATTGTGTGATAAAAATATCGGTGTAAATATATCATTAAATCTTACTAACTGTCTCCTGTTCGCGAACGATGTTGTTTTAATGGCAGAATATCCTAGAGAACTTCAGACTCTCTTGCAAATTTCGCACCAATTTGCCAAAAAATAGAACCTATGGTTTAATTCGAACAAATCTAATGTCATGGTTGTGTGGAAGAGGATAAATAATAACTCAACCTGGAAATTAGGGGATGAGTCAATTGAAGAGGTAAACGAATACAAATATCTTGGTTATTTTGTAAACGTACCTTAAAATCAAATTTCCACATTTGTAATTTGCTCAAGGAAAAAACTGATAAGCAACTGAACTATATGATTCGTGTGCTTGAGGAGCACGGCGATTTCAACCGATTAACTTTTGGGGATGCTTTGTGGAACTCGGTTATCAGACCTTCGCTAACCCATGCATCCGCGGTCTGGATGCCACTGTCCCAAGCCAGTAAAGACTCACTGGATAGTTAGCAATCCAAAGCAGCTAAAATTATTCTTCGTACAAAACTTAACATTCCAAAGGCTGCAATATTATTAGAACTAGGATGGGGGCCTTTGTCCGTCTTTATCGATAGACAAAGAATATCATACCACAAACGTCTGTTACGACTACCAAATCATCGTTTGTGTAAGCAGGTATATAACGAAATGATTAACAATAATGACACATATTGGGATTACGTTACCCTGAACCTAGCCATAATATGTGATGTCACTCCTGATGTCTCTTGTTTCGAAAGCCAAAGCCAAGCCTCATTGAACTCGATGTTTGGAACACACACGAGAAATGATGCTTGAAATGGAAACTAAAAACAGTTTGGACCTGTATCAGCATTGTTTTGTTAAGATAGGTAGACAATCTTATTTATGCGATAATGATTTTCGATCATCTAGATTGAAGCTTTTAGCTAGAACGAAAACCATTCCTCTAGAAAAGTATGTGCATAGAATGAACATATCCCAAACCGATGTATGCGATTTATGCAATGCTGAGAGGACCTCGAGCACGTCTTTTTTGACTGTCCAGTCTACGACGACATCCGTCTGAAGTTCTCTAGTTTATTCATTCCTGAGTCTTATGAAGGCCTCGGTTTTAATTTTTCCTTTGCAGAACTCTTGCCTGCTGCTAAGATCCATTTCTTAATTGGGGACATCGGCTATCTTTTAGCAGTGATGTCGGATATTTTAATGACTCTTTAGGAAAAATGTTTTTAAAGGAGTGCTTCGATCTTAGACATGATTTATTGAACTCATGATATTAATGTTTCTCATTTTTTATCCATTTTTAAATCTTTAAATATTTTAAGTTTTTAGCACATATGTGATGTGAATTCTTAAATGACATATATTTTAGATAGAATATTTTGTGTTTTACAGATTATATACTATGAATTTGTTGTACATAATTGTGCTATATAATATAGACGCGCCACTACTTCTACCCTGGTGGTAGGCGCCCCCGTTGTAAAGGGGTAGTTCTAAATAATATGTATATATATTATAATAGCATGATTGCACAGTATACAATGTATATATGTAACATATTAAGAAATAGCATAAGTACGTCAGAAAAGTATGAACAATTATAATAGACACACATGTTAATCATACAAAATAATTTCTAGCTTTGCAATGAATGTGGTGATACAACATCTTGTATCAGACACCTTGTATCAGACAGGCGACTTTCGTTAATTTCAAAGGAAAATGTGCATAATGTTAGATAGAACTGAAATAGTGTAAAGAATCGCCATAAATACCAAAAACTTAAGCAATGTTTGTCGTTTGGTTCTTTGAATAATATTATATTTGAGCTTTGCGTGTTCTTGTATAAATAGATAATGAACTTCTGTAAGCTCTTCGGATTAATGTAATGTATTTTAGCTGATTCAGCCTGTTACAAATGATAAGATAAATAGGATTGTTTGATTGACTTTTTTCTGACATGACAAATCTGTCTATTAATTACATTCTCGTTATTTGTTCAACTATATCGAATTGACCTTACATTTTGTCTGTGTAAACATTAAAGGAGAGCCTTTTATTTTTGTTGCATTAAGACACAAGCGACCTTATATCTCTCCTTTGTATCTTTGTAATGTATATATATAATAGGTATATGAACTTTACATGATCCACGAAAAGGAGCTAAATAACACTTCTTCGTTGTATGATACAGGTATCACAAAGTTATTGAAGGAAGTAATCTAACTCTCTAGTGTGTGGTGATCACTAGTGTCGGATTTACGCATCGAAATGTTATATATAAATCGTACCTTATATTTCCCAAACGCGTGGCAGATATCAGAAGGTTGTCCATGAAAATGGGCTACTGTACATCTCTCCAGTGAATGGTATAAATATAAGATTATTATCCATGAAATAAACGACCCTACGTCTCTTCATTGTTAGATATATAAGTTTCAGAAGGTTGCCCATAACAAAAAACTACCCATTGCGTTGCCGGCGTGAGATTCAGGTAACGAAATGTTGTTCGTGAAATTAAGCGACCTTAATCTCTACAGTGTTTCATATAGGTATCATAATGTTATCCTTGAAATAAGCTACCCTATATGACGCCAATGTACAATCCAGGTAACGAAATGTATCAATGAAAATAAGCTACTTAGATCACTCCTATTAGTGATATTGATACCAAAATGGTATCTAGGACAATTAGCTACCTGACATTCATTCACTACATGGAATATGTGTCATAAATATGTCCATGGAAATAAGCTACCTTGCATCTGTTCATTGTTTCATAAAGGTATCATTATGGTTTACATGAAAAGAAGCTACCTTATGCATATGCTCATTGCATGACATATATATCACAGCATTTTCCAGGGAAATACATATAGTATTCCTAATCATAGAATTTGAATATCAATATAAGACCACGAGTGACCGAAGTACACATAAGGATTAAACGAGTGGGCGGAACTTGTTCCGTCCACGAGTTTAATCAGTAATGCCTATTCGGTCGCGAGTGGTCTTATTTTGATATTCAAAATGTATGATTTAGTTATGCTGTTTATTATATAGACTTTCAACATTTCTTATATATTATTTGTTTTATTTGTATATTTCATTCCACGCGTATCAATCTACGAGCAATGATACTAAGGGGTTCAGCTGGAAGGATCTGCCATCTTGAAAATGGGAAATCATACAAGTCATATTTACAACAATACACACAAATAATTAAAATGCTTACCTTAAAAACTTATTTTAGTTAAATTTGATAAAAATTGAAGCGTACACGAAACGAAAATAACGTCTAATCTTTACATTTCAAACTAGAAGTCTTCATATGACGTCAATGACGTCATGTTGATTATGTGCCAAACTCGTCAATAACATTTCGCGAAACTGATATCTCACTTGTGAGATACCGGAATTTATTTCACGGATAAATCCCCATAATTCACACCTATCTATATAATAAGCTATATAACATCTTTCAAACATGTGGCATATGTATCAGAAGGTTCTCCATGAAATTAAACTAATTCAGGTAACGCAATGTCATTCATGAAAACAAGCTATCTTAAAACCCCCAATCGTGTGGTAGAGGTGTCAGGATGTTATCCATGAAAATAGGTTACAACAGATGATGCCAGAGTGTGTTTCAGGTAATGGAATGTTATTCATGAAAATAAGCTATCCTACATATTCATGTGCGTGATATTTGTACCAAAGCGGTATCCATGAAAATTATCTGGCATTCCTTCATTACATGGTATATGGGTCATGATGTTTTACATGAAATTAAGCTACCTTGGATCTGTTCATTGTATTACGTAAGTATCAAAGTGCTATCCATGAAAATAAGCTACCTTACATCTCTGAAGGACGTGACAAAAGTTTGTCTATGAAAATAAGATACCTCAGGTGATGCCAGTGTGTTCATCATGTAGCGAAATATTGTTCATGACAATAAGCTACCTTGCATCACTCATGTGTGTGATATTGGTACTAAAGTGGTATCCATGAAAATTAGCTACCTGACATGTATTCATTAAATGCTATAGATATTGTCACACCATTTGGGTGGTAACGATATAAATATAATAACTGGTTGTATAATCACCCAGGTAGTGGGTTATTTCTATTACTGGTAGCGTAATCTGTGCAAGCACAAAGCACCGGTAAAACTCAATGTGTCATACTTGTACACCAAATAACAAGAGCATGGAATAAATTTCCCGTTGAAATTTATTATTATATATTGATAATTTAATAAATACAATACAAAATCCTACTCAGCGCAATAAAATACAGGGAATCCCCTTTTGGACAAATGTAAATATTAACGTAAAGTTGTACGGACGTAGTAAAATATTGTAGGTCACAGGTTGGAATATTCTATTCTGATTACATACGGTGGACGTACCAATCTAAACAACAGAGACGGTACTAGGAAAATAAGTGGTATCCATCTATTGTAGCTGGTAGCGGTCAGGTTAATTTCAAGGTGCCTCAAGGTGTAACTGCCCTGGTATCGGGTCTAAAGTGTATGTCCTAAGCTGCAGACATTTCGCCTTGATATTCGCAGGGCCCCAATCTGGATGTGGGCCAACGCCGCTGGTTGGTCAGTTATGATGGAAGTTGCCATGGTAATTATGTCGTTGGCGGGTTCACATAAGTGTGATCGATAACACATGCACACTATAAACTATATACAGGAAATGACGGAAAGTATAAACTAACGTGGCTTGTAATGTCAAGACTAAGGGAAAATGGGCTTAATAAAGCCTACCCTTGTAGAAAACAATCCCAGATACAATGTATAAACATAGTGTGAATGAATGAAATAGGGAAGAAAATGTGACACAAAGTTTGCAAGGAGACCTAAAGCTTGTAGCTTGTCGTAGACCCCCTTTGGTCAAACAATGAGAACGAACTATGTCCGAACTGCATATTTCCCATATAAAATAACAACAATATACATACAATAAATATTATTAGCGATCACGATGCCTCTGTAATAGAAATAATATTTCGTGGAAGTCCAGTAATACACACATACGCGATGTGCTACTCGGACGGCTGCACACACATGACGATTGGAAGAACTGAACAACAAAAAGTAAATGAGTAGCACATTGGAAATATAATAAATATATACATACAAACAATCAATCATTTAAGGCTACAATTCCACATATTTTTCAAACAAATTTCAGAAAGGTAAAACACGCTACTCCGAGGAACAAGTGATCAGTATGCTAGAGTTCCTCATCGATAACATATTTGTCTCCTTTGGAGGGACATTGTTTCAGCAGGTCGTCGGCATACCAATGAGTACGAATTGTGCCCCTCTTCTAGCCGATTTATTCTTATATTCATATGAGTCGGAGTTTCTTCAAAAGCTTGTAAAAGATAAGAAGATCCATGAGGCTAGAGACTTTAATTTCACATATAGGTATATTGATGACGTTTTATCTATCAATAATTCTAGATTTTCAGAATTTCTTCCATTGATATATCCTTCAGAGCTGGAAGTTAAAGAGACCACCGATACATCTTCATCGGCATCATTTTTGGACATATACCTCGAATTTGACGACAGTGGTCAACTCAGTACTACAATTTATGATAAACGGGACGACTTCAATTTTAAAATCATAAATTTTCCAAATATGTGCAGCAATATATCAGCTTCTCATGCATATGGTGTTTAAATCTCGCAATTGATTCGTTATGCAAGGGCCAGTAGCAATTATTCTGATTTCCTTAAACGTCATCTTTATCTGAGAAACAGGCTACTGGACCAGGGCTATGAAAAGATTCGCCTTATTCGATCTCTTTAAAAGTTTATATTCCGATACCAAGATCTTTTCGAAATATATTCTGTCTCTGCAGAGACGATAATAAACCATGGATTTTCATATAGTGAAAATGTATAAAGATAAGGAAGTCAACACAAATGTCAAAAATATTTGTTTATCAATGTGCGACGTGAGAGTGTTTTTGACATTTACTTCACTGAATCTGGTTTACCTATTTTGTTCCAGTATTGTTATAAATACTGTTATAGTGACAGCCGGAACCTTTGAGCCGTAATGAAGGCGGGAGATTTGGCGCTTTAGAATCTATTCCATCCCACCATTTCTTTGGAAATGCCTGTACCAAGTCAGGGTCATTACGGTTTTCACACTTTTCCGGTTGTTGACTGATTTTTTCTGTTTATATACTTATGAGTTTTGACTTTCCCTTTGTAAGATTGTTCGGATTTCGGTTATTTTGTTATTACCCATATTTATCCATAATTCCTAATCGAAACAATATGTATCATGTTTTCCATTACGTCTCTTAATTGGATGTTATAAGTTTCAGAATATTGTCCGTGACAATAGGCTACAATATGTATTAAATACCGTACACCTCCCCCTGTGTTTCATACAGGTACCATAATGTTGTCCTTGAAATTAAGCTATCATATATTTCGCCAGAGTGTGATATACTTATTAGGAATGGTTATTCATGAAAATAAGTAACCTTGCATCCACCAGTGGGTGATATTGGTATCAAAGTGTTATCCATTAAAATAATCTACCTTATTTTTCAAGCATGTGGAATTGATATCAGAAAGTTGTCCATGAAAATTAAAACAAAAGATGTAACATTTACGTCTCTACTCTATATAGCTAGCACGTAGAAGGTTTTTTGTTCCCCCGGGTATATCTTTTCTGTTTGAAGATGCAACTAGTTCAGTTCATTCTCCATGGATCTCTCTATCTGTTCATCTTATTGATAAATATATGCATAATTTACAAATGTTATGGTTTTTTTTTGCTAATTGAAATTTAATCTTACTCATGGGAGTGCCGAGTGATATGAGATGGCTTTCCATAATTTGTATTGTGCAGAGAATATAGACATGATGGATGCATTTATTTAAACATAGCAACTAGAACAGTATAGGTCCTTAACTTTTATGTTGTTTTTGTATGTGTAAGTATGTATATTTGGATTGTTTAAAGAATAAAGAAAAAATCACACATGTACATGAAGTAAGATCTCAAATAATTTCATAAAGGACCACAGAACAGCATAAGTTTTCATTTTGTATTTCACCATTGTCTAATGTTTATTGTCATGGCGTCAAAATTAATCATTAGTACTAGTATTTAACGATTGTATTCCCAAATCAATCTAATGTGTAGTTGCTTTTTCTTTTTTTATATTCCAAGAAATCAACGAGTCATTATTTTGTTTTAGAAAATCCTCAATACAACGACGTTTACGTTTGTGGTTACAATGATATAATATTATACTTTGTTTGTGAATATTCGTGAAAATTTAATTCACACATTGTTGCTTATAATAAGGAGTAAACAATTAAAATGTTAGTTGAACGAATTATATTTATTTTGCAATTGTCTTACTTTGCTAAATTGCAAAATGTATATTATATATTCAGACCTGATAAAATCAATGCACTCAACCATTGAGCTAGTGATTTCTCATTTCTCATCTGTATTACACATGATTTAATATAAGCATATTTTGTTATCATAAAACAGCAAAACATAATCGATATCGGTTATACAAGATAGAAATGTCTTGAGTATATTACACATGCATAAAAAGAACACAATAAGAACATTTATGCTCCCTCAATATATAGCAACACATCTCAACAACACCAATTGAATCAACGACATACATCCTACCAAAAGATAATATATATACACCTAAGCATCTGGAATGTTATGGGCCACCTTGTGTGGCCATTTAATCTATCTATTTTTTAACAATTATACATTAAAGTTTCATCACGAGGCAAAGATGGGTGAACAAAAAAGTGCACACCTTAAAACTAATTAAAAAGTAATATCAACTCATCACAGAAACTAAAATATGCTACCCTTAGCTATACACAATACAAATACTATAACAATAATTATATATTAAACAGACAAAAATACTAATATCATAATTGTATCATTGACATGACTAATAAGAGGGAGGAGGAAGGGCATAGGGAGGAATTAAAAATTGTCACAAACATTCACAATAAACTTCGATCATAAATTGACATGGTTTTGTCTCTCTCCTTTTATCTACAAGAATGACCCTTGACCCCACGCGTGCAGGAACAAGCTAATTAATTATTCATGGGGGCTCTGTCAAGGGTTATACCATAATAACTTCTCCCTCGCATAAAACATCTTATTCTTTAAATGAAATGTATTTATGCTCCCTCAATATATAGCAACACATCTCAACAACACCAATTACATCAACGACATACATCCTACCAAAAGATAATATACATACACCTAATCAGCTTACAACAGCAAGCAGCATGCTCTGTTTCCCTCGTAGGATAAAAACAACTAGACACCAACTGAAATTTTCTGGGCCACCTATTGTGGTCATTTAATCTATCAATTTTTAGCAATTATACATTAAAGTTTCATCACGAGGCAAAGGTGGGTGAACAAAAAAGTGCACACCTTAAAACTAATTAAAAAGTAATATTAACTCAAACACAGAAATTAAAATATGCTACCCTTAACAATACACAATACAAAAACTATAACAATAATTATATATTAAACAGACAAAAATACTAAAATCATAATGGTATCATCGACATTATTAATAAGAGGTGGGAGGAGGGGCATAGGGAAGAACTAAAAATTGTCACAAATATTCACAATAAACTTTGATCATAAATTGACATGGATTTGTCTCTCCTTTTATCTACAAGAATTAATAAGAGGGAGGAGGAGGAAGGGCATAGGGAAGAATTGTCACAAAGGTGGGTGAACAAAAACGTGCCTCAGTATCAAGTGATCCTCCCCACCCAAAATTCTCACATAAATTCATAATAAACTTCGATCATAAATTGACATGGATTTATCTCTCTCGTTTTATCTACAATAATGACCCTTGACCCCACGCGCGCGGGAACAAGCTAATTAATTATTAATGGGGGGCTCTTTCAAGGGTTATACCATAATCACTTCTCCCTCGCATGAAGCATATTATTCTTTAAATAAAATGTATATATTCAACTGCATGTACGAAGAGCGGAAAGATTTCTAGCACCACTAGCTCTCAATATTTAGTCACTCTTCAAAATAGAGACAAGTCAACATCACTCTAATGTTGTCTTTGGTTGAATAGAAAAATAGTTTTGATATTAAAGTTACCCGTCTGTAAAATGTAAAAAATATTATGATTCTTCAAATGACCGTGTCTAGGTTAATCACGTCACTTTGTTTGTACGTCAGTGATTCTACAATATAAAAGAAATAATTCATATGTTCTACTATATTAATTATGTTAATATTGTACAATATATGCATACTATGGGGTTATTGCATGAATATTGGTGAATATTGTCCCGAGCAGTATATCATATTGCAAGAGTTTGCGACTGCAATGTGATATTTTGCGAGAGACAATGTTCATCAATATTCATGCAATAACCCTTTTATTATAGAGTAATAAATATGCTATGCCTAAAGCATTCTGTATAATACTATAGTATATTTTATTATATTTAAGTGGAATACTGAACTACTTCAAATATTCATATTTAAACTAGTGCAATATACATTTTTTCAGTATTTTCAGCGTGCACATACACGAATATAGTGCACGATTATTTTCCATTCAAATTAATAGGAAAATATTTATTACTATATAATAAAACATGTTATTGTACTGTTCCTCGTATTACTTCTGAGTTTTGATGGTTTCCTGTGTTGCTATGTTTGATCAATATACCGTACATAAAGAAGTAAAAAAGATTGGCTAGTTTTATTGAGAACCCCATGACATGACATAATTTGGGTTAGGATTATGGTTTATGGTGTGTAATACCACTTTCTACAATAGTTCAGTTATATCGTGACGGTCAGCTTGATGGTGGAGGAAGCCAGAGTACACGGAGAAAACAAGAGACCTGTCGTTTTTTGTGTTCAGTATTTTTGAATTGTGCTTGACCATGTCTTTTTTCTATTTACCATGGTCTTCTGTTTTTCATCTATTGATGGCTTTTGATAACATTTTGGTACATTCTGACTTGACTGTGTTTAAAGTCAGAGTATTTCCCATTTGATTATCTAAATCCAGGTTGTCTAACTCGCCAGACCAAACATTTCATTAGTATACAATTAGAACTGATGGTTTATCTCTTCGTAATGTTTAGTTGCTTAAAAGGCTAAATATATAATGACTCTGCTTTATCTCGTAAGCATAAAAAGCTGATTAGGTGTCGATGATCGAAACAACAAGCTTCACACACATTTTAGAGATGAAAAAAAAGGGAATAAAAAACAATACAAGTTAAAATCGCTATGTCGTATTGTTAAGTGTATAGGAGATCATGGGTTAAATACCCGACCAGCTAAAGACGAAGACAATACAATTGGCATTGGCTGCGATTTAGTGGAGCTCGCGACAGTAAGGTGTAAAGTAAGACATATGATAGATTTGTTATGTGCCAGGATAATGTCTCCATGGTACAACTGTTGCTTCTGTGTGTCAGTAGTATAAAATCAAAGTTTAACATCTTATCAATAGGTAACGTTGTCTCGCCATGACATAGCTGATGACTTTTTATTTAGCTACAGTCACCAAACATCTAATCACCCAGTCACCAAACATCTAATCACCCACATATCCTAACAGTAATCTACGTCAATAACTAAGCATATTCAAAACAGTTTCAGATGAAGATTGTATCAGTTTGTAAGGAACAATTATCGTGTTCCTATTTTAATGAGATTTTGTGTGATGAACATGGTATTTAATGCTTTAAATAAATAAGTAGCATATATGTAAAAGTTCAATTTTACCACAATTATTCAATTATTCTACAGACCTCTATTCGGTTGTATTTCTAGTTTTTCATCATATATTACCCGATCTGAATTTGGGCATCTACAAGACAAGATACGTATTCACTTTATTATTGAACTGCACCGGTGGCATAATGGTTAGCGTGTTGGCCTGGAGTGTGGTAGATCATGGGTTCGAGCCCCGTTGGGTCAAACCAAGTACTATTACATTGGTATGTGTAGCTTCTCCTCTAAGCACGCAGCATTACGGAGAAAGAGCAAAGACTGGTTGGCTCAGAATCAGAAGAATAGTACATGTCTATCTGCGGACTGTTGTTTCAGTGAGCTAGCACTATGAAAATCCAACTCATCGTGTTGGTCTATTACAAAATGGACCTCATCATCACCTCGTTGACAATTAACTTGTTCCCGTCATAATATAGCTGACAAATTGCTGAATTGGCGTTAGACAACAATCACTCACTCACTCACTCACTCACTCACTCACTTTATTACTGCAATGTCATAACTTTTATTTATTAGAAACAAGTTACTCAATAGTTGTTCGTTCTGGATGGAACTCAATACCTACCAACACGAAAACTATATTCTTTGGTTCATCTTGACCAACATCTCGAATGGAAAGTTAAACCCAAAGTCACTATAGCAAAATGTATCTATGTTTAGTACTATATGAATCGCATCGGAGAGACTACCACTCAACTGAAGAAAAGGTTTGATCGTCATCATAGGATATCATGTTTTATCATGACATTAAATATCCTACTATTTTCATGAAATAGATATCAGCTGTTTCTATACCTTATTATGTATCTACGCATTCAATATGTCTCCCTTGCTCATTAACACCCACCAATGCTTTTGTGAATCGAAGTTACGAAGTATCACATAACGGTAGCAATTGTTCTACATTCTAACAATATTGTTATTTTTTCGTTTACCGTGCTCCCATAGCGATAAAAATCTGAAGACAAAAAATAGAGCATCAAAATAATTCCAAAATACAATAGAAATATCCTAGACAAAGGAGACACAATCGAAATACTTAAAATACACACATGCGACTGGTCACCTTCCTGCCAGGGCATATGTATTTCAATAACAAAAAGTACTACTTAAGCTAGACCCTATTAGAAAATGCACGCAGTCATGTAAGTGGTTTCCAAATATGGGTGAAATGCTGACATTCACATGAAAGATACAGAAACACACAGTTATTTTATTTATTAATTTGTATCCTTTTATTTCGTTTGCTGAATATTTTAAGTACCCACCTAGTGTCTCCAGCCGTGTCATCAATTCCACTTTCAGCTATAAATAGAAATTAAGTTTTATAAAGTAAATTCACCTTTAAATTCGTCGAATTACTGTTATCATTTACAAATTTAAAAAATCTTACTTGTATTATTTCCTTCCTACTTGATATAGCTATTCTCATTTCTGCATAAAACCATATCGGTGGGGTCATGGATAGCATCTTGCCCCGAATGCGGTAGATCGTGAGCTCGAACCCCGTTTTGGTCAACGCAAGAACTATAAAATTGGTATGTATTGCTGCTCTCCTATGCATGCATCATTAAGGAGAAAGACAACAAATTGAGGGCCGTCGTGGCCATGATCGTATGGTAATTAGATTTACAACTACATATGCAATCAGTGCATATCACCACTGATGCTTTGGGTTTGAATCTCGACCAGGACGAAATGCACAACATCATGTGATAAAGTTTGTCAGTGACTTATGACAGGTCGGTGGTTTTCTCCGGGTCGTCCGGTTTCCACCACCAGTAAAACTGACCTCCACTATATAAATGAAAAATTGTTGAAATTGGCGTTAAGCACCATCAAGCAAATAAACAAAAACAAAGACTGGTATGCTCGGAATCAAAATAATGTGTCCGAGTGGAGAGACATGTCCTCCCGCGGATTGTTGTCTCAGTGAGCTATCACTATGAACATACAACTAAGCGTGTTGGTCTACAAAGCGGATATCATTACAATCTCTTCAAATATAACTTGTTCTTGCCATGCTATTGCTAAACCATTGGGGCATTTAGTGATAAACAACAATCACTCAGTCACTCACTCTCTTCTTAAAGAGTTTTAATAAGTCGGTCAAAACATCGTTATCATGGTCATCGAGTCTGTTTGTAAATATGCAATAATTCCGTTGTCATTAGTTGTCTGTTTTCTTCCACATTTTCCGAGAGAATTATTTGCTGATGAAATACGCACTGAAGCATATTTGTTCAACTATTAGTTGACTTGTTATCAATATTAACTTAAGACGTACTAACTTGTTTCCTTATAAGACTTTAACCTTGCTTTGTATGCGGTTCGTGATGTTTGAAATATCACCTAATGGTTGTTCACATACTTGCTGTTGTTATGTTTTTTTTTTATTATTATTTATTTTTGCTTTGGTTTTTTTTTATCAGATTTCCACATGAACATTGTTGTCCTATGAATAAAAGGGAACAACATACACTCCTATCTCAAAATCATTCCTGTATGTTCTTCAACATGCATGACACTACACAAACATATGGACAGCTTACGTAATACATGTTGATTTTTAATGGATACAAATATATTTGGTTGATATATAATAATTAAATATTGAGTTAGACAGTGATAATCTTATAAGATGTGACATTACATGTACATCAACTTATAGGATAAAGATTACATATGCTAATACATTCCACTTTATGGTATATCAACACTAACTGACCAATCAGGTCTTAGAACATATAACAAAGTAGTCCTTTTCAAAGAAAAAGGATCTGTTAGCTTTGTTGTATTTTGAAGAAAGAAAAAATGAAATGGCATAAATAAACTTGAAGGTCAATATAGATTTATTGTATAAATATTATCTTCAGCCCACATTTGGTTGGATTTAGTTGTATTTTCATCCTTTATGGATACTAAAATAGCTATTTTTAGAGTAGGTGATATCCCAGAACACGACATTTCACTGCAAGATTAAAACATCCCATGATAGTCTGACAGAACGTAGAGGAGTCGTATACGTTTCAGAAACTATAAGTTGCTTGAAAGGTTAACCTTCAGACAAAATGGCAAGGTAGACTTGAAGATCTGAAGAAAATTATAATTGGTGGGTTGTACACCTTATCCCTGTTTTACTGGAATATGCAAGACACTATTGATTACATAGAAGTCTTGTTGTGCATGCATTTGTGTGTTACAATTCTCCGATATCACCCATAATATGACTATCATCCCTCCCCGGACATTTGACATGAGAATTACTCATTGTTTCGTCAATTCACTCATGCACAGTGCAACCTGTCTAATCCGATACAAAAGGGACGAGGGACTTATGTCGGATTGTACAGGATGTCGGAATATGCAGGTGCTGCATTGCACAAATTCCACTGTATATATTCAGATCTATGCATATTTATACCTGGTTTTCTAATTCTATATCGCTTCAAAATATACATAAATCCTACAACCACAGCTGGTAATCCAATGCCAACTACAATACCGATAGCTGTCCCACTGTTGTCTTCCATCGATGGTACTGTAAGAGAGGAAGTTGATAATGAGATGCATCTTACTTCATGTATGTAAGCTGTAATTCTATTGGATAAGCCGAGGATAACATTCTGTTCTAACACATGACTCAGCGGGTAGCAATTGTTTTACTGTCATCCTCTCATTTAGAGCCTCAATTAGGAATCAATTGTGCACTTGAAAGTGAAGTGATTTCAAAGATATATATGTTTAGGTCTATGAATCCATGTATTTACCGAAAAGGTAAACGATAATTGTTTTATCATTTTACAATATTATTATTTAAATATTAAAATTTTGAAATTTTATGAAAACTTTCAAATCTTTGAAACTTTTTGAAAATTTGATCATTTTTAATTTTTTTGGAAAATTTCGAAATCTTGAAATTTTTGAAAGTTTTGAAATTTTATGACAATTTGGAATTTTTTGGAATTTTTTTGAAATTATTGAAATTGTTTGAAATTGTTTGAAAGTTTTGAGCTTTAAAAAAAAATATATTATTTTAAAATGCTTAAAATAATTTAATAAAAATGAATAGACTGAATATGAAATGAAACATTAAAATGAAAAGAAAAAAAACACCATTGCAAACGAGAAAGTGAAAATATTCAGTATAATAAATTAAATAACATATAGTTGAGAGGGTGATAGATCAGATTGATGCCCTTCGAAAAAGACATTATCAACTATCATAGCGATAAAATAATCAAAGATGTTTTTCGTAAAACTCGAGGACGTTTCTCAGTCATCTCTTATCTCAGGGCTTCGCACATCGATGGGATGACTGAAAAACGTCCTCTCGTTTTAATGAAAACATCGTTAATCACTTAATATTTACAAAACGAACAGTCATCTCTCATCTTAACTGAGCTCGCTGAATACAAAAAGACCACGAAATATGAGGTTGTAAATGCACGTTTGGGTTGGAACAGCCACAAACATGTTGTGAGGTTAAACCGGTTGATGAGATCCCAATTCTCCTGTCGGGTTACCTCGACCTCAAACGGCAATGTATAAATAAACAAACGATGAAAACCCTGCACATATCAGCTTCCACTACAAAACTACATATTATCACAGAAAAAGAATGACAACATAAGCATAGACAGTACACTAACAGGATCAATGAATGCTCGTAGTTAACTGACTACTAGCTAGGAAGATATCACGTGTTGGCTAAAGAGCATTACTCTTTAGACAACAACAAATATAACTGATACTTCTTACAGATTTAACATCTATTAGCCAAGAACGTCGTGGGATATCAGAATGAATTGTTCATCAAACTGTTGGAATAAAATATTAAACAGTAAATAATAATAAAGCACAGAACTAAGAACTAATTTAATTGGCATGTAGAATTGTATGTATATACAAGGTCTGTATAGCTGTAATATAATTGTATGAACCTTACATTAATTTATAATTTCTCCTTGGTGTTAAAGTTTTCTGTTATCACGAGATTACTGTCATTGAAGGCAAATAAATTATTGCAAGTACGTGCAAAACGATCTAACTTGGATATGTAAAGGCCATATATGAGGTATCGAAAGGAACGCCACCATCCATAAAAGGAACATTCACGATAGGGAGAGAGAAAAATCATCTTCTGTGTCTTATACGCGTATGCTGTAGCTACATTGAGAAGGGAATGTGTTTCAATCCAATAATTGACATGATATATTTGTAATGTTATCCTTATTCACCGAAGGATCTTTGTGATAATTTTTTTTTACAAAAGTAAGAAAATTTGGGATTGATTACAATTCAGATATCGTCTAAATGTCTACATTTAAAGTTGAATAAACTAATAAGTTAGTGCTAAGAAGTTTTTTTTTTAAGATAGTCAGTTAGTCATAAATTCAGATTCATACCAGTATAAAAACAAACCAACAATGGGAGGAGCACACTTTGCTCCCACTTGATATGCATGCATATCTTAGTGTCTCCATTTTCAGTGTACATGTACAAAATAAATTATATGCTTAGAGAGGCAATATACGGACGATGCATATAGCAAAATGTTCATGGATTTTAGAGGCAGTTAGAAACATACTGAAAAGTTATCCTATAGAATTTTCATGCGATTTCTTGCAATAAGCATTATTTTAAAATACATGACTGAGTTAAGTCAATTCGTGTGGTAGGCCCGAGTTTAAATGCTATAGTATTAACCCGGTATAAGACAACATAAAGCAAGAAATAAAATATCACACTTGTAGGTATCTTGGATCTGAAACACTATGAGACATACACATGATCACCAATATAGTAGGAATATTAAATATCTCAATATAATTTGGTGCATTGTTGTTCTTTCTGTATTTCTGGGAACTCTTTTCATTTCTTAAAAATAATTTCACCCTCCCTTCTCTGTTTGGGATGAAAAGGGCTTTAAGATCATCTGAGTTTGATATGCATAGCCATGTACAGACCATCATAACGTTACATAGCAACACGTCGGATGCCTGCGTTTTGTACGCACGAGTGATTGACCAATCGACGGTCGACATGTTACCAAGCCATGGATCATTAGTGTTACTATATAATATTATCGTGGAATCGTACAAAGGTATAATATAGAATTTCTATATTATTCCCAAAGGACAAAGCAAACCAAAACTTTATGAAATAAAAACAAAAGGGAGAAAATAAACCTGGACATGGGGTTGTAAGAGACGATGTCGTTTCATCGTCGTTTCCTTGACAATAGGAACCACCATTTACAGGTGATGGATTGCTACATCATCTATTTTTTGTCTATACAGCACTACCACACGTCTCAGAACATGAACTCCATCCTCCCCATGCACCCCAGTGTTCATGTACTGTTGAATATAAACGATATGTGAGTACATATGATTAGATATACAACAATATCACAACAATGTAGACTTTTTGCTTATCATTACCATTTCACTGATATTATTTTAAAGCAATCTGTTATAGGAAATCTATGAGGACGGCAAAGCTGTTGTATTTACATTTACTAGTTGAATTAGAAAGCTTTCAGTCTTTCAATAAAATGTCACAGAAAAATGTCATCTAAATTATGGGAGAGGGATTTTATAATCTGTTGATTGGACAGGAAACTTTCATCGATCATTGATTCAATATCTTGAATGTCCAAATACGTCTAAATGCCCATTTCGTATTGTAATTTACAATTTTCTGCCTCCTGAATGCCGAGTTCAAATGAACACATTACACGTCATTCGGCATTTTGAAATGTTTTTATAATACTAAAGGAAAACAAAAGTGCATGGAAGATTTGATGTGATTTAATATTATTCAGTTACGCCCTGGCAATCCCAAGAACGTTTACAAAAAAGAAACGTATTTCCACTAGTTAAAAAACGAAGGGAAAACAACATTTAGTCACGTGACTAATTTTGACAGAAACGACGCCATGAGAGGCAGTGTTCTAGTGTGAATTCAATTTGTCAATTAAATCAATATAATATATATTATATCGTCTACCTATAAATCATTTCTTGTTAGATTATTTCCGATATTGACGATTACATGTTTGACGCTTGCAACTATTCATATACGATACACTTATTCCTCAATTATTCTTGCTTACTAAGGTCATAACGTCTGTGAATGATCATGACAATTTCCTATTTAATCGATCTAATTCAATGCCATCGTCGTAATTAGTAGGTAATTAAGCATTACTACCATCTGATTATATTATAAATAACTTTTTTTATTTAAATAATGTTAATGTGATGATATGTATCGATTCTCACCTGTGTTTTCCTTTAGAAAATCTATTTCTCCATTAAAAAAATACTTAATACTTTCATAACATGACGAGTGCATAAAATACATATTATAATTCTACAAATATTCATGGGCAAATAATTGCTGTAGATTATGACTTCTTTATTAGAATAATCTGAAAGAATTGTCGTTTCCATGATACAAATGAGGGGATTGGGGTTATGGTGTTTAATGCCACTTTCAATAATATTTCAGTTATATAGTGGCGTTCAGTTTTATTGGTGGAGAAAACCGCAGTACCCGGAAAAAAACCACCGACCTACCACAATTCGCTGATATAGTTGATCACATAATGCTCTATCGAGTACACCTCGAAATGAGTTGGATTCAAATTCATAAATGGTGCAAATGAAATTAATGCAGAAGAATGAAGACACTCAATAATGACATACATACCTGGGCATGTTCGATTAAAGTATAGATATACAACTATATCACAACAATGTATACTTTTAACTTGTCATTGCCATATCACTGATATTATCTGAAAGCTATATGTGTTAAGAAATATATGAAGAAGGCAAAGCTATTTAATTGCATTTTCTAGTTGAAATAGAAAGTGTTTTCTTTCAGTGAAATCTCACTTATGTCTGTGGATGGACATGATAAACTGAATTTAACCCTGATTTCAGCTATAAAGTATGTCTTCCTTATCCATAGTATTCGCCTCAAATAGACAATAATATCACCTGATTACATTGACTATTAATATTAATTATCCAGTACATGGGGAGGTATTTATCTAAATGACTTGTTGTATGTACTGTGCTGTGAAATACTTAAATGGTTTTTTTCAGTCTTGTCATTCAACTTTAATACTTTGGACAACATGGTTAATTTAATACAAAATATTTCCCATTGTATCCTATGTTAAGTGTTCGACTTTTAGTTGTTTTGACAAGTTTAGACATTTGAACCTGCACTTGTGCATACGCTTGAAAAAAGCCAAAGCAATGAAATTTGATTTCTGATTCTTTCGCTATTGCAGATTAGTATGCTATGGACCACCATGGAGTTTGATATCATAGAGCTTTCGACACATGACCCCTCTCCAGCTAGTGAAGCAACTTCATTGGTTAATTTAACACGAGCAAGTAAAATCAATCCGATAACTATAGGTTTATCCTATAGCATAACATAGCTGCAATATAGAACACGTGAATCATTAAATTTAACTTCAGGGTGTTGAGGCTATTTGTCAATTGTCAATTAAATCAATATAATATATATTACATCGTTTACCTATAGATTATTTCTTGTAAGATTTTTTCCGAAATTGACGATTGCATGTTTGACGCTTGCAACTATTCATATATGATACACTTATTCCTGTGTCTTATTAATGTCTGTCAATGATAATTACAGTTTCCTATTTAATCGAAATAATTCAAAGCCATCGTCGTGATTAGTAGATAATTAAGCATTGTAACATAAATACGCATTTTTCCTTTGATGTTTTTATGCAATAATCAACTTAAGAATATTGAACTTTTACAAACCATGGTCTAAAATGAAGATCTTGATGTTATTCCATGATTTTGACGTCATAGATCTGTTATTCTGATTTTAAACATTTACCACAAAGTCATTATTTACTGTATACTGTAGCTTAACGTAATTTAGACCTTCGCTTGTCTTTCCCTTACTAGACCACATTATAGACACACACAATCATGAAAATGTTTCTTTCAAATGAACAATAAACTTTAACGGAAAAAAAAAATGAAAATATGAATTCTGGAACATTAATATTTTTAAATTCCTTGAGCTACGGCCAATGAAGCTCCGGTTGATATTTATTTTGACGGAATATCTCGTTCAGTTGAATCCTTTCGTATACCCATATTATACCCCAACGCAGATAGCGGCAATGTAACGTCAAACAATCGTTTCTATTCGCGACGTCACTGAACGATCGATGTAAACGTTTCTTCAAAAATCGTTTGGCACTCTCCAGGAAAAATACGTGGCACTCAAAGGGTTAATACATTCATAACATGACTAGTACATAATGATGTTATGTCAAATATAAATGAGTATATAACACATTTAGACAATATATGACAATATACAAAACAAGTTAGTAATAGCAAGCTGTCAGTAACACATACAGTGAACCCTGTCTCAATCGTACACCTATCTATTCTGAACACCAAATTTGGATGTTCGGATTAGACAGGTTTCAAATCAAAATATTGAATGGAAAAGCAAAATATAACAAACTCAATAGAAAAGACATACAGATACAAAAATACACAAAATCATCAATTATATTAAATATCAGGTTTTATGTGGATGTCATATATTATAGTTTAAACGATCTTCGTGATCGTATGGTAGTTAGATTTATGTGAATGTATTATATTGTAGTTTAAAGGATCGTGGTGATCGTATGGTAGTTAGATTTAAGTGAATGTATTATATTGTAGCTTAAGCGATCTTCGTGATCGTATGGTAGTTAGATTTACGTGAATGTCTTATATTGTAGATTAAAGGATCGTCGTGATCGTATGGTAGTTAGATTTATGTGAATGTTTTATATTGCAGTTTAAGCGATCGTCGTGATCGTATGGTAGTTAGATTTAAGTGAATGTATTATATTGTAGCTTAAGCGATCTTCGTGATCGTATGGTAGTTAGATTTACGTGAATGTCTTATAATGTAGTTTAAAGGATTGTCGTGATCGTATGGTAGTTAGATTTACGTGAATGTATTATATTGTAGCTTATTAATTATTTGTAGCAAAGTTTTGTGTGATTTATAATGAGAATGTGTTATTTTGTTGCTTACTAAATGTTTGTAACAAAAATGATCAGTTTAAAGTAAATGGACACAATTGTGCATCACTTTCCCTTTCCCCTATATATTTCATAGAAAACCACGGGTTTATGCAAAACTTTCTGAAGCTAGTTTTACGATACTGACAGATCCCGATTAAAGGTTATATCCAGATGAACTTTCGTAAATGAATACATTTAAAGAAAAAACTATCAACATGTTTATTGTGCAATAAAATAAAGTCACGAAAGGTGTTGCTAAGATTTAACCAGCGTCGTTATTGGTTGACCATGAGTTCATCTGAACATGACCTCTAATAGGGTTCTGTTATATATTAGGGGGAACGTAGGGTATTATAACAGTTGAATTTAATCAGATTGCATGAGGTGTAATATAATTAAATTTGAGAACCCTATCACGATTTTCACGTATTTCAGATAAAATTTGTAACCTTTATGCATTTCAAAATTCGTGGTATGAATCATAGTAAAAATTCCCGACTTATGTACCCTGTCCAATATATTTATCCATGTATGTATGACAATATATGGAAGGCTAGTATATTTGTGAAGATAAATGCGGCTTCATGAAGGGGGACATATCATTTTCCTTTTCCTTTCCTCATTCATGACTTATCACCGGTTTGTAACAAGAGTAACACGATAAATGCCACATGTGGAGGAGGACCTGCTTACTTATCCGGAGCACCTGAGTTCTCCCTCGTAACTTTTTAGTAGTGTTCGTGTTGCTCGATCATTAGTTTTCTGTGTTATGATTTATAGATCAGTGTTTGTCCTTCTTCCTTTGGCCATTTTGTGGTCCTTAGAATTGGTATCTTCAAAGTTTCCTTCATAGAACAACGGGTCGATATTTTTAATGTATATACAATAAATGTGATAACACTTTCAAAACCATGTACACAAATACTCACCAGAGCAATCAGTAACATTGTTAAGTTGTACTTTTGGCAGGTATTCTCCATCAAAGTCATTACAAATAATGGATGTTGGATATTTCTGGGTTTCATTAAGCCATCTCCAGAATGGGATAATGTCACAACTACCGCAATGCATTTCAAAATTACTAGAAATAAAAATATGTCTGTTTATGACTAATTGATATTAAATCTGTTCGAAGTATTTACGGAATGAGTGATCCGTGTGTGGCAGGTATCTGGTAAAGATTACACAAAAATAAATCTAGAGGTAAATTCAATACCCACAAGACA
Source organism: Bathymodiolus brooksi (assembly GCA_963680875.1). Lineage (NCBI taxonomy): Eukaryota > Metazoa > Mollusca > Bivalvia > Mytilida > Modiolidae > Bathymodiolus > Bathymodiolus brooksi. Next base: position 54,173,690 of record OY804589.1, on the reverse strand, counting down.
CATATACATTACGCTCAATATCCAGTTTTTGTATATAACTTCAGTAAAAAGTGGCGGGTTGAAAGATAATGATAATTACTCATGTGAAGCAATAGGAAATATTCATATTGAAGTGCAAACTTATTTATTAAATTAAACAAAACCAGTGCACCTTGATGCAGATAGCATCTAGAGAGCTGATAAAGCACATGCTGTTTCGGTGAGACCACACCCCTGGTGTCATCATTGTCAACATACATTTAAGTATATCGGATAGATTCCGTGTCGATACAAATTATTCTAATACTACGTACAATACAACTTACAGTGATGTCAGATTTGTTAGATTGACGAATGCATGTTCACTAACAAATGTTATAGAGTTGTTTTCCATTCGTCTGAAATATAGCTTCATATTAGAAAGCAGTAATATTGAGTAATAAGCCATAGTCGACTACAAATACATTTGAAGATTGAGGAACACAACTCCACCAAAATGACCCGGAAGTATGGCAGTTACTGAGATAGTCCGTTGTATTAATTTTATTTAGTGGTTGGTTGATTGTTGTGATGGTATCATGGTGGTCAGGTTTATTGATTGAGGATACCGAAGTACCAGGAGGAAATCGCCAATCTGTCGCAAGTCACTGACAAACGTATCACATAATGTTGTATCGAGTACACCTCGCCATGAACGGGGTTCGAACATAAGTGGTGATAAATACTGGTTGCACAGGTAGTTGTAAATGCATACCATCACGATCATAATTTGTTTATTTACATCATCTACTCCACATGTATATGAATGGAATATCTTTTGATTAATCACGCGGGTAGGTATGTCATTTACCTCATTTTCCAAGCACATGCAGCAAGAAACGTTCGCATATAGGCATAATGGCTACTAAGAACAACATAGATATGTGGAAAATATTTGGCCACCGCATGTAGCCAAGTTTTATTTTCAGCTATTAACATTTATTAAACACATTTTATTACATAATATGCGAAGGTGGGGTTCTAAAAGGGCTAAAGATAAACTACTGTTCGCAAAACAAATGCATCTAAATCAAAATACACAGTAACCATTGGTTTGTGAATTACATTTGACAAAGTAAAACATGTAAATATCAATAAATCAAACACACAGAAATCATTGGTCTGTAAATCACATTTGAGAAAGTAAAACATGTTAACAACAACAATACTGAAGTAAAAGTTATTTTATTTTGTGAAATTTCAATGTTTTGTGTAAATTCTTCTTAACCCAAATAAATTATACATATACATGTTTTGCAAGATTTAGAAAGGAATAAAATAAGAGGAATACTTACAACTTTTCAAGATTTATTAAGTTGTTGAACGTGTCTGATTTGATTGATGTGATTTTATTGTGATCCAAATAACTGCAATAAAAACAATACACAAATACATTCAAAATAAGATTAAATCTTTGATACTTTTTGGAGTTGTATTTCAACGTAATATATTGAATAAAACTAAATAAGTATGTAATAAGTCTGTATTTCTATATAATATTTATATATGCTCTTCCCATTGTCTCAAATAATCAGGTAAATTGGACACTGATTTCCCTTATTTCCTACCATGGCACTAGTAAACCAATATCCCTCATTTCCCAAGCACATGCAACAAGCTACGTTCGCATATAGGCATAAGGGCTACTAAGAACAACTTAGATATGTGGGAAATATTTGGCTGCGGCATGTAGTCAAGTTTTATTTTCAGCTATTTTATTACATAATATGCGAAGGTGGGGTTATAAAAGGACCTAAAAGGCTTAAGATAAACCACTGTTCGCAAAGAAAAAGCATCTAAATCAAAATATACAGTAACCATTGGTTTGTGAATTATATTTGACAAAGTAAAACATGTAAATATCAATAAATCAAACACACAGAAATCATTGGTGTGTAAATTACATTTGACAAAGTAAAGCATGTTAACAACAACAATACTGAAACAGTAACACAATGTTATATGTACATGTACTGTCTACCCATTTATATCCCTTTCTTGTTAGGGATGGTGGTTGGGGACTGGGAGGTTGGTTTTTTTAATCAATAATCAATTAAAATCAATAACAAAATTTGATATCGTCTTCTGTACACAACAAGCTATAATGTGGATGCGTGGTCACGTGGTGATAACTGAGTAATAATGAATATTCATAAGAACGGGATAATTAACAAAGGGTCATCGAATAAAAGCATTATTGTCATAGCTTTGATTTATGCTCTTCCCATGGTCTCAAATGATAAAGTAAATGAGATACTTATTTCCTTTATTTTCTAACATGACACTAGGAAACCGATATTCCTCATTTTCCAAAAACATGCAGCAAGCTACATCCCCATGTAGGGCTACTAAACAACAACTTAGATATGTGGACAATATTTATTTGTAATATTTCGTTCTCGTCCCGAATATGTATTAAATATTTGTCACGGGAACGTTAAACTACAAAACATCAATCAATCTATTGGATACATTTTATTATTATTACCAATTTTCTAATTCATTGTAATTTGAAGAACAAAAATAAGTGAAAACAAGCATACAATGTGTTCAAGGATGCTTTATTTTGATAACTAAAGCCCAACTATATCTATATTACTTTTAAATTATACTTGAAATAATGTGGTTATACATCTATACAAATCATACTAAGCGATACTTACAGAGAAAGTAATCTTGGTAGATTGTTGAAAGCGTTGTCCTCTATCACTGATATGTCATTGGACGATAACACTCTATAAATAGTCAACAAATGTCTTTAATTTATACTTTTTTTAAAACTGTGGCTTTCTGTTCTATCGTAAACAATATATATAGCAAAATATTGCGTAATTTTGAGTTGTTGCAATTAAATGTATTTATATGAAAGTGTTTTCCTCTATCACTGATATGTCATTGTACTGTAACACTCTATAAATAGTCAACAAATGTCTGTATTAAATTATTGACTTACTAATATGTCTTAAGCTTTATATATTTGATACTCGCAGATTTTGTTAGCTTGGTAGATTGTTGAAAGTGTTGTTCTCTATCACTGATATGTCATTGTACTGTAACCACCTTTAAATAGTTAACAAATGTCTTTAATTTATATTTTATTAAACCTGTGGCTTTCTGTTCCGTCTTAAACAATTTATTTAGCAAAATATTGCATAATTTTGAGTTGTTGCAATTAAACGTATTTATATTTTTGTTAAGAAAAATAAACAAACCCCTATAATTAATGTAGCTATCTACAAAAGTGGGCTTGAATATTGGTTTCAATGAATGCCTGTAATCTTTAGGTATTACATTGTATTTATATGTTTGATTAGAATTTAAAAAGTTATTTTATTTTGTTGTGGAATTTCGATATTTTGTGTAAATTCTTCTTAACTTAAATAAATTATACATATACATGTATTGCAAATTACAAAAAGGAATAATATAAGAGGTATGCTTGCAACTCTGTAAGATTTGTCAAGTTGTTGAACGTGTCTGATTTGATTGATGTGATTGTATTGTGATCCAAATAACTGCAATAAAAACAATACACAAATACATTCAAGATAAGTTTAAATCTTTGATACTGTTTGGAGTTGTATTTCAACGTAATATATTGAATAAAACAAAATAAGTATGTAATAAGTCTTTAAGCATTCCTGATTTCATCGATGTAATGAAAAACACAAAGAACCACTCTGCTAGAGCAGCTCAATGTATATAATCGGAAATCGTAGAAATTGGGGCAACATCTTTAGACCTAATACATAAGTACACGAACTCTCATTTAATTGTTGATCTTGTTAAAGTGGCTGCTAAAACACAAACACACTTTCTAAAAGATTTGTCGTCCAGCATTATAAATTGATAATAAATAAACATAAATTTGAGCATAGCCGCCATCATAGTAAGAAAAGTTTGAAGATATCAAAACCTCTTTATACAAATCTATTTTATCATGTAGGCCTACGATATATCGATATAAACTGAACACGTGACGGTTTCCAGTTCTCAGTCGACAGTCCTTACCTAGTACTTTCAACGGTGGCAGATATTGACACTCTCTCGATAGAGAACTGTCAGGTGAAAATAGTAAAGTCTGTATTTCTATATAATATTTATATATGCTCTTCCCATTGTCTCAAATAATCAGGTAAATCGAACACTGATTTCCCTTATTTCCTAACATGGCACTAGTAAACCAATATCCCTCATTTTCCAAACACATGCAACAAGCTACGTTCGCATATAGGCATAAGGGCTACTAAGAACAACTTAGATATGTGGGAAATATTTGGCCGCGGCATGTAGCCAAGTTTTATTTTCAGCTATTTTATTACATAATATGCGAAGGTGGGGTTATAAAAGGGGATAAAAGGCTTAAGATAAACCACTGTTCGCAAACCAAAAGCAGCTAAATCAAAATATACAGTAACCATTGGTTTGTGAATTACATTTGACAACGTAAAACATGTAAATATCAATAAATCAAACACACAGAAATCATTGGTCTGTAAATTACATTTGACAAAGTAAAACATGTTAACAACAACAATACCGAAACAATAAAACAATGTTATATGTACATGTACTGTCTACCCATTTATATCCATTTCTTGTTAGGGATGGTGATTGGGGACTGGGAGGTTGTTTTTTTTATCAATAATCAATTAAAATCAATAACAAAATTTTATATCGTCTTCTGTACACAACAAGCTATAATGTGGATGCGTATTCACGTGGTGCTAATGAATATTCATAAGAACGGGATTATTAACAAAGGGTCATCGAATAAAAGCGTTATTGTCATAACTTTGATTTATGCTCTTCCCATTGTCTCAAATGATAAAGTAAATGAGATACTGATTTCCCTTATTTTCTAACATGACACTAGGAAACCGATATTCCTCATTTTCCAAGAACATGCAGCAAGCTACGTCCCCATGTAGGGCTACTAAACAACAACTTAGATATGTGGACAATATTTATTTGTAATATATCGTTCTCGTCCCGAATATGTATTAAATATTTGTCACGGGAACGTTAAACTACAAAACATCAATCAATCTATTGGATACATTTTATTATTATTACCAATTTTCTAATTCATTGTAATTTGAAGAACAAAAATAAGTGAAAACAAGCATACAATGTGTTCAAGGATGCTTTATTTTGATAACTAAAGCTCAACTATATCTATATTACTTTTAAATTATACTTGAAATAATGTGGTTATACATCTATACAAATCATACTAAGCGATACTTACAGAGAAAGTAATCTTGGTAGATTGTTGAAAGCGTTGTCCTCTATCACTGATATGTCATTGGACGATAACACTCTATAAATAGTCAACAAATGTCTTTAATTTATACTTTTTTTTAAACTGTGGCTTTCTGTTCTATCGTAAACAATATATATAGCAAAATATTGCGTAATTTTGAGTTGTTGCAATTAAATGTATTTATATGAAAGTGTTTTCCTCTATCACTGATATGTCATTGTACTGTAACACTCTATAAATAGTCAACAAATGTCTGTATTAAATTATTGACCTGCTAATATGTCTGAAGCTTTATATATTTGATACTCGCAGATTTTGTTAGCTTGATAGATTGTTGAAAGTGTTGTTCTCTATCACTGATATGTCATTGTACTGTAACCACCTTTAAATAGTTAACAAATGTCTTTAATTTATATTCTATTAAACCTGTGGCTTTCTGTTCCGTCTTAAACAATTTAATTAGCAAAATATTGCATAATTTTGAGTTGTTGCAATTAAACGTATTTATATTTTTGTTAAGAAAAATAAACAAACCCCTATAATTAATGTAGCTATCTACAAAAGTGGGCTTGAATATTGGTTTCAATGAATGCCTGTAATCTTTAGGTATTTGTTATTCATTTGCTGATCTCAGCTGTACTGCCATCGTTTTAATACACAATTTATAGCAATAGCCCTTAAATCAGTATATGGAATAGAACAACTGGTTAATGGGTTATGCGTCGGATGGTCTCGGAATTCTTCTTAGTGTCAACCGTAGGGTAAGTAAATTACGAAATATTGACAGACGGAATAAAACCAGAATAGTTTGAAGATACTAATGTGGTAATCAAAATCCGTAAATCAAAGGACAGATGCTAGTGATGTAGGTGTTGGTGCAGTTTTACTCTAAGAAGGTAAAGATGACATAGATCTGCTGAATTGTTATTTTTCTAAAAAAAGTCTTGCCTTATTGTTATCGTTTAAACATTTTGATGTGTATGTAGGTTTATGTCTGGAATTGAATAAAATTTGATAAAATTGGCATGAATTTTTATAGTGATTTATTGGAAAAAGTTGGTATCCAATTTTTGTTGTTGTTGTTAAGCTATTTACATGTTTTTAATATTTAACCTTCAGTTTTTATATGTTCTAGATATTTCTGTATATTGTTTATGTGATCAAAATAAGGTCACACTATCGATATTTCCAGAATTCATCAATATACTACATAAGTTACAGCAAATTGTGGAGCAGCCAGTCTGAAATTATGGATATATATAACAGCTGAAATCTATAGCATTGTATTTGGATATATTGACTTACAGAAGTCACGTGACTTGAACATTGAACTATTAACAATTTCAACGGACACTACCTGGAAACTTTGTGGATTAGAACTAAAGGATGTTTTAATTAAGAAGTAGATCATGGCAGCTAGAATGTGGTTGAGTTTTAAAATGAGTTGGTGGATATTAGTATTTTATCCCGAGCCAGAGGTGAGGGAGAAAATTTACTAATATCCACCAACCATCATAAAACTCAAAACACATTCTGGCTTCCATGAATTATTTCCATTTCTGATATCTAAGAGTACAAATACGGTAGTATACTTTGATTGGAAGACGGTAATTTATATTTACGTATGCGGACAATGTCGCACACAATATGCCATTTGCCAATTCCCGACTTCATTCTAAAATTATACACTTTTAACATTTTATTATTTGAGTTATTGTCCTTACAGAGGACAAACTGGTTCCCGTTCAATGCAGGAGCAACATAAAGGATTAAGAATTCGAGTATAATTTTCAAAAAATTTATAGATAATTGAACCTTGTAAAATAATAGAAGTTAACTTTATAGCAAACAAAAAATTCACAAGTTGTTACAACATTTAAATTTTATACAGATTATGAGAAAAATATTTGTAATTTTGGTTGAATATTGCATGAAATTGACACTTTTGTCCTCTGTAAGTGAAATACCTCAAACAATAAAACGTTAAAAGTGTATAATTTTAGAATGAAGTCGGGAATTGGCAAATGGAGTATTTATGCAGCCAAATTCGAGGAGACGATAATTTTTCAACATGTACATTTACGACGGGAGTTGCTATTGAGATTATACCCAATCAATAACTCGCTCGTTTGTATAGCGCAAGAAGGACGTCATGTTAGAATTCTACATGAATTTATTTGCATAGGAAAGGATCAAACTAATATACCAGAAAGGAAAAGAATATTTACTCCAAGGAATTTAGCTTTGAACATAGACAAGCCAGATGTAATTTATCCATTTAATATTTGTAATTGAACATTAAGTATTTTTTTTTATTTTATCAAAGTATAGAAACTTAATTGATTGTTGGTTGTATCTTTCTGTTACTAAAATATTCTAGAGAAACCTTTACAAAGCAATATTGGATACCACATTTATGCATAAAACCTTATCTCTTGAAAATGTATAAGCACGTTTAAAGAAGTCATTTACAATGCAGGTAGCTTTAAATGGTAAGCAACGTTACAAATTAAAAGTTTACGGTCATGAAATAATTTATTTTATTTTGTCAAGTACGAAAGAAACCCAAATGTGCTACACAGAAATTGGAGTTATCACTACGTTGGAGTTCCTTATCAATACCATATTTGTTGAGTTCGGAGGGCACATTTTTCAGCAACTACTTTGATGTAAAAAAAAACAACATTACCTTTGACATGTATTTGCATATCAGGGATATACTTTTGTACAAATCATTCTAAATGATACTCACAGTTCTTGTAAGTTTGGTAGATTGTAGTCCGAGATTCCTCTGCCGTACGACGGTTTTTTTTTGCTAGAGCCGTAGGACGTTAGTGAGTTATACATAAGGCAAACAGCGGATTTGCCTCTCCAACTCTTGGTCGGCACATTTCCACGTTGTGTGGCTATCAAATTGTATTTTCTGTTAGAAACCCTTATATAAATCGCTTCACCAATCGTTTTTCTATTCATTCATAACCATCTTATCCTCAGAAAGTGGTGTTGCACTCCATTACAGCACGATTTTGCCTTAGATCCTATTATTCCGCCATTTGACTTCCATTTTGATTGTTTTCCAAACATTTGTCACGTGACTTCGCGAAAACTACGATTACCGCAATGCATCATGGGAGATGATTTGCATAAAAACAAACAAACAAATATTTGTATTGCCAATCATAGGCGCCTGTTAAGGCAGAACAATTAACATAAGATTTAATACAGTTGATTACATTGATTGGTAATAATTTTAACAGCAATAGTGAATTACAGATAACCATGAGGGGGGAGAAAACGCATGCTCTTTCCGAAGCCCATGGGTAACACTGCCATTGAATCATTTCTTTCCAACACATTTTGTATTATTTCCTTCTGCTCTGATTTGAGCTGTAGATGGAACTGTTTGTCCTGCAGAATACGCTTAAGTGTATCGTCTTCCATGTGATTTGAATGTTGTTTGCGTATGCAAATAAGGCTCCAAATAATTTGGCGTGCTGCATTAAGTAGCTCCCATCATGCAATGCGTTGCTATCATCATTCAGTTTGTATCGCGAGATCACGTTTGTAGATTTAAAAATGGAAGTCAAATGGCGGAATAATATAATTTAAGGCAACATCGTGCTATAATGGAGTGTAACACCACTTTCTGAGGTTAAGATGGTTATGAATGAATCGACAAATGATTGGTGAAGCGATTTATATAAGGGTTTCTGATAGAAAATAAAATCCGATAGCCAGAAAACGTGGAAATGTGCCGACCAAGAGTTGGAGAGTCACATCCGCTGTTTTCCATATGTAGAGCCCTCTGACGTCCCACGGCTCTATCAAAAATAAAGAAAGCCGTCGGACGGCAGAGGAATCTCGGACTAGGTAGATTGTTCAAAGTGTTGTCCTATATCACTGATATGTCAGTGATCGCGCTACAACTTTTTGGCAGGCAGCAACGCCCGCCTTCACTTTGATCGCGCTTTGCCCTTTTTAGGACCGCCCTTGTTCTTTTCGTAGCCATGATCTTGCCTTTTTTGTGTCCTATGCCCATTGATATATGATTGCAGTGATTGTCGTGCACCCGTTTTTCGATCGCGATTTTGTTTTATTTCTTCCTTATTCATTGCGATGCTCGCGCCACCTATGATTCTTAGCAATCAGCTGATATATTATATAAATACACCATTGGCGATCTATTTGATATGCTCCTTGTGGGTGCCTTGATTGGCAAATAATAAAGCATTTGTTTGTTTGTTTGTTGTTGATGTAAATTACGATCTATGAATAAACTTATTGAGATCTGTTAAGTGAGTTGCCGACCCGGGAGATACATTTGAAAGAGGAGAATAAAAAAAATTCTCAAGAAAGTAAAATATTGACATCGTTCTTATCATCGTAAATTGTACATCTAAATGTAGTCGACAGATTTTGAAGGTAAAAATCGTCGTTAATTGACTTTCTTTATCTCAGATTTGTAATGATAAATGTGAGGGAAATGCAAAAGTATTCAAAATTTCTTAACTTTTTGTTTTGAACTAGAAATGAACCTCTCGTACTTTTAATGACGATTGGGCCAGCTTTAAACCCTTTTTGTCCAGTTTTAGCAAATTTAGATCAGATTTGTTTTACCACTTGATTTATAAAACATTGTATTGTACAGTATGTATTTGATGTAATAATAGTATATTATTTTTAATAAACATTATGCATAGTATTCCAGCTTCTATAACATGTAAATGAGGTGTCCTTTTTGGTACAGTTAGTCACGCGAAAAAATGCATTTTCTGAGTTAGCACCCTGCCCTGCCAAAATCCTGGCTAGAACACTGTATGTCATTGTAGCCTAATGTCCTATAAATAGTCAACACATTCCTATTGTTTATGCTTTCTTAAATATGTGACTTTCTGTTCTGTCTTAAGCAATACATATAACAACATACTGCGTAATTTTGAGTTGTTACAATTAAACGTATTTATATTCATGTTCATAAAGATAAACAAGCCCCTATTATTGATGTAGTTATCTACAAAGGTGGGCTTGAATATCCATTTCAATGAATGCCTGAGCTCTTTAGCAGTTATACTGTATTTGTATGTTTGATTAGAAAATAAAATCTTATTTAATTTTGTTGTGGAATTTCAATATTGTGTGTGTAATTTGTTCTTAACCTAAATAAATTATGCATATACATGTATTGCAAGTTATAGAAAGGAATAAAATAAGAGGAATACTTACAACTCTTTAAGATTTGTCAAGTTGCTGAACGTGTCTGATTTGATTGATGTGATTTTATTGGAATACAAATAACTGCAATAAACACAATACACAAATGCATTCAAAATAAATCTTTGATACTGTGTGTTGTTGTATTTCAAAGTAATATATTGAATAAAACAAAATAAGTATGTAATCAGTTTTCAAACATTCATGATTTCATCGATGTAATGAAAAACACAAAGAACCACATCGCTAGAGCAGCTCATTGTATAAAATCGGAAATCGTAGAAATGGGCGCAATATCTTTAGACCTAATACATAAGTACACGAACTCTATATTAATATTTGATCTTGTTAAAGTGGCTGCAAAAACACAAACACACTTTCTAAAATATTTGTTGTCCACCATTATAAATTGATTATAAATGAACATAAATTTGAGCATAGTCGCCATCATAGCAAGAATTGTTTGAAGATATAAATGCATCTTTATACAAATATATTGTATCATGTAGGCCAACGATATATCGATATAAAATGGACACGTGACGGTTTCCAGTTCTCAGTTGACAGTCCTTACCTAGTACTTTCAACGGTGGCAGATATTGATGCTCTGTCGATAGAGAACTTTCAGGTGAAAATACGTAAAGTCTGTATTTCTAAATAATATTTATATATTAGTGAATTTTGTTCTCGTCCCGAATATGTATTACATATTTGTCACGGGAATGTTAGACTACCAAACTTGGTAGATTATTGAAAGCGTTGTTTTCTATCACTGATATGTTATTTTGGACTAACCACCTATAAATAGTCAACAAATGTCTTTAATTTATACTTTATTACATCTGTGGTTTTCTGTTCTGTCTTAAACAATATATATAATAGCAATATATTGCGTAATTTTGAGTTCTTACAATTACACGTATTTATATGAAAGTGTGTTCCTCTATCACTGATATGTCATTGTACTGTAACTCTCTATAAATAGTCAACAAATGTCTGTTTTAAATTATTGGCCTTCTAGTATGTCTTAAACAATATATATTTGATACTCCAGAAAATATTATATGAAGCTACGACCATAAAACTTATAGGAATTGTTTAATTATTTGTGATGTGTTTGCCTTCTTGTCATTGTCATAGACAAACTCGGGTGATCAATCTGTTCATTGATATGTTTTACTTTCATCTATAGCTATATTACTACTATATCACTACAATTTAATGAATTAATTATAACAAGTATTAATAAAATAGTGATATATTTGTACAAATGATATTAAATGATACTCACAGCTCGTACAAACTTGGTAGATTGTTGAAAGTGTTGTTCGCTATCACTGATATGGTATTGTTCTGTAACTCTCTATAAATAGTCAACATATGTCTTTAGGTATACTTAACTAGTTGTACCGGGAATGTAAATAAACAAAGTTTATCTAATTTTAACATAATTCATAATAATAATCCTTAAATCAGTATATGGAATAGAACAACTGGTTAATGGGTTACCATATGCCTCGAATGTTCTCTGAATTCTTCTTAATGTCAATCGTTCGGTAAAAACAAATGAAATATTGAGATACGAAGTAAAACCAGAAGAGTTTGAAGATATGTTCCTGTCCTTTCCTCATTTATGACATATCACCGGGTCTATAACAAGAATAACATGGTGTGCGCCACTAGTGGAGCAAAAACTGGATTCACTCCAGATCTTTATATGTATGTTTGTCCGATATTCCTCTGCCTTCCGACGGACGGCAGAGGAATCTTGGACTAGCTTTATGTGTATTGTTTTGTAGTTCATAGTGTGTCTCGTTGTCTCTTTCGTTTTTGCTATTGTCTCTCCTTTGATTTACGGCTTGACTACCCCTGTGGTATCTTAATTATTCATACATGCACAATAATAAATATTACATATACAACATAATCTTTTTGTAGTCACAGACATACAATATATAAGTGTTATTGGGTAAATCTGTTGGAATACTATCCAGTCCTGTACTGGAACAGTTAACATTAACTCCATTTGAAGTGTTAGTACAACCACAGTCACTAGGACATGATGATGCCACACCGACAAGTAGAATCACAGCAATTATTGCTGTTATAAGACACTGCATTTTGCGTCGTCAGTCTACAAATACAAAATGTATTACTCAATAGTTATTGTTCAATGTTGTCATATAAATAAATTTTAGGAATAAAATGAAAAATAAAATATCAGACTGAAGAAATACATTATGTGATTGTTGTTTGATGGCAAAAGTGCAAAAGTGTTTCGAATAAATGTTTCAAAACGAACAAGATGATCTAAAGTGCCTCTGCCTTGTCAGAATCCACACTGTATATTGGACACTATTCCATTGGATTTAAGAAACCAGAGGCGAGCATTGATCCTCCTTTGCATGGTTTTACAGACGCAATTAGTTAGTGTTATAGGCCGATAATGTGATGGTTCAGAATGGTCTTTGCCAGGCTTTGGAATAGGAATGACATTAGCTAATTTCCAAATTGATGGCATGTCGCCTGCTTCCCAAATGCCATTCATTAGGTCTAAAACAGCTTGGAGTGAAGATTCTGTAAGGTGTTTGAGAAATTGGTAGTGGATATCCTCGAGGCCACATCCAACGATTTTCGCAATTCTTACAACAATAACGGGCGATTGTATTACTCCAAATTCGTTTGATTTAAAATTCAATTTATTTTTTTTTATTTTTGCGTTTGAAATTTTTGAATTTAGGTGATACATTTCTGTAGACGATTTTTTTCTAAAAGGTTTGGCCTAATTTATTTGCGATATCCTGTTCAGAGGTTGAAGTGTCTAAGGTCTTTTTGTCATTTGTCCATGTCCCTGTGGATGACCTCTGGAGTGTTGACTTTTGGAAGATTTCCTGTCGACATTTTTTGTTGAGTTGAACAGGTAGTCGAAATTGAAGCTTTAACTGTATTTGACGTGGTGGCTGTTGGAGAAGAACTTGATGTTTTGTATGACGGGGTAATAATTTTATCTTGTCTTAACAGTCAGTCGAGTTAGGTTTTCCGTGCCTTCAATCCAGGTGAACATTGTTTGAGCTCCAACTGAATTGAAAACAGAATTACCGACACTGGTATATGATTTTTGCAGAGATGACGCTAACATCGAGGAATGAGATCATTCTAAAGATGAGGAGGATGATACATGTATAGAAATAACTCCTGCAGCAGAAAAAATGTAAAATACAAAGACTTGCACACCGTGTATAATAAACATAGCAAACAGTCAGGTACAACAGCGAGTAAACAAAATAACAGTGAATCAACTCCCAAAGTAACAAATGTAGAAAACAATCAAGCTCAGGAAGAGGGATCATCAAATCCATGGGAGCCTATATGAAAGTCACAAGGAAAGGATCTAGCAATATTGACCCTGCTAACACTTCCTAACAAACTTTATGATCAACTAAGAATGAACAACAGACCCCAAAAAAAAACACATACAAGGTTTGGTTTATTTTTATGGAGTTTAACGCCACTTTCAACAATATTTAAGTTATATCGTGGTGGTCAGTTTTAATTGGAGGGGGAAACTGGAGTACCCGCAGAAAACAACGACCTGTCGCAAGTCACTGACAAACTTTATCACATAATGTTGTATCGAGTTCACCCCGCCTTATAAGTATTGATTGCACAGGTAGTTGTCACTCTAACTACCATATGATCACGTCCACAACTGCCCCTCCCAAGTACAAGAAAACACAAAAGTTAAATAGTGTAAAATTATTTAAAGACAATATTACTATAAGTATTCAATAGATAGTTAACATTTATTCTTTTTAATACTTTGAAAATGCATAAGCTCAGATATATATTTTAAATTGTAGATGGGCTATGGAAGCATTATGTCATTTGCTTCGTAAATGTAGTTAGGTGCAGAGTTGTATATCTGATTTTTTTTTTTTTTTTTTTTTTTTTTTTTTGTAATATACAGCTATCGATTTCTCCCGTTTGTAGAACTTGCTGAATTCCGACTCTGACTGAGGTTGGACCTTTCGGGTACTATGATCTCATGTGTGTACTAATAAGTACATTGACACCGTTCTATTAAATAAATATGTTTTCTACTAGGTTCCATAGTTAATTATATTTGAATATGTATATATACTCTCCAAAAAAAGAAACGCAACATGCAAAAAAATATAATTTACTTCAAATTTTCAACATCATTTTAAATACAGAAATAAGCATTACATTACACTGAAATTTGGCACAATGGTTGTTCAGACTTTACAGTTTATAAAAATGGCAACAGTTATCACATTAATGTCCATAGCGTTCAGATGACGTCACTTCAAATTTAATAACTGTTGTGCCTACCACTAGCCTGTAACACAACACGGACCCATCTCGACATAGATTCGATCAATCGACGAATACTGTCTTGCGGAATTCTCCCCCATTCTTGCTCAAGAGCCTGCTGTAGTTCTTGCAGAGCTTGTGGCGTTGGTTAACGACTGCGCACGCGTCGATCCAAATCATCCCACACATGTTCTATTAGGATCAAATATGGTGATTTAGACGACCAGGGAGCACTCTTACGTTCTGGTTGGCTAGAACGTCAACAGTAACACGAGCTGTGTGCGGCCGAGCGTTGTCGTGTTGAAAAAACGTTCATACGGATGTCCATTGCAGGCAGTATGTGTGGTGTCAAAACTTTATCTCTGTATCGAGCGGTGCTAATGTTGCCGGGAATGTGCACCAGTTGAGTTTTTCGGGCGTAGGATATGGCACCTCACATCTTCACACTTCCTCCGCCAAAATTGTCGACCTCAAGGATGCAGTTCCTTGCGAACCTCTCATTCCGGCGTCTGTAGACACGTGTACGGCCATCTCTTTTCTGCAACATGAATCTTGATTCATCGCTGAACCAGACTTGCCTCCAGTTTTGCAGGTCCCAGCCCCTTACACTGTTGCACCATTGGACCCTCGCAAGTCGGTGTTGACGTCTCAGTACTGCGCCAAAGTAAGAACGTCTGGTGGGTGCATATCCGTTTTCACGGAGACGGTTTCTGACTTTCTGTGCCGGTATTCGTCGGAGACCTGGGATATTTGATGCTGTTTCACTTGCTGTCACGGTCCGGTTTCTCAGGTAAAGTACCCGGATGTAACAATATTGGGCTGCTGATGTGTTCGTGCTGTGCTACAGGCTAATGGTAGGTACAACAGATATTGACTGAAGTGACGTCATCTGAACGCTATGGACTTTAATGTGATATAGTTTGCCAGTTTAATAAACTGTAAAGTCTGAGCAACCAGTGTGCCTAATTTCAGTGCAATGTAATACTTATAACTATATTTGAAATGATGTTGAAAATTTGAAGCAAATGATATATTTTTACACGTTGCGTTTCTTTTTTTGGAGAGTATATATATTTATTTTTCTTAACTCAGCCATTTGTTCTGCTACATTAACTAGGACAAAAGTGTAGAAATATAGAATCGACTTAGGAAAACGTTAACAAGATCCGGCACGTGATTTCCTGATACGGATGTACAAAGCTAAGCTCCGTTCGAAGTCGATTCTATATTATTATACCATCACATGATTTTTTTATTTTAAACTACTGTTTAAATATAATTGGATTGCTGATATAATATATTAAGGTCAATTCCAAAAATGTGATTTTCAATTTAAAAAACAAATTCATAACGTAAAGGTATAGTAAATATACAAAGAAATAAAATAATAGGGGATGGAAAATGTTTTGAAATTACCTTTTTATTTGTACAATAAAGCACTGTAATCAATTGTCAGTCAATAAACAAACTCAACTGGTATTAATGTATGGAATCGAGTGAGTGAGTCATTGTTGTTTAACGCCAATTCAGCAATTATTCAGCTATATCATGGCAAGAACAACTTAATTTTCAATGAGATGATGATGAGGTCCGCTTTGTACTAGACCAATACGCTGAGTTGGATTTGTATAATGCTAGATCACTGAAACAACAGTCCGCGGATAGACATGTCGCCCAATTCGGACACATTAGCCTGATTCCGAGCAAACCAATCTTTGCTCTTTCTCCTTAATGATGTGTGCTAAGCGGAGAAGCAATCAATACAAATTGTATAGTCTTTGGTTTGACCCGACCGGGGCTCAAACCCACGATATACCGCACTCGATGCGAGCACGCTGACCATTACACCACCACTGTATATATGTATGTGTGTGCAAAATAATATTCTGCTTACATCCGTTGGAATTTTGAGAAGTGCCTGGCGTCTTATTATGCTTTTAAAATAAAATATTATTGTGTTTTTAAAACACTATTGTATAATACACTAACGATGTTAATAGTACATAGGCAAACATTATGATTTAAATAGCATAGGTAAATTGCGCTTATAAATTGTACACGTGTTCTGCAATAACCTTCATCAGGTACGCTCATGATCATTTAAAGGGCTTGACGTGACCAGCCGATTGATGGAACCGGATTTATTCGACCTCCAGTCTAGATGAAGTAAGGGCCAAAGAGGTGTAGATCTATCACAAGAGGTACAACACTCCAAGTAGCTACATGTAATTAGTATTGGGGAGAGAAATTCGGGGGAGCATCCAGTTCATGGAGTGTGACAAAAATAAAGTGGGGGGAGGGAGGGAGGGAGGGAGGGAACAAAAGTATTTCCCTAAAATTAGCAATGAACTCAAAAACAAAATTCACTAAGCCAATCTAGAGAGGAAACAATTCACCTAGTGCCCAAATTCGACTTCATCTCGAAAAGTGAAATAATATAATGGATCTCATGACTTCTCGCGTGATGTCGCATAGGACAAATAGCTATCCTAAGAGATACTACGGTCCAGAGTAACTAGATGTAGTTAGTATTGGAGAGATAAATTTGGGTCAGCATAACACAGACAGCATTGCCTCATTCTATGCAACCGAACAATATTTTAATCAAAACCTTTCATAACTAACTCAAACTCAGCTCAAATTTAAAACATTTTTGTCAAATACAAATCCTTAAAACTTGAGTGCTATCTGCAATTGACAAGATGATCACGGTCTGATGCCAGAATTAAATTCATAGCCTTTTCTCCGTTAAATTAAAATCCTAGAACATAAATATAGGGCTTTTCGTCTTATCAATACCAATGTACAAATTGATAGGCTTTACAGACCGTTGTCCAATAATTATAAATTTCATATCTGTTAAGCATTGTAAATAATACAGGAGAAACACAGTTCAATAGTAATTTAAGCAAAAACAAGCGTTGTACATTTATACATGAATATGCAACAATTCACAGACATAAAGTCCAAAAATACAATGTGATCAGTCTACATATCAAACAAGTTATACTGCTGAAGGCAACTTGCTAGGATCACCTAATTACTCATAAGCTTGGAAAATACATCATTGGTGGTTCGTCAGCATTAACATTAAACCTTAAAATGTCTAAAGTACTTTTGAATATTAACACCATTCTCTAACAAGATAATAACTTCCGAAGATGGACTAATATCTCGCCAAGCATCCAGGTGATTGTCTACGTTTCCAACTTTTGAAACTATATGACTTTTTTTTCACCGCACGTCATTTTATACGCCTGTGTACAATTTTACACGCATCGTGCTTCGGATTACCGCCTAAGTTCGAAGACTGTAATATTATATATATATATATTGAAATTTTGAGAAGGGCTTGACCTCTCATTATATGCGTAATAAAGGGGAAGCGTTTCAATAAACTATTATTGTGTTGTTTAAAAGAAAACACTATTTGACAATACAACTCCAATGTCGCATGTTAATATTACACAGCTAAATAATTTTATTTGAGTAACATAGGTATATTGTCTCTACCACAAAATTGACATGTGGTTGAATACAGCCTTACAGGTAAAGATTGTTTTCTTCATTAAAACGTAGATATCAAATGTACTTAAACATGACACGATTTTGGAATAACCTTCATCAAAAGGTTAAAAAAAACAAATAATTAAGATTGATGAAATGAGAGTTTAATGAGTGATGGTTAATAATTCCACCAATACCAACAAAAGCAACAACCACCTCTCACCTAAACTCACTGACGCAACAAATATCATATGATTCTGTAAACCATTTCTTTTAGGTGAATCTAGAACATCTTTCACTTCATTATTCCAGAAAACAAAATCATGATTTGTTGCTTTAGAAAACGGTATGTTTCAAAAGACTCTGGAACTGAAAATTTGATTAAGCACAAATTCAAGATGATCTGTATTTTCCAGTAATCCTTTTCTCTAACTATTGTCTGGAAATCAGCGTCGGTCATGAACTTCAACTGTGCAAGCAAAATTAGTCAACTACATTCCGAAATACTTATAAATATTTAACCTTTTGGTAAAATAAAAACATTTACCTGACACATTATTATTATTATTATCGGCACATTGGTGCTTGCAATAATCGTCCAGCAAAAGGTATTCCTGTCGACAGACTCCATATTGTAGTACAACATCCGTAGCAGCCGCCATTTCTATCAAAAACAAACTAATTGTCGGACCGGTTCCAGTTCATGTTTCGATTTGAAACATGGGTCACCTATATATGTTTCGCATGTTTCGAAATCCTGTTTCTGTTTTAGATGAAAAAAGCAACAAAACAATTAAGTTTCAGATTCACCTAGAAGAAATGCGCCCCGGGTTCTAGCTTGGAACATGGACAAACATGTGGCGAGGTTTCTCTAACGTTTATAAGTTGATTGAATTTATAAAACATATACAGTGACCAAATTAATTATTCTAATCTAAATTTAAGCATTAAATAAGCATGAAGAGTACACATATGCTTCTCTTAAGATAAAAAGTGACAATATCCGATGAATTATCTGAACTTGTAATTCAACGTGTCAGGTGGACCTAACTACATCTGTACAAAACATAATAATTAAATCATATTATTATACATAAATAAAATATATTCTCCGAAAAAAGTTTTCTTTCCTTTATAGGATAACCTTCATTGTCAGACGAGCTACATCCTGGTCAAGTCTTGTGTTCGTCACGAATACCTATGGTATATATACGATTAGCAATATAATCTGACTTCCTTGTTACTTGCTACTCAAATTACAGAAAAACACAAAAATATCTTATTTTTATATTCTCAAATTCATCTTTAATAGCAAGTAAGTAAAACTACAAAGAAAGGGATGACTAAGTAAAAAGTAGAACAAACGTGAGAAGCTATTTTGAATTGAATTCACTAGACAAGAAATTCATCCAACTGTCAGCTTTTAGTCTTATTTTACATAACCGTTTGGTCATGTATTTATCCCTACATAGATGCAATTGTCAGCTATATGCGAGTCTTGTACTTAGACCTATATATAGATTCCAGTGAGAGTTAGAAGCCAATTTGCTCAACGTTCCAACTATATATAGATAGCTAGGGAATGCAAATATAGCACGAAAGTATATTGACACTGACCTCTTAAAAACTGAAGCAAGTAAAGGCTGTTATTAATATTTGTCAGACCTCAAATCAGAGTGCAACAATGGAACAAAACTACTGTAGTTCAGAGTCTAGTTTTTTTTACTGCAGAGGTATTAACGTTGACACAGGTCTGTTGGCATATAAACAGTTCTATAAATAGATCGCAATATTAAATAAAAAATACCGATCGGATTTGGAAGCGGATCAATAAAAATCTGAAGTGACCCAATGTATTTCAATGAATTTTGAATGACCAACTTTCGTAAATATGAACATATTATATATGAGAACTCAGATTTTATGTCAAAGGAATGAGATAAAATAAATCAAAAATTCGTTTGGTTAAAAGTACCTTCGATCAACAATTCCCGTAGCACAGTGCCCGATTGCGCCCCCTTTCTCCTGGTGCCATTTTTATTTGATATTGAACGAAATTAAGCTTCTTTAAACCGAAATGGATTAATTTACAAGAAAGTCACTTCCAAAATACTTAATGGATACCATAGATTTCAATGAACACGATGTCGACATTTTCATAAATGGCACGTGGCAAAAATACGCGGGCAGCATAGGGTGACTCTTTATAATTAGAAGGCTACTTGATCTTCGCTTTTGATCAACGAGAAATCGAAGTCAACCTTCACAACGCAACGTCTTGGCCCTCTAACGTGAACACTGTTTCTCGTCCTTTTTCAAAAACTACACGATGGTAAACATATATCCACCAATCAAATTGCAAAAAACAGACACACCTAAATCTATTTCGAACATCGGAAAATCTTGAAAGGACTTGTTTGCCTACCCATTTTTCGCATTGACTCGGCAGCATCTGAAAACGGAGAACAATAAACTAAATATCAACGGGTACACACAGTATCTTCTGAAATCAACTTTTGAAAATATACGACTTTTTTCACAGGCCCGTCATTTTATACGCCTGTGTACAAGTATACACGCATCGGGCTTTGGACTACCACCTAGGTTCGAAGACTGTAAATATTATATATATATATATATATATATATATACAACGTCTGAAAAACCAGTCAACGATCAATCTTACGGGGTGTTGGATCGTTACGGTATAACGATACTATACAAGTAAAACAATTATAAACGTCTAAAATGGTTTTACAAACCATTTTAGACGTTTATATATATATATATATAGGGAGTGGATGTAGTCGAGTGGTCTAGGGCGCTGGACGTAAGGCTATGCGAATGATGCTGCAGTGTAACAATGGTGTGGGTTCAAATCCCGTCGAGGGAAGAACAAAAATTTGACAGCTCTAAAATCTAATTCTAACATTGTTTGGTTTAATTTTCAGACGTATATATATATATATATATAAACATCAGAAAAAGTAGCCAACGTATAAATCTACGAGATGTCGGATCGGAAACAAGTGTTAACGATACTGTGCAAACAAACAAAAATGATAAATAAACGTCTAAAATGTTAGCACAACGATATCAAAAAAATATGTTAAAATGTAACAAAAATAACTATAAGTCTACAAAAAGACTATAATTATAATGAAATCGACGGATATTTCGCTTGACCGACAAGCTTCATCAGCGTCTGTAATCCGATTTGAAAAATTGTCACGTTATCGTGACGTAAATTACAGTAATTTACGTCACGATAACTGATGCTCACGTGACAATTTTTACAGTAATTTACGTCACGATAACAGATGCTCACGTGACAATTTTTCAAATCGGATTACAGACGCTGATGAAGCTTGTCGGTCAAGCGAAATATGCGTCGATTTCATTATAATTATAGTCTTTTTGTAGACTTATAGTTATTTTTGTTACATTTTAACATATTTTTTTGATATCGTTGTGCTAACATTTTAGACGTTTATATATATATATATATATATATTGAAATTTTGAAAAGGGCTTGACCTCTCATTATATATGTAATAAAGGGGAAGTGTTTCAATAAACTATTATTGTGTTGTTTAAAAGAAAATAAATACTATTGGACAATATAATACCAATGTCGCCTGTTAATATTACACAGCTAAATAATTTGATTTGAATAACATAGGTGTATTGTGTTTACCACAACATTTACAGGTGGTTGACTACAGCCTTACATGTAAAGATTTCTTTCTTTATTAAAACGTAGATGTCAAATGTACCTAAGCATGACACGTTTTTAGAATAACCTTCATCAAAAGGTTAAAAAAAACAAATAATTAAGATTGATGAAATGAGAGTTTAAAGAGTGATGGTAAACAATTCCACCTATACCAAAAATAAAACAACAACCACCTCTCATCTTAACTCACTGACACAACAAATATCATATCACTCTGGAAACCATATTTGTTAGTTGAATCTGGAACATGTTTAACTTCATTGTTCCAGAAAACAAAATCATGATTTGTTGCTATAGAAAATAGTATGTTTCAAAAGACTCTAGAACTGAAAATGTGATTAAGCACAAATTCAAGATGATCTGTATTTCACAGTAATCCTTTTCTCTAACTATTGTCTAGAAATCAGTGTCGGTCATGAACTTCAACTGTACAAGTACAATTAGTCAACTACATTCCGAAATACTTTTGGTAAAATAAAAAATTACCGGACGCATTATTATTATTATCGACACATTGGTGCTTGTAATAATCGTCCAGCAAAAATGTATTCCTGTCGACAGACTCCACATTGTAGCAAATCCGTAACATTCGCCATTTATATCAAATAAGGGTAATAACAAAATTACCGAACTCCGAACAATCTTACAAAGGGAAAGTTCAAACTCATAATTATATAAACAGACAAAATCAGTCAACAACCGGAAAACTGTGAAAACCGTAATGACCCTGACTTGGTACAGGCATTTCTAAAGAAATGGTGGGTTGAATCAGATTTTAAGGCGCCAAACCTCCCGCTCTCATTACGGTTCAAAGGTTCCGGCTGTCACTGTAACAGTATATAAATACAGGAACAAAATAGGTAAAATAGTTGTCAAAGCAGTACCATATTCGGTGACGCAAATGTCAAAAATATTTTTACGTCACACATTGACAAAAAAAAATATCCTTGACATTTTTGACTCTTTATCTTTATACATTTTCACTATATGAAAATGCATCGCTAATAATTTTTTCTGCAGAGACGGAATATATTTCGACAAGATCTTGGTATCGGAATATAAACTTTTTAAGAGATCGAATAAGGCGAATCTTTTTATAGCCCTGGTCCAGTAGCCTGTTTCTCAGATGAAGATGACGTTTCAGGAAATCAGAATAATTGCTACTGGCCCTTGCATAGCGAATCAATTGCGAGATGTAAACACCATATGCAGGAGAAGCTGGTATATTGCTGCACATGTTTGGGAAATTTATGATTTTAAAATTGAAGCCGTCCCGCTTATCATAAATTTTAGTACTGAGTTGACCACTGTCGTCAAATTCGAGGTATAAGTCCAAAAATTATTCCGACGAAGCTGTATCGGTGGTCTCTGGAGGATATATCAATGGAAGAAATTCTGCAAATCTAGAATTATTGATAGATAAAACATCATCAATATACCTGTATTTGAAATTAAAGGCTCTAGCCTCATGAATCTTCTTATCTTTTACAAGCTTTTGAAGAAACTCCGACTCATATGAGTATAAAAATAAATCGGCTAGACAAACTAATTTTCGGACCGGTTCCGGGTCATGTTTCGATTTGAAACATGAGTCACCTATGTTTCGCATGTTTCGAAAACCCATTTTTGTTTTAGATGAAAAAAGGAAGAAAACAATCATGTGATTCAGAATCTTGTTCCAGATTCACCTTAAAGAAATGCGCCCCAGGTTCTAGCTTGGGACATGGACAAACATGTGTCGGGGTTATATCGGTTAATTGGATCCCAGCACTCCCCTAGTCTGTATTAAATGTGAGAGGGGTCCAGATTGAAATATCACATGCAGAATGTTTTTGGCTTTGTAATCTCCACCTGTATTGCTAAAGGGGAGTAAAATATTCGTGAGAATTTGGTGGTTTTGTTTATTTGTCTTGTGTGCCTTTGTTGTCAGTGTCTCTGGGTGGTCTATTCTTGATTGCCCCTTCGGGTTTCTCTAATATTTATTCATATATTGATTAAATTTATAAAACATATACAGTCACCAAATTAATTATTCTAATTTAAAATTAAGTATTTAATAAGCATCAAGAGTACACATATGATTTTCTTTCATATTAAGTTGACATATTTTACATCACCGACGTTTCTAGTTTGTTAAATTTAAATAATTGCATTGTTTTCTATAACAGATCGGGCATATAAAAGTTGTTATTACAAAATAACATTATTGTAATGTTAATTTTGTCGGTAGGTCACAAAAACAAATAAGTAATAATATAAAACTAAAGTGTTCAATATATGTCTGGTCCAGCAGAATGCAATACAAGTACACATAACGCCCGTCCTCCAAATGCCACGGGCCAATCAAAGTAGTGTTGGCAAGGCCCAGCTACCATTGAGGCAAGTGAGGCGATTTCCTTACTAAAATTTCAGTCAATTTTTTTTAAATAAATGATTTACAAAGATGTCTTGTGTATTATTTTATGTTGATTTTGCCTAAGTAGTATCCCGTTGTTCCAATCGTATAATAGCCAGCCTATGTTGTATGTAATTGTACGTCGGGGTTCATTCAGCATGAAACCGTATCCATCCCTCATTAAATACGTGATGTAGTTGACTTATGCACGTTACATGTTTACATTGACGACACTGATATTTGGCCGAAAACGGAGTCTTGCCGAAAAAGAAAAGAGGACATTCAGAATTAGGTTGGTGCAAGCTGTATGTTGTAATTTTTCAAACACAAATTTCAACGTATACATCGAAAATATTATAAAATGCACCGTGACGTCTCCTTCACCCGTTAAGAACTAGTGATGGAATACTTGAGATAACGAATATGAGGTAATGACACGAACACAGTACAAAATCACCCGATGTAACATATTACAAACAGATTTCCAAAGCTCACCGCATGATCTTCACGCAACACGAAGCTGGTGGTCCTAATAGGAATCACATCAACAATGTTCAACTGGATCCAAGTCATCAGTCTCCTTCACCAATGATTCCTGTCTTCCCTTGCATCGATCCCTTTGCTTCATGGTTACATGGGCACCAGTAGCTCAAGAGGGTTCATCATTGTAGACTCAAAACGTGAGAAAAAGTAACAATGGTCGAAGAAAGGTTGTGTGGTTTGACCATGATCCATGTTCACAGAGATTATGAATGTGAGCAGAGAAAACATTCTAGGACAATTTGACGAAATGGGACACAGGAAAATTGGAAAACTGCAGTTTGAATGGCAATTCGATCATATCTTCAAATCAGACCTACTACATGTATCCACATTGTCATACCATAGTGTTGAATTTATTTCGATATGATTCGAACACATAACGCTACACGACTTCCTGCCTTTTAAAGCCATGAATACCATATGTCAGTCAGTGAGTTGGATGAAAATTTTGACTACTATTTACAACCACTTTAATTACATGTGTACGAACATTTCATAGACAATATACCTTTGCATTTTCAAATAAAGCCAGAGCTTCGCCACCCCTGGAACTCCTACCAGGGCTTTGCCCTGGACCTTGTGGGACCTGGTTGGTCCCCAGATCCCTTGCCTCACTAGAAATGAGACCCTAGTAGGTACGGCCTTGGTTAGATAACTGTCTGGTCCTGCAGAATGTAACACAAGTACACATAATTCCCGTCCTCCACATGCCACGGACCAATCAAAGTAGTGTTAGATAACTACCTGGTCCAGCAGAATGTAATACAAATACACATACCTCCCGTCCTCCAAATGCCACCGGATCAATCAAAGTGTGTTAAGTAACTATCTGGTCCAGCAAAATGTAATACAAGTACACATAACTCTCGTCCTTCAAACGCCAAGGGACCAATCAAAGTAGTGTGTAATAACTGTGTAGTCCAGCAGAATGTAATACAAGTACACATAACTCCCGTCCTCCAAATGCCACGGGACCAATCAAAGTAGTGCTAAGTAACTGTGTGGTCCAGCAGAATGTAATACAAGTACACATGATCCCAACATTAGATTTAGGAAGCGATCACGTCATATCTATTATTTATAATTCCATTCGTTTCATATCTTTGAATTGTCTTAATAATTGTATGACCCTAAAATAAATGTGTTCATACATAAAAGATATGGGAGATGTAGAATGAGGCCGGGGACATTCCTTATTATCTTATCATCATATTATTTACAATAGGCAGTATTTAATTAGTCTAAATATTTGATATAATGAAAAACAAAGAAATACCACACCCCTAGCACACACACACATGACCGTCCACATTTCCCCCTCTGTAGAGATATTTCAATAAAAAGTGCTAAAGTTGGAATATATTTATGAGCCCAAAACCTCCGATTGTATGATGTAATTTATAAAATAATTAGAAATCGAGCATAATTTCTAATTTAAGCTCAAGTATCACATATGTGAGGGTTATGGTGTTGAACGCCACTTTCATCAATATTTCAGTTATATCGTGGCTGACAATTTTATTGGTGGAGGAAACCGGAAGGCTCGTATTACTCTTTGATTTTAGTCGGTTGGTTTTATGGTGCTTAACGCCACTTTCATCAATATTTCAGCTATATCGCGGCAGTCAGTTTTATTGGTGGAGGAAACCGGAGTAACCGGAGAAAACCACCGACCTGCCGCTAGTCACTGACAAACTTTATCACACCTTAGCGGGATTCGAACTCACATCATTGTCATGATTGGATACATTTTATAGGGGGTTGACATGTGCTAAGCAACAATTAAATAAAAACAACAATAAATACAATACTGTCGAACAGTTCCAAGACCCAACTGAAAAAATCCTACTAAGAAGCAAAATGGATACCCCTAACACACAAATGCATGGCTTCAATAAACTTTGCTAATTACCTTAAAATCTGATTCAACCCACCATTTCTTTAGAAATGCCTGTACCAAATCAGTGTCATTACGGTTTTCACAGTTTTCCGGTTGTTGACTGATTTTGTCTGTTTATATAATTATGAGTTTTGACTTTCCCTTTGTAAGATTGTTCGGAGTTCGGTAATTTTGTTATTACCCTTATATACCCTCAGAGAAATAAAATTAAATACAAAAAATACCAAACTGTCAGAAAAGTTTCCAGATCTACTCGAAATAAACTAAAATCAGAGACAATATTAATACAAATATTACACATGTACATGACGCGCATCTTTTTAATTGGCTAGGTGCAAGCACTTCAATAAAAAGGAGAGGAGTTAAGATAATCAAATATGTAGGATACCTGGACAATTATCACCTCGCAGAATACAAAAATACACTAAGATCAGATTTATTGGTTTATGGTGTTTAACGCCACTTTCAACTATATTTCAGTTAGATCGTAGCGGTCATTTTTATTTTTGCAGGAAATCGGAGTACACCTCGCCATAAACGGGATTAGAATTCACAACTTTAGTTGTGATACCCACTGATTGTACAGGTAGTTGTAAATCCAACTACTATACGATCACGACCACCACGATCCCATTAAAGATGTAGGAGGAAGCAGATTACTATGTCATTTTTGAATATTTCAGTCAGTTATGAAAAAAAAGATTGGGAGCATTTTAGCATTAAGGATCGTATTACTCTTTGATCTTAGTTGATTGGTTTTATGGTGTTTAACGCCACTTTCAACAACAGTTATATCGTCGTGGCCAGTTTTATTGGTGGAGGAAGCCTGAGTAACCGGAAAAAAACACCGTCCTGTCGGAAATCATTGACAAACTTTATCATATAATGTTGTACTCCTCGCTCTCATCGATATTTGAACTCACCACATCAATGGTGATAGGCACTGATTGCATAGGTAGTTGTAAATTCAACTACCATACGATCACGACCACTATGGCCCCTATTATTCTTTGATGTTCCAAAGTAGTGTGATGTTGTAAAGTTTCAAGCGTTTTATGATTCAGGAACAGATGATACGAATTTACCTTTTTTTTTCTGTGCCTTACGCCGTGAAAAAATGTTGTCCGGTCTAGCAAGATAAATGTAATTTCAATCGTTTGAAGGAACTGAATCAGATTGAAATTAATTTCTTCTAGATATCTGCTCATAGACCGATATGTAGTTTTGTGCGTCCGTAAAAATACAATTCAGCACGACAGGGTCGACTCGATTAGACGTGTTTTACTTCGTTAGTTAATACAATGGATATCGATACACCGCCCATAGAATAGATTAGTGGAAGAAAAAAATATATTGCATACACCTGTGAAGTGCATATTTTTTTTCATTAGCATAATCAGAAATGTTCAAATGCTGTATTGGAACAGTTTCGTTCAATAACCCGCAATTACAAAGAGTCACCGTGAGATCTTTACATTAGCGATATTTTCAAATCATATTAAATAAACATGTTCGAATTCTTCGCTTGCATATACATTTAACCAAGGACGTATGTACTTTCTTGATTTAACACATCTGGATATTTATCAATTATGGACTTTTTACGAGGTCAATATGTTATATATGGACCTGTTAGGATTATATTGACCGAATATATATGTAATGTATTACTCGTGTCAATGAAAATAAAATATTAACACATCATTATTTTATTGCTTGAGAACACAACAAAACTAGAAAATTGCTTACTACAGGTGGAGTGTAAACGCGGTCCGCAACGGACAATATCCGAATCTAAATTTAATAACATAGCGTCAATGTACTTAAAAATAGAAACATAGCGTCAATATTTCTAAAAAGAGAAACAAGACGTCTGGTTTCTTCACAGTGGAAAACATACATTAAATATTATATATATTACGTGACTGATTTAGCCAATGAAATTGTACGAAGTCCACACCATACGTAATATATATAAATATATATAATGGCGGGCAATATGAATATAAAACACACAATTATTAAGAGATTTGAGATTCCATTAATGGGTTTAACTCCGCCATATTTATGAGATGGTCCCAAGCTAGAATCTGGATTTCCAACATTATATACCGGGGTATCATCGTCTTTCTCATGCTCAATAATTTTAGGTGAGAGATGATTGTTCGTTTTGTTGGTATAGGTATTATTGTTGACCATCACTGTTTAAGCTTCCTTTACATAATGATAATGTCCTAAAGATCATTTCCCATTGACCCAATTTCAGGGAATCACAAAACATAGTTAACCCTAACCCAAATCCTCGTGACCGTGATTGTATTGTAGTTGGATTTACAGCTACCTATGCAATCAGTGCATATTACCACTGATGTTGGGAGTTCGAATCTCGATCAGGGCGAGGAGTACAACATTATATGATAAAGTTTGTCAGTTACTTGCGACAAGTCAGTTATTTTCTCCGGGTCATCCGGTTCCCTCCACCAATAAAACTGAACGCCACGATATAACTGAAATATTGTTGAAAGTGGCGTTAAACACCATCAAACAAAAAAATACAAACTAAACTCTGCCTAGACACATTGTCAGAACGAGTAAAATATATTAGACCCTTAACATCCTGTCGAATTCATAACTGAAATTTTGTGTGAATGCTAGTGTAAGAACAAAAAGCAGGCGAGTTTTGTTGATATTTGTGGAATTGTTGCCCACCACTGTTTAAGCTTTCTTCCCACAATGAGTGAGGGGCTATCGTGGTCGTGATCGTATGATAGTTGGATCTACAACTATATATGCAATCAGGGTCTATCATCACTGATGTTGTGAGTTCGAATCTCGACCAAGATGAGGTGTACAACATAATGTGATAAAGTTTGTCAGTGACTTGCGACAGGTCAGTTGTTTTCTCTGGGTCATCTAGTTCCATCCACCAGTAAAACTGACAGCCACGATATAGCTGATTATGCGTTGTGTAAATGTTCCTCACATCTGAGTACCTATCACCACTAGAGTTGTGAGTTCGAACCCCGTTCAGGGGCGAGGTGTACTCGATACAACATTATGTTTGTCAGTGACTTGCGGCAGGTCGGTGGTTTTCACGGGTACTCCAATCAAATCCTGTTTAAACCGATCTAAGCCTAATAACGTCTTACTGTTGGCAATCTTATATTTTACACTTTTGCTTGCTATAATATGACCTTGAATATCTTTCATTGTCGTATGCTCAATGCTATTTCTGTTGTGACATCATTGGCACTGTGACGTCACGCAGTGAAATAAATATTATCAATTTTGCTTTCCCTCAGAAATCTTAATATGTCAAGGGTATATCTACAATGTACGTAATTAAATAATCTTAATAAAAACGTATATATTAAATTTAGTGCGTGCGATGCGTTTCTGGAATAACCTTCATCAGGTACGCTCAATATTTCAATATTTCAAAACATCTTAAATGCAAATGACCTAATTAAACAAAAACGTATTTAAGATTTAAATGTGTAGACAATACAACCAATTGTTAATACACCTGATATACAAATATAGAATAAAAAAAACTATCATAAAATAACTGGTCACCGAATCCTCTTCCGTCCTCACCTCGCCACGTGTTTAATACCATGGAATCTTGAACAAGTTCACTGTAAGACGTGTGATTCATTTCTTTCTATATTGTCAGAACTTGCGTTGATCCGTTTCTGTAAAAAACAAACCAACAACGTAAAGACATAAATAATGTGCATGTATCATTTTCCCAATAGTCAGGCTTGGCTTGGTTTGGGAGTGGTTTATGGTGTTTAACGTCATTTAAATCAACGATATTTCAGCTATATCGTTGCAGTCAGTTTTATTGTTGGAGGAAACCGGAGTACCCGGAGAAAACCACCGACCTGTCGCAAGTCACTGATAAACTTCATCACATAATGTTGTATTGAGTACACCTCGCCATGAACGGGGTTCGAACTCACAAGTGGTGATATACGCAGATTGCACAGGTAGTTGTAAATCCAACTACCATACGATCAAGACCATGACGCTCCCCAGTAGGTGGTGCTCCGAAACTGACCTGGTTTATTACATATATATTTCATTGAAATTCACAGTTCCTAAATAATGTAACTATTATTAAAACTTTTGCTCTCCTCCATCAGGCATAAGTGATCTTAGCCTACTCAATATGTAGTTTTATGTGTGGTGTATATCACTCTTAGTTCTTTGTTCTTTTTCGTTTGACCATTGCATTGTCTGTTCTTCTTAGATTTACGGCATAGTACTACGCATGGTAGTTGGATTACTACCTGTGCAATCAATGTCTATCGCCACCATTATGTGATAAAGTGGCTTGCGACAGATCGGTGGTTTTCTCAGAGTACTCCGGTTTTCTCTAACAATAAAACTGACTGCCACGAAATAACTGAATAATTATAAAAGGTGGCATTAAACACCATAACCCTAACCATTACCCTCAAAAGTAAAATACATTATGATTTTACATGAACTCTGTACATGACATAATATCCAGTCATGGTAATTCCTTGTACGTAAAGAAAATTGTCAGTGTAATATTATGCATGTCACAGCGGAAGTCTAACTTTACTAGTTACAGTACATGGTATAATGGAACCATGCTAAATACCAATAGATTTCAAATTCATATTCAAATTCTTTATTAACTTTGAACATAGCAGTTCATCAGTATACAATGTGGCACTACACTGACGATCATTTCGATACAGAGTCTTTCAACGACGATTATAACATTCTAGTCAATACTGCCATATCTAAATATGACAATGTCGTTATCTCTTCAATTTGTCCTAGGTTAGACGACACACATGGTAATGATATTAACACTCTATGGAGTTTTTGGAAAACAAAAGTTAATGGGGCCGCCGAGTCAGTAACACGAAAAATCCCTAGAGTAAAACATTATCGAAATTTTTGTCACAAGGACTTAAGGGAACGACCATTTAACTTGAAGGGGGGGTTATGGTTTTTTTCTAAAAAAATATTCTGATTCCCAATGTTGTTGAAAAAAATATTCTGATTCTGGTGGAGGAAAAACAAATAATCTGATTCAGAGTTTTTGTCATATAACCTAATGTTGAATTCTGGAAAAACAATTCGCGCTTTGCGCGACAAAAAAAAATAATATTCTAACTCTCGTGTTGTCCGAAAAAAATGTCTGAGCGAAATAAAAAACCATAACCCCCACCCCCCCCCCCTGCAAATTAAATGGTCGGTCCCTAAATAAGCTATTGAAGGTTAGACAAGATGTAAAGAAATTGCAAAGAATTCATAAGAAATATTACTGTCATAATAGTGATTTGGGGAAGCGTATCTCAGGCTTATATCGAAAACGAAAGGAACAAGTAAAAACCGCAATCAAACAGAAAGAGTTTCAAAATAAAAATGAAACTTCTTGGAAATAGCGGTTGTAAAAGTCGAAATAAAAGTTATGCTTTCTGGAATCTTTTAAAGGGCCCAACAGTACAAAAAAGAGTTATCAGATAATTGTTCCTATTACGAAATAGCATATGTTAGAAGAGCGTGATGAGATAAATAATATTCATGCTACACGGTATTTGTTCCCTTGCAAAGTCTTCGAAAAAACCCTTGTATATTGATTTTCTTGATCTATCGAAGGCCTTTGACAAAGTTTGGCGGGAGGAACTTCTTGCTAATCTCTGGGAAAGCGTCATTCAAGGCAAACCATAGCGTTTAACAAAAGAAATTTATAGAAATGTTCAGAATAAAGTTCTATTTAATGATTACGAGTCCAATTATTTCGATGAAGAGCATGGTGTTAAACAGGGTTGTGTTTTGTTCCCCACCCTTTTCTCTGTGTTAATGAACGACCTTGTTCAGATATTGTGTGATAAAAATATCGGTGTAAATATATCATTAAATCTTACTAACTGTCTCCTGTTCGCGAACGATGTTGTTTTAATGGCAGAATATCCTAGAGAACTTCAGACTCTCTTGCAAATTTCGCACCAATTTGCCAAAAAATAGAACCTATGGTTTAATTCGAACAAATCTAATGTCATGGTTGTGTGGAAGAGGATAAATAATAACTCAACCTGGAAATTAGGGGATGAGTCAATTGAAGAGGTAAACGAATACAAATATCTTGGTTATTTTGTAAACCGTACCTTAAAATCAAATTTCCACATTTGTAATTTGCTCAAGGAAAAAGCTGATAAGCAACTGAACTATATGATTCGTGTGCTTGAGGAGCACGGCGATTTCAACCGATTAACTTTTGGGGATGCTTTGTGGAACTCGGTTATCAGACCTTCGCTAACCCATGCATCCGCGGTCTGGATGCCACTGTCCTAAGCCAGTAACGACTCACTGGATAGTTAGCAATCCAAAGCAGCTAAAATTATTCTTCGTACAAAACTTAACATTCCAAAGGCTGCAATATTATTAGAACTAGGATGGGGGCCTTTGTCCGTCTTTATCGATAGACAAAGAATATCATACCACAAACGTCTGTTACGACTACCAAATCATCGTTTGTGTAAGCAGGTATATAACGAAATGATTAACAATAATGACACATATTGGGATTACGTTACCCTGAACCTAGCCATAATATGTGATGTCACTCCTGATGTTTCTTGTTTCGAAAGCCAAAGCCAAGCCTCATTGAACTCGATGTTTGGAACACACACGAGAAATGATGCTTGAAATGGAAACTAAAAGCAGTTTGGACCTGTATCAGCATTGTTTTGTTAAGATAGGTAGACAATCTTATTTATGCGATAATGATTTTTGATCATCTAGATTGAAGCTTTTAGCTAGAACGAAAACCATTCCTCTAGAAAAGTATGTGCATAGAATGAACATATCCCAAACCGATGTATGCGATTTATGCAATGCTGAGAGGACCTCGAGCACGTCTTTTTTGACTGTCCAGTCTACGACGACATCCGTCTGAAGTTCTCTAGTTTATTCATTCCTGAGTCTTATGAAGGCCTCGGTTTTAATTTTTCCTTTGCAGAACTCTTGCCTGCTGCTAAGATCCATTTCTTAATTGGGGACATCGGCTATCTTTTAGCAGTGATGTCGGATATTTTAATGACTCTTTAGGAAAAATGTTTTTAAAGGAGTGCTTCGATCTTAGACATGATTTATTGAACTCATGATATTAATGTTTCTCATTTTTTATCCATTTTTAAATTTTTAAATATTTTATGTTTTTAGCACATATGTGATGTGAATTCTTAAATGATATATATTTTAGATAGAATATTTTGTGTTTTACAGACTATATACTATGAATTTGTTGTACATAATTGTGCTATATAATATAGACGCGCCACTACTTCTACCCTGGTGGTAGGCGCCCCCGTTGTAAAGGGGTAGTTCTAAATAATATGTATATATATTATAATAGCATGATTGCACAGTATACAATGTATATATGTAACATATTAAGAAATAGCATAAGTACGTCAGAAAAGTATGAACAATTATAATAGACACACATGTTAATCATACCAAATTATTTCTAGCTTTGCAATGAATGTGGTGATACAACATCTTGTATCAGACACCTTGTATCAGACAGGCGACTTTCGTTAATTTCAAAGGAAAATGTACATAATGTTAGATAGAACTGAAATAGTGTAAAGAATCGCCATAAATACCAAAAACTTAAGCAATGTTTGTCGTTTGGTTCTTTGAATAATATTATATTTGAGCTTTGGGTGTTCTTGTATAAATAGATAATGAACTTCTGTAAGCTCTTCGGATTAATGTAATGTATTTTAGCTGATTCAGCCTGTTACAAATGATAAGATAAATAGGATTGTTTGATTGACTTTTTTCTGACATGACAAATCTGTCTATTAATTACATTCTCGTTTTTTGTTCAACTATATCGAATTGACCTTACATTTTGTCTGTGTAAACATTAAAGGAGAGCCTTTCATTTTTGTTGCATTAAGACACAAGCGACCTTATATCTCTCCTTTGTATCTTTGTAATGTATATATATAATAGGTATATGAACTTTACATGATCCACGAAAAGGAGCTAAATAACACTTCTTCGTTGTATGATACAGGTATCACAAAGTTATTGAAGGAAGTAATCTAACTCTCTAGTGTGTGGTGATCACTAGTGTCGGATTTACGCATCGAAATGTTATATATAAATCGTACCTTATATTTCCCAAACGCGTGGCAGATATCAGAAGGTTGTCCATGAAAATGCGCTACTGTACATCTCTCCAGTGAATGGTATAAATATAAGATTATTATCCATGAAATAAACGACCCTACGTCTCTTCATTGTTAGATATATAAGCTTCAGAAGGTTGCCCATAACAAAAAACTACCCATTGCGTTGCCGGCGTGAGATTCAGGTAATGAAATGTTGTTCGTGAAATTAAGCGACCTTAATCTCTACAGTGTTTCATATAGGTATCATAATGTTATCCTTGAAATAAGCTACCCTATATGACGCCAATGTACAATCCAGGTAACGAAATGTATCAATGAAAATAAGCTACTTAGATCACTCCTATTAGTGATATTGATACCAAAATGGTATCTAGGATAATTAGCTACCTGACATTCATTCACTACATGGAATATGTGTCATAAATATGTCCATGGAAATAAGCTACCTTGCATCTGTTCATTGTTTCATAAAGGTATCATTACGGTTTACATGAAAAGAAGCTACCTTATGCATATGCTCATTGCATGACATATATATCACAGCATTTTCCAGGGAAATACATATAGTATTCCTAATCGTAGAATTTGAATATCAATATAAGACCACGAGTGACCGAAGTACACATAAGGATTAAACAAGTGGGCGGAACTTGTTCTGTCCACGAGTTTAATCATTAATGCCTATTCGGTCACGAGTGGTCTTATTTTGATATTCAAAATATATGATTTAGTTATGCTGTTTATTATATAGACTTTCAACATTCCTTATATATTATATGTTTTATTTGTATATTTCATTCCACGCGTATAAATCTACGAGCAATGATACTAAGGGGTTCAGCTGGAAGGATCTTCCATCTTGAAAATGTGAAATCCTATAAGTCATATTTACAACAATACACACAAATAATTAAAATGCTTACCTTAAATACTTATTTTAGTTAAATTTGATCAAAATTGAAGCGTACACGAAACCAAAATAACGTCTAATCTTTACATTTCAAACTAGAAGTCTTCATATGACGTCAATGACGTCATGTTGATTGTGTGCCAAACTCGTCGATAACATTTCGCGAAACTGATATCTCACTTGTGAGATACCGGAATTTATTTCACGGATAAATCCCCATAATTCACACCTATCTATATAATAAGCTATATTACATCTTTCAAGCATGTGGCATATGTATCAGAATGTTGTCCATGAAATTAAACTAATTCAGATAACGCAATGTCATTCATGAAAACAAGCTCTCTTAAAACCCTCAATCGTGTGGTAGAGGTGTAAGGATGTTATCCATGAAAATAAGTTACAACAGATGATGCCAGAGTGTTTCAGGTAATGAAATGTTATTCATGAATATCTTACATATTCCTGTGGGTGATATTTGTACCAAAGCGGTATCCATGAAAATTACCTGGCATTCCTTCATTACATGGTATATGGGTCATGATGTTTTACATGAAATTAAGCTACCTTGGATCTGTTCATTGTATTACGTCAGTATCAAAGTGCTATCCATGAAAATAAGCTACCTTACATCTCTGAAGCACGTAACAAAAGTTTGTCTATGAAAATAAGATACCTCAGTTGATGCGAGTGTGTTCATCATGTAGCGAAATGTTGTTCATGACAATAAGCTACCTTGCATCACTCATGTGTGTGATATTGGTACTAAAGTGGTATCCATGAAAATTAGCTACCTGACATGCATTTATTAAATGTTATAGATATTGTCGCACCACTTGGGTGGTAACGATATAAATATAATAACTGGTTGTATAATCAACCTGGTAGTTGGTTATTTCTATTACTGGTAGCGTAATCTGCACAAGCTCAAGGCACTGGTAAAACTCAATGTGTCATACTTGTACACCAAATAACAAGAGCATGCAATACATTTCCCGTTGAAATTTATTATTATATATTGATAATTTAATAAATACAATAAAAAATCCTACTGAGCGCAATAAAATACAGGGAATCCACTTTTGGACAAATGTAAATATTAACGTAAAGTTGTACGGACGTAGTAAAATATTGTAGGTCACAGGTTGGAATATTCTATTCTGATTACATACGGTGGACGTACCAATCTAAACAACACGGTACTAGGAAAATAAGTGGTATCCATCAATTGTAGCTGGTAGCGGTCAGGTTAATTTCAAGGTACTTCAAGGTGTAACTGCCCTGGTATCGGGTCTAAAGTGTCTCTCCTAAGTTGCAGACATTTCGCCTTGATATTCTCATGGCCCCAATCTGGATGTGGGCCAGCGCCGCTGGTTGGTCAGTTATTACGGAAGTTGCCATGGTAATTATGTCGTTGGCAGGCTCACATAAGTGTGATCGATAACACATGCACACTATAAACTATATACACGAAATGGCGGAAAGTATAAACTAACGTGGCTTGTAATGTCAAGACTATGGGAAAATGGGCTTAATAAAGCTTACCCTTGTAGAAAACAATCCCAGGTACAATGTATAAACATAGCTTGAATGAATGAAATAGGGAAGAAAATGTGACACAAAGCCTGCAAGGAGAACTAAAGCTTGTAGCTTGTCGTATGCCCCCTTTGGTCAAACAATGAGAACGAACTCTGTCCGAACTGCATATTTCCAATATAAAATAACAACAATATACATACAATAAATATTATTAGCGATCACGATGCCTCTGTAATAGAAATAATAGTTCGTGGAAGTCCATTAATACACACATACGCGATGTGCTACTCGGACGGCTGCACATACATGACGATTGAAAGAACTGAACAACAAAAAGTAAATGAGTAGCACATTGGAAATATAATAAATATACACATACAAACAATCAATCATTTTAGGCTACAATTCCACATATTTTTCAAACAAAAT
Organism: Bathymodiolus brooksi; assembly: GCA_963680875.1. NCBI lineage: Eukaryota > Metazoa > Mollusca > Bivalvia > Mytilida > Modiolidae > Bathymodiolus > Bathymodiolus brooksi. Next base: position 54,135,709 of record OY804589.1, on the reverse strand, counting down.
TCAGAAAGGTAAAGCACGCTACTCCGAGGAACAAGTGATCAGTATACTAGAGCTCCTCATCGATAACATATTTGTCTCCTTTGGAGGAACACTGTTTCAGCAGGTCGTCGGCATACCAATAGGTACACATTGAGCCCCTTTTCTAGTCGATTTATTTGTATACTCATATAAGTCAGAGTTTCTTCAAAAGCTTGTTAAAGGTAAGAAGATCCATGAGGCTAGAAACTTTAATTTCACATACAGGTATATTGATGACGTTTTATCTATCAATTATTCTAGATTTTCAGAATTTCTTCCATTGATACATCCTCCAGAGCTGGAAGTTAAAGAGACCACAGGTACAGCTTCGTCAGCATCATTTTTGGACTTATACCTCGAATTTGACGACAGTGGTCAACTCAGTACTAAAATTTATGATAAACGGGACGACTTCAATTTCACAATCATAAATTTTCCAAACATGTGCAGCAATATACCAGATTCTCCTGCATATGGTGTTTAAATCTCACAATTGATTCGCTATGCAAGGGCCAGTAGTAATTATTCTGATTTCCTTAAACGTCATCTTTATCTGAGAAACAGGCTACTGGACCAGGGCTATTAAAAGATTCGCCTTATTCGATCTCTTTAAAAGTTTACATTACGATACCAAGATCCTTTCGAAATATATTCTGTCTCTGCAGAGACGATAATAAACCATGGATTTTCATATAGTGAAAATGTATAAAGATAAGGAAGTCAACACAAATGTCAAAAATATTTTTTTATCAATGTGCGACGTGAGTGTTTTTGACATTTACTTCACTGAATTTGGCACTGCTTTGACAACTGGTTTACCTATTTTGTTCCAGTATTGTTATAAATACTGTTATAGTGACAGCCGGAACCTTTAAGCCGTAATGAAGGCGGGAGATTTGGTGCTTTAAAATCTGATGCAACAAACCATTTCTTTGGAAATGCCTGTACCAAGTCAGGGTCATTACGTTTTCACAGTTTTCCGGTTGTTGACTGATCTTGTCTGTTTATATACATATGAGTTTTGACTTTCCCTTTGTAAGATTGTTCGGATTTCGGTAATTTTGTTATTACCCTTATTTATCCATAACTCCTAATCGAAACAATATTTATCATGTTTTCCATTGCGTCTCTTAGTTGGTTGTTATAAGTTTCAGAATATTGTACGTGACAATAGGCTACAATATGTATTAAATACCATACACCTCCCCCGGTGTTTCATACAGGTACCATAATGTTGTCCATGAAATTATGTTATCCTATATCTCGCCAGAGTGTGATATACTTATTAGGAATGGTTATTCATGAAAATAAGCAACCTTGCATCCCTCCAGTGGGTGATATTGGTATCAAAGTGTTATCCATTAAAATAATCTACCTTATCTTTCAAGCATGTGAAATTAATATCAGAAGGTTGTCCATGAAAATTAAAACAAAAGATGTAACATTTACGTCTCTACTCTATAGAAAGTTTTACGTCTCTACTCTATAGAAAGTTTTACGTCTCTACTCTATAGAAAGTTTTACGTCTCTACTCTATAAAAAGTTTTACGTCTCTACTCTATATAGCTAGCACGTAGAAAGTTTGTTCCCCCAGGTATATCTTGTCTGTTTGAAGATGCAACTATTTCAGTTCACTCTCCATGAATCTCTCTATCTGTTCATCTTATTGGTAAATATATGCATAATTTACAAATTTTATGTTGTTTTTTTTTTTTTGCTAATTGAAATGTAATCTTACTCATGGGAGTGCCGAGTGATATGAGATGGCTTTCCATATTTGTATTGTGTAGAGAATATAGACATGATGGATGCATTTATTTGAACAGAACAACTAGAACAGTATAGCTCCTTAACTTTTATGTTGTTTTTGTATGTGTAAGTATGTATATTTGGATTGTTTAAAGAATAAAGAAAAAATCACACATGTACATGAAGTAAGATCTTAAATAATTTCATAAAGGACCACAGAACAGCATAAGTTTTCATTTTGTATTTCACCATTTTCTAATGTTTATTGTCATGGCGTCAAAATTAATTATTAGTACTAGTATTTAACGATTGTATTTCCAAAGCAATATAATGTGTAGTTGCCTTTTCTTTTTTTTATATTCCAAGAAATCAACGGAGTCATTATTTTGTTTTAGAAAATCCTCAATACAACGACGTTTACGTTTGTAGTTACAATGATATATTATTATACTTTTTTGTAAATATTCGTGAAAATTTAATTCACACATTGTTGCTTATAATAAGTAGTGAACAATTCAAATGCTAGTTGAACGAATTATATTTATTTTGCAATTGTCTTACTATGCTAAATTGCAAAATGTATATTATATATTCAGACCTGATAAAAATCAATACACTCAACCATTGAGCTAGTGATTTCTCATGATTTAATATTAGCATATTTTGTTATCATAAAACAGCAAAACATATTCGACACCGGTTATACAAGATAGAAATGTCTTGAGTATATTACACATGCATAAAAAGAACACAATAAGAGCATGTATGCTCCCTCAATATATAGCAACACATCTCAACAACACCAATTGAATCAACGACATACATCCCACCTAAAGATAATATATATACACCTAAGCAGCTTACAACAGCAAGCAGCTGGAATGTTATGGGCCACATAGTGTGGCCATTTAATCTATCTATTTTTAACAATTATACATTAAAGTTTCATCACGAGGCAAAAGTTTTTGTATTGTGTATAGTTAAGGGTAGCATATTTTAGTTTCTGTGATGAGTTGATATTACTTTTTAATTCGTTTTAAGGTGTGCACGTTTTTGTTCACCTACCTTTGCCTCGTGATGAAGCTTTAATGTATAATTGTTAAAAATAGATAGATTAAATTACCACAGTAGGTGGCCCAGAAAATTCCAGTTGGCGTCTAGTTGTTTTTATCCTACGAGGCAAACAGAGCAAGCTGCTTGCTGTTGTAAGATCCTTAGGTGCATATATATTATCGTTTGGTAGGAGGTATGTCGTTGATTCAATTGGTGTTGTTGAGATGTGTTGCTATATATCGAAAGAGCATAAATGCATTTTATTTAAAGAATAAGATGCTTTATGCGAGGGAGAAGTGATTATGGTATAACCCTTGACAGAGCCCCTCATGAATAATTAATTAGCTTGTGTGGTCAAGGGTCATTCTTGTTGATAAAACGAGAGAGACAAATCCATGTCAATTGATGATCGAAGTTTATTGTGAATTTTTGTGACAATTTTTAATTCCTCCCTATGCCCCTCCTCCTCCCTCTTATTAATAATGTCGATGATATCATTATGATTTTAGTATTTTTGTCTGTTTATTATATAATTATTGTTATAGTTTTTGTATTGTGTATAGTTAAGGGTAGCATATTTTAGTTTCTGTGATGAGTTGATATTACTTTTTAATTCGTTTTAAGGTGTGCACGTTTTTATTCACCCACCTTTGCCTCGTGATGAAACTTTAATGTATAACCTTTCACAGAGCCCCCATGAATAATTGATTAGCTTGTTCCTGCACGCGTGGGGTCAAGGATCATTCTTGTAGATAAAAGAAGAGAGATAAAACCATGTCAATTTATGATCGAAGTTTATTGTGAATTTCTGTGACAATTTTTAATTCCTCCCTATGTCCCTCCTCCTCCCTCTTATTAATAATGTCAATGATAACATTATGATATTAGTATTTTTGTCTGTTTAATATATGCCTCAGGATCAAGTGATCCTCCCCACCCAAAATTCTCACATAAATTCATAATAAACTTCGATCATACATTGACATGGATTTATCTCTCTCGTTTTATCTACAATAATGGCACTTGACCCCACACGCGCGGGAACAAGCTAATTGTTTATTAATGGGGGGCTCTTTCAAGGGTTTTACCATAATCACTTCTCCCTCGCATGAAGCATATTATTCTTTAAATACAATGTGTATATTCAACTGCATGTACGAAGGGCGGAAAGATTTGTAACACCACTAGCTCTCAATATTTAGTCACTCTTCAAAATAGCGACAGGTCAACATCACTCTAAGGTTGTCTTTGGTTGAATAGAAAAATAGTTTTGATATTAACGTTACTCGTCTGTAAAATGTAAAAATATTATGATTCTTCAAATGACCGTGTCTAGGTTAATCACGTCACTTTGTCTGTACGTCAGTGATTCTACAATATAAAAGAAATAATTCATATGTTCTACTATATTAAGTATGTTAATATTGTACAATATATGCATACTATTGGGTTATTGCATGAATATTGGTGAATATTGTCCCGAGCAGTATATCATATTGCAAGAGTTTGCGACTGCAATGTGATATTTTGCGAGGGACAATGTTCATCAATATTCATGCAATAACCCTTTTATTATATAGTAATAAATATGTTATGCCTACAGCATTCTTTATAATACTATTGTATATTTTATTATATTTAAGTGGAATACTGAACTACTTCAAATATTGATATTTGAACTAGTCCAATATACATTTTTTCGGTATTTTCAGCGGGCACATACAAGAATATAGTGCACGATTATTTTCCATTCAAATTAATAGGAATATATTTATTACTATATAATAAAACATTTTATTGTACTGTTCCTCGTATTATTTCTGAGTTTTGATGGTGTACTGTGTTGCTATGGTTGATCAATATACCGTACATAAAGAAGTAAAACCGATTGGCTAGTCTTATTGAGAACCCCATGACATGACACACTGTGGGTTAGGATCATGGTTTATGGTGTGTAATGCCACTTTCTACAATAGTTCAGTTATATCGTGACGGTCAGCTTGATGGTGGAGGAAGCCAGAGTACACGGAGAAAACAAGAGACCTGTCGTTTTTTGTGTTCAGTATTTTTGAATTGTGCTTGACCATGTCTTTTTTTTCTATTTACCATGGTCTTCTGTTTTTCATCTATTGATGGCTTTTGATAACATTTTGGTACATTCTGACTTTACTGTGTTTAAAGTCAGAGTATTTCCCATTTGATTATCTAAATCCAGGTGGTCTAACTCGCCAGACCAAACATTTCATTAGTATACAATTAGAACTGATGGTTTATCTCTTCGTAATGTTTAGTTGCTTAAAAGGCTAAATATATAATGACTCTGCTTTATCTCGTAAGCATAAAAAGCTGATTAGGTGTCGATGATCGAAACAACAAGCTTCACACACATTTTAGAGATGAAAAAAAAAGGGAATAAAAAACAATACAAGTTAAAATCGCTATGTCGTATTGTTAAGTGTATAGGAGATCATGGGTTAAATACCCGACCAGCTAAAGACGAAGACAATAAAATTGGCATTGGCTGCGATTTAGTGGAGCTTGCGACAGTAAGGTGTAAAGTAAGACATATGATAGGTTTGTTATGTGCCAGGATAATGTCTCCATGGTACAACTGTTGCTTCTGTGTGTCAGTAGTATAAAATCAAAGTTTAACATCTTATCAATAGGTAACGTTGTCTCGCCATGACATAGCTGATGACTTTTTATTTAGCTAGTCACCAAACATCTAATCACCCACAGTCACCAAACATCTAATCACCCACATATCCTAACAGTAATCTACGTCAATAACTAAGCATATTCAAAACAGTTTCAGATGAAGATTGTATCAGTTTGTAAGGAAAAATTATCGTGTTCCTATTTTAATGATATTTTGTGTGATGAACATGGTATTTAATGCTTTAAATAAATAAGTAACATATATGTAAAAGTTCAATTTTACCACAATTATTCAATTATTCTACAGACCTCTATTCGGTTGTATTTCTAGTTTTACCTCATATATTTCCCTTAACTGAATTTGGGCATCTACAAGACAAGATACGTATTCACTTTATTATTGAACTGCACCGGTGGCATAATGGTTAGCGTGTTGGCCTGGAGTGTGGTAGATCGTGGGTTCGAGCCTCGGTTGGGTCAAACCAAGTACTATTACATTGGTATGTGTTGCTTCTCCTCTAAGCACGCAGCATTACGGAGAAAGAGCAAAGACTGGTTGGGTCAGAATCAGAATAATAGTACATGTCTATCCGCGGACTGTTGTTTCAGTGAGCTAGCACTATGAAAATCCAACTCAGCGTGTTGGTCTATTACAAAATGGACCTCATCATCAACTCGTTGACAATTAACTTGTTCCCGTCATGATATAGCTGACAAATTGCTGAATTGGCGTTAGACAACAATCACTCACTCACTCACTCACTTACTCACTCACTCACTCACTCACTTTATTACTGCAATGTCATAACTTTTATTTATTAGAAACAAGTTACTCAATAGTTGTTCGTTCTGGATGGAACTCAATACCTACCAACACGAAAACTATATTCTTTGGTTCATCTTGACCAACATCTCGAATGGAAAGTTAAACCTAAAGTCACTATAGCAAAATGTATCTATGTTTAGTACTATATGAATCGCATCGGAGAGACTACCACTCAACTGAAGAAAACGGTTTGATCGTCATCATAGGATATCATGTTTTATCATGACATTAAATATCTTACTATTTTCATGAAATAGATATCAGCTGTTTCTATACCTTATTATGTATCTACGCATTCAATATGTCTCCCTTACTCATTAACCCCCATCAATGCTTTTGTGAATCGAAGCTACGAAGTATCACATAACGGTAGCAATTGTTCTACATTCTAACAATATTGTTATTTTTTCGTTTACCGTGCTCCCATAGCGATAAAAATCTGAAGACAAAAAATAGAGCATCAAAATAATTCCAAAATACAATAGAAATATCCTAGACAAAGGAGACACAATCGAAATACTTAAAATACACACATGCGACTGGTCACCTTCCTGCCAGGGCATATGCATTTCAATAACAAAAAGTACTACTTAAGCTAGACCCTATTAGAAAATACACGCAGTCATGTAAGTGGTTTCCAAATATGGGTGAAATGCTGACATTCACATGAAAGATACAGAAACACACAGTTATTTTATTTATTAATTTGTATCCTTTTAATTCGTTTGCTGAATATTTTAAGTACCCACCCAGTGTCTCCAGCCGTGTCATCAATTGCACTTTCAGCTATAAATAGAAATTAAGTTTTATAAAGTAAATTCACCTTTAAATTCGTCGAATTACTGTTATCATTTACAAATTTAAAAAATCTTACTTGTATTATTTCCTTCCTACTTGATATAGCTATTCTCATTTCTGCATAAAACCATATCGGTGGGGTCATGGATAGCATCTTGCCCCGAATGCGGTAGATCGTGAGCTCGAACCCCGTTTTGGTCAACGCAAGAACTATAAAATTGGTATGTATTGCTGCTCTCCTATGCATGCATCATTAAGGAGAAAGACAACAAATTTAGGGCCGTCGTGGCCATGATCGTATGGTAATTAGATTTACAACTACATATGCAATCAGTGCATATCACCACTGATGCTTTGGGTTTGAATCTCGATCAGGACGAAATGCACAACATCATGTGATAAAGTTTGTCAGTGACTTATGACAGGTCGGTGGTTTTCTCCGGGTCGTCCGGTTTCCACCACCAGTAAAACTGACCTCCACTATATAAATGAAAAATTGTTGAAATTGGCGTTAAGCACCATCAAGCAAATAAACAAAAACAAAGACTGGTATGCTCGGAATCAAAATAATGTGTCCGAGTGGAGAGACATGTCCTCCCGCGGATTGTTGTCTCAGTGAGCTATCACTATGAACATACAACTAAGCGTGTTGGTCTACAAAGCGGATATCATTACAATCTCTTCAAATATAACTTGTTCTTGCCATGCTATAGCTGAACCATTGGGGCATTTAGTGATAAACAACAATCACTCAGTCACTCACTCTCTTCTTAAAGAGTTTTTATAAGTCGGTCAAAACATCGTTATCATGGTCATCGAGTCTGTTTGTAAATATGCAATAATTCCGTTGTCATTAGTTGTCTGTTTTCTTCCACATTTTCCGAGAGAATTATTTGCTGATGAAATACGCACTGAAGCATAGTTGTTCAACTATTAGTTGACTTGTTATCAATATTAACTTAAGACGTACTAACTTGTTTCCTTATAAGACTTCACCGGGGTGCCATTAACCTTGCTTTGTATGCGGTTCGTGATGTTTGAAATATTACCTAAAGGTTGTTCACATACTTGCTGTTGTTATGTTTTTTTTTTATTATTATTTATTTTTGCTTTGTTTTTTTTTATCAGATTTCCACATGAACATTGTTGTCCTATGAATAAAAGGGAACAACATACACTCCTATCTCAAAATCATTCCTGTATGTTCTTCAACATGCATGACACTACACAAACATATGGACAGCTTACGTAATACATGTTGATTTTTAATGGATACAAATATATTTGGTTGATATATAATAATTAAATATTGAATTAGGCAGTGATAATCTTATAAGATGTGACATTACATGTACATCAACTTATAGGATAAAGATTACATATGCTAATACATTCCACTTTATGGTATATCAACACTAACTGACCAATCAGGTCTTAGAGCATATAACAAAGTAGTCCTTTTCAAAGAAAAAGGATCTGTTAGCTTTGTTGTATTTTGAAGAAAGAAAAAATGAAATGGCATAAATAAACTTGAAGGTCAATATAGATTTATTGTATAAATATTATCTTCAGCCCACATTTGGTTGGATTTAGTTGTATTTTCATCCTTTATGGATACTAAAATAGCTATTTTTAGAGTAGGTGATATCCCAGAACACGACATTTCACTGCAAGATTAAAACATCCCATGATAGTCTGACAGAATGTAGAGGAGTCGTATACGTTTCAGAAACTATAAGTTGCTTGAAAGGTTAACCTTCAGACAAAATGGCAAGGTAGACTTGAAGATCTGAAGAAAATTATAATTGGTGGGTTGTACACCTTATCCCCGTTTTACTGGAATATGCAAGACACTATTGATTACATAGAAGTCTTGTTGTGCATGCATTTGTGTGTTACAATTCTCCGATATGACCCATAATATGACTATCATCCCTCCCCGGACATTTGACATGAGAATTACTCATTGTTTCGTCAATTCACTCATGCACAGTGCAACCTGTCTAATCCGATACAAAAGGGACGAGGGACTTATGTCGGATTGTGCAGGATGTCGGAATATGCAGGTGCTGCATTGCACAAATTCCACTGTATATATTCAGATCTATGCATATTTATACCTGGTTTTCTAATTCTATATCGCTTCAAAATATACATAAATCCTACAACCACAGCTGGTAATCCAATGCCAACTACAATACCGATAGCTGTCCCACTGTTGTCCGATGGTACTGTAAGAGAGGAAGTTGATAATGAGATGTATCTTACTTCATGTATGTAAGCTGTAATTTTATTGGATAAGCCGAGGGTAACATTCTGTTCTAACACATGACTCAGCGGGTAACAATTGTTTTACTGTCATCCTCTCATTTAGAGCCTCAATTAGGAATCAATTGTGCACTTGAAAGTGAAGTGATTTCAAAGATATATATGTTTAGGTCTATGAATCCATGTATTTACCGTAAAGGTAAACTATAATTGTTTTATCATTTTACAATATTATTATTTAAATATTAAAATTTTGAAATTTTATGAAAACTTTCAAATCATTGAAACTTTTGAAAATTTGATCATTTTTAATTTTTTTGGAAAATTTCGAAATCTTGAAATTTTTGAAAGTTTTGAAATTTTATGACAATTTGGAATTTTTTGGAATTTTTTTGAAATTTTTCAAATTGTTTGAAATTGTTTGAAAGTTTTGAGCTTTAAAAAAAAATATATTATTTTAAAATGCTTAAAATAATTTAATAAATATGAATAGACTGAATATGAAATGAAACATTAAAATGAAAAGAAAAAAAACACCATTGCAAACGAGAAAGTGAAAATATTCAGTATAATAAATTAAATAACATATAGTTGAGAGGGTGATAGATCAGATTGTTGCCCTTCGAAAAAGACATTATCAACTATCATAGCGATAAAATAATCAAAGATGTTTTTCGTAAAACTCGAGGACGTTTCTCAGTCATCTCTTATCTCAGGGCTTCGCACATCGATGGGATGACTGAAAAACGTCCTCTCGTTTTAATGAAAACATCGTTAATCACTTAATATTTACAAAACGAACAGTCATCTCTCATCTTAACTGAGCTCGCTGAATACAAAAAGACCACGAAATATGAGGTTGTAAATGCACGTTTGGGTTGGAACAGCCACAAACATGTTGTGAGGTTAAACCGGTTGATGAGATCCCAATTCTCCGTCTGGTTACCTCGACCTCAAACGGCAATGTATAAATAAACAAACGATGAAAACCCTGCACATATCAGCTTCCACTACAAAACTACATATTATCACAAAAAAAGAATGACAACATAAGCATAGACAGTACACTAACAGGATCAATGAATGCTCGTAGTTAACTGACTACTAGCTAGGAAGATATCACGTGTTGGCTAAAGAGCATTACTCTTTAGACAACAACAAATATAACTGATACTTCTTACAGATTTAACATCTATTAGCCAAGAACGTCGTGGGATATCAGAATGAATTGTTCATCAAACTGTTGGAATAAAATATTAAACAGTAAATAATAATAAAGCACAGAACTAGGAACTAATTTAATTGGCATGTAGAATTGTATGTATATACAAGGTCTGTATAGCTGTAATATAATTGTATGAACCTTACATTAATTTATAATTTGTCCTTGGTGTTAAAGTTTTCTGTTATCACGAGATTACGGTCATTGAAGGCAAATAAATTATTGCAAGTACGTGCAAAACGAACTAACTTGGATATGTAAAGGCCATATATGAGGTATCGAAAGGAACGCCACCATCCATAAAAGGAACATTCACGATAGGGAGAGAGAAAAATCATCTTCTGTGTCTTATACGCGTATGCCGTAGCTACATTGAGAAGGGAATGTGTTTCAATCCAATAATTGACATGATATATTTGTAATGTTATCCTTATTCACCGAAGGATCTTTGTGATAATTTTTTTTTACAAAAGTAAGAAAATTTGGGATTGATTACAATTCAGATATCGTCTAAATGTCTACATTTAAAGTTGAATAAACTAATAAGTTAGTGCTAAGAAGTTTTTTTTTTAAGATTAGTCAGTTAGTCATAAATTCAGATTCATACCAGTATAAAAACAAACCAACAATGGGAGGAGCACACTTTGCTCCCACTTGATATGCATGCATATCTTAGTGTCTCCATTTTCAGTGTACATGTACAAAATAAATTATATGCTTAGAGAGGCAAAGCTGTTGTATTTACATTTACTAGTTGAATTAGAAAGCTTTCAGTCTTTCAATAAAATGTCACAGAAAAAGGTCATCTAAATTATGGGAGAGGGATTTTATAATCTGTTGATTGGACAGGAAACTCACATCGATCATTGATTCAATATCTTGAATGTCCAAATACGTCTAAATGCCCATTTCGTATTGTAATTTACAATTTTCTGCCTCCTGAATGCCGAGTTCAAATGAACACATTACACCTTATTCGGCATTTTGAAATGTTTTTATAATACTAAAGGAAAACAAAAGTGCATGGAAGATTTGATGTGATTTAATATTATTCAGTTACGCCCTGGCAATCCCAAGAACGTTGACAAACAAAACGTATTTCCACTAGTTAAAAAACGAAGGGAAAACAACATTTAGTCACGTGACTAATTTTGACAGAAACGACGCCATGAGAGGCAGTGTTCTAGTGTGAATTCAATTTGTCAATTAAATCAATATAATATATATTATATCGTCTACCTATAAATCATTTCTTGTTAGATTATTTCCGATATTGACGATTACATGTTTGACGCTTGCAACTATTCATATACGATACACTTATTCCTCAATTATTCTTGCTTACTAAGGTCATAACGTCTGTGAATGATCATGACAATTTCCTATTTAATCGATCTAATTCAATGTCATCGTCGTAATTAGTAGGTAATTAAGCATTACTACCATCTGATTATATTATAAATAACTTTTTTTATTTAAATAATGTTAATGTGATGATATGTATCGATTCTCACCTGTGTTTTCCTTTAGAAAATCTATTTCTCCATTAAAAAAATACTTAATACTTTCATAACATGACGAGTGCATAAAATACATATTATAATTCTACAAATATTCATGGGCAAATAATTGCTGTAGATTATGACTTCTTTATTAGAATAATCTGAAAGAATTGTCGTTTCCATGATACAAATGAGGGGATTGGGGTTATGGTGTTTAATGCCACTTTCAATAATATTTCAGTTATATAGTGGCGTTCAGTTTTATTGGTGGAGAAAACCGCAGTACCCGGAAAAAAACCACCGACCTACCACAATTCGCTGATATAGTTGATCACATAATGCTCTATCGAGTACACCTCGAAATGAGTTGGATTCAAATTCATAAATGGTGCAAATGAAATTAATGCAGAAGAATGAAGACACTCAATAATGACATACATACCTGGGCATGTTCGATTAAAGTATAGATATACAACTATATCACAACAATGTATACTTTTAACTTGTCATTGCCATATCACTGATATTATCTGAAAGCTATATGTGTTAAGAAATATATGAAGAAGGCAAAGCTATTTAATTGCATTTTCTAGTTGAAATAGAAAGTGTTTTCTTTCAGTGAAATCTCACTTATGTCTGTGGATGGACATGATAAACTGAATTTAACCCTGATTTCAGCTATAAAGTATGTCTTCCTTATCCATAGTATTCGCCTCAACTAGACAATAATATCACCTGATTACATTGACTATTAATATTAATTATCCAGTACATGGGGAGGTATTTATCTAAATGACTTGTTGTATGTACTGTGCTGTGAAATACTTAAATGTTTTTTTTCAGTCTTGTCATTCAACTTTAATACTTTGGATAACATGGTTAATTTAATACAAAATATTTCCCATTGTATCCTATGTTAAGTGTTCGACTGTTAGTTGTTTTGACAAGTTTAGACATTTGAACCTGCACTTGTGCATACGCTTGAAAAAAGCCAAAGCAATGAAATTTGATTTCTGATTCTTTCGCTATTGCAGATTAGTATGCTATGGACCACCATGGAGTTTGATATCATAGAGCTTTCGACACATGACCCCTCTCCAGCTAGTGAAGCAACTTCATTGGTTAATTTAACACGAGCAAGTAAAATCAATCCGATAACTATAGGTTTATCCTATAGCATAACATAGCTGCAATATAGAACACGTGTATCATTAAATTTAACTTCAGGGTGTTGAGGCTATTTGTCAATTGTCAATTAAATCAATATAATATATATTACATCGTTTACCTATAGATTATTTCTTGTAAGATTTTTTCCGAAATTGACGATTGCATGTTTGACGCTTGCAACTATTCATATATGATACACTTATTCCTGTGTCTTATTAATGTCTGTCAATGATAATTACAGTTTCCTATTTAATCGAAATAATTCAAAGCCATCGTCGTGATTAGTAGATAATTAAGCATTGTAACATAAATACGCATTTTTCCTTTGATGTTTTTATGCAATAATCAACTTAAGAATATTGAACTTTTACAAACCATGGTCTAAAATGAAGATCTTGATGTTATTCCATGATTTTGACGTCATAGATCTGTTATTCTGATTTTAAACATTTACCACAAAGTCATTATTTACTGTATACTGTAGCTTAACGTAATTTAGACCTTCGCTTGTCTTTCCCTTACTAGACCACATTATAGACACACACAATCATGAAAATGTTTCTTTCAAATGAACAATAAACTTTAACGGAAAAAAAAATGAAAATATGAATTCTGGAACATTAATATTTTTAAATTCCTTGAGCTACGGCCAATGAAGCTCCGGTTGATATTTATTTTGACGGAATATCTCATTCAGTTGAATCCTTTCGTATACCCATATTATACCCCAACGCAGATAGCGGCAATGTAACGTCAAACAATCGTTTCTATTCGCGACGTCACTGAACGATCGATGTAAAGGTTTCTTCAAAAATCGTTTGGCACTCTCCAGGAAAAATACGTGGCACTCAAAGGGTTAATACATTCATAACATGACTAGTACATAATGATGTTATGTCAAATATAAATGAGTATATAACACATTTAGACAATATATGACAATATACAAAACAAGTTAGTAATAGCAAGCTGTCAGTAACACATACAGTGAACCCTGTCTCAATCGTACACCTATCTATTCTGAACACCAAATTTGGATGTTCGGATTAGACAGGTTTCAAATCAAAATATTGAATGGAAAAGCAAAATATAACAAACTCAATAGAAAAGACATACAGATACAAAAATACACAAAATCATCAATTATATTAAATATCAGGTTTTATGTGGATGTCATATATTATAGTTTAAACGATCTTCGTGATCGTATGGTAGTTAGATTTATGTGAATGTATTATATTGTAGTTTAAAGGATCGTGGTGATCGTATGGTAGTTAGATTTAAGTGAATGTATTATATTGTAGCTTAAGCGATCTTCGTGATCGTATGGTAGTTAGATTTACGTGAATGTCTTATATTGTAGATTAAAGGATCGTCGTGATCGTATGGTAGTTAGATTTATGTGAATGTTTTATATTGCAGTTTAAGCGATCGTCGTGATCGTATGGTAGTTAGATTTAAGTGAATGTATTATATTGTAGCTTAAGCGATCTTCGTGATCGTATGGTAGTTAGATTTACGTGAATGTCTTATAATGTAGTTTAAAGGATTGTCGTGATCGTATGGTAGTTAGATTTACGTGAATGTCTTATATTGTAGCTTACAGGATCGTCGTGATTGTAATCGTATGGTAGTTAGATTTACGTGAATGTATTATATTGTAGCTTATTAATTATTTGTAGCAAAGTTTTGTGTGATTTATAATGAGAATGTGTTATTTTGTTGCTTACTAAATGTTTGTAACAAAAATGATCAGTTTAAAGTAAATGGACACAATTGTGCATCACTTTCCCTTTCCCCTATATATTTCATAGAAAACCACGGGTTTATGCAAAACTTTCTGAAGCTAGTTTTACGATACTGACAGATCCCGATTAAAGGTTATATCCAGATGAACTTTCGTAAATGAATACATTTAAAGAAAAAACTATCAACATGTTTATTGTGCAATAAAATAAAGTCACGAAAGGTGTTGCTAAGATTTAACCAGCGTCGTTATTGGTTGACCATGAGTTCATCTGAACATGACCTCTAATAGGGTTCTGTTATATATTAGGGGGAACGTAGGGTATTATAACAGTTGAATTTAATCAGATTGCATGAGGTGTAATATAATTAAATTTGAGAACCCTATCACGATTTTCACGTATTTCAGATAAAATTTGTAACCTTTATGCATTTCAAAATTCGTGGTATGAATCATAGTAAAAATTCCCGACTTATGTACCCTGTCCAATATATTTATCCATGTATGTATGACAATATATGGAAGGCTAGTATATTTGTGAAGATAAATGCGGCTTCATGAAGGGGGACATATCATTTTCCTTTTCCTTTCCTCATTCATGACTTATCACCGGTTTGTAACAAGAGTAACACGATAAATGCCACATGTGGAGGAGGACCTGCTTACTTATCCGGAGCACCTGAGTTCTCCCTCGTAACTTTTTAGTAGTGTTCGTGTTGCTCGATCATTAGTTTTCTGTGTTATGATTTATAGATCAGTGTTTGTCCTTCTTCCTTTGGCCATTTTGTGGTCCTTAGAATTGGTATCTTCAAAGTTTCCTTCATAGAACAACGGGTCGATATTTTTAATGTATATACAATAAATGTGATAACACTTTCAAAACCATGTACACAAATACTCACCAGAGCAATCATTAACATTGTTAAGTTGTACTTTTGGCAGGTATTCTCCATCAAAGTCATTACAAATAATGGATGTTGGATATTTCTGGGTTTCATTAAGCCATTTCCAGAATGGGATAATGTCACAACTACCGCAATGCATATCAAAATTACTAGAAATAAAAATATGTCTGTTTATGACTAATTGATATTAAATCTGTTCGAAGTATTTACGGAATGAGTGATCCGTGTGTGGCAGGTATCTGGTAAAGATTACACAAAAATAAATCTAGAGGTAAATTCGATACCCACAAGACACATATGCATTACGCTCAATATCCAGTCTTTGTATATAACTTCAGTAAAAAGTGGCGGGTTGAAAGATAATGATAATTACTCATGTGAAGCAATAGGAAATATTCATATTGAAGTGCAAACTTATTTATTAAATTAAACAAAACCAGTGCACCTTGATGCAGATGGCATCTAGAGAGCTGATAAAGCACATGCTGTTTCGGTGAGACCACACCCCTGATGTCATCATTGTCAACATACATTTAAGTATATCGGATAGATTCCGTGTCGATAAAAATTACTCTAATACTACGTACAATACAACTTACAGTGATGTCAGATTTGTTAGATTGACGAATGCATGTTCACTAACAAATGTTATAGAGTTGTTTTCCATTCGTCTGAAATATAGCTTCATATTAGAAAGCAGTAATATTGAGTAATAAGCCATAGTCGACTACAAATACATTTGAAGATTGAAGAACACAACTCCACCAAAATGACCCGGAAGTATGGCAGTTACTGAGATAGTCCGTTGTATTAATTTTATTTAGTTGGTTGGTTGATTGTTGTGATGGTATCATGGTGGTCAGGTTTATTGATTGAGGATACCGAAGTACCAGGAGGAAATCGCCAATCTGTCGCAAGTCACTGACAAACGTATCACATAATGTTGTATCGAGTACACCTCGCCATGAACGGGGTTCGAACATAAGTGGTGATAAATACTGGTTGCACAGGTAGTTGTAAATGCATACCATCACGATCATAATTTGTTTATTTACATCATCTACTCCACATGTATATGAATGGAATATCTTTTGATTAATCACGCGGGTAGATATGTCATTTACCTCATTTTCCAAGCACATGCAGCAAGAAACGTTCGCATATAGGCATAATGGCTACTAAGAACAACATAGATATGTGGAAAATATTTGGCCACCGCATGTAGCCAAGTTTTATTTTCAGCTATTAACATTTATTAAACACATTTTATTACATAATATGCGAAGGTGGGGTTCTAAAAGGGCTAAAGATAAACTACTGTTCGCAAAACAAATGCATCTAAATCAAAATACACAGTAACCATTGGTTTGTGAATTACATTTGACAAAGTAAAACATGTAAATATCAATAAATCAAACACACAGAAATCATTGGTCTGTAAATCACATTTGAGAAAGTAAAACATGTTAACAACAACAATACTGAAGTAAAAGTTATTTTATTTTGTGAAATTTCAATGTTTTGTGTAAATTCTTCTTAACCCAAATAAATTATACATATACATGTTTTGCAAGATTTAGAAAGGAATAAAATAAGAGGAATACTTACAACTTTTCAAGATTTATTAAGTTGTTGAACGTGTCTGATTTGATTGATGTGATTTTATTGTGATCCAAATAACTGCAATAAAAACAATACACAAATACATTCAAGATAAGATTAAATCTTTGATACTCTTTGGAGTTGTATTTCAACGTAATATATTGAATAAAACTAAATAGGTATGTAATAAGTCTGTATTTCTATATAATATTTATATATGCTCTTCCCATTGTCTCAAATAATCAGGTAAATTGGACACTGATTTCCCTTATTTCCTACCATGGCACTAGTAAACCAATATCCCTCATTTCCCAAGCACATGCAACAAGCTACGTTCGCATATAGGCATAAGGGCTACTAAGAACAACTTAGATATGTGGGAAATATTTGGCTGCGGCATGTAGTCAAGTTTTATCTTCAGCTATTTTATTACATAATATGCGAAGGTGGGGTTATAAAAGGACCTAAAAGGCTTAAGATAAACCACTGTTCGCAAAGAAAAAGCATCTAAATCAAAATATACAGTAACCATTGGTTTGTGAATTATATTTGACAAAGTAAAACATGTAAATATCAATAAATCAAACACACAGAAATCATTTATGTGTAAATTACATTTGACAAAGTAAAGCATGTTAACAACAACAATACTGAAACAGTAACACAATGTTATATGTACATGTACTGTCTACCCATTTATATCCCTTTCTTGTTAGGGATGGTGGTTGGGGACTGGGAGGTTGTTTTTTTTAATCAATAATCAATTAAAATCAATAACAAAATTTGATATCGTCTTCTGTACACAACAAGCTATAATGTGGATGCGTGGTAACGTGGTGATAACTGAGTAGTAATGAATATTCATAAGAACGGGATAATTAACAAAGGGTCATTGAATAAAAGCATTATTGTCATAGCTTTGATTTATGCTCTTCCCATGGTCTCAAATGATAAAGTAAATGAGATACTTATTTCCTTTATTTTCTAACATGACACTAGGAAACCGATATTCCTCATTTTCCAAAAACATGCAGCAAGCTACATCCCCATGTAGGGCTACTAAACCACAACTTAGATATGTGGACAATATTTATTTGTAATATTTCGTTCTCGTCCCGAATATGTATTAAATATTTGTCACGGGAACGTTAAACTACAAAACATCAATCAATCTATTGGATACATTTTATTATTATTACCAATTTTCTAATTCATTGTAATTTGAAGAACAAAAATAAGTGAAAACAAGCATACAATGTGTTCAAGGATGCTTTATTTTGATAACTAAAGCCCAACTATATCTATATTACTTTTAAATTATACTTGAAATAATGTGGTTATACATCTATACAAATCATACTAAGCGATACTTACAGAGAAAGTAATCTTGGTAGATTGTTGAAAGCGTTGTCCTCTATCACTGATATGTCATTGGACGATAACATTCTATAAATAGTCAACAAATGTCTTTAATTTATACTTTTTTTTAAACTGTGGCTTTCTGTTCTATCGTAAACAATATATATAGCAAAATATTGCGTAATTTTGAGTTGTTGCAATTAAATGTATTTATATGAAAGTGTTTTCCTCTATCACTGATATGTCATTGTACTGTAACACTCTATAAATAGTCAACAAATGTCTGTATTAAATTATTGACCTACTAATATGTCTGAAGCTTTATATATTTGATACTCGCAGATTTTGTTAGCTTGATAGATTGTTGAAAGTGTTGTTCTCTATCACTGATATGTCATTGTACTGTAACCACCTTTAAATAGTTAACAAATGCCTTTAATTTATATTTTATTAAACCTGTGGCTTTCTGTTCCGTCTTAAACAATTTATTTAGCAAAATATTGCATAATTTTGAGTTGTTGCAATTAAACGTATTTATATTTTTGTTAAGAAAAATAAACAAACCCCTATAATTAATGTAGCTATCTACAAAAGTGGGCTTGAATATTGGTTTCAATGAATGCCTGTAATCTTTAGGTATTACATTGTATTTATATGTTTGATTAGAATTTAAAAAGTTATTTTATTTTGTTGTGGAATTTCGATATTTTGTGTAAATTCTTCTTAACTTAAATAAATTATACATATACATGTATTGCAAATTACAAAAAGGAATAATATAAGAGGTATGCTTACAACTCTGTAAGATTTGTCAAGTTGTTGAACGTGTCTGATTTGATTGATGTGATTGTATTGTGTTCCAAATAACTGCAATAAAAACAATACACAAATACATTCAAGATAAGTTTAAATCTTTGATACTGTTTGGAGTTGTATTTCAACGTAATATATTGAATAAAACAAAATAAGTATGTAATAAGTCTTTAAGCATTCCTGATTTCATCGATGTAATGAAAAACACAAAGAACCACTCTGCTAGAGCAGCTCAATGTATATAATCGGAAATCGTAGAAATTGGGGCAACATCTTTAGACCTAATACATAAGTACACGAACTCTCATTTAATTGTTGATCTTGTTAAAGTGGCTGCTAAAACACAAACACACTTTCTAAAAGATTTGTCGTCCAGCATTATAAATTGATAATAAATAAACATAAATTTGAGCATAGCCGCCATCATAGTAAGAAAAGTTTGAAGATATCAAAACCTCTTTATACAAATCTATTTTATCATGTAGGCCTACGATATATCGATATAAACTGAACACGTGACGGTTTCCAGTTCTCAGTCGACAGTCCTTACCTAGTACTTTCAACGGTGGCAGATATTGACACTCTCTCGATAGAGAACTGTCAGGTGAAAATAGTAAAGTCTGTATTTCTATATAATATTCATATATGCTCTTCCCATTGTCTCAAATAATCAGGTAAATCGAACACTGATTTCCCTTATTTCCTAACATGGCACTAGTAAACCAATATCCCTCATTTTCCAAACACATGCAACAAGCTACGTTCGCATATAGGCATAAGGCTACTAAGAACAACTTAGATATGTGGGAAATATTTGGCCGCGGCATGTAGCCAAGTTTTATTTTCAGCTATTTTATTACATAATATGCGAAGGTGGGGTTATAAAAGGGGATAAAAGGCTTAAGATAAACCACTGTTCGCAAACCAAAAGCAGCTAAATCAATATATACAGTAACCATTGGTTTGTGAATTACATTTGACAAAGTAAAACATGTAAATATCAATAAATCAAACACACAGAAATCATTGGTCTGTAAATTACATTTGACAAAGTAAAACATGTTAACAACAACAATACCGAAACAATAAAACAATGTTATATGTACATGTACTGTCTACCCATTTATATCCATTTCTTGTTAGGGATGGTGATTGGGGACTGGGAGGTTGTTTTTTTTATCAATAATCAATTAAAATCAATAACAAAATTTTATATCGTCTTCTGTACACAACAAGCTATAATGTGGATGCGTATTCACATGGTGCTAATGAATATTCATAAGAACGGGATTATTAACAAAGGGTCATCGAATAAAAGCGTTATTGTCATAACTTTGATTTATGCTCTTCCCATTGTCTCAAATGATAAAGTAAATGAGATACTGATTTCCCTTATTTTCTAACATGACACTAGGAAACCGATATTCCTCATTTTCCAAGAACATGCAGCAAGCTACGTCCCCATGTAGGGCTACTAAACAACAACTTAGATATGTGGACAATATTTATTTGTAATATATCGTTCTCGTCCCGAATATGTATTAAATATTTGTCACGGGAACGTTAAACTACAAAACATCAATCAATCTATTGGATACATTTTATTATTATTACCAATTTTCTAATTCATTGTAATTTGAAGAACAAAAATAAGTGAAAACAAGCATACAATGTGTTCAAGGATGCTTTATTTTGATAACTAAAGCCCAACTATATCTATATTACTTTTAAATTATACTTGAAATAATGTGGTTATACATCTATACAAATCATACTAAGCGATACTTACAGAGAAAGTAATCTTGGTAGATTGTTGAAAGCGTTGTCCTCTATCACTGATATGTCATTGGACGATAACACTCTATAAATAGTCAACAAATGTCTTTAATTTATACTTTTTTTTAAACTGTGGCTTTCTGTTCTATCGTAAACAATATATATAGCAAAATATTGCGTAATTTTGAGTTGTTGCAATTAAATGTATTTATATGAAAGTGTTTTCCTCTATCACTGATATGTCATTGTACTGTAACACTCTATAAATAGTCAACAAATGTCTGTATTAAATTATTGACCTGCTAATATGTCTGAAGCTTTATATATTTGATACTCGCAGATTTTGTTAGCTTGATAGATTGTTGAAAGTGTTGTTCTCTATCACTGATATGTCATTGTACTGTAACCACCTTTAAATAGTTAACAAATGTCTTTAATTTATATTTTATTAAACCTGTGGCTTTCTGTTCCGTCTTAAACAATTTATTTAGCAAAATATTGCATAATTTTGAGTTGTTGCAATTAAACGTATTTATATTTTTGTTAAGAAAAATAAACAAACCCCTATAATTAATGTAGCTATCTACAAAAGTGGGCTTGAATATTGGTTTCAATGAATGCCTGTAATCTTTAGGTATTTGTTATTCATTTGCTGATCTCAGCTGTACTGCCATCGTTTTAATACACAATTCATAGCAATAGCCCTTAAATCAGTATATGGAATAGAACAACTGGTTAATGGGTTATGCGTCGGATGGTCTCGGAATTCTTCTTAGTGTCAACCGTAGGGTAAGTAAATTACGAAATATTGACAGACGGAATAAAACCAGAATAGTTTGAAGATACTAATGTGGTAATCAAAATCCGTAAATCAAAGGACAGATGCTAGTGATGTAGGTGTTGGTGCAGTTTTACTCTAAGAAGGTAAAGATGACATAGATCTGCTGAATTGTTATTTTTCTAAAAAATATCTTGCCTTATTGTTATCGTTTAAGCATTTTGATGTGTATGTAGGTTTTACATTTCATCCATAAGTAGTGTTAACGAGATGGGCATTAATGTTGCAATAATACAATCTGATTATTAAAGATATTGATGGCTAAGCATAATGTGATAGCTGGTGTTATGTCTGGAATTGAATAAAATTTGATAAAATTGGCATGAATTTTTATAGTGATTTATTGGAAAAAGTTGGTATCCAATTTTTGTTGTTGTTGTTAAGCTATTTACATGTTTTTAATATTTAACCTTCAGTTTTTATATGTTCTAGATATTTCTGTATATTGTTTATGTGATCAAAATAAGGTCACACTATCGATATTTCCAGAATTCATCAATATACTACATAAGTTACAGCAAATTGTGGAGCAGCCAGTCTGAAATTATGGATATATATAACAGCTGAAATCTATAGCATTGTATTTGGATATATTGACTTACAGAAGTCACGTGACTTGAACATTGAACTATTAACAATTTCAACGGACACTACCTGGAAACTTTGTGGATTAGAACTAAAGGATATTTTAATTAAGAAGTAGATCATGGCAGCTAGAATGTGGTTGAGTTTTAAAATGAGTTGGTGGATATTAGTATTTTATCCCGAGCCAGAGGTGAGGGAGAAAATTTACTAATATCCACCAACCATCATAAAACTCAAAACACATTCTGGCTTCCATGAATTATTTCCATTTCTGATATCTAAGAGTACAAATACGGTAGTATACTTTGATTGGAAGACGGTAATTTATATTTACGTATGCGGACAATGTCGCACACAATATGCCATTTGCCAATTCCCGACTTCATTCTAAAATTATACACTTTTAACATTTTATTATTTGAGTTATTGTCCTTACAGAGGACAAACTGGTTCCCGTTCAATGCAGGAGCAACATAAAGGATTAAGAATTCGAGTATAATTTTCAAAAAATTTATAGATAATTGAACCTTGTAAAATAATAGAAGTTAACTTTATAGCAAACAAAAAATTCACAAGTTGTTACAACATTTAAATTTTATACAGATTATGAGAAAAATATTTGTAATTTTGGTTGAATATTGCATGAAATTGACACTTTTGTCCTCTGTAAGTGAAATACCTCAAACAATAAAACGTTAAAAGTGTATAATTTTAGAATGAAGTCGGGAATTGGCAAATGGAGTATTTATGCAGCCAAATTCGAGGAGACGATAATTTTTCAACATGTACATTTACGACGGGAGTTGCTATTGAGATTATACCCAATCAATAACTCGCTCGTTTGTATAGCGCAAGAAGGACGTCATGTTAGAATTCTACATGAATTTATTTGCATAGGAAAGGATCAAACTAATATACCAGAAAGGAAAAGAATATTTACTCCAAGGAATTTAGCTTTGAACATAGACAAGCCAGATGTAATTTATCCATTTAATATTTGTAATTGAACATTAAGTATTTTTTTTTATTTTATCAAAGTATAGAAACTTAATTGATTGTTGGTTGTATCTTTCTGTTACTAAAATATTCTAGAAAAACCTTTACAAAGCAATATTGGATACCACATTTATGCATAAAACCTTATCTCTTGAAAATGTATAAGCACGTTTAAAGAAGTCATTTACAATGCAGGTAGCTTTAAATGGTAAGCAACGTTACAAATTAAAAGTTTACGGTCATGAAATAATTTATTTTATTTTGTCAAGTACGAAAGAAACCCAAATGTGCTACACAGAAATTGGAGTTATCACTACGTTGGAGTTCCTTATCAATACCATATTTGTTGAGTTCGGAGGGCACATTTTTCAGCAACTACTTTGATGTAAAAAAAACAACATTACCTTTGACATGTATTTGCATATCAGGGATATACTTTTGTACAAATCATTCTAAATGATACTCACAGTTCTTGTAAGTTTGGTAGATTGTAGTCCGAGATTCCTCTGCCGTACGACGGTTTTTTTTTGCTAGAGCCGTAGGACGTTAGTGAGTTATACATAAGGCAAACAGCGGATTTGCCTCTCCAACTCTTGGTCGGCACATTTCCACGTTGTGTGGCTATCAAATTGTATTTTCTGTTAGAAACCCTTATATAAATCGCTTCACCAATCGTTTTTCTATTCATTCATAACCATCTTATCCTCAGAAAGTGGTGTTGCACTCCATTACAGCACGATTTTGCCTTAGATCCTATTATTCCGCCATTTGACTTCCATTTTGATTGTTTTCCAAACATTTGTCACGTGACTTCGCGAAAACTACGATTACCGCAATGCATCATGGGAGATGATTTGCATAAAAACAAACAAACAAATATTTGTATTGCCAATCATAGGCGCCTGTTAAGGCAGAACAATTAACATAAGATTTAATACAGTTGATTACATTGATTGGTAATAATTTTAACAGCAATAGTGAATTACAGATAACCATGAGGGGGGAGAAAACGCATGCTCTTTCCGAAGCCCATGGGTAACACTGCCATTGAATCATTTCTTTCCAACACATTTTGTATTATTTCCTTCTGCTCTGATTTGAGCTGTAGATGGAACTGTTTGTCCTGCAGAATACGCTTAAGTGTATCGTCTTCCATGTGATTTGAATGTTGTTTGCGTATGCAAATAAGGCTCCAAATAATTTGGCGTGCTGCATTAAGTAGCTCCCATCATGCAATGCGTTGCTATCATCATTCAGTTTGTATCGCGAGATCACGTTTGTAGATTTAAAAATGGAAGTCAAATGGCGGAATAATATAATTTAAGGCAACATCGTGCTATAATGGAGTGTAACACCACTTTCTGAGGGTAAGAAGGTTATGGATGAATCGACAAATGATTGGTGAAGCGATTTATATAAGGGTTTCTGATAGAAAATAAAATCCGATAGCCAGAAAACGTGGAAATGTGCCGACCAAGAGTTGGAGAGTCACATCCGCTGTTTTCCATATGTAGAGCCCTCTGACGTCCCACGGCTCTATCAAAAATAAAAAAGGCCGTCGGACGGCAGAGGAATCTCGGACTAGGTAGATTGTTCAAAGTGTTGTTCTATATCACTGATATGTCAGTGATCGCGCTACAACTTTTTGGCAGGCAGCAACGCCCGCCTTCACTTTGATCGCGCTTTGCCCTTTTTAGGACCGCCCTTGTTCTTTTCGTAGCCATGATCTTGCCTTTTTTGTGTCCTATGCCCATTGATATATGATTGCAGTGATTGTCGTGCACCCGTTTTTCGATCGCGATTTTGTTTTATTTCTTCCTTATTCATTGCGATGCTCGCGCCACCTATGATTCTTAGCAATCAGCTGATATATTATATAAATACACCATTGGCGATCTATTTGATATGCTCCTTGTGGGTGCCTTGATTGGCAAATAATAAAGCATTTGTTTGTTTGTTTGTTGTTGATGTAAATTACGATCTATGAATAAACTTATTGAGATCTGTTAAGTGAGTTGCCGACCCGGGAGATACATTTGAAAGAGGAGAATAAAAAAAATTCTCAAGAAAGTAAAATATTGACATCGTTCTTATCATCGTAAATTGTACATCTAAATGTAGTCGACAGATTTTGAAGGTAAAAATCGTCGTTAATTGACTTTCTTTATCTCAGATTTGTAATGATAAATGTGAGGGAAATGCAAAAGTATTCAAAATTTCTTAACTTTTTGTTTTGAACTAGAAATGAACCTCTCGTACTTTTAATGACGATTGAGCCAGCTTTAAACCCTTTTTGTCCAGTTTTAACAAATTTAGATCAGATTTGTTTTACCACTTGATTTATAAAACATTGTATTGTACAGTATGTATTTGATGTAATAATAGTATATTTTTTTTAATAAACATTATGCATAGTATTCCAGCTTCTATAACATGTAAATGAGGTGTCCTTTTTGGTACAGTTAGTCACGCGAAAAAATGCATTTCTGAGTTAGCACCCTGCCCTGCCAAAATCCTGGCTAGAACACTGTATGTCATTGTAGCCTAATGTCCTATAAATAGTCAACACATTCCTATTGTTTATGCTTTCTTAAATATGTGACTTTCTGTTCTGTCTTAAGCAATACATATAACAACATACTGCGTAATTTTGAGTTGTTACAATTAAACGTATTTATATTCATGTTCATAAAGATAAACAAGCCCCTATTATTGATGTAGTTATCTACAAAGGTGGGCTTGAATATCCATTTCAATGAATGCCTGAGCTCTTTAGCAGTTATACTGTATTTGTATGTTTGATTAGAAAATAAAATCTTATTTAATTTTGTTGTGGAATTTCAATATTGTGTGTGTAATTTGTTCTTAACCTAAATAAATTATGCATATACATGTATTGCAAGTTATAGAAAGGAATAAAATAAGAGGAATACTTACAACTCTTTAAGATTTGTCAAGTTGCTGAACGTGTCTGATTTGATTGATGTGATTTTATTGGAATACAAATAACTGCAATAAACACAATACACAAATGCATTCCAAATAAATCTTTGATACTGTGTGTTGTTGTATTTCAAAGTAATATATTGAATAAAACAAAATAAGTATGTAATCAGTTTTCAAACATTCATGATTTCATCGATGTAATGAAAAACACAAAGAACCACATCGCTAGAGCAGCTCATTGTATAAAATCGGAAATCGTAGAAATGGGCGCAAAATCTTTAGACCTAATACATAAGTACACGAACTCTATATTAATATTTGATCTTGTTAAAGTGGCTGCAAAAACACAAACACACTTTCTAAAATATTTGTTGTCCACCATTATAAATTGATTATAAATGAACATAAATTTGAGCATAGTCGCCATCATAGCAAGAATTGTTTGAAGATATAAATGCATCTTTATACAAATATATTGTATCATGTAGGCCTACGATATATCGATATAAAATGGACACGTGACGGTTTCCAGTTCTCAGTTGACAGTCCTTACCTAGTACTTTCAACGGTGGCAGATATTGATGCTCTGTCGATAGAGAACTCTCAGGTGAAAATACGTAAAGTCTGTATTTCTAAATAATATTTATATATTAGTGAATTTTGTTCTCGTCCCGAATATGTATTACATATTTGTCACGGGAATGTTAGACTACCAAACTTGGTAGATTATTGAAAGCGTTGTTTTCTATCACTGATATGTTATTTTGGACTAACCACCTATACATAGTCAACAAATGTCTTTAATTTATACTTTATTACATCTGTGGTTTTCTGTTCTGTCTTAAACAATATATATAATAGCAATATATTGCGTAAATTTGAGTTCTTACAATTACACGTATTTATATGAAAATGTGTTCCTCTATCACTGATATGTCATTGCACTGTAACTCTCTATAAATAGTCAACAAATGTCTGTATTAAATTATTGGCCTTCTAGTATGTCTTAAACAATATATATTTGATACTCCAGAAAATGTTAAATGAAGCTACGACCTTAAAACTTATAGGAATTGTTTAATTATTTGTGATTTGTTTGCCTTCTTATCATAGACAAACCCAGGTGATCAATCTGTTCATTGATATGTTCTACTTTCATCTATAACTATATTAATACTATATCACTACAATTTAATGAATTAATTATAACAAGTATTAATAAAATACTGATACATATGTACAAATGATATTAAATGATACTCACAGCGCGTACAAACTTGGTAGATTGTTGAAAGCGTTGTTTTCTATCACTGATATGTTATTTTGGTGTAACCACCTATAAATAGTCAACAAATGTCTTTAATTTATACTTTATTACATCTGTCGCTTTCTGTTCTGTCTTAAACAATATATATAACAATATATTGCGTAATTTTGAGTTATTTTGAGTTATTACAATTACACGCATTTATATGAAAGTGTGTTCCTCTATCACTGATATGTCATTGTACTGTAACTCTCTATAAATAGTCAACAAATGTCTGTATTAAATTATTGGCCTTCTAGTATGTCTTAAACAATATATATTTGATACTCCAGAAAATATTAAATGAAGCTACGACCATAAAACTTATAGGAATTGTTTAATTATTTGTGATGTGTTTGCCTTCTTGTCATTGTCATAGACAAACCCGGGTGATCAATCTGTTCATTGATATGTTTTACTTTCATCTATAGCTATATTACTACTATATCACTACAATTTAATGAATTAATTATAACAAGTATTAATAAAATAGTGATATATTTGTACAAATGATATTAAATGATACTCACAGCTCGTACAAACTTGGTAGATTGTTGAAAGTGTTGTTCGCTATCACTGATATGGTATTGTTCTGTAACTCTCTATAAATAGTCAACATATGTCTTTAGGTATACTTAACTAGTTGTACCGGGAATGTAAATAAACAAAGTTTATCTAATTTTAACATAATTCATAATAATAATCCTTAAATCAGTATATGGAATAGAACAACTGGTTAATGGGTTACCATATGCCTCGAATGTTCTCTGAATTCTTCTTAATGTCAATCGTTCGGTAAAAACAAATGAAATATTGAGATACGAAGTAAAACCAGAAGAGTTTGAAGATATGTTCCTGTCCTTTCCTCATTTATGACATATCACCGGGTCTATAACAAGAATAACATGGTGTGCGCCACTAGTGGAGCAAAAACTGGATTCACTCCAGATCTTTATATGTATGTTAGTCCGATATTCCTCTGCCTTCCGACGGACGGCAGAGGAATCTTGGACTAGCTTTATGTGTATTGTTTTGTAGTTCATAGTGTGTCTCGTTGTCTCTTTCGTTTTTGCTATTGTCTCTCCTTTGATTTACGGCTTGACTACCCCTGTGGTATCTTAATTATTCATACATGCACAATAATAAATATTACATATACAACATAATCTTTTTGTAGTCACAGACATACAATATATAAGTGTTATTGGGTAAATCTGTTGGAATACTATCCAGTCCTGTACTGGAACAGTTAACATTAACTCCATTTGAAGTGTTAGTACAACCACAGTCACTAGGACATGATGATGCCACACCGACAAGTAGAATCACAGCAATTATTGCTGTTATAAGACACTGCATTTTGCGTCGTCAGTCTACAAATACAAAATGTATTACTCAATAGTTATTGTTCAATGTTGTCATATAAATAAATTTTAGGAATAAAATGAAAAATAAAATATCAGACTGAAGAAATACATTATGTGATTGTTGTTTGATGGCAAAAGTGCAAAAGTGTTTCGAATAAATGTTTCAAAACGAACAAGATGATCTAAAGTGCCTCTGCATTGTCAGAATCCACACTGTATATTGGACACTATTCCATTGGATTTAAGAAACCAGAGGCGAGCATTGATCCTCCTTTGCATGGTTTTACAGACGCAATTAGTTAGTGTTATAGGCCGATAATGTGATGGTTCAGAATGGTCTTTGCCAGGCTTTGGAATAGGAATGACATTAGCTAATTTCCAAATTGATGGCATGTCGCCTGCTTCTAAAATGCCATTCATTAGGTCTAAAACAGCTTGGAGTGAAGATTCTGTAAGGTGTTTGAGAAATTGGTAGTGGATATCCTCGAGGCCACATCCAACGATTTTCGCAATTCTTACAACAATAACGGGCGATTGTATTACTCCAAATTCGTTTGATTTAAAATTCAATTTATTTTTTTTTATTTTTGCGTTTGAAATTTTTGAATTTAGGTGATACATTTCTGTAGACGATTTTTTTCTAAAAGGTTTGGCCTAATTTATTTGCGATATCCTGTTCAGAGGTTGAAGTGTCTAAGGTCTTTTTGTCATTTGTCCATGTCCCTGTGGATGACCTCTGGAGTGTTGACTTTTGGACGATTTCCTGTCGACATTTTTTGTTGAGTTGAACAGGTAGACGAAATTGAAGCTTTAACTGTATTTGACGTGGTGGCTGTTGGAGAAGAACTTGATGTTTTGTATGACGGGGTAATAATTTTATCTTGTCTTAACAGTCAGTCGAGTTAGGTTTTCCGTGCCTTCAATCCAGGTGAACATTGTTTGAGCTCCAACTGAATTGAAAACAGAATTACCGACACTGGTATATGATTTTTGCAGAGATGACGCTAACATCGAGGAATGAGATCATTCTAAAGATGAGGAGGATGATACATGTATAGAAATAACTCCTGCAGCAGAAAAAATGTAAAATACAAAGACTTGCACACCGTGTATAATAAACATAACAAACAGTCAGGTACAGCAGCGAGTAAACAAAATAACAGTGAATCAACTCCCAAAGTAACAAATGTAGAAAACAATCAAACTCAGGAAGAGGGATCATCAAATCCATGGGAGCCTATATGAAAGTCACAAGGAAAGGATCTAGCAATATTGACCCTGCTAACACTTCCTAACAAACTTTATGATCAACTAAGAATGAACAACAGACCCAAAAAAAAAACACATACAAGGTTTGGTTTATTTTTATGGAGTTTAACGCCACTTTCAACAATATTTAAGTTATATCGTGGTGGTCAGTTTTAATTGGAGGGGGAAACTGGAGTACCCGCAGAAAACAACCGACCTGTCGCAAGTCACTGACAAACTTTATCACATAATGTTGTATCGAGTTCACCCCGCCTTATAGGTATTGATTGCACAGGTAGTTGTCACTCTAACTACCATATGATCACGTCCACAACTGCCCCTCCCAAGTACAAGAAAACACAAAAGTTAAATAGTGTAAAATTATTTAAAGACAATATTACTATAAGTATTCAATAGATAGTTAACATTTATTCTTTTTAATACTCTGAAAATGCATAAGCTCAGATATATATTTTAAATTGTAGATGGGCTATGGAAGCATTATGTCATTTGCTTCGTAAATGTAGTTAGGTGCAGAGTTGTATATCTGATTTTTTTTTTTTTTTTTTTTTTTTTTTTTTGTAATATACAGCTATCGATTTCTCCCGTTTGTAGAACTTGCTGAATTCCGACTCTGACTGAGGTTGGACCTTTCGGGTACTATGATCTCATGTGTGTACTAATAAGTACATTGACACCGTTCTATTAAATAAATATGTTTTCTACTAGGTTCCATAGTTAATTATATTTGAATATGTATATATACTCTCCAAAAAAAGAAACGCAACATGCAAAAAAATATAATTTACTTCAAATTTTCAACATTATTTTAAATACAGAAATAAGCATTACATTACACTGCAATTTGGCACAATGGTTGTTCAGACTTTACAGTTTATTAAAATGGCAAACGTTATCACATTAATGTCCATAGCGTTCAGATGACGTCACTTCAAATTTAATACCTGTTGTGCCTACCACTAGCCTGTAACACAACACGGACCCATCTCGACATAGATTCGATCAATCGACGAATACTGTCTTGCGGAATTCTCCCCCATTCTTGCTCAAGAGCCTGCTGTAGTTCTTGCAGAGCTTGTGGCGTTGGTTAACGACTGCGCACGCGTCGATCCAAATCATCCCACACATGTTCTATTGGGATCAAATATGGTGATTTAGACGACCAGGGAGCACTCTTACGTTCTGGTTGGCTAGAACGTCAACAGTAACACGAGCTGTGTGCGGCCGAGCGTTGTCGTGTTGAAAAACGTTCATACGGATGTCCATTGCGGGCAGTATGTGTGGTGTCAAAACTTTATCTCTGTATCGAGCGGCGCTAATGTTGCCGGGAATGTGCACCAGTTGAGTTTTTCGGGCGTAGGATATGGCACCGCACATCTTCACACTTCCTCCGCCAAAATTGTCGACCTCAAGGATGCAGTTCCTTGTGAACCTCTCATTCCGGCGTCTGTAGACACGTGTACGGCCATCTCTTTTCTGCAACATGAATCTTGATTCATCGCTGAACCAGACTTGCCTCCAGTTTTGCAGGTCCCAGCCCCTTACGCTGTTGCACCATTGGACCCTCGCAAGTCGGTGTTGACGTCTCAGTATTGCGCCAAAGTAAGAACGTCTGGTGGGTGCATAGCCGTTTTCACGGAGACGGTTTCTGACTGTCTGTGCCGGTATTCGTCGGAGACCTGGGATATTTGATGCTGTTTCACTTGCTGTCACGGTCCGGTTTCTCAGGTGAAGTACCCGGATGTAACAATATTGGGCTGCTGATGTGTTCGTGCTGTGCTACAGGCTAATGGTAGGTACAACAGATATTGACTGAAGTGACGTCATCTGAACGCTATGGACTTTAATGTGATATAGTTTGCCAGTTTAATAAACTGTAAAGTCTGAGCAACCAGTGTGCCTAATTTCAGTGCAATGTAATGCTTATAACTGTATTTAAAATGATGTTGAAAATGTGAAGCAAATGATATATTTTTACACGTTGCGTTTCTTTTTTTGGAGAGTATATATATTTATTTTTCTTAACTCAGCCATTTGGTCTGCTACATTAACTAGGACAAAAGTGTAGAAATATAGAATCGACTTAGGAAAACGTTAACAAGATCCGGAACGTGATTTCCTGATACGGATGTACAAAGCTAAGCTCCGTCCGAAGTCGATTCTATATTATTATACCATCACATGATTTTTTTTATTTTAAACTACTGTTTAAATATAATTGGATTGCTGATATAATATATTAAGGTCAATTCCAAAAATATGATTTTCAATTTAAAAAACAGATCCATAACGTAAAGGTATAGTAAATATACAAAGAAATAAAATAATAGGGGATGAAAAATGTTTTGAAATTACCTTTTTATTTGTACAATAAAGCACTGTAATCAATTGTCAGTCAATAAACAAACTCAACTGGTATTAATGTATGGAATCGAGTGAGTGAGTCATTGTTGTTTAACGCCAATTCAGCAATTATTCAGCTATATCATGGCAAGAACAACTTAATTTTCAATGAGATGATGATCAGATCCGCTTTGTACTAGACCAACACGCTGAGTTGGATTTGTATAATGCTAGATCACTGAAACAACAGTCCGCGGATAGACATGTCGCCCCATTCGGACACATTAGCCTGATTCCGAGCAAACCAATCTTTGCTCTTTCTCCTTAATGATGTGTGCTAAGCGGAGAAGCAATCAATACCAATTGTATAGTCTCTGGTTTGACCCGACCGGGGCTCAAACCCACGATATACCGCACTCGATGCGAGCACGCTGACCATTACACCACCACTGTATATATGTATGTGTGTGCAAAATAATAATCTGCTTACATCCGTTGAAATTTTGAGAAGTGCCTGGCGTCTTATTATGCATGTAACAAGCGTTTGAAAAAAAATATTATTGTGTTGTTAAAACACTATTGTATAATACACTAACGATGTTAATAGTACATAGGCAAACATTCTGATTTAAATAGCATAGGTAAATTGCGCTTATAAATTGTACACGTGTTCTGCAATAACCTTCATCAGGTACGCTCATGATCATTTAAAGGGCTTGACGTGACCAGCCGATTGATGGAACCGTATTTATTCGACCTCCAGTCTAGATGAAGTAAGGGCCAAAGAGGTGTAGATCTATCACAAGAGGTACAACACTCCAAGTAACTACATGTAATTAGTATTGGGGAGAGAAATTCGGGGGAGCATCCAGTTCATGGAGTGTGACAAAAATAAAGTGGGGGAGGGAGGGAGGGAGGGAGGGAGGGAACAAAAGTATTTCCCTAAAATTAGCAATGAACTCAAAAACAAAATTCACTAAGCCAATCTAGAGAGGAAAAAATTCACCTAGTGCCCAAATTTGACTTCATCTCGAAAAGTGAAATAATATAATGGATCTCATGACTTCTCGCGTGATGTCGCATAGGACAAATAGCTATCCTAAGAGATACTACGGTCCAGAGTAACTAGATGTAGTTAGTATTGGAGAGATAAATTTGGGTCAGCATAACACAGACAGCATTGCCTCATTCTATGCAACCGAACAATATTTTAATCAAAACCTTTCATAACTAGCTCAAACTCAGCTCAAATTTAAAACAATTTTGTCAAATTCAAATCCTTAAAACTTAAGTGCTATCTGCAATTCACAAGATGATCACGGTCTGATGCTAGAATTAAATTCATAGCCTTTTCTCCGTTAAATTAAAATCCTAGAACATAAATATAGGGCTTTTCGTCTTATCAATACCAATATACAAATTGATAGGCTTTACAGACCGTTGTCCAATAATTATAAATTTCATATCTGTTAAGCATTGTAAATAATACAGGAGAAACACAGTTCAATAGTAATTTAAGCAAAAACAAGCGTTGTACATTTATACATGAATATGCAACAATTCACAGACATAAGGTCCAAAAATACAATGTGATCAGTCTAGATATCAAACAAGTTATACTGCTGAAGGCAACTTGCTGGGATCACTTAATTACTCATAAGCTTGGAAAATACATCATTGGTGGTTCGTCAGCATTAACATTAAACCTTAAAATGTCTAAAGTACTTTTGAATATTAACACCATTCTCTAACAAGATAATAACTTCAGAAGATGGACTAATATCTCGTCAAGCATTCAGGTGATTGTCTACGTTTCCAACTTTTGAAACTATATGACTTTTTTTTCACCGGCACGTCATTTTATACGCCTGTGTACAATTTTACACGCATCGGGCTTC
The DNA here is from genome assembly GCA_963680875.1 of Bathymodiolus brooksi. Classification (NCBI taxonomy): domain Eukaryota; kingdom Metazoa; phylum Mollusca; class Bivalvia; order Mytilida; family Modiolidae; genus Bathymodiolus; species Bathymodiolus brooksi. The sequence goes on along the minus strand of OY804589.1, from coordinate 54,100,695 downwards.
GGATAACCGCTTAAGTTCGAACACTGTAATATTATATATATATATATTGAAATTTTGAGAAAGGCTTGACCTCTCATTATATGCGTAATAAAGGGGAAGCGTTTCAATAAACTATTATTGTGTTGTTTAAAAGAAAACACTATTTGACAATACAACTCCAATGTCTTATGTTAATATTACACAGCTAAATAATTTTATTTGAGTAACATAGGTATATTGTCTCTACCACAAAATTGACAGGTGGTTGACTACAGCCTTACAGGTAAAGATTGTTTTCTTCATTAAAACGTAGATATCAAATGTACTTAAACATGACACGATTTTGGAATAACCTTCATCAAAAGGTTAAAAAACACAAATAATTAAGATTGATGAAAGGAGAGCTTAATGGTTAATAATTCCACCAATACCAACAAAAGCAACAACCACCTCTCACCTAAACTCACTGACGCAACAAATATCATATGATTCTGTAAACCATTTCTTTTAGGTGAATCTAGAACATCTTTCACTTCATTATTCCAGAAAACAAAATCATGATTTGTTGCTTTAGAAAACGGTATGTTTCAAAAGACTCTGGAACTGAAAATTTGATTAAGCACAAATTCAAGATGACCTGTATTTTCCAGTAATCCTTTTCTCTAACTATTGTCTGGAAAGCAGTGTCGGTCATGAACTTCAACTGTGCAAGCAAAATTAGTCAACTACATTCCGAAATACTTTTAAATATTTAACCTTTTGGTAAAATAAAAACATTTACCTGACACATTATTATTATTATTACCGGCACATTGGTGCTTGTAATAATCGTCCAGCAAAAGGTATTCCTGTCGACAGACTCCATATTGTAGTACAACATCCGTAGCAGCCGCCATTTCTATCAAAAACAAACTAATTGTCGGACCGGTTCCAGTTCATGTTTCGATTTGAAACCTATATATGTTTCGCATGTTTCGAAATCCTGTTTCTGTTTTAGATGAAAAAAGCAACAAAACAATTAAGTTTCAGATTCACCTAGAAGAAATGCGCCCCGGGTTATAGCTTGGAACATGGACAAACATGTGGCGAGGTTTCTCTAACGTTTATAAGTTGATTGAATTTATAAAACATATACAGTGACCAAATTAATTATTCTAATCTAAATTTAAGCATTAAATAAGCATGAAGAGTACACATATGCTTTTCTTAAGATAAAAAGTGACAATATCCGATGAATTATCTGAACTTGTAATTCAACGTGTCAGATGGACCTAACTACATCTGTACAAAACATAATAATTAAATCATATTATTATACATAAATAAAAAATATTCTCCGAAAAAAGTTTTCTTTCCTTTATGGGTTAAACTTCATTGTCAGACGAGCTACATCCTGGTCAAGTCTTGTGTTCGTCACGAATACCTATGGTATATATACGATTAGTAATATAATCTGACTTCCTTGTTACTTGCTACTCAAATTTCAGAAAAACACAAAAATATTTTATTTTTATATTCTCAAGTTCATCTTTAATAGCAAGTAAGTAAAACTACAAAGAAAGGGATGACTAAGTAAAAAGTAGAACAAACATGACAAGTTATTTTGAATTGAAGTCACTAGACAAGAAATTCATCCAACTGTCAGGTTTTAGTCCTATTTTACATAACCGTTTGGTCATGTATTTATCCCAACTTAGATGCAATTGTCAGCTATATGCCAGTCTTGTACATAGACCTATATATAGATTTCAGTGAGAGTTATAAGCCAATTTGCTCAACGGTCCAACTATATATAGATAGCTAGGGAATGCAAATATAGCACGAAAGTATATTGACACTGACCTCTTAAAAACTGAAGCAAGCAAAGGCTGTTATTAATATTTGTCAGACCTCAAATCAGAGTGCAACAATGGAACAAAACTACTGTAGTTCAGAGTCTAGTTTTTTTTAACTGCAGAGGTATTAACGTTGACACAGGTCTGTTGGCATATAAACAGTTCTATAAATAGATCGCAATATTAAATAAAAAATACCGATCGGATTTGGAAGCGGATCAATAAAAATCTGAAGTGACCCCATGTATTTCAATGAATTTTGAATGACCAACCTTCGTAAATATGAACATATTATATATGAGAACTCAGATGTTATGTCACAGGAATGAGATAAAATAAATCAAAAGTTCGTTTGGTTAAAAGTACCTTCGATCAACATTTCCCGTAGCACAGTGCCCGATTGCGCCCCCTTTCTCCTGGTGCCATTTTTATTTGATATTGAACGAAATTAAGCTTCTTTAAACCGAAATGGATTAATTTACAAGAAAGTCACTTCCAAAATACTTAATGGATACCATAGATTTCAATGAACACGATGTCGACATTTTCATAAATGGCACGTGGCAAAAATACGCAGGCAGCATAGGGTGACTCTTTATAATTAGAAGGCTACTTGAACTTCGCTTTTGATCAACGAGAAATCGAAGTCAACCTTCACAACGCAACGTCCTGGCCCTCTAACGTGAGCACTGCTTCTCGTCCTTTTTCAAAAACTACATGATGGTAAACATATATCCACCAATCAAATTGCAAAAAACAGACACACCTAAATCTATTTCGAACATTGAAAAATCTTGAAAGGACTTGTTTGCCTACCCATTTTTCGCATTGACTCGGCTGCATCTGAAGACGGAGAACAATAAACTAAATATCAACGGGTACACACAGTATCTTATGAAATCAACTTTTGAAAATATATGACTTTTTTCACAGGCCCGTCATTTCATACGCGTGTGTACAATTCTACACGCATCGGGCTTTGGACTACCACCTAGGTTCGAAGACTGTAAATATTATATATATAAGGGAGTGGATGTAGTCGAGTAGTCTAGGGCGCTGTACGTAAGGCTAAGCGAATGGTGCTGCAGTGTATCAATGGTGTGGGTTCAAATCCCGTCGAGGGAAGAACAAAAATTTGACAGCTCTAAAATCTAATTCTAACACTGTTTGGTTTAATTTTCAGACGTATATATATATATATATATATATATATATATATTGAAATTTTGAAAAGGGTTTGACCTCTCATTATATATGTAATAAAGGGGAAGTGTTTCAATAAACTATTATTGTGTTGTTTAAAAGAAAATACTATTGGACAATATAATACCAATGTCCCCTGTTAATATTACACAGCTAAATAATTTGATTTGAATAACATAGGTGTATTGTGTTTACCACAACATTTACAGGTGGTTGACTACAGCCTTACAGGTAAAGATTTCTTTCTTTATTAAAACGTAGATGTCAAATGTACCTAAGCATGACATGTTTTTGGAATAACCTTCATCAAAAGGTTAAAAAACACAAATAATTAAGATTGATGAAATGAGAGTTTAAAGAATGATGGTCAACAATTCCACCAATACCAAAAATTAAACAACAACCACCTCTCATCTTAACTCACTGACACAACAAATATCATATGACTCTGGAAACCATATTTGTTAGTTGAATCTGGAACATGTTTAACTTCATTGTTCCAGAAAACAAAATCATGATTTGTTGCTTTAGAAAACGGTATGTTTCAAAAGACTCTGGAACTGAAAATTTGATTAAGCACAAATTCAAGATGATCTGTATTTCACAGTAATCCTTTTCTCTAACTATTGTCTGGAAATCAGTGCCGGTTATGAACTTCACCTATCCAATCAAAATTAGTCAACTACATTCCGAAATACTTATAAATATTTCATCTTTTTGTAAAATAAAAACATTTACCTGACACATTATTATTATTATCGACACATTGGTGCTTGTAATAATCGTCCAGCAAAAAAGTATTCCTGTCGACAGACTCCACATTGTAGCACATCCGTAACAGCCGCCATTTCTATCAAAAACAAACTAATTTTCGGACCGGTTCCAGGTCATGTTTCGATTTGAAACATGGGTCACCTATGTTTCGCATGTTTCGAAAACCCATTTATGTTTTAGATGAAAAAAGGAAGAAAACAATTATGTGATTCAGAATCTTGTTCCAGATTCACCTAACAGAAATGCGCCCCATGTTCTAGCTTGGGACATGGACAAACATGTATCGGGGTTATATCGGTTAATTGGATCCCAGCACTCCCCTAGTCTGTATTAAATGTGAGAGGGGTCCAGATTGAAATATCACATGCAGAATGTTTTTGGCTTTGTAATCTCCACCTTTATTGCTAAAGGGGAGTAAAATATTCGTGAGAATTTGGTGGTTTTGTTTATTTGTCTTGTGTGCCTTTTGTTGTCAGTGTCTCTGGGTGGTCTATTCCTGATTGCCCCTTCGGGTTTCTCTAATATTTATTCATATATTGATTGAATTTATAAAACATATACAGTCACCAAATTAATTATTCTAATTTAAAATTAAGTATTTAATAAGCATCAAAAGTACACATATGATTTTCTTCCAAATAAAAAGTGATAATATCCGATAAATTATCTGAACTGGCAATTAAGCGTATCAGATGGACCTAACTACATGTGTACAAAGCGTATTAATTGAATCATATCATTATACATAAATACAAATATTCTCACCCCAAAAAATGTCTTTCCTTTAGTTAAGCTTCATTGTCAGACGAGTTACACCCTGGTCAAGTCTTGTGTTCGTCACGAGTACCTAAGGTATATATACGATTGGTAATATAACCTGACTTCCTTCTTACTTGATACTCAAGTTTCAAAAAGGCTAAAAATATTTTATTTTGATATTCTCAAATTCATCTTTCATAACAAGTAAATAAAACTACACAAAGGGATGACTAAGTAAAATGTTATTTTGAATTGAAGTCACAAGACAAGAAATTCAACCACCTGTCACGTTTTCATATTAAGTTGACATATTTAACATATCCGACGTTTCTAATTGGCTAAATTTAAATAATTGCATTGGTTTCAGTAACAGATCGGGCATATAAAAGTTGTTATTACAACATAACATTATTGTAATGTTAATTTGGTCGGTAGGTCACAAAAACAAATAAGTAATAATACAAAACTAAAGTGTTCAATATATGTCTGGACCAGCAGAATGCAATACAAGTACACATAACTCTCGTCCTCCAAATGCCACGGGTCAATCAAAGTAGTGTTGACAAGGCCGAGCTACCATTGAGGCAAGTGAGGCGATTTCCTCGCTAAAATTTCATTATTTTTTTTTAAATAAATGATTTACAAAGGTGTCTTGTGTATTATTCTATGTTGATTTTGCCTAAGTAGTATCCCGTTGTTCCAATCGTATAATAGCCAGCCTAGGTTGTATGTAATTGTACGTCGGGGTTCATTCAGCATGAAACCGTATCCATCCCTCATTAAGTACGTGATGTAGTTGACTTATGCACGTTACATGTTTACATTGACGACACTGATATTTGGCCGAAAACGGAGTCTTGCCGAAAAAGAAAAGAGGACATTCAGAATTAGGTTGGTGCAAGCTGTATGTTGTAATTTTTCAAACACAAATTTCAACGTGTACATCGAAAAAATTCTAAAATGCACCGTGACGTCTCCTTCACCCGTTAAGAACTGGTGATGAAATACTTGAGATAACGAATATGAGGTAATGACACGAACAGAGTACAAAATCATCCGATGTAACATATTACAAACAGATTTCCAAAACTCACCGCATGATCTTCAATGGCGGCAACGTAGAACCCCCTCTCCCCACACACACAAAAGCACGCAACACGAAGCCGGTGGTCCTAATAGGAATCACATCAACAATGTTCAACTGGATCCAAGGCATCAGTCTCCTTTACCAATGATTCCTTTCTTCCCTTGCATCGATCCCTTTGCTGCGTGGTTGCATGGGCACCAGTAGCTCAAGAGGGTTCGTCATTGTAGACTCAAAACGTGAGAAAAAGTAACAATGGTCGAAGAAAGGTTGTGTGGTTTGACCATGATCCATGTTCACAGAGATTATGAATGTGAGCAGAGAAAACATTCTAGGACAATTTGACGAAACGGGACACAGGAAAATTGGAAAACTGCAGTTTGAATGACAATTCGATCATATCTTCAAATCATACCTACTACATGTATCCACATTGTCATACCATAGTGTTGAATTTATTTCGATATGATTCGAACACATAACCGCTACACGACTTCCTTCCTTCTAAAGCCATAAATACCATATGTCAGTCAGTGAGTTGGGTGATAATTTTGACTACTATTTACAACCACTTTAATTACATGTGTACGAACATTTCATAGACAATATACCTTTGCATTTTCAAATAAAGCCAGAGCTTCACCACCCCTGGAACTCCTACCAGGGCTCTGCCCTGGACCTTGTGGGACCTGGGTGGTCCCCAGATCGCTTGCCTCACTAGAAATGAGACCCTAGTAGTTACGGCCTTGGTTAGATAACTGTCTGGTCCTGCAGAATGTAACACAAGTACACATAATTCCCGTCCTCCACATGCAACGGACCAATCAAAGTAGTGTTAGATAACTATCTGGTCCAGCAGAATGTAATACAAATGCACATACCTCCCGTCCTCCAAATGCCACCGGATCAATCAAAGTGTGTTAGGTAACTATCTGGTCCAGCAAAATGTAATACAAGTACACATAACTCTCGTCCTTCAAACGCCAAGGGACCAATCAAAGTAGTGATACATAAGTGTCTGGTCCAGTAGAATGTAATACAAGTACACATAATTCCCGTCCTCCAAATACCACGTGCACGGGACCAATCAAAGTAGTGTTAAATAACTGTCTGGTCCAGCAGAATGTAATACAAGTACACATGATCCCAACATTAGATTTAGGAAGCGATCACGTCATATCTATTATATATAATTCCATTCGTTTCAAATCTTTGAATTGTCTAAATAATTGTATGACCCTAAAATAAATGTGTTCATACATAAAAGATATGGGAGATGTAGAATGAGGCCGGGGGCATTCCTTTTTATCTTATCATCATATTATTTACAATAGGCAGTATTTAATTAGTCTAAATATTTGATATAATGAAAAACAAAGAAATACCACACCCCTAGCACACAAACACATGACCGTCCACTTTTCCCCCTCTGTAGAGATATTTCAATAAAAAGTGGTAAGGTTGGAATATATTTATGAGCCCAAAACCTCCGATTGTATGATGTAATTTATAAAATAATTAGAAATCGAGCATAATTTCTAATTTAAGCTCAAGTATCACATATGTGAGGGTTATGGTGTTTAACGCCACTTTCATCAATATTTCAGTTAAATTGCGGCAGTCAGTTTTATTGGTGGAGGAAACCGGAGTAAGCGGAGAAAACTTTGTCACACCTTAGCGGGATTCGAACTCACATCATTGTCATGATTGGATACATTTCATAGGGTGTTGACATGTGCTAAGCAACAATTAAATAAAAACAACAATAAATACAATACTGTTGAACAGTTCCAAGACCCAACTGAAAAAATCCTACTAAGAGGCAAAATGGATACCCCTAACACACAAATGCATGGCTTCAATAAACTTTGCTAATTATATTAATATACCCTCAGAGAAATAAAATTAAATACAAAAAATACCAAACTGTCAGAAAAGTTTCCAGATCTACTCGAAATAAACTAAAATCAGAGACAATATTAATACAAATATTACACATGTACATGACGCACATCTTTTTAATTGGCTAGGTGCAAGCACTTCAATAAAAAGGAGAGGAGTTAAGATAATCAAATATGTAGGATACCTGGACAATTATCACCTCGCAGAATACAAAAATACACTAAGATCAGATTTATTGGTTTATGGTGTTTAACGCCACTTTCAACTATATTTCAGTTAGATCGTAGCGGTCATTTTTATTTTTGCAGGAAATCGGAGTACACCTCGCCATAAACGGGATTAGAATTCACAACTTTAGTTGTGATACCCACTGATTGTACAGGTAGTTGTAAATCCAACTACTATACGATCACGACCACCACGATCCCATTAAAGATGTAGGAGGAAGCAGATTACTATGTCATTTTTGAATATTTCAGTCAGTTATGAAAACAAATATTGGGAGCATTTTAGCATTAAGGATCGTATTACTCTTTGATCTTAGTTGATTGGTTTTATGGTGTTTAACGCCACTTTCAACAACAGTTATATCGTCGTGGCCAGTTTTATTGGTGGAGGAAGCCTGAGTAACCGGAAAAAAACACCGTCCTGTCGGAAATCATTGACAAACTTTATCATATAATGTTGTACTCCTCGCTCTCATCGATATTTGAACTCACCACATCAATGGTGATAGGCACTGATTGCATAGGTAGTTGTAAATTCAACTACCATACGATCACGACCACTATGGCCCCTATTATTCTTTGATGTTCCAAAGTAGTGTGATGTTGTAAAGTTTCAAGCGTTTTATGATTCAGGAACAGATGATACGAATTTACCTTTTTTTTTCTGCGCCTTACGCCGTGAAAAAATGTTGTCCGGTCTAGCAAGATAAATTTAATTTCAATCGTTTGAAGGAACTGAATCAGATTGAAATTAATTTCTTCTAGATATCTGCTCATAGACCGATATGTAGTTTTGTGCGTCCGTAAAAATACCATTCAGCACGTCAGGGTCGACTCGATTAGACGTGTTTTACTTCGTTAGTTAATATAATGGATATCGATACACCGCCCATAGAATAGATTAGTGGAAGAAAATAATATATTGCATACACCTGTGAAGTGCATATTGTTTTTTCATTAGCATAATCAGAAATGTTCAAATGCTGTATTGGAACAGTTTCGTTCAATAACCCGCAATTACAAAGAGGCACCGTGAGATCTTTACATTAGCGATATTTTCAAATCATATTAAATAAACATGTTCGAATTCTTCGCTTGCATATACATTTAACCAAGGACGTATGTACTTTCTTGATTTAACACATCTGGATATTTATCAATTATGGACTTTTTACGAGGTCAATATGTTATATATGGACCTGTTAGGATTATATTGACCGAATATATATGTAATGTATTACTCGTGTCAATGAAAATAAAATATTAACACATCATTATTTTATTGCTTGAGAACACAACAAAACTAGAAAATTGCTTACTACAGGTGGAGTGTAAACGCGGTCCGCAACGGACAATATCCGAATCTAAATTTAATAACATAGCGTCAATGTACTTAAAAATAGAAACATAGCGTCAATATTTCTAAAAAGAGAAACAAGACGTCTGGTTTCTTCACAGTGGAAAACATACATTAAATATTATATATATTACGTGACTGATTTAGCCAATGAAATTGTACGAAGTCCACACCATACGTAATATATATAAATATATATAATGGCGGGCAATATGAATATAAAACACACAATTATTAAGAGATTTGAGATTCCATTAATGGGTTTAACTCCGCCATATTTATGAGATGGTCCCAAGCTAGAATCTGGATTTCCAACATTATATACCGGGGTATCATCGTCTTTCTCATGCTCAATAATTTTAGGTGAGAGATGATTGTTCGTTTTGTTGGTATAGGTATTATTGTTGACCATCACTGTTTAAGCTTCCTTTACATAATGATAATGTCCTAAAGATCATTTCCCATTGACCCAATTTCAGGGAATCACAAAACATAGTTAACCCTAACCCAAATCCTCGTGACCGTGATTGTATTGTAGTTGGATTTACAGCTACCTATGCAATCAGTGCATATTACCACTGATGTTGGGAGTTCGAATCTCGATCAGGGCGAGGAGTACAACATTATATGATAAAGTTTGTCAGTTACTTGCGACAAGTCAGTTATTTTCTCCGGGTCATCCGGTTCCCTCCACCAATAAAACTGAACGCCACGATATAACTGAAATATTGTTGAAAGTGGCGTTAAACACCATCAAACAAAAAAATACAAACTAAACTCTGCCTAGACACATTGTCAGAACGAGTAAAATATATTAGACCCTTAACATCCTGTCGAATTCATAACTGAAATTTTGTGTGAATGCTAGTGTAAGAACAAAAAGCAGGCGAGTTTTGTTGATATTTGTGGAATTGTTGCCCACCACTGTTTAAGCTTTCTTCCCACAATGAGTGAGGGGCTATCGTGGTCGTGATCGTATGATAGTTGGATCTACAACTATATATGCAATCAGGGTCTATCATCACTGATGTTGTGAGTTCGAATCTCGACCAAGATGAGGTGTACAACATAATGTGATAAAGTTTGTCAGTGACTTGCGACAGGTCAGTTGTTTTCTCTGGGTCATCTAGTTCCATCCACCAGTAAAACTGACAGCCACGATATAGCTGATTATGCGGTTGTGTAAATGTTCCTCACATCTGAGTACCTATCACCACTAGAGTTGTGAGTTCGAACCCCGTTCAGGGGCGAGGTGTACTCGATACAACATTATGTTTGTCAGTGACTTGCGGCAGGTCGGTGGTTTTCACGGGTACTCCAATCAAATCCTGTTTAAACCGATCTAAGCCTAATAACGTCTTACTGTTGGCAATCTTATATTTTACACTTTTGCTTGCTATAATATGACCTTGAATATCTTTCATTGTCGTATGCTCAATGCTATTTCTGTTGTGACATCATTGGCACTGTGACGTCACGCAGTGAAATAAATATTATCAATTTTGCTTTCCCTCAGAAATCTTAATATGTCAAGGGTATATCTACAATGTACGTAATTAAATAATCTTAATAAAAACGTATATATTAAATTTAGTGCGTGCGATGCGTTTCTGGAATAACCTTCATCAGGTACGCTCAATATTTCAATATTTCAAAACATCTTAAATGCAAATGACCTAATTAAACAAAAACGTATTTAAGATTTAAATGTGTAGACAATACAACCAATTGTTAATACACCTGATATACAAATATAGAATAAAAAAAACTATCATAAAATAACTGGTCACCGAATCCTCTTCCGTCCTCACCTCGCCACGTGTTTAATACCATGGAATCTTGAACAAGTTCACTGTAAGACGTGAGATTCATTTCTTTCTATATTGTCAGAACTTGCGTTGATCCGTTTCTGTAAAAAACAAACCAACAACGTAAAGACATAAATAATGTGCATGTATCATTTTCCCAATAGTCAGGCTTGGCTTGGTTTGGGAGTGGTTTATGGTGTTTAACGTCATTTAAATCAACGATATTTCAGCTATATCGTTGCAGTCAGTTTTATTGTTGGAGGAAACCGAGTACCCGGAGAAAACCACCGACCTGTCGCAAGTCACTGATAAACTTCATCACATAATGTTGTATTGAGTACACCTCGCCATGAACGGGGTTCGAACTCACAAGTGGTGATATACGCAGATTGCACAGGTAGTTGTAAATCCAACTACCATACGATCAAGACCATGACGCTCCCCAGTAGGTGGTGCTCCGAAACTGACCTGGTTTATTACATATATATTTCATTGAAATTCACAGTTCCTAAATAATGTAACTATTATTAAAACTTTTGCTCTCCTCCATCAGGCATAAGTGATCTTAGCCTACTCAATATGTAGTTTTATGTGTGGTGTATATCACTCTTAGTTCTTTGTTCTTTTTCGTTTGACCATTGCATTGTCTGTTCTTCTTAGATTTACGGCATAGTACTACGCATGGTAGTTGGATTACTACCTGTGCAATCAATGTCTATCGCCACCATTATGTGATAAAGTGGCTTGCGACAGATCGGTGGTTTTCTCAGAGTACTCCGGTTTTCTCTAACAATAAAACTGACTGCCACGAAATAACTGAATAATTATAAAAGGTGGCATTAAACACCATAACCCTAACCATTACCCTCAAAAGTAAAATACATTATGATTTTACATGAACTCTGTACATGACATAATATCCAGTCATGGTAATTCCTTGTACGTAAAGAAAATTGTCAGTGTAATATTATGCATGTCACAGCGGAAGTCTAACTTTACTAGTTACAGTACATGGTATAATGGAACCATGCTAAATACCAATAGATTTCAAATTCATATTCAAATTCTTTATTAACTTTGAACATAGCAGTTCATCAGTATACAATGTGGCACTACACTGACGATCATTTCGATACAGAGTCTTTCAACGACGATTATAACATTCTAGTCAATACTGCCATATCTAAATATGACAATGTCGTTATCTCTTCAATTTGTCCTAGGTTAGACGACACACATGGTAATGATATTAACACTCTATGGAGTTTTTGGAAAACAAAAGTTAATGGGGCCGCCGAGTCAGTAACACGAAAAATCCCTAGAGTAAAACATTATCGAAATTTTTGTCACAAGGACTTAAGGGAACGACCATTTAACTTGAAGGGGGGGTTATGGTTTTTTTCTAAAAAAATATTCTGATTCCCAATGTTGTTGAAAAAAATATTCTGATTCTGGTGGAGGAAAAACAAATAATCTGATTCAGAGTTTTTGTCATATAACCTAATGTTGAATTCTGGAAAAACAATTCGCGCTTTGCGCGACAAAAAAAAATAATATTCTAACTCTCGTGTTGTCCGAAAAAAATGTCTGAGCGAAATAAAAAACCATAACCCCCACCCCCCCCTGCAAATTAAATGGTCGGTCCCTAAATAAGCTATTGAAGGTTAGACAAGATGTAAAGAAATTGCAAAGAATTCATAAGAAATATTACTGTCATAATAGTGATTTGGGGAAGCGTATCTCAGGCTTATATCGAAAACGAAAGGAACAAGTAAAAACCGCAATCAAACAGAAAGAGTTTCAAAATAAAAATGAAACTTCTTGGAAATAGCGGTTGTAAAAGTCGAAATAAAAGTTATGCTTTCTGGAATCTTTTAAAGGGCCCAACAGTACAAAAAAGAGTTATCAGATAATTGTTCCTATTACGAAATAGCATATGTTAGAAGAGCGTGATGAGATAAATAATATTCATGCTACACGGTATTTGTTCCCTTGCAAAGTCTTCGAAAAAACCCTTGTATATTGATTTTCTTGATCTATCGAAGGCCTTTGACAAAGTTTGGCGGGAGGAACTTCTTGCTAATCTCTGGGAAAGCGTCATTCAAGGCAAACCATAGCGTTTAACAAAAGAAATTTATAGAAATGTTCAGAATAAAGTTCTATTTAATGATTACGAGTCCGATTATTTCGATGAAGAGCATGGTGTTAAACAGGGTTGTGTTTTGTTTCCCACCCTTTTCTCTGTGTTAATGAACGACCTTGTTCAGATATTGTGTGATAAAAATATCGGTGTAAATATATCATTAAATCTTACTAACTGTCTCCTGTTCGCGAACGATGTTGTTTTAATGGCAGAATATCATAGAGAACTTCAGACTCTCTTGCAAATTTCGCACCAATTTGCCAAAAAATAGAACCTATGGTTTAATTCGAACAAATCTAATGTCATGGTTGTGTGGAAGAGGATAAATAATAACTCAACCTGGAAATTAGGGGATGAGTCAATTGAAGAGGTAAACGAATACAAATATCTTGGTTATTTTGTAAACCGTACCTTAAAATCAAATTTCCACATTTGTAATTTGCTCAAGGAAAAAGCTGATAAGCAACTGAACTATATGATTCGTGTGCTTGAGGAGCACGGCGATTTCAACCGATTAACTTTTGGGGATGCTTTGTGGAACTCGGTTATCAGACCTTCGCTAACCCATGCATCCGCGGTCTGGATGCCACTGTCCTAAGCCAGTAACGACTCACTGGATAGTTAGCAATCCAAAGCAGCTAAAATTATTCTTCGTACAAAACTTAACATTCCAAAGGCTGCAATATTATTAGAACTAGGATGGGGGCCTTTGTCCGTCTTTATCGATAGACAAAGAATATCATACCACAAACGTCTGTTACGACTACCAAATCATCGTTTGTGTAAGCAGGTATATAACGAAATGATTAACAATAATGACACATATTGGGATTACGTTACCCTGAACCTAGCCATAATATGTGATGTCACTCCTGATGTTTCTTGTTTCGAAAGCCAAAGCCAAGCCTCATTGAACTCGATGTTTGGAACACACACGAGAAATGATGCTTGAAATGGAAACTAAAAGCAGTTTGGACCTGTATCAGCATTGTTTTGTTAAGATAGGTAGACAATCTTATTTATGCGATAATGATTTTTGATCATCTAGATTGAAGCTTTTAGCTAGAACGAAAACCATTCCTCTAGAAAAGTATGTGCATAGAATGAACATATCCCAAACCGATGTATGCGATTTATGCAATGCTGAGAGGACCTCGAGCACGTCTTTTTTGACTGTCCAGTCTACGACGACATCCGTCTGAAGTTCTCTAGTTTATTCATTCCTGAGTCTTATGAAGGCCTCGGTTTTAATTTTTCCTTTGCAGAACTCTTGCCTGCTGCTAAGATCCATTTCTTAATTGGGGACATCGGCTATCTTTTAGCAGTGATGTCGGATATTTTAATGACTCTTTAGGAAAAATGTTTTTAAAGGAGTGCTTCGATCTTAGACATGATTTATTGAACTCATGATATTAATGTTTCTCATTTTTTATCCATTTTTAAATTTTTAAATATTTTATGTTTTTAGCACATATGTGATGTGAATTCTTAAATGACATATATTTTAGATAGAATATTTTGTGTTTTACAGACTATATACTATGAATTTGTTGTACATAATTGTGCTATATAATATAGACGCGCCACTACTTCTACCCTGGTGGTAGGCGCCCCCGTTGTAAAGGGGTAGTTCTAAATAATATGTATATATATTATAATAGCATGATTGCACAGTATACAATGTATATATGTAACATATTAAGAAATAGCATAAGTACGTCAGAAAAGTATGAACAATTATAATAGACACACATGTTAATCATACCAAATTATTTCTAGCTTTGCAATGAATGTGGTGATACAACATCTTGTATCAGACACCTTGTATCAGACAGGCGACTTTCGTTAATTTCAAAGGAAAATGTACATAATGTTAGATAGAACTGAAATAGTGTAAAGAATCGCCATAAATACCAAAAACTTAAGCAATGTTTGTCGTTTGGTTCTTTGAATAATATTATATTTGAGCTTTGGGTGTTCTTGTATAAATAGATAATGAACTTCTGTAAGCTCTTCGGATTAATGTAATGTATTTTAGCTGATTCAGCCTGTTACAAATGATAAGATAAATAGGATTGTTTGATTGACTTTTTTCTGACATGACAAATCTGTCTATTAATTACATTCTCGTTATTTGTTCAACTATATCGAATTGACCTTACATTTTGTCTGTGTAAACATTAAAGGAGAGCCTTTTATTTGTGTTGCATTAAGACACAAGCGACCTTATATCTCTCCTTTGTATCTTTGTAATGTATATATATAATAGGTATATGAACTTTACATGATCCACGAAAAGGAGCTAAATAACACTTCTTCGTTGTATGATACAGGTATCACAAAGTTATTGAAGGAAGTAATCTAACTCTCTAGTGTGTGGTGATCACTAGTGTCGGATTTACGCATCGAAATGTTATATATAAATCGTACCTTATATTTCCCAAACGCGTGGCAGATATCAGAAGGTTGTCCATGAAAATGCGCTACTGTACATCTCTCCAGTGAATGGTATAAATATAAGATTATTATCCATGAAATAAACGACCCTACGTCTCTTCATTGTTAGATATATAAGCTTCAGAAGGTTGCCCATAACAAAAAACTACCCATTGCGTTGCCGGCGTGAGATTCAGGTAATGAAATGTTGTTCGTGAAATTAAGCGACCTTAATCTCTACAGTGTTTCATATAGGTATCATAATGTTATCCTTGAAATAAGCTACCCTATATGACGCCAATGTACAATCCAGGTAACGAAATGTATCAATGAAAATAAGCTACTTAGATCACTCCTATTAGTGATATTGATACCAAAATGGTATCTAGGATAATTAGCTACCTGACATTCATTCACTACATGGAATATGTGTCATAAATATGTCCATGGAAATAAGCTACCTTGCATCTGTTCATTGTTTCATAAAGGTATCATTACGGTTTACATGAAAAGAAGCTACCTTATGCATATGCTCATTGCATGACATATATATCACAGCATTTTCCAGGGAAATACATATAGTATTCCTAATCGTAGAATTTGAATATCAATATAAGACCACGAGTGACCGAAGTACACATAAGGATTAAACAAGTGGGCGGAACGTGTTCTGTCCACGAGTTTAATCATTAATGCCTATTCGGTCACGAGTGGTCTTATTTTGATATTCAAAATATATGATTTAGTTATGCTGTTTATTATATAGACTTTCAACATTCCTTATATATTATATGTTTTATTTGTATATTTCATTCCACGCGTATAAATCTACGAGCAATGATACTAAGGGGTTCAGCTGGAAGGATCTTCCATCTTGAAAATGTGAAATCCTATAAGTCATATTTACAACAATACACACAAATAATTAAAATGCTTACCTTAAATACTTATTTTAGTTAAATTTGATCAAAATTGAAGCGTACACGAAACCAAAATAACGTCTAATCTTTACATTTCAAACTAGAAGTCTTCATATGACGTCAATGACGTCATGTTGATTGTGTGCCAAACTCGTCGATAACATTTCGCGAAACTGATATCTCACTTGTGAGATACCGGAATTTATTTCACGGATAAATCCCCATAATTCACACCTATCTATATAATAAGCTATATTACATCTTTCAAGCATGTGGCATATGTATCAGAATGTTGTCCATGAAATTAAACTAATTCAGATAACGCAATGTCATTCATGAAAACAAGCTCTCTTAAAACCCTCAATCGTGTGGTAGAGGTGTAAGGATGTTATCCATGAAAATAAGTTACAACAGATGATGCCAGAGTGTTTCAGGTAATGAAATGTTATTCATGAATATCTTACATATTCCTGTGGGTGATATTTGTACCAAAGCGGTATCCATGAAAATTACCTGGCATTCCTTCATTACATGGTATATGGGTCATGATGTTTTACATGAAATTAAGCTACCTTGGATCTGTTCATTGTATTACGTCAGTATCAAAGTGCTATCCATGAAAATAAGCTACCTTACATCTCTGAAGCACGTAACAAAAGTTTGTCTATGAAAATAAGATACCTCAGTTGATGCGAGTGTGTTCATCATGTAGCGAAATGTTGTTCATGACAATAAGCTACCTTGCATCACTCATGTGTGTGATATTGGTACTAAAGTGGTATCCATGAAAATTAGCTACCTGACATACATTTATTAAATGCTATAGATATTGTCGCACCACTTGGGTGGTAACGATATAAATATAATAACTGGTTGTATAATCAACCTGGTAGTGGGTTATTTCTATTACTGGTAGCGTAATCTGCACAAGCTCAAGGCACTGGTAAAACTCAATGTGTCATACTTGTACACCAAATAACAAGAGCATGCAATACATTTCCCGTTGAAATTTATTATTATATATTGATAATTTAATAAATACAATAAAAAATCCTACTGAGCGCAATAAAATACAGGGAACCCCCTTTTGGACAAATGTAAATATTAACGTAAAGTTGTACGGACGTAGTAAAATATTGTAGGTCACAGGTTGGAATATTCTATTCTGATTACATACGGTGGACGTACCAATCTAAACAACACGGTACTAGGAAAATAAGTGGTATCCATCAATTGTAGCTGGTAGCGGTCAGGTTAATTTCAAGGTACTTCAAGGTGTAACTGCCCTGGTATCGGGTCTAACGTGTCTCTCCTAAGTTGCAGACATTTCGCCTTGATATTCTCATGGCCCCAATCTGGATGTGGGCCAGCGCCGCTGGTTGGTCAGTTATTACGGAAGTTGCCATGGTAATTATGTCGTTGGCAGGCTCACATAAGTGTGATCGATAACACATGCACACTATAAACTATATACACGAAATGGCGGAAAGTATAAACTAACGTGGCTTGTAATGTCAAGACTATGGGAAAATGGGCTTAATAAAGCTTACCCTTGTAGAAAACAATCCCAGGTACAATGTATAAACATAGCTTGAATGAATGAAATAGGGAAGAAAATGTGACACAAAGCCTGCAAGGAGAACTAAAGCTTGTAGCTTGTCGTATACCCCCTTTGGTCAAACAATGAGAACGAACTCTGTCCGAACTGCATATTTCCAATATAAAATAACAACAATATACATACAATAAATATTATTAGCGATCACGATGCCTCTGTAATAGAAATAATAGTTCGTGGAAGTCCATTAATACACACATACGCGATGTGCTACTCGGTCGGCTGCACACACATGACGATTGAAAGAACTGAACAACAAAAAGTAAATGAGTAGCACATTGGAAATATAATAAATATACACATACAAACAATCAATCATTTTAGGCTACAATTCCACATATTTTTCAAACAAAATTCAGAAAGGTAAAGCACGCTACTCCGAGGAACAAGTGATCAGTATACTAGAGCTCCTCATCGATAACATATTTGTCTCCTTTGGAGGAACACTGTTTCAGCAGGTCGTCGGCATACCAATGGGTACACATTGAGCCTCTCTTCTAGTCGATTTATTTGCATACTCATATGAGTCGGAGTTTCTTCAAAAGCTTGTTAAAGGTAAGAAGATCAATGAGGCTAGAAACTTTAATTTCACATACAGGTATATTGATGACGTTTTATCTATCAATTATTCTAGATTTTCAGAATTTCTTCCATTGATATATCCTCCAGAGCTGGAAGTTAAAGAGACCACAGGTACAGCTTCGTCAGCATCATTTTTGGACTTATACCTCGAATTTGACGACAGTGGTCAACTCAGTACTAAAATTTATGATAAACGGGACGACTTCAATTTCACAATCATAAATTTTCCAAACAGGTGCAGCAATATACCAGATTCTCCTGCATATGGTGTTTAAATCTCACAATTGATTCGCTATGCAAGGGCCAGTAGCAATTATTCTGATTTCCTTAAACGTCATCTTTATCTGAGAAACAGGCTACTGGACCAGGGCTATTAAAAGATTCGCCTTATTCGATCTCTTTAAAAGTTTACATTACGATACCAAGATCCTTTCGAAATATATTCTGTCTCTGCAGAGACGATAATAAACCATGGATTTTCATATAGTGAAAATGTATAAAGATAAGGAAGTCAACACAAATGTCAAAATTTTTTTTTTATCAATGTGCGACGTGAGTGTTTTTGACATTTACTTCACTGAATTTGGCACTGCTTTGACAACTGGTTTACCTATTTTGTTCCAGTATTGTTATAAATACTGTTATAGTGACAGCCGAACCTTTGAGCCGTAATGAAGGCGGGAGATTTGGCGCTTTAAAATCTGATGCAACAAACCATTTCTTTGGAAATGCCTGTACCAAGTCAGGGTCATTACGGTTTTCACAGTTTTCCGGTTGTTGACTGATCTTGTCTGTTTATATACATATGAGTTTTGACTTTCCCTTTGTAAGATTGTTCGGATTTCGGTAATTTTGTTATTACCCTTATTTATCCATAACTCCTAATCGAAACAATATTTATCATGTTTCCCATTGCGTCTCTTAGTTGGATGTTATAAGTTTCAGAATATTGTACGTGACAATAGGCTACAATATGTATTAAATACCATACACCTCCCCCGGTGTTTCATACAGGTACCATAATGTTGTCCATGAAATTATGTTATCCTATATCTCGCCAGAGTGTGATATACTTATTAGGAATGGTTATTCATGAAAATAAGCAACCTTGCATCCCTCCAGTGGGTGATATTGGTATCAAAGTGTTATCCATTAAAATAATCTACCTTATCTTTCAAGCATGTGAAATTAATATCAGAAGGTTGTCCATGAAAATTAAAACAAAAGATGTAACATTTACGTCTCTACTCTATAGAAAGTTTTACGTCTCTACTCTATAGAAAGTTTTACGTCTCTACTCTATAGAAAGTTTTACGTCTCTACTCTATAGAAAGTTTTACGTCTCTACTCTATAGAAAGTTTTACGTCTCTACTCTATAGAAAGTTTTACGTCTCTACTCTATAGAAAGTTTTACATCTCTACTCTATATAGCTAGCACGTAGAAAGTTTGTTCCCCCAGGTATATCTTGTCTGTTTGAAGATGCAACTATTTCAGTTCACTCTCCATGAATCTCTCTATCTGTTCATCTTATTGGTAAATATATGCATAATTTACAAATGTTATGTTGTTTTTTTTTTGGCTAATTGAAATGTAATCTTACTCATGGGAGTGCCGAGTGATATGAGATGGCTTTCCATATTTTTATTGTGTAGAGAATATAGACATGATGGATGCATTTATTTGAACAGAACAACTAGAACAGTATAGCTCCTTAACTTTTATGTTGTTTTTGTATGTGTAAGTATGTATATTTGGATTGTTTAAAGAATAAAGAAAAAATCACACATGTACATGAAGTAAGATCTCAAATAATTTCATAAAGGACCACAGAACAGCATAAGTTTTCATTTTGTATTTCACCATTGTCTAATGTTTATTGTCATGGCGTCAAAATTAATTATTAGTACTAGTATTTAACGATTGTATTCCCAAAGCAATCTAATGTGTAGTTGCCTTTTCTTTTTTTTTATATTCCAAGAAATCAACGGAGTCATTATTTTGTTTTAGAAAATCCTCAATACAACGACGTTTACGTTTGTAGTTACAATGATATATTATTATACTTTGTTTGTAAATATTCGTGAAAATTTAATTCACACATTGTTGCTTATAATAAGTAGTGAACAATTCAAATGCTAGTTGAACGAATTATATTTATTTTGCAATTGTCTTACTGTGCTAAATTGCAAAATGTATATTATATATTCACACCTGATAAAAGCAATACACTCAACCATTGAGCTAGTGATTTCTCATGATTTAATATAACCATATTTTGTTATCATAAAACAGCAAAACATATTCGACACCGGTTATACAAGATAGAAATGTCTTGAGTATATTACACATGCATAAAAAGAACACAATAAGAGCATGTATGCTCCCTCAATATATAGCAAAACATCTCAACAACACCAATTGAATCAACGACATACATCCCACCAAAAGATAATATATATACACCTAAGCAGCTTACAACAGCAAGCAGCTGGAATGTTATGGGCCACATAGTGTGGCCATTTAATCTATCTATTTTTAACAATTATACATTAAAACGAATTAAAAAGTAATATCAACTCATCACAGAAACTAAAATATGCTACCTTTAACTATACACAATATAAAAACTATAACAATAATTATATAATAAACAGACAAAAATACTAAAATCATAATGGTATCATCGACATTATTAATAAGAGGGAGGAGGAGGGGCATAGGGAGGAATTAAAAATTGTCACACAAATTCACAATAAACTTCGATCATAAATTGACATGGTTTTATCTCTCTTCTTTTATCTACAAGAATGATCCTTGACCCCACGCGTGCAGGAACAAGCTAATTAATTATTCATGGGGGCTCTGTGAAGGGTTATACCATAATAACTTCTCCCTCGCATAAAACATCTTATTCTTTAAATAAAATGCATTTATGCTCCCTCAATATATAGCAACACATCTCAACAACACCAATTGAATCAACGACATACCCCCTACCAAAAGATAATATATATGCACCTAAGCAGCTTACAACAGAAAGCAGCTTGCTCTGTTTGCCTCGTAGGATAAAAACAACTATACACCCACTGGCATTTTCTGGGCCACCTATTGTGACCATTTAATCTATCTATTTTTAACAATTATACATTAAAGTTTCATCACGAGGCAAAGGTGGGTGAATAAAAACGTGCACACCTTAAAACGAATTAAAAAGTAATATCAACTCATCACAGAAACTAAAATATGCTACCTTTAACTATACACAATACAAAAACTATAACAATAATTATGTATTAAACAGACAAAAATACTAAAATCATAATGGTATCATTGACATTATTAATAAGAGGGAGGAGGAGGGGCATAGGGAGGAATTAAAAATTGTCACAAAAATTCACAATAAGCTTCGATCATCAATTGACATGGATTTGTCTCTCTCGTTTTATCAACAAGAATGACCAATGACCCCACGCATGCGGGAACAAGCTAATTAATTATTCATGAGGGGCTCTGTCAATTTTCTGGGCCACCTATTGTGACCATTTAATCTATCTATTTTTAACAATTATACATTAAAGTTTCATCACGAGGCAAAGGTAGGTGAACAAAAAAGTGCTTCAGGATCAAGTGATCCTCCCCACCCAAAATTCGCACATAAATTCATAATAAACTTCGATCATACATTGACATGGATTTATCTCTCTCGTTTTATCTACAATAATGACACTTGACCCCACGCGCGCGGGAACAAGCTAATTGTTTATTAATGGGGGGCTCTTTCAAGGGTTTTACCATAATCACTTCTCCCTCGCATGAAGCATATTATTCTTTAAATACAATGTGTATATTCAACTGCATGTACGAAGGGCGGAAAGATTTGTAACACCACTAGCTCTCAATATTTAGTCACTCTTCAAAATAGCGACAGGTCAACATCACTCTAAGGTTGTCTTTGGTTGAATAGAAAAATAGTTTTGATATTAACGTTACTCGTCTATAAAATGTAAAAATAGTATGATTCTTCAAATGTCCGTGTCTAGGTTAATCACGTCACTTTGTCTGTATGTCAGTGATTCTACAATATAAAAGAAATAATTCATATGTTCTACTATATTAAGTATGTTAATATTGTACAATATATGCATACTATTGGGTTATTGCATGAATATTGGTGAATATTGTCCCGAGCAATATATCATATTGCAAGAGTTTGCGACTGCAATGTGATATTTTGCGAGGGACAATGTTCATCAATATTCATGCAATAACCCTTTTATTATATAGTAATAAATATGTTATGCCTACAGCATTCTTTATAATACTATTGTATATTTTATTATATTTAAGTGGAATACTGAACTACTTCAAATATTCATATTTGAACTAGTCCAATATACATTTTTTCAGTATTTTCAGCGTGCACATACAAGAATATAGTGCACGATTATTTTCCATTCAAATTAATAGGAATATAGTTATTACTATATAATAAAACATTTTATTGTACTGTTCCTCGTATTATTTCTGAGTTTTGATGGTTTACTGTGTTGCTATGGTTGATCAATATACCGTACATAAAGAAGTAAAACCGATTGGCTAGTCTTATTGAGAACCCCATGACATGACACACTGTGGGTTAGGATCATGGTTTATGGTGTGCAATGCCACTTTCTACAATAGTTCAGTTATATCGTGACGGTCAGCTTGGTGGTGGAGGAAGCCAGAGTACACGGAAAAAACAAGAGACCTGTCGTTTTTTGTGTTCAGTATTTTTGAATTGTGCTTGACCATGTCTTTTTTTCTATTTACCATGGTCTTCTGTTTTTCATCTATTGATGGCTTTTGATAACATTTTGGTACATTCTGACTTGACTGTGTTTAAAGTCAGAGTATTTCCCATTTGATTATCTAAATCCAGGTGGTCTAACTCGCCAGACCAAACATTTCATTAGTATACAATTAGAACTGATGGTTTATCTCTTCGTAATGTTTAGTTGCTTAAAAGGCTAAATATATAATGACTCTGCTTTATCTCGTAAGCATAAAAAGCTGATTAGGTGTCGATGATCGAAACAACAAGCTTCACACACATTTTAGAGATGAAAAAAAAGGGAATAAAAAACAATACAAGTTAAAATCGCTATGTCGTATTGTTAAGTGTATAGGAGATCATGGGTTAAATACCCGACCAGCTAAAGACGAAGACAATAAAATTGGCATTGGCTGCGATTTAGTGGAGCTCGCGACAGTAAGGTGTAAAGTAAGATATATGATAGGTTTGCTATGTGCCACGATAATGTCTCCATGGTACAACTGTTGCTTCTGTGTGTCAGTAGTATAAAATCAAAGTTTAACATCTTATCAATAGGTAACGTTGTCTCGCCATGACATAGCTGATGACTTTTTATTTAGCTAGTCACCAAACATCTAATCACCCACAGTCACCAAACATCTAATCACCCACATATCCTAACAGTAATCTACGTCAATAACTAAGCATATTCAAAACAGTTTCAGATGAAGATTGTATCAGTTTGTAAGGAAAAATTATCGTGTTCCTATTTTAATGAGATTTTGTGTGATGAACATGGTATTTAATGCTTTAAATAAATAAGTAGCATATATGTAAAAGTTCAATTTTACCACAATTATTCAATTATTCTACAGACCTCTATTCGGTTGTATTTCTAGTTTTTCATCATATATTACCCGAACTGAATTTGAGGATCTACAAGACAAGATATGTATTCACTTTATTATTGAACTACAACGGTGGCATAATGGTTAGCGTGTTGGCCTGGAGTGTGGTAGATCGTGGGTTCGAGCCTCGGTTTGGTCAATCCAAGGACTATTACATTGGCATTTGTTGCTTGTCCGCAAAGCAAGCAGCATTACGGAGAAAGAGCAAAGACTGGTTGGGTCAGAAGCAGAAGAATAGTACATGTCTATCCGCGGACTGTTGAAAATCCAACTCATCGTGTTGGTCTATTACCAAATGGACCTCATCATCACCTCGTTGACAATTAACTTGTTCCCGTCATGATATAGCTGACAAATTGCTGAATTGGCGTTAGACAACAATCACTCACTCACTCACTCACTCACTCACTCACTCACTTTATTACTGCAATGTCATAACTTTTATTTATTAGAAACAAGTTACTCAATAGTTGTTCGTTCTGGATGGAACTCAATACCTACCAACACGAAAACTATATTCTTTGGTTCATCTTGACCAACATCTCGAATGGAAAGTTAAACCCAAAGTCACTATAGCAAAATGTATCTATGTTTAGTACTATATGAATCGCATCGGAGAGACTACCACTCAACTGAAGAAAACGGTTTGATCGTCATCATAGGATATCATGTTTTATCATGACATTAAATATCCTACTATTTTCATGAAATAGATATCAGCTGTTTCTATACCTTATTATGTATCTACGCATTCAATATGTCTCCCTTGCTCATTAACACCCACCAATGCTTTTGTGAATCGAAGTTACGACGTATCACATAACGGTAGAAATTGTTCTACATTCTAACAATATTGTTATTTTTTCGTTTACCGTGCTCCCATAGCGATAAAAATCTGAAGACAAAAAATAGAGCATCAAAATAATTCCAAAATACAATAGAAATATCCTAGACAAAGGAGACACAATCGAAATACTTAAAATACACACATGCTACTGGTCACCTTCCTGCCAGGGCATATGCATTTCAATAACAAAAAGTACTACTTAAGCTAGACCCTATTAGAAAATACACGCAGTCATGTAAGTGGTTTCCAAATATGGGTGAAATGCTGACATTCACATGAAAGATACAGAAACACACAGTTATTTTATTTATTAATTTGTATCCTTTTATTTCGTTTGCTGAATATTTTAAGTACCCACCCAGTGTCTGCAGCCGTGTTATCAATTTCACTTTCAGCTATAAATAGAAATTAAGTTTTATAAAGTAAATTCACCTTTAAATTCGTCGAATTACTGTTATCATTTACAAATTTAAAAAATCTTACTTGTATTAATTCCTTCCTACTTGATATAGCTATTCTCATTTCTGCATAAAACCATATCGGTGGGGTCATGGATAGCATCTTGCCCTGAATGCGGTAGATCGTGAGCTCGAACCCCGTTTTGGTCAACGCAAGAACTATAAAATTGGTAAGTATTGCTGCTCTCCTATGCATGCATCATTAAGGAGAAAGACAACAAATTGAGGGCCGTCGTGGCCATGATCGTATGGTAATTAGATTTACAACTACATATGCAATCAGTGCATATCACCACTGATGCTTTGGGTTTGAATCTCTATCAGGACGAAATGCACAACATCATGTGATAACGTTTGTCAGTGACTTATGACAGGTCGGTGGTTTTCTCCGGGTCGTCCGGTTTCCACCACCAGTAAAACTGACCTCCACTATATAAATGAAAAATTGTTGAAATTGGCGTTAAGCACCATCAAGCAAATAAACAAAAACAAAGACTGGTATGCTCGGAATCAAAATAATGTGTCCGAGTGGAGAGACATGTCCTCCCGCGGATTGTTGTCTCAGTGAGCTATCACTATGAACATACAACTAAGCGTGTGGTCTACAAAGCGGATATCATTACAATCTCTTCAAATATAACTTGTTCTTGCCATGCTATAGCTGAACCATTGGGGCATTTAGTGATAAACAACAATCACTCAGTCACCCACTCTCTTCTCAAAGAGTTTTAATAAGTCGGTCAAAACATCGTTATCATGGTCATCGAGTCTGTTTGTAAATATGCAATAATTCCGTTGTCATTAGTTGTCTGTTTTCTTCCACATTTTCCGAGAGAATTATTTGCTGATGAAATACGCACTGAAGCATAGTTGTTCAACTATTAGTTGACTTGTTATCAATATTAACTTAAGACGTACTAACTTGTTTCCTTATAAGACTTTACCAGGGTGCCATTAACCTTGCTTTGTATGCGTTCGTGATGTTTGAAATATTACCTAATGGTTGTTCACATACTTGCTGTTGTTATGTTTTTTTTTTTATTATTATTTATTTTTGCTTTGGTTTTTTTTATCAGATTTCCACATGAACATTGTTGTCCTATGAATAAAAGGGAACAACATACACTCCTATCTCAAAATCATTCCTGTATGTTCTTCAACATGCATGACACTACACAAACATATGGACAGCTTACGTAATACATGTTGATTTTTAATGGATACAAATATATTTGGTTGATATATAATAATTAAATATTGTGTTAGGCAGTGATAATCTTATAAGATGTGACATTACATGTACATCAACTTATAGGATAAAGATTACATATGCTAATGCATTCCACTTTATGGTATATCAACACTAACTGACCAATCAGGTCTTAGAACATATAACAAAGTAGTCCTTTTCAAAGAAAAAGGATCTGTTAGCTTTGTTGTATTTTGAAGAAAGAAAAAATGAAATGGCATAAATAAACTTGAAGGTCAATATAGATTTATTGTATAAATATTATCTTCAGCCCACATTTGGTTGGATTTAGTTGTATTTTCATCCTTTATGGATACTAAAATAGCTATTTTTAAAGTAGGTGATATCCCAGAACATGACATTTCACTGCAAGATTAAAACATCCCATGATAGTCTGACAGAACGTAGAGGAGTCGTATACGTTTCAGAAACTATAAGTTGCTTGAAAGGTTAACCTTCAGACAAAATGGCAAGGTAGACTTGAAAATCTGAAGAAAATTATAATTGGTGGGTTGTACACCTTATCCCCGTTTTACTGGAATATGCAAGACACTATTGATTACATAGAAGTCTTGTTGTACATGCATTTGTGCTTACAATTCTCCGATATCACCCATAATATGACTAGCATCCCTCCCCGGACATTTAACATGAGAATTACTCATTGTTTCGTCAAATCACTCATGCACAGTGCAACCTGTCTAATCCGATACAAAAGGGACGAGGGACTTATGTCGGATTGTGCAGGATGTCGGAATATGTAGGTGTTGCATTGCACAAATTCCACTGTATATATTCAGATCTATGCATATTTATACCTGGTTTTCTAATTCTATATCGCTTCAAAATATACATAAATCCTACAACCACAGCTGGTAATCCAATGCCAACTACAATACCGATAGCTGTCCAACTGTTGTCCGATGGTACTGTAAGAGAGGAAGTTGATAATGAGATGTATCTTACTTCATGTATGTAAGCTGTAATTTTATTGGATAAGCCGAGGGTAACATTCTGTTCTAACACATGACTCAGCGGGTAGCAATTGTTTTACTGTCATCCTCTCATTTAGAGCCTCAATTAGGAATCAATTGTGCACTTGAAAGTGAAGTGATTTCAAAGATATATATGTTTAGGTCTATGAATCCATGTATTTACCGAAAAGGTAAACTATAATTGTTTTATCATTTTACAATATTATTATTTAAATATTAAAATTTTGAAATTTTATGAAAACTTTCAAATCTTTGAAACTTTTTGAAAATTTGATCATTTTTAATTTTTTTGGAAAATTTCGAAATCTTGAAATTTTTGAAAGTTTTGAAATTTTATGACAATTTGGAATTTTTTGGAATTTTTTTGAAATTTTTGAAATTGTTTGAAATAGTTTGAAAGTTTTGAGCTTTAAAAAAAATATATATTATTTTAAAATGCTTAAAATAATTTAATAAAAATGAATAGACTGAATATGAAATGAAACATTAAAATGAAAAGAAAAAAAAACACCATTGCAAACGAGAAAGTGAAAATATTCAGTATAATAAATTAAATAACATATAGTTGAGAGGGTGATAGATCAGATTGTTGCCCTTCGAAAAAGACATTATCAACTATCATAGCGATAAAATAATCAAAGATGTTTTTCGTAAAACTCGAGGACGTTTCTCAGTCATCTCTTATCTCAGGGCTTCGCACATCGATGGGATGACTGAAAAACGTCCTCTCGTTTTAATGAAAACATCGTTAATCACTTAATATTTACAAAACGAACAGTCATCTCTCATCTTAACTGAGCTCGCTGAATACAAAAAGACCACGAAATATTAGGTTGTAAATGCACGTTTGGGTTGGAACAGCCACAAACATGTTGTGAGGTTAAACCGGTTGATGAGATCCCAATTCTCCTGTCTGGTTACCTCGACCTCAAACGGCAATGTATAAATAAACAAATGATGAAAACCCTGCACATATCAGCTTCCACTACAAAACTACATATTATCACAAAAAAGAATGACAACATAAGCATAGACAGTACACTAACAGGATCAATGAATGCTCGTAGTTAACTGACTACTAGCTAGGAAGATATCACGTGTTGGCTAAAGAGCATTACTCTTTAGACAACAACAAATATAACTGATACTTCTTACAGATTTAACATCTATTAGCCAAGAACGTCGTGGGATATCAGAATGAATTGTTCATCAAACTGTTGGAATAAAATATTAAACAGTAAATAATAATAAAGCACAGAACTAGGAATTAATTTAATTGGCATGTAGAATTGTATGTATATACAAGGTCTGTATAGCTGTAATATAATTGTATGAACCTTACATTAATTTATAATTTCTCCTTGGTGTTAAAGTTTTCTGTTATCACGAGATTACGGTCATTGAAGGCAAATAAATTATTGCAAGTACGTGCAAAACGAACTAACTTGGAAATGTAAAGACCATATATGAGGTATCGAAAGGAACGCCACCATCCATAAAAGGAACATTCACGATAGAGAGAGAGAAAAATCATCTTCTGTGTCTTATACGCGTATGCCGTAGCTACATTGAGAAGGGAATGTGTTTCAATCCAATAATTGACATGATATATTTGTAATGTTATCCTTATTCACCGAAGGATCTTTGTGATCATTTTTTTTTACAAAAGTAAGAAAATTTGGGATTGATTACAATTCAGATATCGTCTAAATGTCTACATTTAAAGTTGAATAAACTAATAAGTTAGTGCTAAGAAGTTTTTTTTTTTAAGATTAGTCAGTTAGTCATAAATTCAGATTCATACCAGTATAAAAACAAACCAACAATGGGAGGAGCACACTTTGCTCCCACTTGATATGCATGCATATCTTAGTGTCTCCATTTTCAGTGTACATGTACAAAATAAATTATATGCTTAGAGAGGCAATATACGGACGATGCATGTAGCAAAATATTCATGGATTTTAGAGGCAGTTAGAAACATACTGAAAAGTTATCCTATAGAATTTTCATGCGATTTCTTGCAATAAGCATTATTTTAAAATACATGACTGAGTTAAGTCAATTCGTGTGGTAGGCCCGAGTTTAAATGCTATAGTATTAACCCGGTATAAGACAACATAAAGCAAGAAATAAAATATCACACTTGTAGGTATCTTGGATCTGAAACACTATGAGACATACACATGATCACCAATATAGTAGGAATATTAAATATCTCAATATAATTTGGTGCATTGTTGTTCTTTCTGTATTTCTTTTCATTTCTTAAAAATAATTTCACCCTCCCTTCTCTGTTTGGGATGAAAAGGGCTTTAAGATCATCTGAGTTTGATATGCATAGCCATGTACAGACCATCATAACGTTACATAGCAACAAGTCGGATGCCTGCGTTTTGTACGCACGAGTGATTGACCAATCGACGGTCGACATGTTACCAAGCCATGGATCATTAGTGTTATTATATAGTATTATCGTGGAATCGTACAAAGGTATAATATAGAATTTCTATATTATTCCCAAAGGACAAAACAAACCAAAGCTTTATGAAATAAAAACAAAAGGGAGAAAATAAACCTGGACATGGGGTTGTAAGAGACGATGTCGTTTCATCGTCGTTTCCTTGACAATAGGAACCACCATTTACAGGTGGTGGATTGCTACATCATCTATGTTTTGTCTATACAGCGCTACCACACGTCTCAGAACATGAACTCCATCCTCCCCATGCACCCCGGTGTCCATGTACTATTGAATATAAACGATATGTGAATACATAAGATTAGATATACAACAATATCACAACAATGTAGACTTTTTGCTTATCATTACCATTTCACTGATATTATTTTAAAGCAATCTGTTATAGGAAATCTATGAGGACGGCAAAGCTGTTGTATTTACATTTACTAGTTGAATTAGAAAGCTTTCAGTCTTTCAATAAAATGTCACAGAAAAAGGTCATCTAAATTATGGGAGAGGGATTTTATAATCTGTTGATTGGACAGGAAACTCACATCGATCATTGATTCAATATCTTGAATGTCCAAATACGTCTAAATGCCCATTTCGTATTGTAATTTACAATTTTCTGCCTCCTGAATGCCGAGTTCAAATGAACACATTACACTTCATTCGGCATTTTGAAATGTTTTTATAATACTAAAGGAAAACAAAAGTGCATGGAAGATTTGATGTGATTTAATATTATTCAGTTACGCCCTGGCAATCCCAAGAACGTTGACAAAAAAACGTATTTCCACTAGTTAAAAAACGAAGGGAAAACAACATTTAGTCACGTGACTAATTTTGACAGAAACGACGCCATGAGAAGCAGTGTTCTAGTGTGAATTCAATTTGTCAATTAAATCAATATAATATATATTATATCGTCTACCTATAAATCATTTCTTGTTAGATTATTTCCGATATTGACGATTACATGTTTGACGCTTGCAACTATTCATATACGATACACTTATTCCTCAATTATTCTTGCTTACTAAGGTCATAACGTCTGTGAATGATCATGACAATTTCCTATTTAATCGATCTAATTCAATGCCATCGTCGTGATTAGTAGGTAATTAAGCATTACTACCATCTGATTATATTATAAATAACTTTTTTTATTTAAATAATGTTAATGTGATGATATGTATCGATTCTCACCTTTGTTTTCCTCTATTTCTCCATTAAAAAAATACTTAATACTTTCATAACATGACGAGTGCATAAAATACATATTATAATTCTACAAATATTCATGGGCAAATAATTGCTGTAGATTATGACTTCTTTATTAGAATAATCTGAGAGAATTGTCGTTTCCATGATACAAATGAGGGCATTGGGGTTATGGTGTTTAATGCCACTTTCAATAATATTTCAGTTATATCGTGGCGTTCAGTTTTATTGGTGGAGAAAACGCAGTACCCGGAAAAAAACCACCGACCTACCACAATTCGCTGATATAGTTGATCACATAATGCTCTATCGAGTACACCTCGAAATGAGTTGGATTCAAATTCATAAATGGTGCAAATGAAATTAATGCAGAAGAATGAAGGCACTCAATAATGACATACATACCTGGGCATGTTCGATTAAAACATTGTGTCTTGTCATACTTGTCTTCTGGGCAATGCAAACCACCATTTGCAGGTGCTGGATTGTCACATGATCTAGATCGTATCCACGTGCCATTACCACACGTCGTGGAACATGTACTCCATGCTCCCCATACACTCCAGCTTCCATTTACTATAAAATATATATGTTGTACATAAGTATAGATATACAACTATATCACAACAATGTATACTTTTAGCTTGTCATTGCCATATCACTGATATTATCTGAAAGCTATATGTGTTAAGAAATATGTGAAGAAGGCAAAGCTATTTAATTGCATTTTCTAGTTGAAATAGAAAGTGTTTTCTTTCAGTGAAATCTCACTTATGTCTGTGGATGGACATGATAAACTGAATTTAACCCTGATTTCAGCTATAAAGTATGTCTTCCTTATCCATAGTATTCGCCTCAACTAGACAATAATATCACCTGATTACATTGACTATTAATATTAATTATCCAGTACATGGGGAGGTATTTATCTAAATGACTTGTTGTATGTACTGTGCTGTGAAATACTTAAATGTTTTTTTCAGTCTTGTCATTCAACTTTAATACTTTGGATAACATGGTTAATTTAATACAAAATATTTCCCATTGTATCCTATGTTAAGTGTTCGACTTTTAGTTGTTTTGACAAGTTTAGACATTTGAACCTGCACTTGTGCATACGCTTGAAAAAAGCCAAAGCAATGAAATTTGATTTCTGATTCTTTCGCTATTGCAGATTAGTATGCTATGGACCACCATGGAGTTTGATATCATAGAGCTTTCGACACATGACCCCTCTCCAGCTAGTGAAGCAACTTCATTGGTTAATTTAACACGAGCAAGTAAAATCAATCCGATAGCTATAGGTTTATCCTATAGCATAACATAGCTGCAATATAGAACACGTGTATCATTAAATTTAACTTCAGGGTGTTGAGGCTATTTGTCAATTGTCAATTAAATCAATATAATATATATTACATCGTTTACCTATAGATTATTTCTTGTAAGATTTTTTCCGAAATTGACGATTGCATGTTTGACGCTTGCAACTATTCATATATGATACACTTATTCCTGTGTCTTATTAATGTCTGTCAATGATAATTACAGTTTCCTATTTAATCGAAATAATGCAAAGCCATCGTCGTGATTAGTAAATAATTAAGCATTGTAACATAAATACGCATTTTTCCTTTGATGTTTTTATGCAATAATCAACTTAAAAATATTGAACTTTTACAAACCATGGTCTAAAATGAAGATCTTGATGTTATTCCATGATTTTGACGTCATAGATCTGTTATTCTGATTTTAAGCATTTACCACACAGTCATTATTTACTGTATACTGTAGCTTAACGTAATTTAGACCTTCGCTTGTCTTTCCCTTACTAGACCACATTATAGACACACACAATCATGAAAATGTTTCTTTCAAATGAACAATAAACTTTAACGGAAAAAAAAATGAAAATATGAATTCTGGAACATTAATATTTTTAAATTCCTTGAGCTACGGTCAATGAAGCTCCGGTTGATATTTATTTTGACGGAATATCTCATTCAGTTGAATCCTTTCGTATACCCATATTATACCCCAACGCAGATAGCGGCAATGTAACGTCAAACAATCGTTTCTATTCGCGACGTCACTGAACGATCGATGTAAACGTTTCTTCAAAAATCGTTTGGCACTCTCCAGGAAAAATACGTGGAACTCAAAGGGTTAATACATTCATAACATGACTAGTACATAATGATGTTATGTCAAATATAAATGAGTATATAACACATTTAGACAATATATGACAATATACAAAACAAGTTAGTAATAGCAAGCTGTCAGTAACACATACAGTGAACCCTGTCTCAATCGTACACCTATCTATTCTGAACACCAAATTTGGATGTTCGGATTAGGCAGGTTTCAAATCAAAATATTGAATGGAAAAGCAAAATATAACAAACTCAATAGAAAAGACATACGGATACAAAAATACACAAAATCATCAATTATATTAAATATCAGGTTTTATGTGGATGTCATATATTATAGTTTAAACGATCTTCGTGATCGTATGGTAGTTAGATTTATGTGAATGTATTATATTGTAGTTTAAAGGATCGTGGTGATCGTATGGTAGTTAGATTTAAGTGAATGTATTATATTGTAGCTTAAACGATCGTCGTGGTCGTATGGTAGTTAGATTTACGTGAATGTCTTGTCTTGTAGTTTATTAATTTTTTGTAGCAAAGTTTTGTGTGATTTATAATGAGAATGTGTTATTTTGTAGCTTACTAAATGTTTGTAACAAAAATGATCAGTTTAAAGTAAATGGACACAATTGTGCATCACTTTCCCTTTCCCCTATATATTTCATAGAAAACCACGGGTTTATGCAAAACTTTCTGAAGCTAGTTTTACGATAATGACAGATCCCGATTAAAGGTTATATCCAGATGAACTTTCGTAAATGAATACATTTAAAGAAAAAACTATCAACATGTTTATTGTGCAATAAAATAAAGTCACGAAAGGTGTTGCTAAGATTTAACCAGCGTCGTTATCGGTTGACCATGAGTTCATCTGAACATGACCTCTAATAGGGTTCTGTTATATATTAGGGGGAATGTAGGGTATTATAACAGTTGAATTTAATCAGATTGCATGAGGTGTAATATAATTAAATTTGAGAACCCTATCACGATTTTCACGTATTTCAGATAAAATTTGTAACCTTTATGCATTTCAAAATTCGTGGTATGAATCATAGTAAATATTCCCGACTTATGTGCCCTGTCCAATATATTTATCCATGTATGTATGACAATATATGGAAGGCTAGTATATTTGTGAAGATAAATGCGGCTTCATGAAGGGGGACATATCATTTTCCTTTTCCTTTCCTCATTCATGACTTATCACCGGTTTGTAACAAGAGTAACACGATAAATGCCACATGTGGAGAAGGACCTGCTTACTTATCCGGAGCACCTGAGTTCTCCCTCGTAACTTTTTAGTAGTGTTCGTGTTGCTCGATCATTAGTTTTCTGTGTTATGATTTATAGATCAGTGTTTGTCCTTCTTCCTTTGGCCATTTTGTGGTCCTTAGAATTGGTATCTTCAATGTTTCCTTCATAGAACAACGGGTCGATATTTTTAATGTATATACAATAAATGTGATAACACTTTCAAAACCATGTACACAAATACTCACCAGAGCAATCAGTAACATTGTTAAGTTGTACTCTTGGCAGGTATTTTCCATCAAAGTCATTACAAGTAATATTTGTTGGATACTTCTTGGTTTCATTAAGCCATTTCCAGAATGGGATAATGTCACAACTACCGCAATGCATATCAAAATTACTAGAAATAAAAATATGTCTGTTTATGACTAATTGATATTAAATCTGTTCGAAGTATTTGCGGAATGAGTGATCCGTGTGTGGCAGGTATCTGGTAAAGATTACACAAAAATAAATCTAGAGGTAAATTCAATACCCACAAGACACATATACATTACGCTCAATATCCAGTCTTTGTATATAACTTCAGTAAAAAGTGGCGGGTTGAAAGATAATGATAATTACTCATGTGAAGCAATAGGAAATATTCATATTGAAGTGCAAACTTATTTATTAAATTAAACAAAACCAGTGCACCTTGATGCAGATGTCATCTACAGAGCTGATAAAGCACATGCTGTTTCGGTGAGACCACACCCCTGGTGTCATCATTGTCAACATACATTTAAGTATATCGGATAGATTCCGTGTCGATACAAATTACTCTAATACTACGTACAATACAACTTACAGTGATGTCAGATTTGTTATCACATAATGTTGTATCGAGTACACCTCGCCATGAACGGGGTTCGAACATTAGTGGTGATAAATACTGGTTGCACAGGTAGTTGTAAATACATACCATCACGATCCTCAATTTGTTTATTTACATCATCTACTCCACATGTATATGAATGGAATATCTTTTGAATAATCACGCGGGTAGGTATGTCATTTACCTCATTTTCCAAGCACATGCAGCAAGAAACGTTCGCATATAGGCATAATGGCTACTAAGAACAACATAGATATGTGGAAAATATTTGGCCACCGCATGTAGCCAAGTTTTATTTTCAGCTATTAACATTTATTAAACACATTTTATTACATAATATGCGAAGGTGGGGTTCTAAAAGGGCTAAAGATAAACTACTGTTCGCAAAACAAATGCATCTAAATCAAAATACACAGTAACCATTGGTTTGTGAATTACATTTGACAAAGTAAAACATGTAAATATCAATAAATCAAACACACAGAAATCATTGGTCTGTAAATCACATTTGAGAAAGTAAAACATGTTAACAACAACAATAATGAAGTAAAAGTTATTTTATTTTGTGAAATTTCAATGTTTTGTGTAAATTCTTCTTAACCTAAATAAATTATACATATACATGTTTTGCAAGATATAGAAAGGAATAAAATAAGAGGAAATACTTACAACTTTTCAAGATTTATTAAGTTGTTGAACGTGTCTGATTTGATTGATGTGATTTTATTGTGATCTAAATAACTGCAATAAAAACAATACACAAATACATTCAAGATACGATTAAATCTTTGATACTCTTTGGAGTTGTATTTCAACGTAATATATTGAATAAAACTAAATAAGTATGTAATAAGTCTTTAAGCATTACTGATTTCATCGATGTAATGAAAAACACAAAGAACCACTCTGCTAGAGCAGCTCAATGTATATAATCGGAAATCGTAGAAATTGGGGCAACATCTTTAGACCTAATACATAAGTACACGGACTCTCATTTAATTTTTGATCTTGTTAAAGTGGCTGCTAAAACACAAACACACTTTCTAAAACATTTGTGGTCCAGCATTATAAATTGATAATAAATAAACATAAATTTGAGCATAGCGGCCATCATAGTAAGAAAAGTTTGAAGATATCAAAACCTCTTTATACAAATATATTTTATCATGTAAGCCAACGATATATCGATATAAACTGAACACGTGACGGTTTCCAGTTCTCAGTCGACAGTCTTTACCTAGTACTGTCAACGGTGGCAGATATTGACACTCTCTCGATAGAGAACTGTCAGGTGAAAATAGTAAAGTCTGTATTTCTATATAATATTTATATATGCTCTTCCCATTGTCTCAAATAATCAGGTAAATTGGACACTGATTTCCCTTATTTCCTAACATGGCACTAGTAAACCAATATCCCTCATTTCCCAAGCACATGCAACAAGCTACGTTCGCATATAGGCATAAGGGTTACTAAGAACAACTTAGATATGTGGGAAATATTTGGCCGCGGCATGTAGTCAAGTTTTATTTTCAGCTATTTTATTACATAATATGCGAAGGTGGGATTATAAAAGGGCCTAAAAGTCTTAAGATAAACCACTGTTCGCAAAGAAAAAGCATCTAAGTCAAAATATACAGTAACCATTGGTTTGTGAATTATATTTGACAAAGTAAAACATGTAAATATCAATAAATCAAACACACAGAAATCATTGGTGCGTAAATTACATTTGACAAAGTAAAGCATGTTAACAACAACAATACTGAAACAGTAACACAATGTTATATGTACATGTACTGTCTACCCATTTATATCCCTTTCTTGTTAGGGATGGTGGTTGGGGACTGGGAGGTTGTTTTTTTTTTATCAATAATCAATTAAAATCAATAACAAAATTTGATATCGTCTTCTGTACACAACAAGCTATAATGTGGATGCGTGGTCACGTGGTGCTAACTGAGTAATAATAAATATTCATAAGAACGGGATAATTAACAAAGGGTCATCGAATAAAAGCGTTATTGTCATAGCTTTGATTTATGCTCTTCCCATGGTCTCAAATGATAAAGTAAATGAGATACGTATTTCCTTTATTTTCTAACATGACACTAGGAAACCGATATTCCTCATTTTCCAAAAACATGCAGCAAGCTACATCCCCATGTAGGGCTACTAAACAACAACTTAGATATGTGGACAATATTTATTTGTAATATTTCGTTCTCGTCCCGAATATGTATTAAATATTTGTCACGGGAACGTTAAACTACAAAACATCAATCAATCTATTGGATACATTTTATTATTATTACCAATTTTCTAATTCATTGTAATTTGAAGAACAAAAATAAGTGAAAACAAGCATACAATGTGTTCAAGGATGCTTTATTTTGATAACTAAAGCCCAACTATATCTATATTACTTTTAAATTATACTTGAAATAATGTGGTTATACATCTATACAAATCATACTAAGCGATACTTACAGAGAAAGTAATCTTGGTAGATTGTTGAAAGCGTTGTCCTCTATCACTGATATGTCATTGGACGATAACACTCTATAAATAGTCAACAAATGTCTTTAATTTATACTTTTTTTAAAACTGTGGCTTTCTGTTCTATCGTAAACAATATATATAGCAAAATATTGCGTAATTTTGAGGTGTTGCAATTAAATGTATTTATATGAAAGTGTTTTCCTCTATCACTGATATGTCATTGTACTGTAACACTCTATAAATAGTCAACAAATGTCTGTATTAAATTATTGACCTACTAATATGTCTTAAGCTTTATATATTTGATACTCGCAGATTTTGTTAGCTTGGTAGATTGTTGAAAGTGTTGTTCTCTATCACTGATATGTCATTGTACTGTAACCACCTTTAAATAGTCAACAAATGTCTTTAATTTATATTTTATTAAACCTGTGGCTTTCTGTTCCGTCTTAAGCAATTTATTTAGCAAAACATTGCGTAATTTTGAGTTGGTGCAATTAAACGTATTTATATTCTTGTTAAGAAAAATAAACAAACCCCTATAATTAATGTAGCTATCTACAACAGTGGGCTTGAATATTGGTTTCAATGAATGCCTGTTATCTTTAGGTATTACATTGTATTTATATGTTTGATTAGAATTTAAAAAGTTATTTTATTTTGTTGTGGAATTTCGATATTTTGTGAAATTGTTCTTAACTTAAATAAATTATACATTTACATTGAAAGTTACAGAAAGGAATAATATAAGAGATATACTTACAAATCTGTAAGATTTGTCAAGTTGGTGAACGTGTCTGATTTGATTGATGTGATTTTATTGTGAATTGGTTTCAATGAATGCCTGTAATCTTTAGGTATTACATTGTATTTATATTACTCTTAATTTATGCTTGATATAATGTGGTTATACATCTATGCAAATGATACAAAGTGATACTTACAGATCTTGTAAGTTTGGTAGATTGTTGAAAGCGTTGTTCTCTATCACTGATATGGTATTGTAGTTTAACCACCTATAAATAGTCAACAAATGCCTTTACTTTATACTTTATTCAACCTGTGGCTTTCTGTTCTGTCTTAAGCAATATATATCTATCTATATTGCAGCATTCAAATCAATTTCTTCTACACATTTCAAAATGGTGTCACCTGCGACACTGGTATGCAAAATCAGATAAATTGTTGACGTTGTAGGATGTCTGTCGAGATTCAACAAAATCTACGCAGACGCTTAAATATGTTTCAAAGAATAATTGGAATGAAGTGGAATGCATTCTGGGCTTTCCTCATTATTTAGCAAATAACGATGAGTAACGCCACTATGATCAGTACGACATCTATTCAAAACTTATTGACCGTAAGAACAAAGAATTGTGTCAACAAAGGAATGGATTACGAGGAATTTGTTATTAATTTGCTGGTCTCAGCTGTCTGCCATCGTTTTAAAATCCAATTCATAATAATAGCCCTTAAATCAGTATATGGAATAGAACTACTGGTTAATGGGTTATGCGTCGGATTGTCTCGGAATTCTTCTTAGTGTCAACCGTAGGGTAAGTAAATTACGAAATATTGACAGACGGAATAAAACCAGAATAGTTTGAAGATACTAATGTGGTAATCAAAATCAGTAAATCAAAGGACAGATGCTAGTAATGTAGGTGTTGGTGCAGTTTTACTCTAAGAAGGTAAAGATGACATAGATCTGCTGAATTGTTATTTTTCTAAAAAAGTCTTGCCTTATTGTTATCGTTTAAACATTTTGATGTGTATGTAGGTTTTACATTTCATCCATTAGTAGTGTTAACGAGATGGGCATTAATGTTGCAATAATACAATCTGATTATTAAAGATATTGATGGCTAAGCATAATGTGATAGCTGGTGTTATGTCTAGAATTGAATAAAATTTGATAAAATTGGCATGAATTTTTATAGTGATTTATTGGAAAAAGTTGGTATCCAATTTTTGTTGTTGTTGTTAAGCTATTTACATGTTTTTAATATTTAACCTTCAGCTTTTATATGTTCTAGATATTTCTGTATATTGTTTATGTGATCAAAATAAGGTCACACTATCGATATTTCCAGAATTCATCAATATACTATATAAGTTACAGCAAATTGTGGAGCAGCCAGTCTGAAATTATGGATATATATAACAGCTGAAATCTATAGCATTGTATTTGGATATATTGACTTACAGAAGTCATGTGACTTGAACATTAAACTATTAACAATTTCAACGGACACTACCTGGAAACTTTGTGGATTAGAACTAAAGGATATTTTAATTAAGAAGTAGATCATGGCAGCTAGAATGTGGTTTGAGTTTTAAAATGAGTTGGTGGATATTAGTATTTTATCCCGAGCCAGAGGTGAGGGAGAACATTTACTAATATCCACCAACCATCATAAAACTCAAAACACATTCTGGCTTCCATGAATTATTTCCATTTCTAATATCTAAGAGTACAAATACGGTAGTATACTTTGATTGGAAGACGGTAATTTATATTTACGTATGCGGACAATGTCGCACACAATATGCCATTTGCCAATTCCCGACTTCATTCTAAAATTATACACTTTTAACATTTTATTATTTGAGTTATTGTCCTTACAGAGGACAAACTGGTTCCCGTTCAATGCAGGAGCAACATAAAGGATTAAGAATTCGAGTATAATTTTCTAAAAATTTATAGATAATTGAACCTTGTAAAATAATAGAAGTTAACTTTATAGCAAACAAAAAATTCACAAGTTGTTACAACATTTAAATTTTATACAGATTATGAGAAAAATATTTGTAATTTTGGTTGAATATTGCATGAAATTGACACAATAAAATGTTAAAAGTGTATAATTTTAGAATGAAGTCGGGAATTGGCAAATGGAGTATTTATGCAGCCAAATTCGAGGAGACGATAATTTTTCAACATGTACATTTACGACGGGAGTTGCTATTGAGATTATGCCCAATCAATAACTCGCTCGTTTGTATAGCGCAAGAAGGATTTCATGTTAGAATTCTACATGAATTTATTTGCATAGGAAAGGATCAAACTAATATACCAGAAAGGAAACGAATATTTACTCCAAGGAATTTAGCTTTGAACATAGACAAGCCAGATGTAATTTATCCATTTAATATTTGTAATTGAACATTAAGTATTTTTTTTTATTTTATCAAAGTATAGAAACTTAATTGATTGTTGGTTGTATCTTTCTGTTACTAAAATATTCTAGAAAAACCTTTACAAAGCAATATTGGATACCACATTTATGCATAAAACCTTATCTCTTGAAAATGTATAAGCACGTTTAAAGAAGTCATTTACAATGCAGGTAGCTTTGAATGGTAAGCAACGTTACAAATTAAAAGTTTACGGTCATGAAATAATTTATTTTATTTTGTCAAGTACGAAAGAAACCCAAATGTGCTACACAGAAATTGGAGTTATCACTAGGTTGGAGTTCCTTATCTATACCATATTTGTTGAGTTCGGAGGGCACATTTTTCAGCAACTACTTTGATGTAAAAAAAACAACATTACCTTTGACATGTATTTGCATATCAGGGATATACTTTTGTACAAATCATTCTAAATGATACTCACAGTTCTTGTAAGTTTGGTAGATTGTAGTCCGAGATTCCTCTGCCGTACGACGGCTTTTTTTTGCTAGAGCCGTGGAACGTTAGTGAGTTATACATAAGGAAAACAGCGGATTTGCCTCTCCAACTCTTGGTCGGCACATTTCTACGTTGTGTGGCTATCAAATTGTATTTTCTGTTAGAAACCCTTATATAAATCGCTTCACCAATCGTTTTTCTATTCATTCATAACCATCTTATCCTCAGAAAGTCGTGTTGCACTCCATTACAGCACGATTTTGCCTTAGATCCTATTATTCCGCCATTTGACTTCCATTTTGATTGTTTTCCAAACATTTGTCACGTGACTTCGCGAAAACTACGATTACCGCAATGCATCATGGGAGATGATTTGCATATAAACAAACAAACAAATATTTGTATTGCCAATCATAGGCGCCTGTTAAGGCAGAACAATTAACATAAGATTTAATACAGTTGATTACATTGATTGGTAATAATTTTAACAGCAATAGTGAATTACAGATAACCATGAGGGGGGAGAAAACGCATGCTCTTTCCGAAGCCCATGGGTAACACTGCCATTGAATCATTTCTTTCCAACACATTTTGTATTATTTCCTTCTGCTCTGATTTGAGCTGTAGATGGAACTGTTTGTCCTGCAGAATACGCTTAAGTGTATCGTCTTCCATGTGATTTGAATGTTGTTTGCGTATGCAAATAAGGCTCCAAATAATTTGGCGTGCTGCATTAAATAGCTCCCATCATACAATGCGTTGCTATCATCATTCAGTTTGTATCGCGGGATCACGTTTGTAGATTTCAAAATGGAAGTCAAATGGCGGAATAATATAATTTAAGGCAACATCGTGCTATAATGGAGTGTAACACCACTTTCTGAGGGTAAGATGGTCATGGATGAATCGACAAATGATTGGTGAAGCGATTTATATAAGGGTTTCTGATAGAAAATAAAATCCGATAGCCAGAAAACGTGGAAATGTGCTGACCAAGAGTTGGAGAGTCACATCCGCTGTTTTCCATATGTAGAGCCCTCTGACGTCCCACGGCTCTATCAAAAATAAAAAAAGCCGTCGGACGGCAGAGGAATCTCGGACTAGGTAGATTGTTCAAAGTGTTGTCCTATATCACTGATATGTCAGTGATCGCGCTACAACTTTTTGGCAGGCAGCAACGCCCGCCTTCACTTTGATCGCGCTTTGCCCTTTTTAGGACCGCCCTTGTTCTTTTCGTAGCCATGATCTTGCCTTTTTTGTGTCCTATGCCCATTGATATATGATTGCAGTGATTGTCGTGCACCCGGTTTTTCGGCGATCTATTTGATATGCTCCTTGTGGGTGCCTTGATTGGCAAATAATAAAGCATTTGTTTGTTTGTTTGTTGTTGATGTAAATTACGATCTATGAATAAACTTATTGAGATCTGTTAAGTGAGTTGCCGACCTGGTAGATACATTTGAAAGAGGAGAATAAAAAAAATTCTCAAGAAAGTAAAATATTGACATCGTTCTTATCATCGTAAATTGTACATCTAAATGTAGTCGACAGATTTTGAAGGTAAAAATCGTCGTTAATTGACTTTCTTTATCTCAGATTTGTAATGATAAATGTGAGGGAAATGCAAAAGTATTCAAAATTTCTTAACTTTTTGTTTTGAACTAGAAATGAACCTCTCGTACTTTTAATGACGATTGAGCCAGCTTTAAACCCTTTTTGTCCAGTTTTAACAAATTTAGATCAGATTTGTTTTACCACTTGATTTATAAAACATTGTATTGTACAGTATGTATTTGATGTAATAATAGTATATTTTTTTTAATAAACATTATGCATAGTATTCCAGCTTCTATAACATGTAAATGAGGTGTCCTTTTTGGTACAGATAGTCACGCGAAAAAATGCATTTTCTGAGTTAGCACCCTGCCCTGCCAAAATCCTGGCTAGAACACTGTATGTCATTGTAGCCTAATGTCCTATAAATAGTCAACACATTCCTATTGTTTATGCTTTCTTAAATATGTGGCTTTCTGTTCTGTCTTAAGCAATACATATAACAACATACTGCGTAATTTTGAGTTGTTACAATTAAACGTATTTATATTCATGTTCATAAAGATAAACAAGCCCCTACTATTGATGTAGTTATCTACAAAGGTGGGCTTGAATATCCGTTTCAATGAATGCCTGAGCTCTTTAGCAGTTATACTGTATTTGTATGTTTGATTAGAAAATAAAATCTTATTTAATTTTGTTGTGGAATTTCAATATTGTGTGTGTAATTTGTTCTTAACCTAAATAAATTATGCATATACATGTATTGCAAGTTACAGAAAGGAATAAAATAAGAGGAATACTTACAACTCTTTAAGATTTGTCAAGTTGCTGAACGTGTCTGATTTGATTGATGTGATTTTATTGGAATACAAATAACTGCAATAAACACAATACACAAATGCATTCAAAATAAATCTTTGATACTGTGTGTTGTTGAATTTCAAAGTAATATATTGAATAAAACAAAATAAGTATGTAATCAGTCTTCAAACATTCATGATTTCATCGATGTAATGAAAAACACAAAGAACCACATCGCTAGAGCAGCTCATTGTATATAATCGGAAATCGTAGAAATGGGCGCAAAATCTTTAGACCTAATACATAAGTACACGAACTCTATATTAATATTTGATCTTGTTAAAGTGGCTGCAAA
This sequence comes from Bathymodiolus brooksi, assembly GCA_963680875.1. NCBI lineage: Eukaryota > Metazoa > Mollusca > Bivalvia > Mytilida > Modiolidae > Bathymodiolus > Bathymodiolus brooksi. Next base: position 54,055,991 of record OY804589.1, on the reverse strand, counting down.
AACACAAACACACTTTCTAAAATATTTGTTGTCCACCATTACAAATTGATTATAAATGAACATAAATTTGAGCATAGTCGCCATCATAGCAAGAATTGTTTGGAGATATAAATGCATCTTTATACAAATATATTGTATCATGTAGGCCAACGATATATCGATATAAAATGGACACGTGACGGTTTCCAGTTCTCAGTTGACAGTCCTTACCTAGTACTTTCAACGGTGGCAGATATTGATACTCTGTCGATAGAGAACTCTCAGGTGAAAATACGTAAAGTCTGTATTTCTAAATGATATTTATATATTAGTGAATTTTGTTCTCGTCCCGAATATGTATTACATATTTGTCACGGGAATGTTAGACTACCAAACTTGGTAGATTATTGAAAGCGTTGTTTTCTATCACTGATATGTTATTTTGGACTAACCACCTATAAATAGTCAACAAATGTCTTTAATTTATACTTTATTACATCTGTGGCTTTCTGTTCTGTCTTAAACAATATTTATAATAGCAATATATTGCGTAATTTTGAGTTCTTACAATTACACTTATTTATATGAAAATGTGTTCCTCTATCACTGATATGTCATTGCACTGTAACTCTCTATAAATAGTCAACAAATGTCTGTATTAAATTATTGGCCTTCTAGTATGTCTTAAACAATATATATTTGATACTCCAGAAAATGTTAAATGAAGCTACGACCTTAAAACTTATAGGAATTGTTTAATTATTTGTGATTTGTTTGCCTTCTTGTCATAGACAAACCCAGGTGATCAATATGTTCATTGATATGTTTTGCTTTCATCTATAGCTATATTAATACTATATCACTACAATTTAATGAATTAATTATTACAAGTATTAATAAAATACTGATACATATGTACAAATGATATTAAATGATACTCACAGCGCGTACAAACTTGGTAGATTGTTGAAAGTGTTGTTTTCTATCACTGATATGTTATTTTGGTGTAACCACCTATAAATAGTCAACAAATGTCTTTAATTTATACTTTATTACATCTGTCGCTTTCTGTTCTGTCTTAAACAATATATATAACAATATATTGCGTAATTTTGAGTTATTACAATTACACGTATTTATATGAAAGTGTGTTCCTCTATCACTGATATGTCATTGTACTGTAACTCTCTATAAATAGTCAACAAATGTCTGTATTAAATTATTGGCCTTATAGTATGTCTTAAACAATATATATTTGATACTCCAGAAAATGTTAAATGAAGCTACGACCATAAAACTTATAGGAATTGTTTAATTATTTGTGATGTGTTTGCCTTCTTGTCATTGTCATAGACAAACCCGGGTAATACTTAACTAGTTGTACCGGGAATGTAAATAAACAAAGTTTATCTAATTTTTGTTGTAACATATAACTTATGTACATAAATGTGGACACCTGGCTTTCTATATTGTTATTATATTTAGCAGAGGCTTCACAAAGAAAATAAAAATTCAAACATAAGCAAATACTGACCGCCTTGAACAATTTGAAGATTATGTCAGAGGTTGCACATGACAATTGTCAAAGACTCAACCTATTTGAAGACGCGGGAATGATTGATTGCCTGCTGTTTAATGCCAATTTTAAGAGTATTTCAGCTATGACGTAGTGTAAGCAAATTTTATGTACTAAATTTCTCAACTACAAAATCCTTAAAAATAAAACATATTTGTGTATAAAAGATTCGTGTTTTATGTACAAATAAAAGAAAAAAATTAAAAGGATAAAACCATATATTTAGAATGTATGTATCTATCTATATTGTAGCATTCAAATCAATTTATTCTACAAATTTCAAAATGGTGTCGCCTGCGACATTGGCAAACAAAAACAAATAAATTGTTGCCAATGTAGTATGTCTGCCGAGATTCAACAACAACTACGCAGACGATTCAAATATGTTTCAGTGACTAATTGGAATGAGGTGGAATGCATTCCGGACGTTCCTCATTATTTAGCAAATAACGATGGGTAACGCCACCATGATCAGTACGAAATCTAGTTAAGACTTATTTACCGTAAGAAAAAAGAATTTTGCCAACGAAGGAATGGATTACGAACAATTTGTTATTAATTTTCTGGTTTGAGCTGTCCTGTCATCGTTTTAAAACATAATTCATAATAATAATCCTTAAATCAGTATATGGAATAGAACAACTGGTTAATGGGTTATCATATGCCTCGAATGTTCTCTGAATACTTCTTAATGTCAACCGTTCGGTAAAAACAAATGAAATATTGAGATACGAAGTAAAACCAGAAGAGTTTGAAGATATGTTCCTGTCCTTTCCTCATTTATGACATATCACCGGGTCTGTAACAAGAATAACATGGCGGGCGCCACTAGTGGAGCAAAAACTGGATTCACTCCAGATCTTTATTTGTATGTTAGTCCGATATTCCTCTGCTTTCCGACGGACGGCAGAGGAATCTCGGACTAGCTTTATGTGTATTGTTTTGTAGTTCATAGTGTGTCTCGTTGTCTCTTTCGTTTTTGCTATTGTCTGTCCTTTGATTTACGCTTGACTACCACTGTGGTATCTTAATTATTCATACATGCACAATAATAAATATTACATATACAACATAATCTTTTTGTAGTCACAGACATACAATATATAAGTGTTATTGGGTAAATCTGTTGGAATACTATCCAGTCCTGTACTGGAACAGTTAACATTAACTCCATTTGAAGTGTTAGTACAACCACAGTCACTAGGACATGATGATGCCACACCGACAAGTAGAATCACAGCAATTATTGCTGTTATAAGACACTGCATTTTGCGTCGTCAGTCTACAAATACAAAATGTATTACTTAATAGTTATTGTTCAATGTTGCCATGTAAATAAATTTTAGGAATAAAATGAAAAATAAAATATCAGACTGAAGAAATATATTATGTGATTGTTGTTTGATGGCAAAAGTGCAAAAGTGTTTCGAATAAATGTTTCAAAACGAACAAGATGATCTAAAGTGCCTTTGCCTTGTCAGAATCCACACTGTATATTGAACATTATTCCATTGGATTTAAGAAACCAGAGGCGAGCATTGATCCTCCTTTGCATGGTTTTACAGACGCAATTAGTTAGTGCTATAGGCCGATAATGTGATGGTTCAGAATGGTCTTTGCCAGACTTTGGAATAGGAATGACATTAGCTAATTTCCAAATTGATGGCATGTCGCCTGCTTCCCACATGCCATTCATTAGATCTAAAACAGCTTGGAGTGAAGATTCTGGAAGGTGTTTGAGAAATTGGTAGTGGATATCCTCGAGGCCACATCCAACGATTTTCGCAATTCTTACAACAATAACGGGCGATTGTATTACTCCAAATTCGTTTGATTTAAAATTCAATTTATTTTTTTTTATTTTTGCGTTTGAAATTTTTGAATTTAGGTGATACATTTCTGTAGACGATTTTTTTCTAAAAGGTTTGGCCTAATTTATTTGCGATATCCTGTTCAGAGGTTGAAGTGTCTAAGGTCTTTTTTTCATTTGTCCATGTCCCTGTGGATGACCTCTGGAGTGTTGACTTTTGGAAGATTTCCTGTCGACATTTTTTGTTGAGTTGAACAGGTAGACGAAATTGAAGCTTTAACTGAATTTGACGTGGTGGCTGTTGGAGAAGAACTTGATGTTTTGTATGACGGGGTAATAATTTTATCTTGTCTTAACAGTCAGTCGAGTTAGGTTTTCCGTGCCTTCAATCCAGGTGAACATTGTTTGAGCTCCAACTGAATTGAAAACAGAATTACCGACACTGGTATATGATTTTTGCAGAGATGACGCTAACATCGAGGAATGAGATCATTCTAAAGATGAGGAGGATGATACATGTATAGAAATAACTCCTGCAGCAGAAAAAATGTAAAATACAAAGACTTGCACACCGTGTATAATAAACATAACAAACAGTCAGGTACAGCAGCGAGTAAACAAAATAACAGTGAATCAACTCCCAAAGTAACAAATGTAGAAAACAATCAAGCTCAGGAAGAGGGATCATCAATTCCATGGGAGCCTATATGATAGTCACAAGGAAAGGATCTAGCAATATTGACCCTGCTAACACTTCCTAACAAACTTTATGATCAACAAAGAACGAATAACAGACCCAACAAAAACCACATACAAGGTTTGATCTAGTTTTATGGAGCTTAAAGCCACTTTCAACAATATTTAAGTTATATCGTGGTGGTCAGTTTTAATTGGAGGAGGAAACTGGAGTACCCGCAGAAAACAACCGACCTGTCGTAAGTCACTGACAAACTTTATCTCATAATGTTGTATCGAGTACACCTCCGCCTTATAAGTATTGATTGCACAGGTAGTTGTAACTCCAACTACCATATGATCACGTCCACAACGGCCCTTCCCAAGAACAAGGAAACACAAAAGTTAAATAGTGTAAAATTATTTAAAGACAATATTAATATAAGTATTCAATAGATAGTTAACATTTTTTTTTTTTAATACTCTGAAAATGCATAAGCTCAGATATATATTTTAAATTGTAGATGGGCTATGGAAGCATTATGTCATTTGTTTCGTAAATGTAGTTAGGTGCAGAGTTGTAGCTCTGATTTTTTGGGGGTTTTTAGGGGGGGGGGGGGGGTTTGTAATATACAGCTATCGATTTCTGTAGAACTTGCTGAATTCCGACTCTGACTGAGGTTGGACCTTTCGGGTACTATGATCTCATGTGTGTACTAATAAGTACATTGACACCGTTCTATTAAATAAATATGTTTTCTACTAGGTTCCATAGTTAATTATATTTGAATATGTATATATACTCTCCAAAAAAAGAAACGCAACATGCAAAAAAATATAATTTACTTCAAATTTTCAACATCATTTTAAATACAGAAATAAGCATTACATTACACTGAAATTTGGCACCATGGTTGTTCAGAATTTACAGTTTATTAAAATGGCAACAGTTATCACATTAATGTCCATAGCGTTCAGATGACGTCACTTCAAATTTAATAACTGTTGTGCCTACCACTAGCCTGTAACACAACACGGACCCATCTCGACATAGATTCGATCAATCGACGAATACTGTCTTGCGGAATTCTCCCCCATTCTTGCTCAAGAGCCTGCTGTAGTTCTTGCAGAGCTTGTGGCGTTGGTTAACGACTGCGCACGCGTCGATCCAAATCATCCCACGCATGTTCTATTGGGATCAAATATGGTGATTTAGACGACCAGGGAGCACTCTTACGTTCTGGTTGGCTAGAACGTCAACAGTAACACGAGCTGTGTGCGGCCGAGCGTTGTCGTGTTGAAAAACGTTCATACGGATGTCCATTGCGGGCAGTATGTGTGGTGTCAAAACTTTATCTCTGTATCGAGCGGCGCTAATGTTGCCGGGAATGTGCACCAGTTGAGTTTTTCGGGCGTAGGATATGGCACCTCACATCTTCACACTTCCTCCGCCAAAATTGTCGACCTCAAGGATGCAGTTCCTTGCGAACCTCTCATTCCGGCGTCTGTAGACACGTGTACGGCCATCTCTTTTCTGCAACATGAATCTTGATTCATCGCTGAACCAGACTTTCCTCCAGTTTTGCAGGTCCCAGCCCCTTACACTGTTGCACCATTGGACCCTCGCAAGTCGGTGTTGACGTCTCAGTACTGCGCCAAAGTAAGAACGTCTGGTGGGTGCATAGCCGTTTTCACGGAGACGGTTTCTGACTTTCTGTGCCGGTATTCGTCGGAGACCTGGGATATTTGATGCTGTTTCACTTGCTGTCACGGTCCTGTTTCTCAGGTAAAGTACCCGGATGTAACAATATTGGGCTGCTGATGTGTTCGTGCTGTGCTACAGGCTAATGGTAGGTACAACAGATATTGACTGAAGTGACGTCATCTGAACGCTATGGACTTTAATGTGATATAGTTTGCCAGTTTAATAAACTGTAAAGTCTGAGCAACCAGTGTGCCTAATTTCAGTGCAATGTAATGCTTATAACTGTATTTAAAATGATGTTGAAAATTTGAAGCAAATGATATATTTTTACACGTTGCGTTTCTTTTTTTGGAGAGTATATATATTTATTTTTCTTAACTCAGCCATTTGTTCTGCTACATTAACTAGGACAAAAGTGTAGAAATATAGAATCGACTTAGGAAAACGCTAACAAGATCCGGCACGTGATTTCCTGATACGGATGTACAAAGCTAAGCTTCGTTCGAAGTCGATTCTATATTATTATACCATCACATGATTTTTTTATTTTAAACTACTGTTTAAATATAATTGGATTGCTGATATAATATATTAAGGTCAATTCCAAAAATGTGATTTTCAATTTAAAAAACAAATTCATAACGTAAAGGTATAGTAAATATACAAAGAAATAAAATAATAGGGGATGGAAAACGTTTTGAAATTACCTTTTTATTTGTACAATAAAGCACTGTAATCAATTGTCAGTCAATAAACAAACTCAACTGGTATCAATGTATGGAATCGAGTGAGTGAGTCATTGTTGTTTAACGCCAATTCAGCAATTATTCAGCTATATCATGGCAAGAACAACTTAATTTTCAATGAGATGATGATGAGGTCCGCTTTGTACTAGACCAACACGCTGAGTTGGATTTGTATAATGCTAGATCACTGAAACAACAGTCCGCGGATAGACATGTCGCCCCATTCGGACACATTAGCCTGATTCCGAGCAAACCAATTTTTGCTCTTTCTCCTTAATGATGTGTGCTATACCAATTGTATAGTCTTTGGTTTGACCCGACCGGGGCTCAAACACACGATATACCGCACTCGATGCTAGCACGCTGACCATTACACCACCACTGTATATATGTATGTGTGTGCAAAATAATAATCTGCTTACATCCGTTGAAATTTTGAGAAGTGCCTGGCGTCTTATTATGCATGTAACAAGCGTTTTAAAAAAAAATATTATTGTGTTTTTAAAACACTATTGTATAATACACTAACGATGTTAATAGTACATAGGCAAACATTCTGATTTAAATAGCATAGGTAAATTGCGCTTATAAATTGTACACGTGTTCTGCAATAACCTTCATCAGGTACGCTCATGATCATTTAAAGGGCTTGACGTGACCAGCCGATTGATGGAACCGGATTTATTCGACCTCCAGTCTAGATGAAGTAAGGGCCAAAGAGGTGTAGATCTATCACAAGAGGTACAACACTCCAAGTAACTACATGTAATTAGTATTGGGGAGAGAAATTCGGGGGAGCATCCAGTTCATAGAGTGTGACAAAAATAAAGTGGGGGGAGGGAGGGAGGGAGGGAGGGAACAAAAGTATTTCCCTAAAATTAGCAATGAACTCAAAAACAAAATTCACTAAGCCAATCTAGAGAGGAAACAATTCACCTAGTGCCCAAATTCGACTTCATCTCGAAAAGTGAAATAATATAATGGATCTCATGACTTCTCGCGTGATGTCGCATAGGACAAATAGCTATCCTAAGAGATACTACGGTCCAGAGTAACTAGATGTAGTTAGTATTGGAGAGATAAATTTGGGTCAGCATAACACAGACAGCATTGCCTCATTCTATGCAACCGAACAATATTTTAATCAAAACCTTTCATAACTAGCTCAAACTCAGCTCAAATTTAAAACAATTTGTCAAATTCAAATCCTTAAAACTTGAGTGCTATCTGCAATTGACAAGATGATCACGGTCTGATGCCAGAATTAAATTCATAGCCTTTTCTCCGTTAAATTAAAATCATAGAACATAAATATAGGGCTTTTCGTCTTATCAATACCAATGTACAAATTGATAGGCTTTACAGACCGTTGTCCAATAATAATAAATTTCATATCTGTTAAGCATTGTAAATAATACAGGAGAAACACAGTTCAATAGTAATATAAGCAAAAACAAGCGTTGTACATTTATACATGAATATGCAACAATTCACAGACATAAAGTCCAAAAATACAATGTGATCAGTCTACATATCAAACAAGTTATACTGCTGAAGGCAACTTGCTAGGATCACCTAATTACTCATAAGCTTGGAAAATACATCATTGGTGGTTCGTCAGCATTAACATTAAACCTTAAAATGTCTAAAGTACTTTTGAATATTAACACCATTCTCTAACAAGATAATAACTTCAGAAGATGGACTAATATCTCGCCAAGCATCCAGGTGATTGTCTACGTTTCCAACTTTTGAAACTATATGACTTTTTTTTCACCGGCACGTCATTTTATACGCCTGTGTACAATTTTACACGCATCGGGCTTCGGATTACCGCCTAAGTTCGAAGACTGTAATATTATATATATATATATTGAAATTTTGAGAAGGGCTTGACCTCTCATTATATGCGTAATAAAGGGGAAGCGTTTCAATAAACTATTATTGTGTTGTTTAAAAGAAAACACTATTTGACAATACAACTCCAATGTCGCATGTTAATATTACACAGCTAAATAATTTTATTTGAGTAACATAGGTATATTGTCTCTACCACAAAATTGACAGGTGGTTGAATACAGCCTTACAGGTAAAGATTGTTTTCTTCATTAAAACGTAGATATTAAATGTACTTAAACATGACACGATTTTGGAATAACCTTCATCAAAAGGTTAAAAAACACAAATAATTAAGATTGATGAAATGAGAGTTTAAAGAGTGATGGTAAACAATTCCACCTATACCAAAAATAAAACAACAACCACCTCTCACCTTAACTCACTGACACAACAAATATCATATCACTCTGGAAACCATATTTGTTAGTTGAATCTGGAGCATGTTTAACTTCATTGTTCCAGAAAACAAAATCATGATTTGTTGCTTTAGAAAATAGTATGTTTCAAAAGACTCTAGAACTGAAAATTTGATTAAGCACAAATTCAAGATAATCTGTATTTCACAGTAATCCTTTTCTCTAACTATTGTCTAGAAATCAGTGTCGGTCATGAACTTCAACTCTACAAGTACAATTAGTCAACTACATTCCGAAATACTTATAAATATTTCACCTTTTGGTAAAATAAAAAAATTATCGGACGCATTATTATTATTATCGACACATTGGTGCTTGTAATAATCGTCCAGCAAAAATGTATTCCTGTCGACAGACTCCACATTGTAGCAAATCCGTAACATTCGCCATTTATATCAAATAAGGGTAATAACAAAATTACCGAACTCCGAACAATCTTACAAAGGGAAAGTTCAAACTCATAATTATATTAACAGACAAAATCAGTCAACAACCGGAAAACTGTGAAAACCGTAATGACCCTGACTTGGTACAGGAATTTCTAAAGAAATGGTGGGTTGAATCAGATTTGAAGGCGCCAAACCTCCCGCTCTCATTACGGTTCAAAGGTTCCGGCTGTCACTGTAACAGTATTTAAATACAGGAACAAAATAGGTAAAATAGTTGTTAAAGCAGTACCATATTCGGTGACGTAAATGTCAAAAATATTTTTACGTCACACATTGACAAAAAAAAATATCCTTGACATTTTTGACTTCTTTATCTTTATACATTTTCACTATATGAAAATGCATCGCTTATAATTTTTTCTGCAGAGACGGAATATATTTCGACAAGATCTTGGTATCGGAATATAAACTTTTTAAGAGATCGAATAAGGCGAATCTTTTTATAGCCCTGGTCCAGTAGCCTGTTTCTCAGATGAAGATGACGTTTCAGGAAATCAGAATAATTGCTACTGGCCCTTGCATAGCGAATCAATTGCGAGATGTAAACACCATATGCAGGAGAAGCTGGTATATTGCTGCACATGTTTGGGAAATTTATGATTTTAAAATTGAAGCCGTCCCGCTTATCATAAATTTTAGTACTGAGTTGACCACTGTCGTCAAATTCGAGGTATAAGTCCAAAAATTATTCCGACGAAGCTGTATCGGTGGTCTCTGGAGGATATATCAATGGAAGAAATTCTGCAAATCTAGAATTATTGATAGATAAAACATCATCAATATACCTGTATTTGAAATTAAAGGCTCTAGCCTCATGAATCTTCTTATCTTTTACAAGCTTTTGAAGAAACTCCGACTCATATGAGTATAAAAATAAATCGGCTAGACAAACTAATTTTCGGACCGCTTCCGGGTCATGTTTCGATTTGAAACATGAGTCACCTATGTTTCGCATGTTTCGAAAACCCATTTTTGTTTTAGATGAAAAAAGGAAGAAAACAATCATGTGATTCAGAATCTTGTTCCAGATTCACCTTAAAGAAATGCGCCCCAGGTTCTAGCTTGGGGCATGGACAAACATGTGTCGGGGTTATATCGGTTAATTGGATCCCAGCACTCCCCTAGTCTGTATTAAATGTGAGAGGGGTCCAGATTGAAATATCACATGCAGAATGTTTTTGGCTTTGTAATCTCCACCTTTATTGCTAAAGGGGAGTAAAATATTCGTGAGAATTTGGTGGTTTTGTTTATTTGTCTTGTGTGCCTTTGTTGTCAGTGTCTCTGGGTGGTCTATTCTTGATTGCCCCTTCGGGTTTCTCTAATATTTATTCATATTGATTGAATTTATAAAACATATACAGTCACCAAATTAATTATTTTAATTTAAAATTAAGTATTTAATAAGCATCAAGAGTACACATATGATTTTCTTCCAAATAAAAAGTGATAATATCCGATAAATTATCTGAACTGGCAATTTAGCGTATCAGATGGACATGTGTACAAAGCGTATTAATTGAATCATATCAATATACATAAATAAAAATATTTTCACCCCAAAAGTTGTCTTTCTTTTAGTTAAGCTTCATTGTAATACGAGTTACACCCTGGTCAAGTCTTGTGTTCGTCACGAGTACCTATGGTATATATACGATTGGTAATATAACCTGACTTCCTTCTTACTTGATACTCAAGTTTCAAAAAAGCACAAAAATATTTTATTTTGATATTCTCAAATTCATCTTTTATAACAAGTAAATAAAACTACACAAAGGGTGACTAAGTAAAAGGTAGAGCAAACGTGACAAGTTATTTTGAATTGAAGTCACAAGACAAGAAATTCATCCACCTGTCACGTTTTCATATTAAGTTGACATATTTTACATCACCGACGTTTCTAGTTTGTTAAATTTAAATAATTGCATTGTTTTCTATAACAGATCGGGCATATAAAAGTTATTATTACAAAATAACATTATTGTAATGTTAATTTGGTCGGTAGGTCACAAAAACAAATAAGTAATAATATAAAACTAAAGTGTTCAATATATGTCTGGTCCAGCAGAATACAATACAAGTACACATAACGCCCGTCCTCCAAATGCCACGGGCCAATCAAAGTAGTGTTGGCAAGGCCCAGCTACCATTGAGGCAAGTGAGGCGATTTCCTTACTAAAATTTCAGTCAATTTTTTTTAAATAAATGATTTACAAAGATGTCTTGTGTATTATTTTATGTTGATTTTGCCTAAGTAGTATCCCGTTGTTCCAATCGTATAATAGCCAGCCTATGTTGTATGTAATTGTACGTCGGGGTTCATTCAGCATGAAACCGTATCCATCCCTCATTAAATACGTGATGTAGTTGACTTATGCACGTTACATGTTTACATTGACGACACTGATATTTGGCCGAAAACGGAGTCTTGCCGAAAAAGAAAACAGGACATTCAGAATTAGGTTGGTGCAAGCTGTATGTTGTAATTTTTCAAACACAAATTTCAACGTGTACATTATAAAATATTATAAAATGCACCGTGACGTCTCCTTCACCCGTTAAGAACTAGTGATGAAATACTTGAGATAACGAATATGAGGTAATGACACGAACAGAGTACAAAATCACCCGATGTAACATATTACAAACAGATTTCCAAAGCTCACCGCATGATCTTCACGCAACATGAAGCTGGTGGTCCTAATAGGAATCACATCAACAATGTTCAACTGGATCCAAGTCATCAGTCTCCTTCACCAATGATTCCTGTCTTCCCTTGCATCGATCCCTTTGCTTCATGGTTGCATGGGCACCAGTAGCTCAAGAGGGTTCGTCATTGTAGACTCAAAACGTGAGAAAAAGTAACAATGGTCGAAGAAAGGTTGTGTGGTTTGACCATGATCCATGTTCACAGAGATTATGAATGTGAGCAGAGGAAACATTCTAGGACAATTTAACGAAATGGGACACAGGAAAATTGGAAAACTGCAGTTTGAATGGCAATTCGATCATATCTTCAAATCATACCTACTACATGTATCCACATTGTCATACCATAGTGTTGAATTTATTTCGATATGATTCGAACACATAACCGCTACACGACTTCCTGCCTTTTAAAGCCATGAATACCATATGTCAGTCAGTGAGTTGGATGAAAATTTTGACTACTATTTACAACCACTTTAATTACATGTGTACGAACATTTCATAGACAATATACCTTTGCATTTTCAAATAAAGCCAGAGCTTCGCCACCCCTGGAACTCCTACCAGGGCTTTGCCCTGGACCTTGTGGGACCTGGTTGGTCCCCAGATCCCTTGCCTCACTAGAAATGAGACCCTAGTAGGTACGGCCTTGGTTAGATAACTGTCTGGTCCTGCAGAATGTAACACAAGTACACATAATTCCCGTCCTCCACATGCCACGGACCAATCAAAGTAGTGTTAGATAACTACCTGGTCCAGCAGAATGTAATACAAATACACATACCTCCCGTCCTCCAAATGCCACCGGTTCAATCAAAGTGTGTTAAGTAACTATCTGGTCCAGCAAATGTAATACAAGTACACATAACTCTCGTCCTTCAAACGCCAAGGGACCAATCAAAGTAGTGTGTAATAACTGTGTAGTCCAGCAGAATGTAATACAAGTACACATAACTCCCGTCCTCCAAATGCCACGGGACCAATCAAAGTAGTGCTAAGTAACTGTCTGGTCCAGCAGAATGTAATACAAGTACACATGATCCCAACATTAGATTTAGGAAGCGATCACGTCATATCTATTATTTATAATTCCATTCGTTTCATATCTTTGAATTGTCTTAATAATTGTATGACCCTAAAATAAATGTGTTCATACATAAAAGATATGGGAGATGTAGAATGAGGCCGGGGACATTCCTTATTATCTTATCATCATATTATTTACAATAGGCAGTATTTAATTAGTCTAAATATTTGATATAATGAAAAACAAAGAAATACCACACCCCTAGCACACACACACATGACCGTCCACATTTCCCCCTATGTAGAGATATTTCAATAAAAAGTGCTAAAGTTGGAATATATGTATGAGCCCAAAACCTCCGATTGTATGATGTAATTTATAAAATAATTAGAAATCGAGCATAATTTCTAATTTAAGTTCAAGTATCACATATGTGAGGGTTATGGTGTTGAACGCCACTTTCATCAATATTTCAGTTATATCGTGGCTGTCAGTTTTATTGGTGGAGGAAACCGGAATGCTCGTATTACTCTTTGATTTTAGTTGGTTGGTTTTATGGTGCTTAACGCCACTTTCATCAATATTTCAGCTATATCGCGGCAGTCAGTTTTATTGGTGGAGGAAACCGGAGTAACCGGAGAAAACCACCGACCTGCCGCTAGTCACTGACAAACTTTATCACACCTTAGCGGGATTCGAACTCACATCATTGTCATGATTGGATACATTTTATAGGGGGTTGACATGTGCTAAGCAACAATTAAATAAAAACAACAATAAATACAATACTGTCGAACAGTTCCAAGGCCCAACTGAAAAAATCCTACTAAGAAGCAAAATGGATACTCCTAACACACAAATGCATGGCTTCAATAAACTTTGCTAATTACCTTAAAATCTGATTCAACCCACCATTTCTTTAGAAATGCCTGTACCAAATCAGTGTCATTACGGTTTTCACAGTTTTCCGGTTGTTGACTGATTTTGTCTGTTTATATAATTATGAGTTTTGACTTTCCCTTTGTAAGATTGTTCGGAGTTCGGTAATTTTGTTATTACCCTTATATACCCTCAGAGAAATAAAATTAAATACAAAAAATACCAAACTGTCAGAAAAGTTTCCAGATCTACTCGAAATAAACTAAAATCAGAGACAATATTAATACAAATATTACACATGTACATGACGCGCATCTTTTTAATTGGCTAGGTGCAAGCACTTCAATAAAAAGGAGAGGAGTTAAGATAATCAAATATGTAGGATACCTGGACAATTATCACCTCGCAGAATACAAAAATACACTAAGATCAGATTTATTGGTTTATGGTGTTTAACGCCACTTTCAACTATATTTCAGTTAGATCGTAGCGGTCATTTTTATTTTTGCAGGAAATCGGAGTACACCTCGCCATAAACGGGATTAGAATTCACAACTTTAGTTGTGATACCCACTGATTGTACAGGTAGTTGTAAATCCAACTACTATACGATCACGACCACCACGATCCCATTAAAGATGTAGGAGGAAGCAGATTACTATGTCATTTTTGAATATTTCAGTCAGTTATGAAAACAAATATTGGGAGCATTTTAGCATTAAGGATCGTATTACTCTTTGATCTTAGTTGATTGGTTTTATGGTGTTTAACGCCACTTTCAACAACAGTTATATCGTCGTGGCCAGTTTTATTGGTGGAGGAAGCCTGAGTAACTGGAAAAAAACACCGTCCTGTCGGAAATCATTGACAAACTTTATCATATAATGTTGTACTCCTCGCTCTCATCGATATTTGAACTCACCACATCAATGGTGATAGGCACTGATTGCATAGGTAGTTGTAAATCCAACTACCATACGATCACGACCACTATGGCCCCTATTATTCTTTGATGTTCCAAAGTAGTGTGATGTTGTAAAGTTTCAAGCGTTTTATGATTCAGGAACAGATGATACGAATTTACCTTTTTTTGTCTGCGCCTTACGCCGTGAAAAAATGTTGTCCGGTCTAGCAAGATAAATATAATTTCAATCGTTTGAAGTAACTGAATCAGATTGAAATTAATTTCTTCTAGATATCTGCTCATAGACCGATATGTAGTTTTGTGCCGTCCGTAAAAATACCATTCAGCACGACAGGGTCGACTCGATTAGACGTGTTTTACTTCGTTAGTTAATACAATGGATATCGATACACCGCCCATAGAATAGATTAGTGGAAGAAAAAAATATATTGCATACACCTGTGAAGTGCATATTTTTTTTCATTAGCATAATCAGAAATGTTCAAATGCTGTATTGGAACAGTTTCGTTCAATAACCCGCAATTACAAAGAGGCACCGTGATATCTTTACATTAGCGATATTTTCAAATCATATTAAATAAACATGTTCGAATTCTTCGCTTGCATATACATTTAACCAAGGACGTATGTACGTCCTTGATTTAACACATCTGGATATTTATCAATTATGGACTTTTTACGAGGTCAATATGTTATATATGGACCTGTTAGGATTATATTGACCGAATATATATGTAATGTATTACTCGTTTCAATGAAAATAAAATATTAACACATCATTATTTTATTGCTTGAGAACACAACAAAACTAGAAAATTGCTTACTACAGGTGGAGTGTAAACGCGGTCCGCAACGGACAATATCCGAATCTAAATTTAATAACATAGCGTCAATATACCTAAAAATAGAAACATAGCGTCAATATTTCTAAAAAGAGAAACAAGACGTCTGGATTCTTCACAGTGGAAAACATACATTAAATATTATATATATTACGTGACTGATTTAGCCAATGAAAGTCCACACCATACGTAATATATATAAATATATATAATGGCGGGCAATATGAATATAAAACACACAATTATTAAGAGATTTGAGATTCCATTAATGGGTTTAACTCCGCCATATTTATGAGATGGTATCATCGTCTTTCTCATGCTCAATAATTTTAGGTGAGAGATGATTGTTCGTTTTGTTGGTATAGGTAGAATTGTTGACCATCACTGTTTAAGCTTCCTTTACATAATGACAATGTCCTAAAGATCATTTCCCATTGACCCAATTTCAGGGAATCACAAAACATAGTTAACCCTAACCCAAATCCTCGTGGCCGTGATTGTATTGTAGTTGGATTTACAGCTACCTATGCAATCAGTGCATATTACCACTGATGTTGGGAGTTCGAATCTCGATCAGGGCGAGGAGTACAACATTATATGATAAAGTTTGTCAGTTACTTGCGACAAGTCAGTTATTTTCTCCGGGTCATCCGGTTCCCTCCACCAATAAAACTGAACGCCACGATATAACTGAAATATTGTTGAAAGTGGCGTTAAGCACCATCAAACAAAAAAATACAAACTAAACTCTGC
The DNA here is from genome assembly GCA_963680875.1 of Bathymodiolus brooksi. Classification (NCBI taxonomy): domain Eukaryota; kingdom Metazoa; phylum Mollusca; class Bivalvia; order Mytilida; family Modiolidae; genus Bathymodiolus; species Bathymodiolus brooksi. The sequence goes on along the minus strand of OY804589.1, from coordinate 54,039,604 downwards.
CTAGACACATTGTCAGAACGAGTAAAATATATTAGACCCTTAACATCCTGTCGAATTCATAACTGAAATTTTGTGTGAATGCTAGTGTAAGAACAAAAAGCAGGCGAGTTTTGTTGATATTTGTGGAATTGTTGCCCACCACTGTTTAAGCTTTCTTTCCAGAATGAGTGAGGGGCTGTCGTGGTCGTGATCGTATGATAGTTGGATCTACAACTATATATGCAATCAGGGTCTATCATCACTTATGTTGTGAGTTCGAATCTCGACCAGGATGAGGTGTACAACATAATGTGATAAAGTTTGTCAGTGACTTGCGACAGGTCAGTTGTTTTCTCTGGGTCATCTGGTTCCCTCCACCAGTAAAACTGACAGCCACGATATAACTGATTATGCGGTTGTGTAAATGTTCCTCACATCTGAGTACCTATCACCACTAAAGTTGTGAGTTCGAACCCCGTTCAGGGGCGAGGTGTACTCGATACAACATTATGTTTGTCAGTGACTTGCGGCAGGTTGGTGGTTTTCACGGGTACTCCAATGAAATCCTGTTTAAACCGATCTAAGCCTAATAACGTCTTACTGTTGGCAATCTTATATTTTACACTTTTGCTTGCTATAATATGACCTTGAATATCTTTCATTGTCGTATGCTCAATGCTATTTCTGTTGTGACATCATTGGCACTGTGACGTCACGCAGTGAAATAAACGTTAACAATTTTGCTTTCCCTCAGAAATCTTAATATGTCAAGGGTATATCTACAATGTACGTTATTAAATAATATTAATAAAAACGTAGATATCAAATTTAGTGCTTGCGATGCGTTTCTGGAATAACCTTCATCAGGTACGCTCAATATTTCAATATTTTAAAACATCTTAAATGCAAATGACCTAATTAAACAAAAACGTATTTAAGATTTAAATGTGTAGACAATACAACAAATTGTTAATACACCTGATATACAAATATAGAATAAAAAAAACTATCATAAAATAACTGGTCACCGAATCCTCTTCCGTCCTCACCTCGCCACGTGTTTAATACCATGGAATCTTGAACAAGTTCATTGTAAGACGTGAGATTCATTTCTTTCTATATTGTCAGAACTTGCGTTGATCCGTTTCTGTAAAAAAAAACCAACAACGTAAAGACATAAATAATGTGCATGTATCATTTTCCCAATAGTCAGGCTTGGTTTGGTTTGGGATTGGTTTATGGTGTTTAACGTCATTTAATGCAACGATATTTCAGCTATATCGTTGCAGTCAGTTTTATTGTTGGAGGAAACCGGAGTACCCGGAGAAAACCACCGACCTGTCGCAAGTCACTGATAAACTTCATCACATAATGTTGTATTGAGTACACCTCGCCATGAACGGGGTTCGAACTCACAAGTGGTGATATACGCAGATTGCACAGGTAGTTGTAAATCCAACTACCATATGATCAAGACCATGACGCTCCCCAGTAGGTGGTGCTCCGACACTGACCTGGTTTATTACATATATATTTCATTGAAATTCACAGTTCCTAAATAATGTAACTATTATTAAAACTTTTGCTCTCCTCCATCAGGCATACCTTAGCCTACTCAATATGTAGTTTTATGTGTGGTGTATATCACTCTTAGTTCTTTGTTCTTTTTCGTTTGACCATTGCATTGTTTGTTCTTCTTAGATTTACGGCATAGTACTACGCATGGTAGTTGGATTACTACCTGTGCAATCAATGTCTATCGCCACCATTATGTGATAAAGTGGCTTGCGACAGATCGGTGGTTTTCTCAGAGTACTCCGGTTTTCTCTAACAATAAAACTGACTGCCACGAAATAACTGAATAATTATAAAAGGTGGCATTAAACACCATAACCCTAACCATTACCCTCAAAAGTAAAATACATTATGATTTTACATGAACTCTGTACATGACATAATATCCAGTCATGGTAATTCCTTGTACGTAAAGATAGTCGTCAGTGTAATATTATGCATGTCACAGCGGAAGTCTAACTTTACTAGTTACAGTACATGGTATAATGGAACCATGCTAAATACCAATAGATTTCAAATTCAAATTCAAATTTTTTATTAACTTTGAACATAGCAGTTTATCAGTATACAATGTGGCACTACACTGACGATCATTTCGATACAGAGTCTCCCAACGACGATTGTAACATTCTAGTCAATACTGCCATATCTAAATGTGACAATGTCGTTATCTCTTCAATTTGTCCGAGGTTAGACGACACACATGGTAACATTGCAAAAGGTAACACAACGCTGAGTAAATTAGCTAATGATGAACACTGTCTATTTCTCAATAACGAGGTCACTTTCAAACTTCAAAATAGCAGTAGCAGGGATACGGATTAATATAAGTATAACCACTTGTTTCCGAATCCTATTGATTAATTTAAATGTCTATATAATTTATATGTGTTTTATCATAATGTGCAATATTGAATTAATTAATAAAATATGTTTATAGTAACTTCAAAATGGTGCTGTCAACGCTGAACTATATAATAATGATGGTATATATCTTAGTAGTAAAGGAACTGCGAAGTTGGCAGAACATTTAGGCCTTACATGTACTGCTACATTTGCACAGGATGGGTCTGGAAATGATCATGGTGGTCAAGGACAGAAGCACAGACGTCATAGACGTACCAATCGGGGAGCAGGGGCAAAAAGCAACGATCGCTATGATCATGACTGACCGCACGGTATGAGGGTCGAGAGTGTAGGGAGTGGTGCACTAATGTGTGATAGAGATCATGTGAGGAACACGCGTAGGAGAGTGGACGGAATAAGGAAGAATATACAGATGAGGAGTGGTGAAGATGTGAGAAATACACGTAGATATGATAGGACAGACAGTTTAAACGATGTTCAGTCAGCATTATAGTGGGTATGGTAGAAAGGGAGTTGGCTGTTGGTACTGTGGAGAACATAATCAAGTAGCAAAAAACTGTCGTCATGGTAATTTTATCTCATGTAACAGGTGTCATGAACATGGCCACAAGGAAGGTTTTTGTAATTATTAGGTAGATAGTTAGTATGATTGTGCCGTTTCAGGCAACTTTCTGTATTTAAAGGCGGTGTAGGAAAATTAAAGACTAGGAGGCGTTGGTAAGAAACCATGTAAATCTTTAAAATCCAAAATTGACTTTTTAAATATAAGGAGTACAATCCATGAAGTGAATAAACATTTTAATGATAATTCTTCGGATATACTTTCTTTAGCGGAAACATTTCTCCGGTCTGATGACAATCCTAAATTTCTACATACAGGTTATAATTGGCTTGACAAATGTCATAAGTCGGTAAAAGATAAAGGTGGAATTGGTATATGCGTAAAAACCGATTTTCCTAAACTAGATGAAAATCTGAATAGCAGTCGAGATGATTAATTTGAACGTTTCTGGATATTAGGTCGCTTAAATGGAGTAAAGACATCCATAGGAACTGTTTATTTACCAAATGACGGAATAAACAAGGATCTAACGGATAGTACTTTTTACGATTTGTTAGAAAACTGTTCCCTGTTCGCTTCTCATGGTTATCGGGCGATTTTAGCGATCGCTGCGCACGAAAATGCCATTGTACCGGAAATACTATATTATCTGTTGACAAACAAAGTTATAACGGTGGTAGGCTTCGACAATTTATTGAGGCAACCGAACTTACCGAAATTCCTTAGCTTGCTGTTAGGGTCTCTTCACTAGAATTCTAAATTATCCACGTTCAACTATAGATTACGTGTTGTTGTCGAAACAATTAGCTAACAATGTAAGCTCGTTTTTTATCGACGAGGACGTCAATATGACCTCCACAGCGATCATGTAATAATAAGTACCTGATTGTGTAACACGGACGCAAAGGAGACTAAAACCATGTCAAAGAATAAAGATAGATTCTTCTGGAAAATTACAGATGACACAGATTGGGATTCTTTTCAAAATTACCTCGAATCATTGTTTACTGCTTATTGGGTTAATACAAATAATGATATTAACACTCTATGGAGTTTTTGGAAAACAAAGGTTAATGGGGCCGCCGGGTCAGTAACACGAAAAATCCCTAGAGTAAAACATTATCGAAATTTTTGTCACAAGGACTTAAGGGAACGACCATTTAACTTGAAGGGGGGGTTATGGTTTTTTTCTAAAAAAATATTCTGATTCCCAATGTTGTTGAAAAAAATATTCTGATTCTGGTGGAGGAAAAACAAATAATCTGATTCAGAGTTTTTGTTATATAACCTAATGTTGAATTCTGGAAAAACAATTCGCGTTTTGCGCGACAAAAAAATTAATATTCTAACTCTCGTGTTGTCCGAAAAAAATGTCTGAGCGAAATAAAAAACCATAACCCCCCCTGCAAGTTAAATGGTCGGTCCCTAAATAAGCTATTGAAGGTTAGACAAGATGTAAAGAAATTGCAACGAATTCATAAGAAATCTTACTGTCATGATAGTGATTTGGGGAAGCGTATCTCAGGCTTATATCGAAAACGAAAGGAACAAGTAAAAACCGCAATCAAACAGAAAGAGTTTCAAAATAAAAATGAAACTTCTTGGAAATAGCGGTTGTAAAAGTCGAAATAAAAGTTATGCTTTCTGGAATCTTTTAAAGGGCCCAACAGTACAAAAAAGAGTTAGTCAGATAATTGATCCTATTACGAAATAACATATGTTAGAAGAGCGTGATGAGATAAATAATATTCATGCTACACGGTATTTGTTCCCTTGCAAAGTCTTCGAAAAAACCCTTGTATATTGATTTTCTTGATCTATCGAAGGCCTTTGACAAAGTTTGGCGGGAGGGACTTCTTGCTAATCTCTGGGAAAGCGTCATTCAAGGCAAACCATAGCGTTTAACAAAAGAAATTTATAGAAATGTTCAGAATAAAGTTCTATTTAATGATTACGAGTCCGATTATTTCGATGAAGAGCATGGTGTTAAACAGGGTTGTGTTTTGTTTCCCACCCTTTTCTCTGTGTTAATGAACGACCTTGTTCAGATATTGTGTGATAAAAATATCGGTGTAAATATATCATTAAATCTTACTAACTGTCTCCTGTTCGCGAACGATGTTGTTTTAATGGCAGAATATCATAGAGAACTTCAGACTCTCTTGCAAATTTCGCACCAATTTGCCAAAAAATAGAACCTATGGTTTAATTCGAACAAATCTAATGTCATGGTTGTGTGGAAGAGGATAAATAATAACTCAACCTGGAAATTAGGGGATGAGTCAATTGAAGAGGTAAACGAATACAAATATCTTGGTTATTTTGTAAACGTACCTTAAAATCAAATTTCCACATTTGTAATTTGCTCAAGGAAAAAGCTAATAAGCAACTGAACTATATGATTCGTGTGCTTGAGGAGCACGGCGATTTCAACCGATTAACTTTTGGGGATGCTTTGTGGAACTCGGTTATCAGACCTTCGCTAACCCATGCATCCGCGGTCTGGATGCCACTGTCCCAAGCCAGTAAAGACTCACTGGAAAGTTAGCAATCCAAAGCAGCTAAAATTATTCTTCGTACAAAACTTAACATTCCAAAGGCTGCAATATTATTAGAACTAGGATGGGGGCCTTTGTCCGTCTTTATCGATAGACAAAGAATATCATACCACAAACGTCTGTTACGACTACCAAATCATCGTTTGTGTAAGCAGGTATATAACGAAATGATTAACAATAATGACACATATTGGGATTACGTTACCCTGAACCTAGCCATAATATGTGATGTCACTCCTGATGTCTCTTGTTTCCAAAGCCAAAGCCAAGCCTCATTGAACTCGATGTTTGGAACACACACGAGAAATGATGCTTGAAATGGAAACTAAAAGCAGTTTGGACCTGTATCAGCATTGTTTTGTTAAGATAGGTAGACAATCTTATTTATGCGATAATGATTTTCGATCATCTAGATTGAAGCTTTTAGCTAGAACGAAAACCATTCCTCTAGAAAAGTATGTGCATAGAATGAACATATCCCAAACCGATGTATGCGATTTATGCAATGCTGAGAGGACCTCGAGCACGTCTTTTTTGACTGTCCAGTCTACGACGACATCCGTCTGAAGTTCTCTAGTTTATTCATTCCTGAGTCTTATGAAGGCCTCGGTTTTAATTTTTCCTTTGCAGAACTCTTGCCTGCTGCTAAGATCCATTTCTTAATTGGGGACATCGGCTATCTTTTAGCAGTGATGTCGGATATTTTAATGACTCTTTAGGAAAAATGTTTTTAAAGGAGTGCTTCGATCTTAGACATGATTTATTGAACTCATGATATTAATGTTTCTCATTTTTTATCCATTTTTAAATCTTTAAATATTTTATGTTTTTAGCACATATGTGATGTGAATTCTTAAATGACATATATTTTAGATAGAATATTTTGTGTTTTACAGATTATATACTATGAATTTGTTGTACATAATTGTGCTATATAATATAGACGCGCCACTACTTCTACCCTGGTGGTAGGCGCCCCCGTTGTAAAGGGGTAGTTCTAAATAATATGTATATATATTATAATAGCATGATTGCACAGTATACAATGTATATATGTAACATATTAAGAAATAGCATAAGTACGTCAGAAAAGTATGAACAATTATAATAGACACACATGTTAATCATACCAAATTATTTCTAGCTTTGCAATGAATGTGGTGATACAACATCTTGTATCAGACACCTTGTATCAGACAGGCGACTTTCGTTAATTTCAAAGGAAAATGTGCATAATGTTAGATAGAACTGAAATAGTGTAAAGAATCGCCATAAATACCAAAAACTTAAGCAATGTTTGTCGTTTGGTTCTTTGAATAATATTATATTTGAGCTTTGGGTGTTCTTGTATAAATAGATAATGAACTTCTGTAAGCTCTTCGGATTAATGTAATGTATTTTAGCTGATTCAGCCTGTTACAAATGATAAGATAAATAGGATTGTTTGATTTACTTTTTTCTGACATGACAAATCTGTCTATTAATTACATTCTCGTTATTTGTTCAACTATATCGAATTGACCTTACATTTTGTCTGTGTAAACATTAAATGAGAGCCTTTTATTTTTGTTGCATTAAGACACAAGCGACCTTATATCTCTCCTTTGTATCTTTGTAATGTATATATATAATAGGTATATGAACTTTACATGATCCACGAAAAGGAGCTAAATAACACTTCTTCGTTGTATGATACAGGTATCACAAAGTTATTGAAGGAAGTAATCTAACTCTAGTGTGTGGTGATCACTAGTGTCGGATTTACGCATCGAAATGTTATATATAAATCGTACCTTATATTTCCCAAACGCGTGGCAGATATCAGAAGGTTGTCCATGAAAATGGGCTACTGTACATCTCTCCAGTGAATGGTATAAATATAAGATTATTATCCATGAAATAAACGACCCTACGTCTCTTCGTTGTTAGATATATAAGTTTCAGAAGGTTGCCCATAACAAAAAACTACCCATTGCGTTGCCGGCGTGAGATTCAGGTAACGAAATGTTGTTCGTGAAATTAAGCGACCTTAATCTCTACAGTGTTTCATATAGGTATCATGATGTTATCCTTGAAATAAGCTACCCTCTATGACGCCAATGTACAATCCAGGTAACGAAATGTATCAATGAAAATAAGCTACTTAGATCACTCCTATTAGTGATATTGATACCAAAATGGTATCTAGGACAATTAGCTACCTGACATTCATTCACTACATGGAATATGTGTCATAAATATGTCCATGGAAATAAGCTACCTTGCATCTGTTCATTGTTTCATAAAGGTATCATTATGGTTTACATGAAAAGAAGCTACCTTATGCATATGCTCATTGCATGACATATATATCACAGCATTTTCCAGGGAAATACATATAGTATTCCTAATCATAGAATTTGAATATCAATATAAGACCATGAGTGACCGAAGTACACATAAGGATTAAACGAGTGGGCGGAACTTGTTCCGTCCACGAGTTTAATCAGTAATGCCTATTCGGTCGCGAGTGGTCTTATTTTGATATTCAAAATGTATGATTTAGTTATGCTGTTTATTATATAGACTTTCAACATTTCTTATATATTATTTGTTTTATTTGTATATTTCATTCCACGCGTATCAATCTACGAGCAATGATACTAAGGGGTTCAGCTGGAAGGATCTGCCATCTTGAAAATGGGAAAGCATGCAAGTCATATTTACAACAATACACACAAATAATTAAAATGCTTACCTTAAAAACTTATTTTAGTTAAATTTGATAAAAATTGAAGCGTACACGAAACCAAAATAACGTCTAATCTTTACATTTCAAACTAGAAGTCTTCATATGACGTCAATGACGTCATGTTGATTATGTGCCAAACTCGTCAATAACATTTCGCGAAACTGATATCTCACTTGTGAGATACCGGAATTTATTTCACGGATAAATCCCCATAATTCACACCTATCTATATAATAAGCTATATAACATCTTTCAAACATGTGGCATATGTATCAGAAGGTTCTCCATGAAATTAAACTAATTCAGGTAACGCAATGTCATTCATGAAAACAAGCTATCTTAAAACCCCCAATCGTGTGGTAGAGGTGTCAGGATGTTATCCATGAAAATAGGTTACAACAGATGATGCCAGAGTGTGTTTCAGGTAATGGAATGTTATTCATGAAAATAAGCTATCCTACATATTCATGTGCGTGATATTTGTACCAAAGCGGTATCCATGAAAATTATCTGGCATTCCTGCATTACATGGTATATGGGTCATGATGTTTTACATGAAATTAAGCTACCTTGGATCTGTTCATTGTATTACGTAAGTATCAAAGTGCTATCCATGAAAATAAGCTACCTTACATCTCTGAAGGACGTGCCAAAAGTTTGTCTATGAAAATAAGATACCTCAGTTGATGCCAGTGTGTTCATCATGTAGCGAAATATTGTTCATGACAATAAGCTACCTTGCATCACTCATGTGTGTGATATTGGTACTAAAGTGGTATCCATGAAAATTAGCTACCTGACATGTATTCATTAAATGCTATAGATATTGTCGCACCATTTGGGTGGTAACGATATAAATATAATAACTTGTTGTATAATCACCCAGGTAGTGGGTTATTTCTATTACTGGTAGCGTAATCTGTACAAGCACAAAGCACCGGTAAAACTCAATGTGTCATACTTGTACACCAAATAACAAGAGCATGGAATAAATTTCCTGTTGAAATTTATTATTATATATTGATAATTTAATAAATACAATACAAATCCTACTCAGCGCAATAAAATACAGGGAATCCCCTTTTGGACAAATGTAAATATTAACGTAAAGTTGTACGGACGTAGTAAAATATTGTAGGTCACAGGTTGGAATATTCTATTCTGATTACATACGGTGGACGTACCAATCTAAACAACAGAGACGGTACTAGGAAAATAAGTGGTATCCATCTATTGTAGCTGGTAGCGGTCAGGTTAATTTCAAGGTGCCTCAAGGTGTAACTGCCCTGGTATCGGGTCTAAAGTGTATGTCCTAAGCTGCAGACATTTCGCCTTGATATTCGCAGGGCCCCAATCTGGATGTGGGCCAACGCCGCTGGTTGGTCAGTTATGATGGAAGTTGCCATGGTAATTATGTCGTTGGCGGGTTCACATAAGTGTGATCGATAACACATGCACACCATAAACTATATACAGGAAATGACGGAAAGTATAAACTAACGTGGCTTGTAATGTCAAGACTAAGGGAAAATGGGCTTAATAAAGCCTACCCTTGTAGAAAACAATCCCAGATACAATGTATAAACATAGTGTGAATGAATGAAATAGGGAAGAAAATGTGACACAAAGTTTGCAAGGAGACCTAAAGCTTGTAGCTTGTCGTAGACCCCCTTTGGTCAAACAATGAGAACGAACTATGTCCGAACTGCATATTTCCCATATAAAATAACAACAATATACATACAATAAATATTATTAGCGATCACGATGCCTCTGTAATAGAAATAATATTTCGTGGAAGTCCAGTAATACACACATACGCGATGTGCTACTCGGACGGCTGCACACACATGACGATTGGAAGAACTGAACAACAAAAAGTAAATGAGTAGCACATTGGAAATATAATAAATATATACATACAAACAATCAATCATTTAAGGCTACAATTCCACATATTTTTCAAACAAAATTCAGAAAGGTAAAACACGCTACTCCGAGGAACAAGTGATCAGTATGCTAGAGTTCCTCATACTTATAAATATTTAACCTTTTGGTAAAATAAAAACATTTACCTGACACATTATTATTATTATTATCGGCACATTGGTGCTTGTAATAATCGTCCAGCAAAAGGTATTCCTGTCGACAGACTCCATATTGTAGTACAACATCCGTAGCAGCCGCCATTTCTATCAAAAACAAACTAATTGTCGGACCGGTTCCAGTTCATGTTTCGATTTGAAACATGGGTCACCTATATATGTTTCGCATGTTTCGAAATCCTGTTTCTGTTTTAGATGAAAAAAGCAACAAAACAATTAAGTTTCAGATTCACCTAGAAGAAATGCGCCCCGGGTTCTAGCTTGGAACATGGACAAACATGTGGCGAGGTTTCTCTAACGTTTATAAGTTGATTGAATTTATAAAACATATACAGTGACCAAATTAATTATTCTAATCTAAATTTAAGCATTAAATAAGCATGAAGAGTACACATATGCTTCTCTTAAGATAAAAAGTGACAATATCCGATGAATTATCTGAACTTGTAATTCAACGTGTCAGGTGGACCTTACTACATCTGTACAAAACATAATAATTAAATCATATTATTATACATAAATAAAATATATTCTCCGAAAAAAGTTGTCTTTCCTTTATAGGTTAAACTTCATTGTCAGACGAGCTACATCCAGGTCAAGTCTAGTGTTTGTCACGAATACCTATGGTATATATACGATTAGTAGTATAATCTGACTTCCTTGTTACTTGCTACTCAAATTTCAGAAAAACACAAAAATATCTTATTTTTATATTCTCAAATTCATCTTTAATAGCAAGAAAGTAAAACTACAAAGAACGGGATGACTAAGTAAAAAGTAGAACAAACGTGAGAAGTTATTTTGAATTGAATTCACTAGACAAGAAATTCATCCACCTGTCACGTTTTAGTCCTATTTTACATAACCGTTTGGTCATGTATTTATCCCAACTTAGATGCAATTGTCAGCTATATGCCAGTCTTGTACATAGACCTATATATAGATTTCAGTGAGAGTTATAAGCCAATTTGCTCAACGGTCCAACTATATATAGATAGCTAGGGAATGCAAATATAGCACGAAAGTATATTGACACTGACCTCTTAAAAACTGAAGCAAGCAAAGGCTGTTATTAATATTTGTCAGACCTCAAATCAGAGTGCAACAATGGAACAAAACTACTGCAGTTCAGAGTCTAGTTTTTTTTAACTGCAGAGGTATTAACGTTGACACAGGTCTGTTGGCATATAAACAGTTCTATAAATAGATCGCAATATTAAATAAAAAATACCGATCGGATTTGGAAGCGGATCAATAAAAATCTGAAGTGACCCCATGTATTTCAATGAATTTTGAATGACCAACCTTCGTAAATATGAACATATTATATATGAGAACTCAGATTTTATGTCACAGGAATGAGATAAAATAAATCAAAAGTTCGTTTGGTTAAAAGTAGCTTCGATCAACAATTCCCGTAGCACAATGCCCGATTGCGCCCCCTTTCTCCTGGTGCCATTTTTATTTGATATTGAACGAAATTAATCTTCTTTAAATGGATTAATTTACAAGAAAGTCACTTCCAAAATACTTAATGGATACCATAGATTTCAATGAACACGATGTCGACATTTTCATAAATGGCACGTGGCAAAAATACGCGGGCAGCATAGGGTGACTCTTTATAATTAGAAGGCTACTTAAACTTCGCTTTTGATCAACGAGAAATCGAAGTCAACCTTCACAACGCAACGTCCTGGCCCTCTAACGTGAGCACTGCTTCTCGTCCTTTTTCAAAAACTACATGATGGTAAACATATATCCACCAATCAAATTGCAAAAAACAGACACACCTAAATCTATTTCGAACATTGGAAAATCTTGAAAGGACTTGTTTGCCTACCCATTTTTCGCATTGACTCGGCTGCATCTGAAGACAGAGAACAATAAATTATATATCAACGGGTACACACAGTATCTTATGAAATCAACTTTTGAAAATATATGACCTTTTTCACAGGCCCGTCATTTCATACGCCTGTGTACAATTCTACACGCATCGGGCTTTGGACTACCACCTAGGTTCGAAGACTGTAAATATTATATATATAAGGGAGTGGATGTAGTCGAGTGGTCTAGGGCGCTGGACGTAAGGCTAAGCGAATGGTGCTGCAGTGTATCAATGGTGTGGGTTCAAATTCCGTCGAGGGAAGAACAAAAATTTGACAGCTCTAAAATCTAATTCTAACATAGCTGCGGAACCGTAGCCCTTTATGGTCTTTTTATTAATTTTTTTTTCTTGGCAGACCATAGGCTACGGATTTCACTCGATCACAAATTTGCGGAACTGCTACCAAGAATACGTCGTACCTTTCAACAGTATTTTTCACAACAAAACGCTTTGTAAGAACGGAGTCATGTGGATAATTCGTTTCCTTACATATTTATCTATCGCTTTCCATATTTACTTACTCATTATTATTAATATCTAACTTATTATCATAACTAATGTCTGTAGATTAACAAAACCCGCCCACTTTCGTTCGCCATCTTGTCTATGTGATATTCTCGCTTTGAGGTCACGTGATTTTTGACAGATCAAGTCGGATAACTCTAACCGCAAAACACGTGTTCGGTTTGTTTACGTTTCACCGCATATTTTCATTGCGCATTAGACTTCTATTAGGCACTGATTAAATTGGTCATAAATTTGGACCATGTTAGATTTATAATATTACTCTTCCACAAACGACTGAAACCACTTTAGTTACAAGTGAAAGTCATTCTACAACACCTACATCAACATTTGATAATAACTTAGATTCAACTACAGGTAAATAGTATATTTATTATAAATAAAATATTCAGTTCCGAAATAATGTAAGAAAAGTTGGAAGATATCAAAGGGGTAATCCGAAGTCGTAAAGAAGAAGTTGGAAGATATCAAAGGGGTAATCTGAAGTCGTAAAGAAGAAGTTGGAAGATATCAAAGGGGTAATCCGAAGTCGTAAAGAAGAAGAAGTTGGAAGATATCAAAGGGGTAATCCGGAGTCGTAAAGAAGAAGAAGTTGGAAGATATCAAAGGGGTCCGCAGTCGTAAAGAGGAAGAAGTTAAAAGATATCAAAGGGGTTCCGGAGTCGTAAAGAAGAAGAAGTTGGAAGATATCAAAGGGGTCCGCAGTCGTAAAGAGGAAGAAGTTAAAAGATATCAAAGGGGTTCCGGAGTCGTAAAGAAGAAGAAGTTGGAAGATATCAAAGGGGTAATCCGGTGTCGTAAAGAAGAAGAAGTTGGAAGATATCAAAGCGGTTCCGAAGTTGTAAAGAAGAAGAAGTTGGAAGATATCAAAGGGGTAATCCGAAGTCGTAAAGAAGAAGAGACAATGCAATGACCGAAAGAAAAAGGACATAAAAAAACAACGATCTACAAAACATTATAAAAAGATTGAGCAACACTAACCCCACAAGAACCTATGGTGAACTCAGATGGTCTGGAATGTAGTAGTTCCTGTTCTACATGTGACACCCGTCGTGTTACTGGTAAATGACACCAACATCATCTGATATTGAAATCGTGTATTTACAATGAAGTTTATGGTTCTGTGTGTTTAGCGCTTTTCCAGAGTATTTTATTCCTTTTATAGTTTAAAGCTACTTTCACGCGTGTTTTTCTTGATGACGGAAACCGGAGAACTCGGAGATAACCACATACCTGCCATGAGTCGTTGATAAACTGATTTGAACACAACACTTTACTTACGACAAAAAAGTGGGAACTAAATATCCATAAAAATGAATGCGTATTGATGTATGATAATATGTATGTACAACACAATTTTTCTAACTTTTAGAAAATTGGATATTATCAACTTAGTGCTTTTGATATTACAATTTTAACCTGCTTTTTACTATAAGGGGAACAGGAACTGCCAACCCTTCTGGAGCACCTGAGTTCACCCCCGGTTTGTAGTGGGGTTCGTGTTACTCGATCTTTAGTTTTATGTGTTTTGTAGATCGTTGTTTGTCCTTTTGTCTTTTTCTTTTGGCCATTATGTTGTCTGTTCTTCTTCGATCTTCGGATTCTGATTTGTTATCTTCATACTTTTCAGTACATATAGTAGACTATTATGTTCAATTCTGTGTTGAGTTTTAAAGATTGCAAACCTCAAAAGCTTTTGAATCCTAAAATAATGTTGGTAAGTATTTATCAATTGCATAGAAAAACATGTGGATTTTTAATCTGTTTTGCAACTAATTAATTGGTGTGTTTCATCTCTAGCGGAAGCTACAGAAAAAAGAAGATAAACTTTTTCAGAAAGCGTTGTATCGGGTATACCTTGCCATGAGCGAGATTCCAACTCACAACTTTAGTAGTAATAAGCATCGATTCCACAAGTAGATGTTAATATTCAGCTACTATATGATTCCTGCCACGGTGACCCCTAGCACTGAGTATATGTTCGTGATATTACATCATATTAGATACATTTGTTAAATATATTATGTTTATTTTCAGTCTCTAGTATTCCTCAAACGACTGACACCACATTATTTACAAGTGAAAGGCAGTCAACAACACAAGAACCTACATCAACATTTTATAATGAATTAGATACAACTACAGGTAAATAGTTTATGTTTATTATTATGGAAGTTTCTAGTTCCTAAATAACGTAATTATTATGAAAACAAAGGTTTCAGGCATAGGCGATTTTCGCTGATTTTGGCTATCCTATCTATCTCCCTTTGTTGAATTGCTTGCTCCTAGCGATATTTTAATTATTTGGCTTTTCAGTGTTTTGACCTTGAATGTACCTTATGAAGGTCATTCCAGAAACGCGTGCTACACATTAAATAGTTTTTAGTATTAGATAAAAAATTTAAAGTTAGATAAAATCGAAGGGGTAATCAAGAATGGACAATCCAGAGAATTACAACATTGCCTTGTGTGATGAGCTGTGGGTTGTCGGTGTATTATATCACTTTCAACAGTATTTCAGCAATATCGTAGTGGTCAGTTTTAATGGTAGAAGAACCCGGATGTCACGAATGAAAATTATCGCTTAAAGTTGCATCGAGTACACCTCGTTATAGGCGGAAAACGAACTGGAAAATTAAATGCTGATAGAAGGTTAGGGTTCTGGGTGTTTAACGTTATGTTCAAAATTATCACTTGGTTTTATTGTTTAGCGTTAAGTTCAAAAGTATTTTTCTTGGTGACGGAAACCGGAGAACCCGGAGATCACCATAGACCTGCCACGAGTCACTGATAGACTGATTTGAACACAACACTATACTTACGACAAAGGAAGAGGGCAATAATGAATGTGTAGTGATGTATGGCAATATATATGTATGGCACATTTTTTTCTAAATTTCAGCAAATTGAATACCATCAACTGAGTGCTTTTGATATTGTAATTTTAACCTGCTTGTTTTTATAAGTGTAGTAAATATATAATTTAATATCATCTGTTGCTCTGATGAAACGAACCGTTCTTGTATACAGCCGTTGTCTTTCATATTCAGCTATATTCTTATATACATACAACTAACCGTTTTAGCACACAAACTGTACATATACGTGTAGTAGACTTCTCGTTATGTTCAATTCTGCGTTGAATTTTAAAGATTGTATACCTCCAAAGTTTTTGAATTCTAAAAGAATGTTCACCAGTTAAATAGAACCACTTCTGGATTTTTAACCCGTTTTTGCAACCAATGAATTGGTGTGATTCATAGCAATCGGAAGCTAAAGAAGAAAAAAGAAGAAAACTTGATCAGATAATGTTGTATTGGATATATCTTGCCATGAATGAGATTATAATTTAAAAACTAAGGAGGTGATGGGCATCGATTGCACAAGTAGATAGAAATCCACTACCATACGATCATTGCCACGACAACCCCTAGCACTGGGTATATTTCCATGATATTGTATACGTTTGTTATATACAGTCATAGACCATGTTAGATTTATAATATCTATATTTAGCTTCCACTCTTCCACAAACGACGGACACCACTTTAGTGACAAGTGAAAGTCAGTCAACCATACAAGAACCTACATCAACATTAGATAATAATTTAGATTCAACTACAGGTAAATAGCCGGAGACTTTGAGCCGTAATGAAAGGGGGAGGTTTGGCGCTTTAAAATCTGATTCAACCCACCATTTCTTTAGAAATGCCTGTACCAAGTCAGGGTCATTACGGTTTTCACAGTTTTCCGGTTGTTGACTGATTTTGTCTGTTTATATACTTATGAGTTTTGATTTTCCCTTTGTAAGATTTTTCGGAGTTCGGTAATTTTGTTATTACCCTTATCCACTTGTGTAGTGTGATATTGGTGTTTTGTGCCACTTTCAACAATATTTCAGTTATTTCGTGACGGTCAGTGGTATTGGTGGTTCCCGTTTAGTCAAAAATGACAACCTCAAGTCACTGATAAACTTTAATCACTTTAGAGGGGATTAAGAGGATCTATAGAGATTAGTAGGTTTGGTCGCTTATATAATTCTTCAGCCCTGCTATGTGCCAGAATGTGAGTCTCGTTACTCTCGTGTGACGCCAAACCAATGTCCATGTGATATGCTTACTTCTTCCGCCGAAACCAAATATAAATATTTAATCCATTGGATAACGACAATCTTGATCTAAAGCAGACAATAACTAAAGAAAGAATATTTACCGCTATCTTCCTGCTGAGTACAAACGAGAAATTTGAAATAACATTGAAGTGCTACTCATAGACAGAAATGATGGGTACTTTGCTCATTTGCATATCTAAGATGGCGACGCCGGGACGTCTGCAATTTTCATATGATCTATATAGACGATATCATTCATAATTGCATGTGTGTCATTTTCTGAACTTGAAAATGATACATTGAATCAAGCTGAATTAAATGAAATAAAAATTAATGAAAACAATTAAATATTCGAGGTTCCTGGAATAAATGAAAATCCGAGGCGACGAACCCTTTTCTGGCCATAAGAGTCTATGCAAAAATGTCTGAAATACATGAAACTGGTGGCATGTGTCACAAAATTTAACAATGAATGACATTTGGCGACATATTTTCTGAAATTAATTTAGATTCCTCAATAATATATGTAATTATATTGACTAACCTTATATTTCTAGCTTCTAAACTCGGGGTTCCCACATTAAATATAATATGATCATTTTTGTATGATCGCGATATCAAAGACATGTCTAAAATCGTTACAAAACAAAAATATTTGAATTTTGACAGAAGAAAAACTTTGCGGAAATAAACAATAACTTTTAATTTTCGAATCATTGACGGACACATTGAATTTCCGTACTGTAGGCTATTTTTGACAAATCTAATAAACGATCCATCAAACTTGAAACTGCAGTCACGTGATCAAAATCTAATTTAAATATGATGAATATTTATGAGGAAAGTACCATCAATTTCTGGATATGAGGAAGCCATGAAAGTGAGCGATCGTGATTTGTGTTAAAGAGGTATCGAATTTGCCTCTTTCTCTGACTTTACTTTTGGATTTTAAAACAGTTCCAACAGTGTGGTATTTTTTGTTTTTCATTTTATTTTCGTTTTAACTTGTCACCTAGAGGAGGAAACCATTGTTCATTTTTATCATCACATGGTGTCCTGCTCTGGATAATCTAAGAAATAGGATTTACACAATGTTCTCCAAAAACAGAGAAATATTATTTACCGGCATTCTTTATGGTTTTTTGGCTTTTTTTTTTTACATAAAGCATAACTTATTTATATATTTAGTACCTGGCACTACAGCATCGTCTGTAAAGAATAGTGACATTAGTGAATTGAATACTTCTGGTGATTCTGGTTGGACAACAACATATTCAACAGTGTCATCTACAGGAACAGGTGAATATCGTTTTACATAATATTGATAAACTTATTCTGTTACTATTATATACACATAAAACAATCGGAAAGCCTCGTATAATTACGTATCTGTCATCTCAAGGTGTAATTAGCTGAGGTTGTGAAGAGTGAACATAAAGATCTCAAGGAGTAATTAGCTGAGGTTGTGAAGAGTGAACATAAAGATCTCAAGGAGTAATTAGCTGAGGTTGTGAAGAGTGAACATAAAGATCTCAAGGAGTAATTAGCTGAGGTTGTGAAGAGTGAACATAAAGATCTCAAGGAGTAATTAGCTGAGGTTGTGAAGAGTGAACATAAAGATCTCAAGGAGTAATTAGCTGAGGTTGTGACGAGTGAACATAAAGATCTCAAGGAGTAATTAGCTGAGGTTGTGAAGAGTGAACATAAAGATCTCAAGGAGGAATTAGCTGAGGTTGTGACGAGTGAACATAAAGATCTCAAGGAGTAATTAGCTGCGGTTGTGAAGAGTGAACATAAAGATCTCAAGGAGTAATTAGCTGAGGTTGTGAAGAGTGAACATAAAGATCTCAAAGAGTAATTAGCTGAGGTTGTGAAGAGTGAACATAAAGATCTCAATGAGTAATTAGCTGAGGTTGTGAAGACTGAACATAAAGATCTCAAGGAGGAATTAGCTGAGGTTGTGAACAGTGAACATAAAGATCTCAAGGAGTAATTAGCTGAGGTTGTGAAGAGTGAACATAAAGATCTCAAGGAGTAATTAGCTGAGGTTTTGAAGAGTGAACATAAAGATCTCAATGAGTAATTAGCTGAGGTTGTGAAGAGTGAACATAAAGATCTCAAAGAGTAATTAGCTGAGGTTGTGAAGAGTGAACATAAAGATCTCAATGAGTAATTAGCTGAGGTTGTGAAGACTGAACATAAAGATCTCAAGGAGGAATTAGCTGAGGTTGTGAAGAGTGAACATAAAGATCTCAAGGAGTAATTAGCTGAGGTTGTGAAGAGTGAACATAAAGATCTCAAGGAGTAATTAGCTGAGGTTGTGACGAGTGAACATAAAGATCTCAAGGAGTAATTAGCTGAGGTTGTGAAGAGTGAACATAAAGATCTCAAGGAGGAATTAGCTGAGGTTGTGACGAGTGAACATAAAGATCTCAAGGAGTAATTAGCTGTGGTTGTGAAGAGTGAACATAAAGATCTCAAGGAGTAATTAGCTGAGGTTGTGAAGAGTGAACATAAAGATCTCAAGGAGTAATTAGCTGAGGTTGTGAAGAGTGAACATAAAGATCTCAAAGAGTAATTAGCTGAGGTTGTGAAGAGTGAACATAAAGATCTCAATGAGTAATTAGCTGAGGTTGTGAAGACTGAACATAAAGATCTCAAGGAGGAATTAGCTGAGGTTGTGAAGAGTGAACATAAAGATCTCAATGAGTAATTAGCTGAGGTTGTGAAGAGTAAACATAAAGATCTCAAGGAGTAATTAGCTGAGGTTGTGAAGAGTGAACATAAAGATCTCAAGTAGTAATTAGCTGAGGTTGTGAAGAGTGAACATAAAGATCTCAAGGAGGAATTAGCTGAGGTTGTGACGAGTGAACATAAAGATCTCAAGGAGGAATTAGCTGAGGTTGTGACGAGTGAACATAAAGATCTCAAGGAGTAATTAGCTGAGGTTGTGAAGAGTGAACATAAAGATCTCAAGGAGTAATTAGCTTAGTTTGTGAAGAGTGAACATAAAGATATCAAGGAGTTATTAGCTGAGGTTGTGAAGAGTGAACATAAAGATCTCAAGGAGGAATTAGCTGAGGTTGTGAAGAGTGAACATAAAGATCTCAAGGAGTAATTAGCTGAGGTTGTGACGAATGAACATAAAGATCTCAAGGAGTAATTAGCTGAGGTTGTGAAGAGTGAACATAAAGATCTCAAGGAGGAATTAGCTGAGGTTGTGACGAGTGAACATAAAGATTTCAAGGAGGAATTAGCTGAGATTGTGACGAGTGAACATAAAGCTCTCAAGGAGTAATTAGCTGAGGTTGTGAGGTGTGAACATAAAGATCTCAAGGAGGAATTAGCTAAGGTTGTGACGAGTAAACATAAAGATCTCAAGGAGGAATTAGCTGAGGTTGTGACGAGTGAACATAAAGATCTCAAGGAGGAATTAGCTGAGGTTGTGAAGAGTAAACATAAAGATCTCAAGGAGGAATTAGCTGAGGTTGTGAAGAGTGAACATAAAGATCTCAAGGAGGAATTAGCTGAGGTTGTGAAGTGTGAACATAAAGATCTCAAGGAGGAATTAGCTGAGGTTGTGAAGAGTGAACACAAAGATCTCAAGGAGGAATTAGCTGAGGTTGTGAAGAGTGAACATAAAGATCTCAAGGAGGAATTAGCTGAGGTTGTGAAGAGTGAACATAAAGATCTCAAGGAGGAATTAGCTGAGGTTGTGAAAAGTGAACATAAAGATCTCAAGGAGGAATTAGCTGAGGTTGTGAAGAGTAAACATAAAGATCTCAAGGAGGAATTAGCTGAGGTTGTGAAGAGTGAACATAAAGATCTCAATGAGTAATTAGCTGAGGTTGTGAAGACTGAACATAAAGATCTCAAGGAGGAATTAGCTGAGGTTGTGAAGAGTGAACATAAAGATCTCAAGGAGTAATTAGCTGAGGTTGTGAAGAGTGAACATAAAGATCTCAAGGAGTAATTAGCTGAGGTTGTGAAGAGTGAACATAAAGATCTCAAGGAGTAATTAGCTGAGGTTGTGAAGAGTGAACATAAAGATCTCAAGGAGGAATTAGCTGAGGTTGTGAAGAGTGAACATAAAGATCTCAAGGAGTAATTAGCTGAGGTTGTGAAGAGTGAACATAAAGATCTCAAGGAGTAATTAGCTGAGGTTGTGAAGAGTGAACATAAAGATCTCAAAGAGTAATTAGCTGAGGTTGTGAAGAGTGAACATAAAGATCTCAATGAGTAATTAGCTGAGGTTGTGAAGAGTGAACATAAAGATCTCAATGAGGAATTAGCTAAGGTTGTGACGAGTGAACATAAAGATATCAAGGAGGAATTAGCTGAGGTTGTGAAGAGTGAACATAAAGATCTCAATGAGGAATTAGCTGAGGCTGTGAAGTGTGAACATAAAGATCTCAAGGAGGAATTAGCTGAGGTTGTGAAGAGTGAACATAAAGATCTCAAGGAGGAATTAGCTGAGGTTGTGACGAGTGAACATAAAGATATCAAGGAGGAATTAGCTGAGGTTGTGACGAGTGAACATAAAGATATCAAGGAGGAATTAGCTGAGGTTGTGACGAGTGAACATAAAGATCTCAAGGAGGAATTAGCTGAGGTTGTGAAGAGTGAACATAAAGATCTCAAGGAGGAATTAGCTGAGATTGTGACGAGTGAACATAAAGCTCTCAAGGAGTAATTAGCTGAGGTTGTGAAGACAGAACATAAATATATCAAGGAGTAATTAGCTGAGGTTGTGAAGACTGAACATAAAGATCTCAAGGAGTAATTAGCTGAGGTTGTGAAGAGTGAACATAAAGATCTCAAGGAGTAATTAGCTGAGGTTGTGAAGAGTGAACATAAAGATCTCAAGGAGGAATTAGCTGAGGTTTTGAAGAGTGAACATAAAGATCTCAAGGAGTAATTAGCTGAGGTTGTGAAGAGTGAACATAAAGATCTCAAGGAGTAATTAGCTGAGGTTGTGAAGAGTGAACATAAAGATCTCAAGGAGGAATTAGCTGAGGTTGTGACGAGTGAACATAAAGATCTCAAGGAGTAATTAGCTGAGGTTGTGACGAGTGAACATAAAGATCTCAAGGAGGAATTAGCTGAGGTTGTGACGAGTGAACATAAAGATCTCAAGGAGTAATTAGCTGAGGTTGTGACGAGTGAACATAAAGATCTCAAGGAGGAATTAGCTGAGGTTGTGAAGAGTGAACATAAAGATCTCAAGGAGGTATTAGCTGATGTTGTGACGAGTGAACATAAAGATCTCAAGGAGGAATTAGCTGAGGTTGTGACGAGTGAACATAAAGATATCAAGGAGTAATTAGCTGAGGTTGTGACGAGTGAACATAAAGATCTCAAGGAGTAATTAACTGAGGTTGTGACGAGTGAACATAAAGATCTCAAGGAGGAATTAGCTGAGGTTGTGACGAGTGAACATAAAGATATCAAGGAGTAATTAGCTGAGGTTGTGACGAGTGAACATAAAGATCTCAAGGAGTAATTAGCTGAGGTTGTGACGAGTGAACATAAAGATCTCAAGGAGGAATTAGCTGAGGTTGTGACGAGTGAACATAAAGATATCAAGGAGTAATTAGCTGAGGTTTTGAAGAGTGAACATAAAGATCTCAAGGAGTAATTAGCTGAGGTTGTGAAGAGTGAACATAAAGATCTCAAGGAGTAATGAGCTGAGGTTGTGAAGAGTGAACATAAAGATCTCAAGGAGGAATTAGCTGAGGTTGTGACGAGTGAACATAAAGATCTCAAGGAGTAATTAGCTGAGGTTGTGACGAGTGAACATAAAGATCTCAAGGAGGAATTAGCTGAGGTTGTGACGAGTGAACATAAAGATCTCAAGGAGTAATTAGCTGAGGTTGTGACGAGTGAACATAAAGATCTCAAGGAGGAATTAGCTGAGGTTGTGAAGAGTGAACATAAAGATCTCAAGGAGGTATTAGCTGATGTTGTGACGAGTGAACATAAAGATCTCAAGGAGGAATTAGCTGAGGTTGTGACGAGTGAACATAAAGATATCAAGGAGTAATTAGCTGAGGTTGTGACGAGTGAACATAAAGATCTCAAGGAGTAATTAACTGAGGTTGTGACGAGTGAACATAAAGATCTCAAGGAGGAATTAGCTGAGGTTGTGACGAGTGAACATAAAGATATCAAGGAGTAATTAGCTGAGGTTGTGACGAGTGAACATAAAGATCTCAAGGAGTAATTAGCTGAGGTTGTGACGAGTGAACATAAAGATCTCAAGGAGGAATTAGCTGAGGTTGTGACGAGTGAACATAAAGACGATAACGACGACAAAACATATGTCGCTGATTTAAATCTTTGAATTATAAGCGTATCTAATCTATGTAAATCTAGAGTTTACACTGAATTATATATCTAAGTTCGCACTGAATTATATATCTAAGTTCGCACTGAATTATATATCTGCTAATTTATTAATCAACTAAGACATGGGAAAATGAACTAACTCTACAATTGATCTGCTGGACAGGGTATTTTGTGTAGAAGTTTGGACAAAGTAAAAATTGGACCACTCAAATTCAATATTTTGCATTATTTTATAGTAATAAATATGTTCCTATTAATTTCAATGGAAAAGAATCGTGCAATATATCCTTGTATTTGCACGCTATATGTATATTGCACTATCTCAAAAATTAAAAAATTTCAAAATGTTCATAAAATTTCAAAACTTATTACTAGAAATAGTTATTTAAGAAATAAATCATGGAAGCCAGAATATGTTGGGAGTTTTAACATGGATTGGCGGATATTAGTATTTTATCCCGAGCCAGAAGCGAGGGATAAAATTTACTAATATCCGCCAATCCATGATAAAACTCAAAGCACATTCTGGCCTCCATGATTTATTTCGATTCTGATATGTCTAAGAGTACAAATACGGTAGTATACTTTGATTGGAAGACGGTAATTTATACATACGCTTGCGGAAAATGTCGCACACAATTTATGTAACTCGAATAATACTGCGCCCTCTATCGGCATTATTCGGCAATCGTAACTACTCGGCCATTCTCGCTACCCTGCAAATAACCTCGTACGTACATAGTAGAAATTCTTCTTAAATTTTTTGCCGGAAGTTAAGTTAAGCTAAGCCGCACAAAAATATAGTCCACGAAAATCCAATATGGAAGACATACTAAGTAAAATCTAATCATGCAAAACTAATTAAAACTTTAATTGAAATATAGAAAATTGCTTAAAATATAACTTTATCAAACTTTCATGTAACTGACATGTGAAAAGTAGTGCGATGTATACGCCTAATGCATACGAGGTTATTTGCAGGGTAGCGAGAATGGCCGAGTAGTTACGATTGCATTATTCGGGTCACAATTTATGCTGTCAATGGAAACGTCAGTCACATTCATCGGCGCATGTGCTAATGAGATAATACGAAGAAATAATTCTGGGTTTTTTTTAACAAAGGGAAAGAGAGAGGTCATGTTAGAATAAAAGAGTTATTGCATGAATATTGGTGAATATTCATGCAATAACCCTATAATATTGATAATCAGTTACTTGTTTTGAGTTCTATTAATGTGAGTTCTTCTGTAGCAGTAACAGACTCAAATGTAAAGAAATAATGATTAATGGTTGCTATTCTTATAATGCATGGAGTTGCGAATGGGGTGGGCTATGGTGTTTAACGCCACTTTCAACAATATTTCAGTTATATCGTGGCAGTCAGTTTTATTGGTGGAATAAACCGGAGTACCCGGAGAAAACTACCGACCGGCCGCAACTCACTGGTAAACTTTATCACATAATGTTACATATCGAGTACACCTCGTCTGGACGGGCCGGTTTGAAACTCACAACGTTTGTGGTGATAAGCACTAGTTATATAGGTAGTTACCATACTGGAGTTGCGGAATTTTATAATATACGTTACTGGGTTTTAAACAATGTCATAGGTTACTAAAACATTCAATGTTCTACAGGATGTCCGTCTCTTTTTCTGTTGATAAAAATGGACTATACTTTACATTCATACGTGTGTTCAGAAACCTCCCTTCCTGATAATTTTTTTTTTTCAATAGTCAGAAAAACAATTTTATCTGATGCTCTCACGGAATGTAGAATTTTGATTGGCTAACAGCCATCTCATATCATTGTATGAAGGCTGAAAGTAGAATTTAGATTGGCTAACTGCCATCGTCTATAATTTAATGAAGCGGATATTAGAATTTTGATTGGATAACAGTCAATAAGTGACGTGTTTTTACTTTATATGCAACCCTTCGATTGCAAAATCGATAACACAAACAACAAACACCAAAGGTCTCAATGTTGATGATATTTTCCATGAATGATTATAAATTGAAAAACTTTACATCCGTTCAAGCAATCATAAAACTCTCGTATGATAAACAACAAACAATTGAATCATATATTAGTTCGATTCAACTACGGAGATCTATCAAGTTTTTCGCCACAGAATCGTAATACAAATTATACTTAATATATATATTGGTAAGTAATGTAAATATTTTATCTGCTGGTGTAATGTTTTTTTCTTTTGGCCATTATGTTGTCTGTCCTTCTGTCTTTTGGCCATTATGTTGTCTGTCCTTCTGTCTTTTGGCCATTATGTTGTCTGTCCTTCTGTCTTTTGGCCATTATGTTGTCTGTCCTTCTGTCTTTTGGCCATTATGTTGTCTGTCCTTCTGTCTTTTGGCCATTATGTTGTCTGTCCTTCTGTCTTTTGGCCATTATGTTGTCTGTCCTTCTGTCTTTTGGCCATTATGTTGTCTGTCCTTCTGTCTTTTGGCCATTATGTTGTCTGTCCTTCTGTCTTTTGGCCATTATGTTGTCTGTCCTTCTTCGAAATACGGGTTCTGATTACCCCTGTGGTATCTTCAAACTCTTCTTATCATCCTCGCTTTGTGTGCGCTAGACCGTAGATTCGAGTGCCGATTGGGTCAAGCCAAAGATTACAGGATTGGCATTAGCTGAACACACATTATTAAGGAGTAAGAGCGAAGACATATTACCTCAGAATCAAGATAATATGTCTGAGTGGAGCGACATGTAGACCCGCAAACCGCTTTTAGAGTGAGCAAGTACAATAGATGTCTAACTAAACATTTTGGTCGAGCGGATTTCATCCTATCGAATTGTAATTCTGTTCTCGTCGCGATAGCTGTGAAAATTACTTACTTGGCACAGAACAACAATCACGCACTAAGACTAGTTTAACCCCGCCACTATTTATTGAAGTGACTGTACTAAGTGTGCGTTTATGTATTCACGTGCTAAGTGTGTCGATTTCGCCTCTTTCTTTGATTTTTCTATTAGATATTAGAACTATGTGTGGTAAATGTTTGTTTTCCATTTTATAACTTCTATTTTTAGATACAGATAAATGTCCCTGTAGTTGTGAATACAAACAACACATAGAATACTGGATGACACAGAACGGCACTAATTATACAATGGACGAGTTACGTATCATTCTAGAACCTCGTTTATCCTCCATTAAGGAAGATCTGAAAGTCGATAGGAAAAGTTTAGCATCATTTAAAAATACACTAAATAGTGCCCCGGATGATAGATCGTCATCAAAATCTTTAGGAATTGTTGGTATTACTGTTTTGGTGTCTATATTTGTAATTATTGTTGCCATGGATATATCAACTTTAAAACAATGTAAAACATTAAGACGAACTTCTAAACAATTAACATCTATAGGACTATCAATATAAGTTTACACTTACCTGGAGACTTTTTGAAGTACATCTGTGGTGTAATGGTTAGACTGTTTGCTTCGTGTTCTGCAGATCATGGGTTCGAGCCCCGGTCGTGCCAACGCAATGACTATGCAATTGGTATTTGTTGATTCACCGCTATGCATACAGCATGAAGATTTGGTTTGGTTGTTTGTGGTATTTGATGCCACTTTCAACAATATTTCAGTTATATCGTGGCGGTAAGTTTTATTGGTAGGTGAAACAGGAGAAAACCACCGACCTGTCGCAAGTCACTGACAAACATTATCACATAATATTGTATCGAGTACACCTCACCATAAGCGGGATTCCAACTCACAACTTTAGTGGTGACTGATTGCACAGGTAGTTGTAAATCCAACTACCATACGATCACGACCAGGACGGCCAGGAGTAAGAACAAAGACTGATCGGCTCGGAATCAAGGAAGTTGATTTTGTCTCTTTCTACGATTATTTTTTTTGAATTTAGAATTTTATCATTCAATTATTCAGGGGCCGTCGTGGAGGTGATCAGGGGCGGATACAGGGGGCGCACCCGGCGCGCTCCCCCCACCCCCCCTAAAATTGGAAAATATATGATTTTTTGGCGTAAAATCGTGATTTTTCACACGAAATACCCCAAAAATTTTCGCGCCTCCCTCCGCTCGGCGCAATTTTTTTAAGTCCGCCCCCCTAACTTGAAATCCTGGATTCGCCCCTGGTGATCGTATGTTAGTTGGATTTACAACTACCTATGCAATCAGTGTCTATCACCACTGATGTTGTGAGTTCGAATCTCGATCAGGGCGAGGTGTACAACATTATGTGATAAAAGTTTGTCAGTGATTTGCGACAGGTCGGTGGTTTTCTCAGGGTCCTCTGGTTTCCTCCACCAATAAAACTGACCGCCATGATATAACTGAAATATTGTTGATAGTGGCGTTAAACACCATCAAACAAACATACAATTATTTACCTTAAGATTTTATTTTTCCGAGGTCAATTTTAAATATCGCATTTCCAGAGAAGCAAATTAATTTCAGTGTTATGATTTGTTTTTAAATCTTTCATTGAAGGAAATGGTGCATAGATTGTAATCTATATTATAATTAATTTATGAATAAATTATGTTTTAAAACAAACTAATACCCTGTGTGAAAGTGAATAAAAAATTAGGTCACGGTGATTAAGATGACTTTCAACAATATTTCAGTTATATTGTGGTGGTCAGGTTATATTGTGGTGGTCAGGTTATATTGTGGTGGTCATGTTATATTCATGTTATACTCAGTACGATCAAACCAAAGACTACAAAATTGGTTTTTACTTATTCCCTACTAAGCATGCAGCATTATGAGAAACAGCAAAGACTGGTTGCCTCTGAATCAGAATAATGTGTCCGAGTGGAGCTATATAGCTATATTTATATACATATGGACTGTTGTTTCAGTGAGCTACCAGTATAACAATCTAACTAAGGTGTTGGTATTGTGCAAAGCGAACACGGAGACGGATTAGTATAAGCTTAGCTTGTTTCCGAATCCTGTCATGTTAAAACAAAATGTGTGCGTATTGTAACATTATACCAGTTTATCATGAATAAATATGTTTATACCAAAGCGGACAACATTATCATTTCTTCGAAATATAACTGTTCTAGCAAATGATACAGCTGAACAATTGTCCACTTGGTGTTAAACAACAATCACTCACTCAAATACGTTGCACAATGAGTGGAATAAAACTGTTTATTTTCTAGACAATCTGTTGATAGATCTAACAAGTCCAACTAACTATCAGTATCTTGTGTGGATCTTGAACAAGAGTCCAAAGAGGCAATTGCCATGTGGGTTCTTGTTCAGATCTATATACAGTCCTCCTTTTTATGCCTGTATGTCTTAGCTTATTTTAGTTTGTAACTTTGCATGTGACTTGTGTTGTTTTATTGTTAATGTATATTCGGTAAAAAGCTCCATAGAGCTTATGTTGTACTGTTTTATTATGTGCCGAATCAAAATAAAGTTTTCTTATCTTATTCTTATCTTAAGTACCAGTATATTTCATTTCATATCATATTACTACTATATATACTCCTGATTATTCCAGGAACTCGTCATGCGCACTAAATAAAATATCTACGATTTTATTACTATCACGTGGTCGATACCTCCGCTGGTCGACTATTAGTCCCCGACGGTATCATCCGCCCAGTACTGGTATTCAGTGCTTCAGCACTGACATACTATATTGATATTTTTAGTATTGAAATTTACAGTTCATAAATAATGTAATGGGTTCTCCTCCCTCAGACATAGGTGGCCTTGTTCTGTTGGTTTTATTGCTCCCAAAGCTAAAATTATTTGGCTTGCCAGTCTTTTGATTTTGAGCATACACGATGAAGGTTATTCCATATCTATGTTTTTATTAAATTTAATATTTAATTCCAACAAATTGATGACCTATTTATTCTGGTCTCGCACGAAGATCATTCCTTTCTTTAGATGTTAATGACAAATTGATATTAAATCTGTTAGAAGTATCACTTATATAAAAACAAAATGATGAGCAATGGTCTTTAACCAACAGATTATACCTCCTTAGTTAATTCAGTTAACTACGAGCATTCACTGAACCTGTCATTGTACTGTCCATGTTTATGTTGTCATTATTTTCTGATGGTATGTGGTCTTTGTGATGGTACATGGTCTTTGTGATGGTATGTGGTCTTTCTGATGGTATGTGGTCTTTGTGATGGTATGTGGTCTTTCTGATGGTATGTGGTCTTTGTGATGGTATGTGGTCTTTGTGATGGCATATGGTCTTTGTGATGGTATGTGGTCTTTGTGATGGTATGTGATCTTTGTGATAGTATGTGGTCTTTGTGATGGTATGTGGTCTTTGTGATGGTATGTGGCCTTTGTGATGGCATATGGTCTTTGTGATGGTATGTGGTCTTTGTGATCGTATGTGGTCTTTCTGATGGTATGTGGTCTTTGTGATGGTATGTGGTCTTTCTGGTGGTATGTGGTCTTTCTGATGGTATGTGGTCTTTCTGGTGGTATGTGGCCTTTGTGATGGTATGTGGCCTTTGTGATGGTATGTGGTCTTTCTGATGGTATGTGGTCTTTCTGGTGGTATGTGGCCTTTGTGATGGTATGTGGCCTTTGTGATGGTATGTGGTCTTTGTGATGGTATGTGGCCTTTGTGATGGCATATGGTCTTTGTGATGGTATGTGGTCTTTGTGATGGTATGTGGTCTTTCTGATGGTATGTGGTTTTTGTGATGGCATATGGTCTTTGTGTTGGTATGTGGTCTTTGTGATGGTATGTGGTCTTTGTGATGGTATGTGGTCTTCGTGATGGTATGTTGTCTTTGTGATGGTATGTGGCCTTTGTGATGGCATATAGTCTTTGTGATGGTATGTGGTCTTTGTGATGGTATATGGTCTTTCTGGTGGTATGTGGTCTTTGTGATGGTATGTGGTCTTTGTGATGGTATGTGGTCTTTGTGATGGTATGTGGCCTTTGTGATGGCATATGGTCTTTGCGATGGTATGTGGTCTTTGTGATGATATGTGGTCTTTGTGATGGTATGTGGTCTTTCTGATGGTATGTGGTCTTTCTGATGGTATGTGGTCTTTGTGATGGTATGTGGTCTTTGTGATGGTATGTGGTCTTTCTGATGGCATGTGGTCTTTCTGATGGCATGTGGTCTTTCTGATGGCATGTGGTCTTTCTGTTGGTATGTGGTCTTTGTGATGGTATGTGGTCTTTGTGATGGTATGTGGTCTTTGTGATGGTATGTGGTCTTTGTGATGGTATGTGGTCTTTCTGATGGTATGTGGTCTTTGTGATGGCATATGGTCTTTCTGATGGTATGTGGTCTTTCTGATGGTATGTGGTCTTTGTGATGGTATGTGGTCTTTGTGATGGTATGTGGTCTTTGTGATGGTATGTGGTCTGTGTGATGGTATGTGGTCTGTGTGATGGTATGTGGTCTTTGTGATGGTATGTGGTCTTTGTGATGGTATGTGGTCTTTCTGGTGGTATGTGGTCTTTCTGATGGTATGTGGTCTTTCTGGTGGTATGTGGTCTTTGTGATGGCATATGGTCTTTGTGATGGTATGTGGTCTTTCTGATGGTATGTGGTCTTTGTGATGGCATATGGTCTTTCTGATGGTATGTGGTCTTTCTGATGGTATGTGGTCTTTGTGATGGTATGTGGTCTTTGTGATGTTATGTGGTCTTTGTTATGGTATGTGGTCTGTGTGAAGGTATGTGGTCTGTGTGATGGTATGTGGTCTTGCAGATGGTATGTGGTCTTTGTGATGGTATGTGGTCTTTCTGATGGTATGTGGTCTTTCTGATGGTATGTGGTCTTTCTGATGGTATGTGGTCTTTCTGATGGTATGTGGTCTTTGTGATGGTATGTGGTCTTTCTGATGGTATGTGGTCTTTGTGATGGTATGTGATCTTTCTGATGGTATGTGGTCTTTCTGATGGTATGTGGTCTTTGTGATGATATATGGTCTTTCTGATGGTATGTGGTCTTTCTGATGGTATGTGGTCTTTCTGATGGTATGTGGTCTTTGTGATGGTATGTTGTCTTTGTGATGGTATGTGGTCTTTGTGATGGTATGTGGTCTTTCTGACGGTATGTGGTCTTTGTGGTGGCATATGGTCTTTCTGATGGTATGTGGTCTTTGTGATGGTATGTGGTCTTTGTGATGGTATGTGGTCTTTCTGATGGTATGTGGTCTTTGTGATGGCATATGGTCTTTGTGATGGTATATGGTCTTTGTGATGGTATGTGGTCATTCTGATGGTATGTGGTCTTTGTGAGGGTATGTGGTTTTTGTGGTGGTATGTGGTCTTTGTGATGGTATGTGGTCTTTGTGATGATATATGGTCTTTGTGATGGTATGTGGTCTTTGTGATGGCATATGGTCTTTCTGATGGTATATGGTCTTTCTGATGGTATGTGGTCTGTGTGATGGTATGTGGTCTTTGTGATGGTATGTGGTCTTTGTGATGGTATGTGGTCTTTGTGATGGTATGTGGTCTGTCTGATGGTATGTGGTCTTTGTGATGGTATGTGGTCTTTCTGATGGTATGTGGTCTTTGTGATGGTATGTGATCTTTCTGATGGTATATGGTCTTTGTGGTGGTATGTGGTCTTTATGATGGTATGTGGTCTTTCTGATGGTATGTGGTCTTTCTGATGGTATATGGTCGGTGTGATGGTATGTGGTCTGTGTGATGGTATATGGTCTTTCTGATGGTATGTGGTCTTTGTGATGGTATGTGGTCTTTGTGATGGTATGTGGTCTTTGTGATGGCATATGGTCTTTGTGATGGTATGTGGTCTTTCTGATGGTATGTGGTCTTTGTGATGGTATGTGGTCTTTCTGGTGGTATGTGGTCTTTCTGATGGTATGTGGTCTTTGTGATGGTATGTGGTCTTTCTGATGGCATGTGGTCTTTGTGATGGTATATGGTCTTTGTGATGGTATGTGGTCTTTCTGATGGCATGTGGTCTTTCTGATGGCATGTGGTATTTCTGATGGTATGTGGTCTTTGTGATGGTATGTGGTCTTTGTGATGGTATGTGGTCTTTGTGATGGTATGTGGTCTTTGTGATGGTATGTGGTCTTTGTGATGGTATGTGGTCTTGCTGATGGTATGTGGTCTTTGTTATGGCATATGGTCTTTCTGATGGTATGTGGTCTTTCTGATGGTATGTGGTCTTTCTGATTGTATGTGGTCTTTGTGATGGTATGTGGTCTTTGTGATGATATGTGGTCTGTGTGATGGTATGTGGTCTTTGTGATGGTATGTGGTCTTTGTGATGGTATGTGGTCTTTGTGATGGTATGTGGTCTTTCTGATGGTACATGGTCTTTCTGATGGTATGTGGTCTTTCTGATGGTATGTGGTCTTTGTGATGGTATGTGGTCTTTGTGATGGTATGTGGTCTTTCTGATGGTATGTGGTCTTTCTGATGCTATGTGGTCTTTGTGATGGTATGTGGTCTTTGTGATGGTATGTGGTCTTTGTGATGGTATGTGGTCTTTCTGATGGTATGTGGTCTTTCTGATGGTATGTGGTCTTTGTGATGGTATGTGGTCTTTCTGATGGTATGTGGTCTTTGTGATGTTATGTGATCTTTCTGATGGTATGTGGTCTTTCTGATGGTATGTAGTCTTTGTGATGATATATGGTCTTTCTGATGGTATGTGGTCTTTCTGATGGTATGTGGTCTTTGTGATGGTATGTGATCTTTCTGATGGTATGTGGTCTTTGTGATGGTATGTGGTCTTTCTGATGGTATGTGGTCTTTCTGACGGTATGTGGTCTTTGTGGTGGCATATGGTCTTTCTGATGGTATGTGGTCTTTGTGATGGTATGTGGTCTTTGTGATGGTATGTGGTCTTTGTGATGGTATGTGGTTTTTGTGATGGTATGTGGTCTTTCTGATGGTATGTGATCTTTCTGATGGCATATGGTCTTTGTGATGGTATGTGGTCTTTGTGATGGTATGTGGTCTTTGTGATGGTATGTGGTCTTTGTGATGGTATGTGGTCTTTCTGATGGTATGTGGTCTTTCTGATTGTATGTAGTCTTTCTGATGGTATGTGGTCTTTCTGATGGTATGTGGTCTTTGTGATGGTATATGGTCTTTCTGATGGTATGTGGTCTTTGTGATGATATATGGTCTTTCTGATGGTATGTGGTCTTTCTGATGGTATGTGGTCTTTGCTATGGTATGTGGTCTTTGTGATGGTATGTGGTCTTTGTGATGGTATGTGGTCTTTCTGATGGTACATGGTCTTTCTGATGGTATGTGGTCTTTGTGATGGTATGTGGTCTTTGTGATGGTATGTGGTCTTTGTGATGGTATGTGGTCTTTGTGATGGTATGTGGTCTTTGTGATGGTATGTGGTCTTTGTGATGGTATGTGGTCTGTGTGATGGTATGTGGTCTTTGTGATGATATATGGTCTTTCTGATGGTATGTGGTCTTTCTGATGGTATGTGGTCTTTCTGATGGTATGTGGTCTTTGTGATGGTATGTTGTCTTTGTGATGGTATGTGGTCTTTGTGATGGTATGTGGTCTTTCTGACGGTATGTGGTCTTTGTGGTGGCATATGGTCTTTCTGATGGTATGTGGTCTTTGTGATGGTATGTGGTCTTTGTGATGGTATGTGGTCTTTCTGATGGTATGTGGTCTTTGTGATGGCATATGGTCTTTGTGATGGTATGTGGTCTTTGTGATGGTATGTGGTCATTCTGATGGTATGTGGTCTTTGTGAGGGTATGTGGTTTTTGTGGTGGTATGTGGTCTTTGTGATGGTATGTGGTCTTTGTGATGATATATGGTCTTTGTGATGGTATGTGGTCTTTGTGATGGCATATGGTCTTTCTGATGGTATATGGTCTTTCTGATGGTATGTGGTCTGTGTGATGGTATGTGGTCTTTGTGATGGTATGTGGTCTTTGTGATGGTATGTGGTCTTTGTGATGGTATGTGGTCTGTCTGATGGTATGTGGTCTTTGTGATGGTATGTGGTCTTTCTGATGGTATGTGGTCTTTGTGATGGTATGTGATCTTTCTGATGGTATATGGTCTTTGTGGTGGTATGTGGTCTTTATGATGGTATGTGGTCTTTCTGATGGTATGTGGTCTTTCTGATGGTATATGGTCGGTGTGATGGTATGTGGTCTGTGTGATGGTATATGGTCTTTCTGATGGTATGTGGTCTTTGTGATGGTATGTGGTCTTTGTGATGGTATGTGGTCTTTGTGATGGCATATGGTCTTTGTGATGGTATGTGGTCTTTCTGATGGTATGTGGTCTTTGTGATGGTATGTGGTCTTTCTGGTGGTATGTGGTCTTTCTGATGGTATGTGGTCTTTGTGATGGTATGTGGTCTTTCTGATGGCATGTGGTCTTTGTGATGGTATATGGTCTTTGTGATGGTATGTGGTCTTTCTGATGGCATGTGGTCTTTCTGATGGCATGTGGTATTTCTGATGGTATGTGGTCTTTGTGATGGTATGTGGTCTTTGTGATGGTATGTGGTCTTTGTGATGGTATGTGGTCTTTGTGATGGTATGTGGTCTTTGTGATGGTATGTGGTCTTTCTGATGGTATGTGGTCTTTGTGATGGCATATGGTCTTTCTGATGGTATGTGGTCTTTCTGATGGTATGTGGTCTTTCTGATGGTATGTGGTCTTTGTGAGGGTATGTGGTTTTTGTGGTGGTATGTGGTCTTTGTGATGGTATGTGGTCTTTGTGATGATATATGGTCTTTGTGATGGTATGTGGTCTTTGTGATGGCATATGGTCTTTCTGATGGTATATGGTCTTTCTGATGGTATGTGGTCTGTGTGATGGTATGTGGTCTTTGTGATGGTATGTGGTCTTTGTGATGGTATGTGGTCTTTGTGATGGTATGTGGTCTGTCTGATGGTATGTGGTCTTTGTGATGGTATGTGGTCTTTCTGATGGTATGTGGTCTTTGTGATGGTATGTGATCTTTCTGATGGTATATGGTCTTTGTGGTGGTATGTGGTCTTTATGATGGTATGTGGTCTTTCTGATGGTATGTGGTCTTTCTGATGGTATATGGTCGGTGTGATGGTATGTGGTCTGTGTGATGGTATATGGTCTTTCTGATGGTATGTGGTCTTTGTGATGGTATGTGGTCTTTGTGATGGTATGTGGTCTTTGTGATGGCATATGGTCTTTGTGATGGTATGTGGTCTTTCTGATGGTATGTGGTCTTTGTGATGGTATGTGGTCTTTCTGGTGGTATGTGGTCTTTCTGATGGTATGTGGTCTTTGTGATGGTATGTGGTCTTTCTGATGGCATGTGGTCTTTGTGATGGTATATGGTCTTTGTGATGGTATGTGGTCTTTCTGATGGCATGTGGTCTTTCTGATGGCATGTGGTATTTCTGATGGTATGTGGTCTTTGTGATGGTATGTGGTCTTTGTGATGGTATGTGGTCTTTGTGATGGTATGTGGTCTTTGTGATGGTATGTGGTCTTTGTGATGGTATGTGGTCTTTCTGATGGTATGTGGTCTTTGTGATGGCATATGGTCTTTCTGATGGTATGTGGTCTTTCTGATGGTATGTGGTCTTTCTGATTGTATGTGGTCTTTGTGATGGTATGTGGTCTTTCTGATGGTATGTGGTCTTTGTGATGTTATGTGATCTTTCTGATGGTATGTGGTCTTTCTGATGGTATGTAGTCTTTGTGATGATATATGGTCTTTCTGATGGTATGTGGTCTTTCTGATGGTATGTGGTCTTTGTGATGGTATGTGATCTTTCTGATGGTATGTGGTCTTTGTGATGGTATGTGGTCTTTCTGATGGTATGTGGTCTTTCTGACGGTATGTGGTCTTTGTGGTGGCATATGGTCTTTCTGATGGTATGTGGTCTTTGTGATGGTATGTGGTCTTTGTGATGGTATGTGGTCTTTGTGATGGTATGTGGTTTTTGTGATGGTATGTGGTCTTTCTGATGGTATGTGATCTTTCTGATGGCATATGGTCTTTGTGATGGTATGTGGTCTTTGTGATGGTATGTGGTCTTTGTGATGGTATGTGGTCTTTGTGATGGTATGTGGTCTTTCTGATGGTATGTGGTCTTTCTGATTGTATGTAGTCTTTCTGATGGTATGTGGTCTTTCTGATGGTATGTGGTCTTTGTGATGGTATATGGTCTTTCTGATGGTATGTGGTCTTTGTGATGATATATGGTCTTTCTGATGGTATGTGGTCTTTCTGATGGTATGTGGTCTTTGCTATGGTATGTGGTCTTTGTGATGGTATGTGGTCTTTGTGATGGTATGTGGTCTTTCTGATGGTACATGGTCTTTCTGATGGTATGTGGTCTTTGTGATGGTATGTGGTCTTTGTGATGGTATGTGGTCTTTGTGATGGTATGTGGTCTTTGTGATGGTATGTGGTCTTTGTGATGGTATGTGGTCTTTGTGATGGTATGTGGTCTGTGTGATGGTATGTGGTCTTTGTGATGATATATGGTCTTTCTGATGGTATGTGGTCTTTCTGATGGTATGTGGTCTTTCTGATGGTATGTGGTCTTTGTGATGGTATGTTGTCTTTGTGATGGTATGTGGTCTTTGTGATGGTATGTGGTCTTTCTGACGGTATGTGGTCTTTGTGGTGGCATATGGTCTTTCTGATGGTATGTGGTCTTTGTGATGGTATGTGGTCTTTGTGATGGTATGTGGTCTTTCTGATGGTATGTGGTCTTTGTGATGGCATATGGTCTTTGTGATGGTATGTGGTCTTTGTGATGGTATGTGGTCATTCTGATGGTATGTGGTCTTTGTGAGGGTATGTGGTTTTTGTGGTGGTATGTGGTCTTTGTGATGGTATGTGGTCTTTGTGATGATATATGGTCTTTGTGATGGTATGTGGTCTTTGTGATGGCATATGGTCTTTCTGATGGTATATGGTCTTTCTGATGGTATGTGGTCTGTGTGATGGTATGTGGTCTTTGTGATGGTATGTGGTCTTTGTGATGGTATGTGGTCTTTGTGATGGTATGTGGTCTGTCTGATGGTATGTGGTCTTTGTGATGGTATGTGGTCTTTCTGATGGTATGTGGTCTTTGTGATGGTATGTGATCTTTCTGATGGTATATGGTCTTTGTGGTGGTATGTGGTCTTTATGATGGTATGTGGTCTTTCTGATGGTATGTGGTCTTTCTGATGGTATATGGTCGGTGTGATGGTATGTGGTCTGTGTGATGGTATATGGTCTTTCTGATGGTATGTGGTCTTTGTGATGGTATGTGGTCTTTGTGATGGTATGTGGTCTTTGTGATGGCATATGGTCTTTGTGATGGTATGTGGTCTTTCTGATGGTATGTGGTCTTTGTGATGGTATGTGGTCTTTCTGGTGGTATGTGGTCTTTCTGATGGTATGTGGTCTTTCTGATGGTATGTGGTCTTTGTGATGGTATGTTGTCTTTGTGATGGTATGTGGTCTTTGTGATGGTATGTGGTCTTTCTGACGGTATGTGGTCTTTGTGGTGGCATATGGTCTTTCTGATGGTATGTGGTCTTTGTGATGGTATGTGGTCTTTGTGATGGTATGTGGTCTTTCTGATGGTATGTGGTCTTTGTGATGGCATATGGTCTTTGTGATGGTATATGGTCTTTGTGATGGTATGTGGTCATTCTGATGGTATGTGGTCTTTGTGAGGGTATGTGGTTTTTGTGGTGGTATGTGGTCTTTGTGATGGTATGTGGTCTTTGTGATGATATATGGTCTTTGTGATGGTATGTGGTCTTTGTGATGGCATATGGTCTTTCTGATGGTATATGGTCTTTCTGATGGTATGTGGTCTGTGTGATGGTATGTGGTCTTTGTGATGGTATGTGGTCTTTGTGATGGTATGTGGTCTTTGTGATGGTATGTGGTCTGTCTGATGGTATGTGGTCTTTGTGATGGTATGTGGTCTTTCTGATGGTATGTGGTCTTTGTGATGGTATGTGATCTTTCTGATGGTATATGGTCTTTGTGGTGGTATGTGGTCTTTATGATGGTATGTGGTCTTTCTGATGGTATGTGGTCTTTCTGATGGTATATGGTCGGTGTGATGGTATGTGGTCTGTGTGATGGTATATGGTCTTTCTGATGGTATGTGGTCTTTGTGATGGTATGTGGTCTTTGTGATGGTATGTGGTCTTTGTGATGGCATATGGTCTTTGTGATGGTATGTGGTCTTTCTGATGGTATGTGGTCTTTGTGATG
Source organism: Bathymodiolus brooksi (assembly GCA_963680875.1). Taxonomy (NCBI): domain Eukaryota; kingdom Metazoa; phylum Mollusca; class Bivalvia; order Mytilida; family Modiolidae; genus Bathymodiolus; species Bathymodiolus brooksi. The sequence continues at coordinate 54,001,148 of OY804589.1, read as the reverse complement.
GTATGTGGTCTTTCTGGTGGTATGTGGTCTTTCTGATGGTATGTGGTCTTTGTGATGGTATGTGGTCTTTCTGATGGCATGTGGTCTTTGTGATGGTATATGGTCTTTGTGATGGTATGTGGTCTTTCTGATGGCATGTGGTCTTTCTGATGGCATGTGGTATTTCTGATGGTATGTGGTCTTTGTGATGGTATGTGGTCTTTGTGATGGTATGTGGTCTTTGTGATGGTATGTGGTCTTTGTGATGGTATGTGGTCTTTGTGATGGTATGTGGTCTTTCTGATGGTATGTGGTCTTTGTGATGGCATATGGTCTTTCTGATGGTATGTGGTCTTTCTGATGGTATGTGGTCTTTCTGATTGTATGTGGTCTTTGTGATGGTATGTGGTCTTTGTGATGATATGTGGTCTGTGTGATGGTATGTGGTCTTTGTGATGGTATGTGGTCTTTGTGATGGTATGTGGTCTTTGTGATGGTATGTGGTCTTTCTGATGGTACATGGTCTTTCTGATGGTATGTGGTCTTTCTGATGGTATGTGGTCTTTGTGATGGTATGTGGTCTTTGTGATGGTATGTGGTCTTTCTGATGGTATGTGGTCTTTCTGATGCTATGTGGTCTTTGTGATGGTATGTGGTCTTTGTGATGGTATGTGGTCTTTGTGATGGTATGTGGTCTTTCTGATGGTATGTGGTCTTTCTGATGGTATGTGGTCTTTGTGATGGTATGTGGTCTTTCTGATGGTATGTGGTCTTTGTGATGTTATGTGATCTTTCTGATGGTATGTGGTCTTTCTGATGGTATGTAGTCTTTGTGATGATATATGGTCTTTCTGATGGTATGTGGTCTTTCTGATGGTATGTGGTCTTTGTGATGGTATGTGATCTTTCTGATGGTATGTGGTCTTTGTGATGGTATGTGGTCTTTCTGATGGTATGTGGTCTTTCTGACGGTATGTGGTCTTTGTGGTGGCATATGGTCTTTCTGATGGTATGTGGTCTTTGTGATGGTATGTGGTCTTTGTGATGGTATGTGGTCTTTGTGATGGTATGTGGTTTTTGTGATGGTATGTGGTCTTTCTGATGGTATGTGATCTTTCTGATGGCATATGGTCTTTGTGATGGTATGTGGTCTTTGTGATGGTATGTGGTCTTTGTGATGGTATGTGGTCTTTGTGATGGTATGTGGTCTTTCTGATGGTATGTGGTCTTTCTGATTGTATGTAGTCTTTCTGATGGTATGTGGTCTTTCTGATGGTATGTGGTCTTTGTGATGGTATATGGTCTTTCTGATGGTATGTGGTCTTTGTGATGATATATGGTCTTTCTGATGGTATGTGGTCTTTCTGATGGTATGTGGTCTTTGCTATGGTATGTGGTCTTTGTGATGGTATGTGGTCTTTGTGATGGTATGTGGTCTTTCTGATGGTACATGGTCTTTCTGATGGTATGTGGTCTTTGTGATGGTATGTGGTCTTTGTGATGGTATGTGGTCTTTGTGATGGTATGTGGTCTTTGTGATGGTATGTGGTCTTTGTGATGGTATGTGGTCTTTGTGATGGTATGTGGTCTGTGTGATGGTATGTGGTCTTTGTGATGATATATGGTCTTTCTGATGGTATGTGGTCTTTCTGATGGTATGTGGTCTTTCTGATGGTATGTGGTCTTTGTGATGGTATGTTGTCTTTGTGATGGTATGTGGTCTTTGTGATGGTATGTGGTCTTTCTGACGGTATGTGGTCTTTGTGGTGGCATATGGTCTTTCTGATGGTATGTGGTCTTTGTGATGGTATGTGGTCTTTGTGATGGTATGTGGTCTTTCTGATGGTATGTGGTCTTTGTGATGGCATATGGTCTTTGTGATGGTATGTGGTCTTTGTGATGGTATGTGGTCATTCTGATGGTATGTGGTCTTTGTGAGGGTATGTGGTTTTTGTGGTGGTATGTGGTCTTTGTGATGGTATGTGGTCTTTGTGATGATATATGGTCTTTGTGATGGTATGTGGTCTTTGTGATGGCATATGGTCTTTCTGATGGTATATGGTCTTTCTGATGGTATGTGGTCTGTGTGATGGTATGTGGTCTTTGTGATGGTATGTGGTCTTTGTGATGGTATGTGGTCTTTGTGATGGTATGTGGTCTGTCTGATGGTATGTGGTCTTTGTGATGGTATGTGGTCTTTCTGATGGTATGTGGTCTTTGTGATGGTATGTGATCTTTCTGATGGTATATGGTCTTTGTGGTGGTATGTGGTCTTTATGATGGTATGTGGTCTTTCTGATGGTATGTGGTCTTTCTGATGGTATATGGTCGGTGTGATGGTATGTGGTCTGTGTGATGGTATATGGTCTTTCTGATGGTATGTGGTCTTTGTGATGGTATGTGGTCTTTGTGATGGTATGTGGTCTTTGTGATGGCATATGGTCTTTGTGATGGTATGTGGTCTTTCTGATGGTATGTGGTCTTTGTGATGGTATGTGGTCTTTCTGGTGGTATGTGGTCTTTCTGATGGTATGTGGTCTTTGTGATGGTATGTGGTCTTTCTGATGGCATGTGGTCTTTGTGATGGTATATGGTCTTTGTGATGGTATGTGGTCTTTCTGATGGCATGTGGTCTTTCTGATGGCATGTGGTATTTCTGATGGTATGTGGTCTTTGTGATGGTATGTGGTCTTTGTGATGGTATGTGGTCTTTGTGATGGTATGTGGTCTTTGTGATGGTATGTGGTCTTTGTGATGGTATGTGGTCTTTCTGATGGTATGTGGTCTTTGTGATGGCATATGGTCTTTCTGATGGTATGTGGTCTTTCTGATGGTATGTGGTCTTTCTGATGGTATGTGGTCTTTGTGAGGGTATGTGGTTTTTGTGGTGGTATGTGGTCTTTGTGATGGTATGTGGTCTTTGTGATGATATATGGTCTTTGTGATGGTATGTGGTCTTTGTGATGGCATATGGTCTTTCTGATGGTATATGGTCTTTCTGATGGTATGTGGTCTGTGTGATGGTATGTGGTCTTTGTGATGGTATGTGGTCTTTGTGATGGTATGTGGTCTTTGTGATGGTATGTGGTCTGTCTGATGGTATGTGGTCTTTGTGATGGTATGTGGTCTTTCTGATGGTATGTGGTCTTTGTGATGGTATGTGATCTTTCTGATGGTATATGGTCTTTGTGGTGGTATGTGGTCTTTATGATGGTATGTGGTCTTTCTGATGGTATGTGGTCTTTCTGATGGTATATGGTCGGTGTGATGGTATGTGGTCTGTGTGATGGTATATGGTCTTTCTGATGGTATGTGGTCTTTGTGATGGTATGTGGTCTTTGTGATGGTATGTGGTCTTTGTGATGGCATATGGTCTTTGTGATGGTATGTGGTCTTTCTGATGGTATGTGGTCTTTGTGATGGTATGTGGTCTTTCTGGTGGTATGTGGTCTTTCTGATGGTATGTGGTCTTTGTGATGGTATGTGGTCTTTCTGATGGCATGTGGTCTTTGTGATGGTATATGGTCTTTGTGATGGTATGTGGTCTTTCTGATGGCATGTGGTCTTTCTGATGGCATGTGGTATTTCTGATGGTATGTGGTCTTTGTGATGGTATGTGGTCTTTGTGATGGTATGTGGTCTTTGTGATGGTATGTGGTCTTTGTGATGGTATGTGGTCTTTGTGATGGTATGTGGTCTTTCTGATGGTATGTGGTCTTTGTGATGGCATATGGTCTTTCTGATGGTATGTGGTCTTTCTGATGGTATGTGGTCTTTCTGATTGTATGTGGTCTTTGTGATGGTATGTGGTCTTTGTGATGATATGTGGTCTGTGTGATGGTATGTGGTCTTTGTGATGGTATGTGGTCTTTGTGATGGTATGTGGTCTTTGTGATGGTATGTGGTCTTTCTGATGGTACATGGTCTTTCTGATGGTATGTGGTCTTTCTGATGGTATGTGGTCTTTGTGATGGTATGTGGTCTTTGTGATGGTATGTGGTCTTTCTGATGGTATGTGGTCTTTCTGATGCTATGTGGTCTTTGTGATGGTATGTGGTCTTTGTGATGGTATGTGGTCTTTGTGATGGTATTTGGTCTTTCTGATGGTATGTGGTCTTTCTGATGGTATGTGGTCTTTGTGATGGTATGTGGTCTTTCTGATGGTATGTGGTCTTTGTGATGTTATGTGATCTTTCTGATGGTATGTGGTCTTTCTGATGGTATGTAGTCTTTGTGATGATATATGGTCTTTCTGATGGTATGTGGTCTTTCTGATGGTATGTGGTCTTTGTGATGGTATGTGATCTTTCTGATGGTATGTGGTCTTTGTGATGGTATGTGGTCTTTCTGATGGTATGTGGTCTTTCTGACGGTATGTGGTCTTTGTGGTGGCATATGGTCTTTCTGATGGTATGTGGTCTTTGTGATGGTATGTGGTCTTTGTGATGGTATGTGGTCTTTGTGATGGTATGTGGTTTTTGTGATGGTATGTGGTCTTTCTGATGGTATGTGATCTTTCTGATGGCATATGGTCTTTGTGATGGTATGTGGTCTTTGTGATGGTATGTGGTCTTTGTGATGGTATGTGGTCTTTGTGATGGTATGTGGTCTTTCTGATGGTATGTGGTCTTTCTGATTGTATGTAGTCTTTCTGATGGTATGTGGTCTTTCTGATGGTATGTGGTCTTTGTGATGGTATATGGTCTTTCTGATGGTATGTGGTCTTTGTGATGATATATGGTCTTTCTGATGGTATGTGGTCTTTCTGATGGTATGTGGTCTTTGCTATGGTATGTGGTCTTTGTGATGGTATGTGGTCTTTGTGATGGTATGTGGTCTTTCTGATGGTACATGGTCTTTCTGATGGTATGTGGTGTTTGTGATGGTATGTGGTCTTTGTGATGGTATGTGGTCTTTGTGATGGTATGTGGTCTTTGTGATGGTATGTGGTCTTTGTGATGGTATGTGGTCTTTGTGATGGTATGTGGTCTGTGTGATGGTATGTGGTCTTTGTGATGATATATGGTCTTTCTGATGGTATGTGGTCTTTCTGATGGTATGTGGTCTTTCTGATGGTATGTGGTCTTTGTGATGGTATGTTGTCTTTGTGATGGTATGTGGTCTTTGTGATGGTATGTGGTCTTTCTGACGGTATGTGGTCTTTGTGGTGGCATATGGTCTTTCTGATGGTATGTGGTCTTTGTGATGGTATGTGGTCTTTGTGATGGTATGTGGTCTTTCTGATGGTATGTGGTCTTTGTGATGGCATATGGTCTTTGTGATGGTATGTGGTCTTTGTGATGGTATGTGGTCATTCTGATGGTATGTGGTCTTTGTGAGGGTATGTGGTTTTTGTGGTGGTATGTGGTCTTTGTGATGGTATGTGGTCTTTGTGATGATATATGGTCTTTGTGATGGTATGTGGTCTTTGTGATGGCATATGGTCTTTCTGATGGTATATGGTCTTTCTGATGGTATGTGGTCTGTGTGATGGTATGTGGTCTTTGTGATGGTATGTGGTCTTTGTGATGGTATGTGGTCTTTGTGATGGTATGTGGTCTGTCTGATGGTATGTGGTCTTTGTGATGGTATGTGGTCTTTCTGATGGTATGTGGTCTTTGTGATGGTATGTGATCTTTCTGATGGTATATGGTCTTTGTGGTGGTATGTGGTCTTTATGATGGTATGTGGTCTTTCTGATGGTATGTGGTCTTTCTGATGGTATATGGTCGGTGTGATGGTATGTGGTCTGTGTGATGGTATATGGTCTTTCTGATGGTATGTGGTCTTTGTGATGGTATGTGGTCTTTGTGATGGTATGTGGTCTTTGTGATGGCATATGGTCTTTGTGATGGTATGTGGTCTTTCTGATGGTATGTGGTCTTTGTGATGGTATGTGGTCTTTCTGGTGGTATGTGGTCTTTCTGATGGTATGTGGTCTTTGTGATGGTATGTGGTCTTTCTGATGGCATGTGGTCTTTGTGATGGTATATGGTCTTTGTGATGGTATGTGGTCTTTCTGATGGCATGTGGTCTTTCTGATGGCATGTGGTATTTCTGATGGTATGTGGTCTTTGTGATGGTATGTGGTCTTTGTGATGGTATGTGGTCTTTGTGATGGTATGTGGTCTTTGTGATGGTATGTGGTCTTTGTGATGGTATGTGGTCTTTCTGATGGTATGTGGTCTTTGTGATGGCATATGGTCTTTCTGATGGTATGTGGTCTTTCTGATGGTATGTGGTCTTTCTGATTGTATGTGGTCTTTGTGATGGTATGTGGTCTTTGTGATGATATGTGGTCTGTGTGATGGTATGTGGTCTTTGTGATGGTATGTGGTCTTTGTGATGGTATGTGGTCTTTCTGATGGTACATGGTCTTTCTGATGGTATGTGGTCTTTCTGATGGTATGTGGTCTTTGTGATGGTATGTGGTCTTTGTGATGGTATGTGGTCTTTCTGATGGTATGTGGTCTTTCTGATGCTATGTGGTCTTTGTGATGGTATGTGGTCTTTGTGATGGTATGTGGTCTTTGTGATGGTATGTGGTCTTTCTGATGGTATGTGGTCTTTCTGATGGTATGTGGTCTTTGTGATGGTATGTGGTCTTTCTGATGGTATGTGGTCTTTGTGATGTTATGTGATCTTTCTGATGGTATGTGGTCTTTCTGATGGTATGTAGTCTTTGTGATGATATATGGTCTTTCTGATGGTATGTGGTCTTTCTGATGGTATGTGGTCTTTGTGATGGTATGTGATCTTTCTGATGGTATGTGGTCTTTGTGATGGTATGTGGTCTTTCTGATGGTATGTGGTCTTTCTGACGGTATGTGGTCTTTGTGGTGGCATATGGTCTTTCTGATGGTATGTGGTCTTTGTGATGGTATGTGGTCTTTGTGATGGTATGTGGTCTTTGTGATGGTATGTGGTTTTTGTGATGGTATGTGGTCTTTCTGATGGTATGTGATCTTTCTGATGGCATATGGTCTTTGTGATGGTATGTGGTCTTTGTGATGGTATGTGGTCTTTGTGATGGTATGTGGTCTTTGTGATGGTATGTGGTCTTTCTGATGGTATGTGGTCTTTCTGATTGTATGTAGTCTTTCTGATGGTATGTGGTCTTTCTGATGGTATGTGGTCTTTGTGATGGTATATGGTCTTTCTGATGGTATGTGGTCTTTGTGATGATATATGGTCTTTCTGATGGTATGTGGTCTTTCTGATGGTATGTGGTCTTTGCTATGGTATGTGGTCTTTGTGATGGTATGTGGTCTTTGTGATGGTATGTGGTCTTTCTGATGGTACATGGTCTTTCTGATGGTATGTGGTCTTTGTGATGGTATGTGGTCTTTGTGATGGTATGTGGTCTTTGTGATGGTATGTGGTCTTTGTGATGGTATGTGGTCTTTGTGATGGTATGTGGTCTTTGTGATGGTATGTGGTCTGTGTGATGGTATGTGGTCTTTGTGATGATATATGGTCTTTCTGATGGTATGTGGTCTTTCTGATGGTATGTGGTCTTTCTGATGGTATGTGGTCTTTGTGATGGTATGTTGTCTTTGTGATGGTATGTGGTCTTTGTGATGGTATGTGGTCTTTCTGACGGTATGTGGTCTTTGTGGTGGCATATGGTCTTTCTGATGGTATGTGGTCTTTGTGATGGTATGTGGTCTTTGTGATGGTATGTGGTCTTTCTGATGGTATGTGGTCTTTGTGATGGCATATGGTCTTTGTGATGGTATGTGGTCTTTGTGATGGTATGTGGTCATTCTGATGGTATGTGGTCTTTGTGAGGGTATGTGGTTTTTGTGGTGGTATGTGGTCTTTGTGATGGTATGTGGTCTTTGTGATGATATATGGTCTTTGTGATGGTATGTGGTCTTTGTGATGGCATATGGTCTTTCTGATGGTATATGGTCTTTCTGATGGTATGTGGTCTGTGTGATGGTATGTGGTCTTTGTGATGGTATGTGGTCTTTGTGATGGTATGTGGTCTTTGTGATGGTATGTGGTCTGTCTGATGGTATGTGGTCTTTGTGATGGTATGTGGTCTTTCTGATGGTATGTGGTCTTTGTGATGGTATGTGATCTTTCTGATGGTATATGGTCTTTGTGGTGGTATGTGGTCTTTATGATGGTATGTGGTCTTTCTGATGGTATGTGGTCTTTCTGATGGTATATGGTCGGTGTGATGGTATGTGGTCTGTGTGATGGTATATGGTCTTTCTGATGGTATGTGGTCTTTGTGATGGTATGTGGTCTTTGTGATGGTATGTGGTCTTTGTGATGGCATATGGTCTTTGTGATGGTATGTGGTCTTTCTGATGGTATGTGGTCTTTGTGATGGTATGTGGTCTTTCTGGTGGTATGTGGTCTTTCTGATGGTATGTGGTCTTTGTGATGGTATGTGGTCTTTCTGATGGCATGTGGTCTTTGTGATGGTATATGGTCTTTGTGATGGTATGTGGTCTTTCTGATGGCATGTGGTCTTTCTGATGGCATGTGGTATTTCTGATGGTATGTGGTCTTTGTGATGGTATGTGGTCTTTGTGATGGTATGTGGTCTTTGTGATGGTATGTGGTCTTTGTGATGGTATGTGGTCTTTGTGATGGTATGTGGTCTTTCTGATGGTATGTGGTCTTTGTGATGGCATATGGTCTTTCTGATGGTATGTGGTCTTTCTGATGGTATGTGGTCTTTCTGATGGTATGTGGTCTTTGTGAGGGTATGTGGTTTTTGTGGTGGTATGTGGTCTTTGTGATGGTATGTGGTCTTTGTGATGATATATGGTCTTTGTGATGGTATGTGGTCTTTGTGATGGCATATGGTCTTTCTGATGGTATATGGTCTTTCTGATGGTATGTGGTCTGTGTGATGGTATGTGGTCTTTGTGATGGTATGTGGTCTTTGTGATGGTATGTGGTCTTTGTGATGGTATGTGGTCTGTCTGATGGTATGTGGTCTTTGTGATGGTATGTGGTCTTTCTGATGGTATGTGGTCTTTGTGATGGTATGTGATCTTTCTGATGGTATATGGTCTTTGTGGTGGTATGTGGTCTTTATGATGGTATGTGGTCTTTCTGATGGTATGTGGTCTTTCTGATGGTATATGGTCGGTGTGATGGTATGTGGTCTGTGTGATGGTATATGGTCTTTCTGATGGTATGTGGTCTTTGTGATGGTATGTGGTCTTTGTGATGGTATGTGGTCTTTGTGATGGCATATGGTCTTTGTGATGGTATGTGGTCTTTCTGATGGTATGTGGTCTTTGTGATGGTATGTGGTCTTTCTGGTGGTATGTGGTCTTTCTGATGGTATGTGGTCTTTGTGATGGTATGTGGTCTTTCTGATGGCATGTGGTCTTTGTGATGGTATATGGTCTTTGTGATGGTATGTGGTCTTTCTGATGGCATGTGGTCTTTCTGATGGCATGTGGTATTTCTGATGGTATGTGGTCTTTGTGATGGTATGTGGTCTTTGTGATGGTATGTGGTCTTTGTGATGGTATGTGGTCTGTCTGATGGTATGTGGTCTTTGTGATGGTATGTGGTCTTTCTGATGGTATGTGGTCTTTGTGATGGTATGTGATCTTTCTGATGGTATATGGTCTTTGTGGTGGTATGTGGTCTTTATGATGGTATGTGGTCTTTCTGATGGTATGTGGTCTTTCTGATGGTATATGGTCGGTGTGATGGTATGTGGTCTGTGTGATGGTATATGGTCTTTCTGATGGTATGTGGTCTTTGTGATGGTATGTGGTCTTTGTGATGGTATGTGGTCTTTGTGATGGCATATGGTCTTTGTGATGGTATGTGGTCTTTCTGATGGTATGTGGTCTTTGTGATGGTATGTGGTCTTTCTGGTGGTATGTGGTCTTTCTGATGGTATGTGGTCTTTGTGATGGTATGTGGTCTTTCTGATGGCATGTGGTCTTTGTGATGGTATATGGTCTTTGTGATGGTATGTGGTCTTTCTGATGGCATGTGGTCTTTCTGATGGCATGTGGTATTTCTGATGGTATGTGGTCTTTGTGATGGTATGTGGTCTTTGTGATGGTATGTGGTCTTTGTGATGGTATGTGGTCTTTGTGATGGTATGTGGTCTTTGTGATGGTATGTGGTCTTTCTGATGGTATGTGGTCTTTGTGATGGCATATGGTCTTTCTGATGGTATGTGGTCTTTCTGATGGTATGTGGTCTTTCTGATGGTATGTGGTCTTTGTGAGGGTATGTGGTTTTTGTGGTGGTATGTGGTCTTTGTGATGGTATGTGGTCTTTGTGATGATATATGGTCTTTGTGATGGTATGTGGTCTTTGTGATGGCATATGGTCTTTCTGATGGTATATGGTCTTTCTGATGGTATGTGGTCTGTGTGATGGTATGTGGTCTTTGTGATGGTATGTGGTCTTTGTGATGGTATGTGGTCTTTGTGATGGTATGTGGTCTGTCTGATGGTATGTGGTCTTTGTGATGGTATGTGGTCTTTCTGATGGTATGTGGTCTTTGTGATGGTATGTGATCTTTCTGATGGTATATGGTCTTTGTGGTGGTATGTGGTCTTTATGATGGTATGTGGTCTTTCTGATGGTATGTGGTCTTTCTGATGGTATATGGTCGGTGTGATGGTATGTGGTCTGTGTGATGGTATATGGTCTTTCTGATGGTATGTGGTCTTTGTGATGGTATGTGGTCTTTGTGATGGTATGTGGTCTTTGTGATGGCATATGGTCTTTGTGATGGTATGTGGTCTTTCTGATGGTATGTGGTCTTTGTGATGGTATGTGGTCTTTCTGGTGGTATGTGGTCTTTCTGATGGTATGTGGTCTTTGTGATGGTATGTGGTCTTTCTGATGGCATGTGGTCTTTGTGATGGTATATGGTCTTTGTGATGGTATGTGGTCTTTCTGATGGCATGTGGTCTTTCTGATGGCATGTGGTATTTCTGATGGTATGTGGTCTTTGTGATGGTATGTGGTCTTTGTGATGGTATGTGGTCTTTGTGATGGTATGTGGTCTTTGTGATGGTATGTGGTCTTTGTGATGGTATGTGGTCTTTCTGATGGTATGTGGTCTTTGTGATGGCATATGGTCTTTCTGATGGTATGTGGTCTTTCTGATGGTATGTGGTCTTTCTGATTGTATGTGGTCTTTGTGATGGTATGTGGTCTTTGTGATGATATGTGGTCTGTGTGATGGTATGTGGTCTTTGTGATGGTATGTGGTCTTTGTGATGGTATGTGGTCTTTGTGATGGTATGTGGTCTTTCTGATGGTACATGGTCTTTCTGATGGTATGTGGTCTTTCTGATGGTATGTGGTCTTTGTGATGGTATGTGGTCTTTGTGATGGTATGTGGTCTTTCTGATGGTATGTGGTCTTTCTGATGCTATGTGGTCTTTGTGATGGTATGTGGTCTTTGTGATGGTATGTGGTCTTTGTGATGGTATGTGGTCTTTCTGATGGTATGTGGTCTTTCTGATGGTATGTGGTCTTTGTGATGGTATGTGGTCTTTCTGATGGTATGTGGTCTTTGTGATGTTATGTGATCTTTCTGATGGTATGTGGTCTTTCTGATGGTATGTAGTCTTTGTGATGATATATGGTCTTTCTGATGGTATGTGGTCTTTCTGATGGTATGTGGTCTTTGTGATGGTATGTGATCTTTCTGATGGTATGTGGTCTTTGTGATGGTATGTGGTCTTTCTGATGGTATGTGGTCTTTCTGACGGTATGTGGTCTTTGTGGTGGCATATGGTCTTTCTGATGGTATGTGGTCTTTGTGATGGTATGTGGTCTTTGTGATGGTATGTGGTCTTTGTGATGGTATGTGGTTTTTGTGATGGTATGTGGTCTTTCTGATGGTATGTGATCTTTCTGATGGCATATGGTCTTTGTGATGGTATGTGGTCTTTGTGATGGTATGTGGTCTTTGTGATGGTATGTGGTCTTTGTGATGGTATGTGGTCTTTCTGATGGTATGTGGTCTTTCTGATTGTATGTAGTCTTTCTGATGGTATGTGGTCTTTCTGATGGTATGTGGTCTTTGTGATGGTATATGGTCTTTCTGATGGTATGTGGTCTTTGTGATGATATATGGTCTTTCTGATGGTATGTGGTCTTTCTGATGGTATGTGGTCTTTGCTATGGTATGTGGTCTTTGTGATGGTATGTGGTCTTTGTGATGGTATGTGGTCTTTCTGATGGTACATGGTCTTTCTGATGGTATGTGGTGTTTGTGATGGTATGTGGTCTTTGTGATGGTATGTGGTCTTTGTGATGGTATGTGGTCTTTGTGATGGTATGTGGTCTTTGTGATGGTATGTGGTCTTTGTGATGGTATGTGGTCTGTGTGATGGTATGTGGTCTTTGTGATGATATATGGTCTTTCTGATGGTATGTGGTCTTTCTGATGGTATGTGGTCTTTCTGATGGTATGTGGTCTTTGTGATGGTATGTTGTCTTTGTGATGGTATGTGGTCTTTGTGATGGTATGTGGTCTTTCTGACGGTATGTGGTCTTTGTGGTGGCATATGGTCTTTCTGATGGTATGTGGTCTTTGTGATGGTATGTGGTCTTTGTGATGGTATGTGGTCTTTCTGATGGTATGTGGTCTTTGTGATGGCATATGGTCTTTGTGATGGTATGTGGTCTTTGTGATGGTATGTGGTCATTCTGATGGTATGTGGTCTTTGTGAGGGTATGTGGTTTTTGTGGTGGTATGTGGTCTTTGTGATGGTATGTGGTCTTTGTGATGATATATGGTCTTTGTGATGGTATGTGGTCTTTGTGATGGCATATGGTCTTTCTGATGGTATATGGTCTTTCTGATGGTATGTGGTCTGTGTGATGGTATGTGGTCTTTGTGATGGTATGTGGTCTTTGTGATGGTATGTGGTCTTTGTGATGGTATGTGGTCTGTCTGATGGTATGTGGTCTTTGTGATGGTATGTGGTCTTTCTGATGGTATGTGGTCTTTGTGATGGTATGTGATCTTTCTGATGGTATATGGTCTTTGTGGTGGTATGTGGTCTTTATGATGGTATGTGGTCTTTCTGATGGTATGTGGTCTTTCTGATGGTATATGGTCGGTGTGATGGTATGTGGTCTGTGTGATGGTATATGGTCTTTCTGATGGTATGTGGTCTTTGTGATGGTATGTGGTCTTTGTGATGGTATGTGGTCTTTGTGATGGCATATGGTCTTTGTGATGGTATGTGGTCTTTCTGATGGTATGTGGTCTTTGTGATGGTATGTGGTCTTTCTGGTGGTATGTGGTCTTTCTGATGGTATGTGGTCTTTGTGATGGTATGTGGTCTTTCTGATGGCATGTGGTCTTTGTGATGGTATATGGTCTTTGTGATGGTATGTGGTCTTTCTGATGGCATGTGGTCTTTCTGATGGCATGTGGTATTTCTGATGGTATGTGGTCTTTGTGATGGTATGTGGTCTTTGTGATGGTATGTGGTCTTTGTGATGGTATGTGGTCTTTGTGATGGTATGTGGTCTTTGTGATGGTATGTGGTCTTTCTGATGGTATGTGGTCTTTGTGATGGCATATGGTCTTTCTGATGGTATGTGGTCTTTCTGATGGTATGTGGTCTTTCTGATTGTATGTGGTCTTTGTGATGGTATGTGGTCTTTGTGATGATATGTGGTCTGTGTGATGGTATGTGGTCTTTGTGATGGTATGTGGTCTTTGTGATGGTATGTGGTCTTTCTGATGGTACATGGTCTTTCTGATGGTATGTGGTCTTTCTGATGGTATGTGGTCTTTGTGATGGTATGTGGTCTTTGTGATGGTATGTGGTCTTTCTGATGGTATGTGGTCTTTCTGATGCTATGTGGTCTTTGTGATGGTATGTGGTCTTTGTGATGGTATGTGGTCTTTGTGATGGTATGTGGTCTTTCTGATGGTATGTGGTCTTTCTGATGGTATGTGGTCTTTGTGATGGTATGTGGTCTTTCTGATGGTATGTGGTCTTTGTGATGTTATGTGATCTTTCTGATGGTATGTGGTCTTTCTGATGGTATGTAGTCTTTGTGATGATATATGGTCTTTCTGATGATATGTGGTCTTTCTGATGGTATGTGGTCTTTCTGATGGTATGTGGTCTTTGTGATGGTATGTGGTCTTTGTGATGGTATGTGGTCTTTCTGACGGTATCTGGTCTTTGTGGTGGCATATGGTCTTTCTGATGGTATGTGGTCTTTGAGATGGTATATGGTCTTTGTGATGGTATGTGGTCTTTGTGATGGTATGTCGTCTTTGTGATGGTATATGGTCTTTCTGATGGTATGTGGTCTTTCTGATGGCATATGGTCTTTGTGATGGTATGTGGACTTAGTGATGGTATGTGGTCTTTGTGATGGTATGTGGTCTTTGTGATGGTATGTGGTCTTTCTGATGGTATGTGGTCTTTCTGATGGTATGTGGTCTTTCTGATGGTATGTGGTCTTTCTGATGGTATGTGGTCTTTGTGATGGTATGTGATCTTTCTGATGGTATGTGGTCTTTCTGATGGTATGTGGTCTTTGTGATGATATATGGTCTTTCTGATGGTATGTGGTCTTTCTGATGGTATGTGGTCTTTGCTATGGTATGTGGTCTTTGTGATGGTATGTGGTCTTTGTGATGGTATGTGGTCTTTCTGATGGTACATGGTCTTTCTGATGGTATGTGGTCTTTCTGATGGTATGTGGTCTTTGTGATGGTATGTGGTCTTTGTGATGGTATGTGGTCTGTGTGATGGTATGTGGTCTTTCTGATGATATGTGGTCTTTCTGATGGTATGTGGTCTTTGTGATGGAATGTGGTCTTTGTGATGGTATGTGGTCTTTGTGATGGTATGTGGTCTTTGTGATGGTATGTGGTCTTTCTGGTGGTATGTGGTCTTTCTGATGGTATGTGGTCTTTGTGATGGTATGTGGTCTTTCTGATGGTATGTGGTCTTTGTGATGGTATGTGATCTTTCTGATGGTATGTGGTCTTTGTGATGGTATGTGGTCTTTCTGATGGTATGTGGTCTTTCTGACGGTATGTGGTCTTTGTGGTGGCATATGGTCTTTCTGATGGTATGTGGTCTTTGTGATGGTATGTGGTCTTTGTGATGGTATGTGGTCTTTGTGATGGTATGTGGTTTTTGTGATGGTATGTGGTCTTTCTGATGGTATGTGATCTTTCTGATGGCATATGGTCTTTGTGATGGTATGTGGTCTTTGTGATGGTATGTGGTCTTTGTGATGGTATGTGGTCTTTGTGATGGTATGTGGTCTTTCTGATGGTATGTGGTCTTTCTGATTGTATGTAGTCTTTCTGATGGTATGTGGTCTTTCTGATGGTATGTGGTCTTTGTGATGGTATATGGTCTTTCTGATGGTATGTGGTCTTTGTGATGATATATGGTCTTTCTGATGGTATGTGGTCTTTCTGATGGTATGTGGTCTTTGCTATGGTATGTGGTCTTTGTGATGGTATGTGGTCTTTGTGATGGTATGTGGTCTTTCTGATGGTACATGGTCTTTCTGATGGTATGTGGTCTTTGTGATGGTATGTGGTCTTTGTGATGGTATGTGGTCTTTGTGATGGTATGTGGTCTGTGTGATGGTATGTGGTCTTTCTGATGGTATGTGGTCTTTCTGATGGTATGTGGTCTTTGTGATGGAATGTGGTCTTTGTGATGGTATGTGGTCTTTGTGATGGTATGTGGTCTTTGTGATGGTATGTGGTCTTTCTGGTGGTATGTGGTCTTTCTGATGGTATGTGGTCTTTGTGATGGTATGTGGTCTTTCTGATGGTATGTGGTCTTTGTGATGGTATGTGATCTTTCTGATGGTATGTGGTCTTTCTGATGGTATGTGGTCTTTGTGATGATATATGGTCTTTCTGATGGTATGTGGTCTTTCTGATGGTATGTGGTCTTTGTGATGGTATGTGGTCTTTCTGATGGTATGTGGTCTTTCTGACGGTATGTGGTCTTTGTGGTGGCATATGGTCTTTCTGATGGTATGTGGTCTTTGTGATGGTATGTGGTCTTTGTGATGGTATGTGGTCTTTGTGATGGTATGTGGTCTTTGTGATGGTATGTGGTCTTTCTGATGGTATGTGGTCTTTCTGATGGCATATGGTCTTTGTGATGGTATGTGGTCTTTGTGATGGTATGTGGTCTTTGTGATGGTATGTGGTCTTTGTGATGGTATGTGGTCTTTCTGATGGTATGTGGTCTTTCTGATGGTATGTAGTCTTTCTGATGGTATGTGGTCTTTCTGATGGTATGTGGTCTTTGTGATGGTATGTGATCTTTCTGATGGTATGTGGTCTTTCTGATGGTATGTGGTCTTTGTGATGATATATGGTCTTTCTGATGGTATGTGGTCTTTCTGATGGTATGTGGTCTTTGTTATGGTATGTGGTCTTTGTGATGGTATGTGGTCTTTGTGATGGTATGTGGTCTTTCTGACGGTATGTTGACTTTGTGGTGGCATATGGTCTTTCTGATGGTATGTGGTCTTTGTGATGGTATGTGGTCTTTGTGATGGTATGTGGTCTTTGTGATGGTATGTGGTCTTTGTGATGGTATGTGGTCTTTCTGATGGTATGTGGTCTTTCTGATGGCATATGATCTTTGTGATGGTATGTGGTCTTTGTGATGGTATGTGGTCTTTCTGATGGTATGTGGTCTTTGTGAGGGTATGTGGTCTTTGTGGTGGTATGTGGTCTTTGTGATGGTATGTGGTCTTTGTAATGGCATATGGTCTTTGTGATGGTATGTGGTCTTTGTGATGGCATATGGTCTTTCTGATGGTATGTGGTCTTTCTGATGGTATGTGGTCTGTGTGATGGTATGTGGTCTTTGTGATGGTATGTGGTTTTTGTGATGGTATGTGGTCTTTCTAATGGTATGTGTTCTTTGTGATGGTATGTGGTATTTGTGATGGCATATGGTCTTTGTGATGGCATATGGTCTTTGTGATGGTATGTGGTCTTTCTGATGGTAAATGGTCTTTGTGATGGTATGTGGTCTTTGTGATGGTATGTGGTCTTTGTGATGGTATGTGGTCTTTGTGATGGTATGTGGTCTTTGTGATGGTATGTGGTCTTTCTGATGGTACGTGGTCTTTCTGATGGTACATGGTCTCTGTGATGGTATGTGGTCTTTGTGATGGTATGTGGTCTTTGTGATGGTATGTGGTCTTTGTGATGGTATATGGTCTTTGTGATGGTATGTGGTCTTTGTGATGGTATGTGGTCTTTGTGATGGTATGTGGTCTTTCTGATGGTACGTGGTCTTTCTGATGGTACATGGTCTTTGTGATGGTATGTGGTCTTTGTGATGGTATGTGGTCTTTCTGATGGTATGTGGTCTTTGTGATGGTATGTGGTCTTTCTGATGGTATGTGGTCTTTGTGATGGTATGTGGTCTTTGTGATGGTATGTGATCTTTCTGATGGTATGTGGTCTTTCTGATGGTATGTGGTCTTTGTGATGGTATGTGGTCTTTCTGATGGTATATGGTCTTTGTGATGGTATGTGGTCTGTGTGATGGTATGTGGTCTTTGTGATGGTATATGGTCTTTCTGATGGTATGTGGTCTTTCTGATGGTATGTGGTCTTTGTGATGGTATGTGGGCATTGTGATGGTATGTGGTCTTTGTGATGGCATATGGTCTTTGTGATCTTTCTGATGGTACATGGTCTTTGTGATGGTATGTGGTCTTTGTGATGGTATGTGGTCTTGCTGATGGTATGAGGTCTTTCTGTTGGTATGTGGTCTTTGTGATGGTATGTGGTCTTTGTGATGGTATGTGGTCTTTGTGATGGTATATGGTCTGTGTGATGGTATGTGGTCTTTGTGATGGTATGTGGTCTTTGTGATGGTATGTGGTCTTTGTGATGGTATGGGGTCTTTGTGATGGTATGTGGTCTTTGTGATGGTATGTGGTCTTTGTGAGGGCATATGGTCTTTGTGATGGTATGTGGTCTTTGTGATGGTATGTGGTCTTTCTGATGGTATGGGGTCTTTGTGATGGTATGTGGTCTTTGTGATGGTATGTGGTCTTTGTGATGGTATGTGGTCTTTGTGATGGCATATGGTCTTTGTGATGGTATGTGGTCTTTCTGATGGTACATGGTCTTTGTGATGGTATGTGGTCTTTGTGATGGTATGTGGTCTTTGTGATGGCATATGGTCTTTGTGATGGTATGTGGTCTTTGTGATGGTATATGGTCTTTGTGATGGTATGTGGTCTTTGTGATGGTATGTGGTCTTTGTGATGGTATGTGATCTTTGTGATGGTATGTGGTCTTTGTGATGGTATGTGGTCTTTCTGATGGTACGTGGTCTTTGTGATGGTATGTGGTCTTTCTGATGGTACGTGGTCTTTCTGATGGTACGTGGTCTTTGTGATGGCATATGGTCTTTGTGATGGTATGTAGTCTTTCTGATGGTATGTGGTCTTTGTGATGGCATGTGGTCTTTCTGATGGTATGTGGTCTTTCTGATGGTATGTGGTCTTTCTGATGGTATGTGGTCTTTGTGATGGTATGTGGTCTTTGTGATGGTATGTGGTCTTGCTGATGGTATGTGGTCTTTGTGATGGTATGTGGTCTTTGTGATGGTACTTGGTCTTTGTGATGGTATATGGTCTTTGTGATGGTATGTGGTCTTGCTGATGGTATGTGGTCTTTCTGATGGTACATGGTCTTTGTGATGGTATGTGGTCTTTGTGATGGTATGTGGTCTTTCTAATGGTATGTGGTCTTTGTGATGGTATGTGGTCTTTGTGATGATATGTGGTCTTTGTGATGGCATGTGATCTTTGTGATGGTAAGTGGTCTTTCTGATGGTATGTGGTCTTTGTGATGGCATGTGGTCTTTCTGATGGTATGTGGTCTTTCTGATGGCATATGGTCTTTGTGATGGTATGTGGTCTTTCTGATGGTATATGGTCTGTGTGATGGTATGTGGTCTTTTTGATGGTATGTGGTCTTTGTGATGGTATGTGGTCTTTGTGATGGTATGTGGTCTTTGTGATGGTATGTGGTCTTTGTGATGGTATGTGGTCTTTGTGATGGTATGTGGTCGTTGTGATGGTATGTGGTCTTTCTGATGGTATGTGGTCGTTGTGATGGTATATGGTCTTTGTGATGGTATATGGTCTTTGTGATGGTATGTGGTCTTTGTGATGGTATGTGGTCTTTCTGATGGTATGTGGTCTTGCTGATGGTATGTGGTCTTTCTGATGTTATGTGGTCTGTGTGATGGTATGTGATCTTTGTGATGGTATGTGGTCTTTGTGATGGTATGTGGTCTTTGTGATGGTATGTGGTCTTTGTGATGGTATGCGGTCTTTCTGATGGTATGTGGTGTTTGTGATGGTATGTGGTCTTTGTGATGGTATGTGGTCTTTGTGATGGCATGTGGTCTTTCTGATGGTATGTGGTCTTTCTGATGGTATATGGTCTGTGTGATGGTATGTGATCTTTGTGATGGTATGTGGTCTTTGTGATGGTATGTGGTCTTTGTGATGGTATGTGGTCTTTGTGATGGTATGTGGTCTTTGTGATGGTATGTGGTCTTTCTGATGGTATGTGGTCTTGCTGATGGTATGTGGTCTTTCTGGTGTTATGTGGTCTTTGTGATGGTATGTGGTCTTTCTGATGGTATGTGGTCTTGCTGATGGTATGTGGTCTTTCTGATGTTATGTGGTCTTTCTGATGGTATGTGGTCTTTGTGATGGTATGTGGTCTTTGTGATGGTATGTGATCTTTATGATGGTATGTGGTCTTTGTGATGGTATGTGGTCTTTGTGATGGCATGTGATCTTTGTGATGGTAAGTGGTCTTTCTGATGGTATGTGGTCTTTGTGATGGCATGTGGTCTTTCTGATGGTATGTGGTCTTTCTGATGGCATATGGTCTTTGTGATGGTATGTGGTCTTTCTGATGGTATATGGTCTGTGTGATGGTATGTGGTCTTTTTGATGGTATGTGGTCTTTGTGATGGTATGTCGTCTTTGTGATGGTATGTGGTCTTTGTGATGGTATGTGGTCTTTGTGATGGTATGTGGTCTTTGTGATGGTATGTGGTCGTTGTGATGGTATGTGGTCTTTCTGATGGTATGTGGTCGTTGTGATGGTATATGGTCTTTGTGATGGTATATGGTCTTTGTGATGGTATGTGGTCTTTGTGATGGTATGTGGTCTTTCTGATGGTATGTGGTCTTGCTGATGGTATGTGGTCTTTCTGATGTTATGTGGTCTGTGTGATGGTATGTGATCTTTGTGATGGTATGTGGTCTTTGTGATGGTATGTGGTCTTTGTGATGGTATGTGGTCTTTGTGATGGTATGCGGTCTTTCTGATGGTATGTGGTGTTTGTGATGGTATGTGGTCTTTGTGATGGTATGTGGTCTTTGTGATGGCATGTGGTCTTTCTGATGGTATGTGGTCTTTCTGATGGTATATGGTCTGTGTGATGGTATGTGATCTTTGTGATGGTATGTGGTCTTTGTGATGGTATGTGGTCTTTGTGATGGTATGTGGTCTTTGTGATGGTATGTGGTCTTTGTGATGGTATGTGGTCTTTCTGATGGTATGTGGTCTTGCTGATGGTATGTGGTCTTTCTGGTGTTATGTGGTCTTTGTGATGGTATGTGGTCTTTCTGATGGTATGTGGTCTTGCTGATGGTATGTGGTCTTTCTGATGTTATGTGGTCTTTCTGATGGTATGTGGTCTTTGTGATGGTATGTGGTCTTTGTGATGGTATGTGATCTTTATGATGGTATGTGGTCTTTGTGATGGTATATGGTCTTTGTGATGGTATGGGGTCTTTGTGATGGTATGTGGTCTTTCTGATGGTATATGGTCTTTGTGATGATATGGGGTCTTTGTAATGGTATGTGGTCTTTCTGATGGTATATGGTCTTTGTGATGGTATGGGGTCTTTCTGGTGGTATGTGGTCTTTCTGATGGTATGTGGTCTTTCTGATGGTATATGGTCTTTGTGATGGTATGGGGTCTTTGTGATGGTATGTGGTCTTTGTGATGGTATGTGGTCTTTCTGATGGTATGTGGTCTTTCTGATGGTATGTGGTCTTTGTGATGGTATGTGGTCTTTCTGGTGGTATGTGGTCTGTGTGATGGTATGTGGTCTTTGTGATGGTATATGGTCTTTGTGATGGTATGTGGTCTTTGTGATGGTATGTGGTCTTTCTGATGGTATGTGGTCTTTCTGATGGTATGTGGTCTTTCTGATGGTATATGTTCTTTGTGATGGTATGGGGTCTTTGTGATGGTATGTGGTCTTTGTGATGGTATGTGGTCTTTGTGATGGTATATGGTCTTTGTGATGGTATGGGGTCTTTGTGATGGTATGTGGTCTTTGTGATGGTATGTGGTCTTTGTGATGGTATGTGGTCTTTGTGATGGTACATGGTCTTTGTGATGGTATGTGATCTTTGTGATGGTATGTGGTCTTTTAAATGGTATGTGGTCTTTGTGATGGTATGTGGTCTTTCTGATGGTATATGGTCTTTGTGATGGTATGTGATCTTTGTGATGGTATGTGGTCTTTCTGATGGTATATGGTCTTTGTGATGGTATGGGGTCTTTGTGATGGTATGTGGTCTTTGTGATGGTATGTGGTCTTTGTGATGGTATGTGGTCTTTCTGATGGTATGTGGTCTTTCTGATGGTATGTGGTCTTTCTGATGGTATGTGGTCTTTGTGATGGTATGTGGTCTTTGTGATGGTATGTGATCTTTGTGATGGTATGTGTTCTTTGTGATGGTATATGGTCTTTGTGATGGTATGTGGTCTTTGTGATGGTATGTGGTCTTTGTGATGGTATGTGGTCTTTCTGATGGTATGTGGTCTTTGTGATGGTATGTGGTCTTTCTGATGGTATGTGGTCTTTCTGATGGTATGTGGTCTTTGTGATGGTATGTGATCTTTATGATGGTATGTGGTCTTTGTGATGGTATGTGATCTTTATGATGGTATGTGGTCTTTGTGATGGTATGTGGTCTTTGTGATGGTATGTGGTCTTTCTGGTGGTATGTGGTCTTTGTGATGGTATGTGGGCATTGTGATGGTATGTGGTCTTTGTGATGGCATATGGTCTTTGTGTTCTTTCTGATGGTACATGGTCTTTGTGATGGTATGTGGTCTTTGTGATGGTATGTGGTCTTGCTGATGGTATGTGGTCTTTCTGATGGTATGTGGTCTTTGTGATGGTATGTGGTCTTTGTGATGGCATATGGTCTTTGTGATGGTATGTGGTCTTTGTGATGGTATGTGGTCTTTGTGATGGTATGTGGTCTTTGTGATGGTATGGGGTCTTTGTGATGGTATGTGGTCTTTGTGATGGTATGTGGTCTTTGTGATGGCATATGGTCTTTGTGATGGTATGTGGTCTTTGTGATGGTATGTGGTCTTTCTGACGGTATGGGGTCTTTGTGATGGTATGTGGTCTTTGTGAAGGTATGTGGTCTTTGTGATGGTATGTGGTCTTTGTGATGGCATATGGTCTTTGTGATGGTATGTGGTCTTTCTGATGGTACATGGTCTTTGTGATGGTATGTGGTCTTTGTGATGGTATGTGGTCTTTGTGATGGCATATGGTCTTTGTGATGGTATGTGGTCTTTCTGATGGTATATGGTCTTTGTGATGGTATGTGGTCTTTGTGATGGTATGTGGTCTTTGTGATGGTATGTGATCTTTGTGATGGCATATGGTCTTTGTGATGGTATGTGGTCTTTCTGATGGTAAATGGTCTTTGTGATGGTATGTGGTCTTTGTGATGGTATGTGGTCTTTGTGATGGTATGTGGTCTTTGTGATGGTATGTGGTCTTTGTGATGGTATGTGGTCTTTCTGATGGTACGTGGTCTTTCTGATGGTACATGGTCTCTGTGATGGTATGTGGTCTTTGTGATGGTATGTGGTCTTTGTGATGGTATGTGGTCTTTCTGATGGTACATGGTCTTTGTGATGGTATGTGGTCTTTGTGATGGTATATGGTCTTTGTGATGGTATGTGGTCTTTGTGATGGTATGTGGTCTTTGTGATGGTATGTGGTCTTTCTGATGGTACGTGATCTTTCTGATGGTACATGGTCTTTGTGATGGTATGTGGTCTTTGTGATGGTATGTGGTCTTTCTGATGGTATGTGGTCTTTGTGATGGTATGTGGTCTTTCTGATGGTATGTGGTCTTTGTGATGGTATGTGGTCTTTGTGATGGTATGTGATATTTCTGATGGTATGTGGTCTTTGTGATGGTATGTGGTCTTTGTGATGGTATGTGGTCTTTCTGATGGTATATGGTCTTTGTGATGGTATGTTGTCTGTGTGATGGTATGTGGTCTTTGTGATGGTATATGGTCTTTCTGATGGTATGTGGTCTTTCTGATGGTATGTGGTCTTTGTGATGGTATGTGGGCATTGTGATGGTATGTGGTCTTTGTGATGGCATATGGTCTTTGTGATCTTTCTGATGGTACATGGTCTTTGTGATGGTATGTGGTCTTTGTGATGGTATGTGGTCTTGCTGATGGTATGAGGTCTTTCTGTTGGTATGTGGTCTTTGTGATGGTATGTAGTCTTTGTGATGGTATGTGGTCTTTGTGATGGTATATGGTCTATGTGATGGTATGTGGTCTTTGTGATGGTATGTGGTCTTTGTGATGGTATGTGGTCTTTGTGATGGTATGGGGTCTTTGTGATGGTATGTGGTCTTTGTGATGGTATGTGGTCTTTGTGATGGCATATGGTCTTTGTGATGGTATGTGGTCTTTGTGATGGTATGTGGTCTTTCTGATGGTATGGGGTCTTTGTGATGGTATGTGGTCTTTGTGATGGTATGTGGTCTTTGTGATGGTATGTGGTCTTTGTGATGGCATATGGTCTTTGTGATGGTATGTGGTCTTTCTGATGGTACATGGTCTTTGTGATGGTATGTGGTCTTTGTGATGGTATGTGGTCTTTGTGATGGCATATGGTCTTTGTGATGGTATGTGGTCTTTGTGATGGTATATGGTCTTTGTGATGGTATGTGGTCTTTGTGATGGTATGTGGTCTTTGTGATGGTATGTGATCTTTGTGATGGTATGTGGTCTTTGTGATGGTATGTGGTCTTTCTGATGGTACGTGGTCTTTGTGATGGTATGTGGTCTTTCTGATGGTACGTGGTCTTTCTGATGGTACGTGGTCTTTGTGATGGCATATGGTCTTTGTGATGGTATGTAGTCTTTCTGATGGTATGTGGTCTTTGTGATGGCATGTGGTCTTTCTGATGGTATGTGGTCTTTCTGATGGTATGTGGTCTTTCTGATGGTATGTGGTCTTTGTGATGGTATGTGGTCTTTGTGATGGTATGTGGTCTTGCTGATGGTATGTGGTCTTTGTGATGGTATGTGGTCTTTGTGATGGTACATGGTCTTTGTGATGGTATGTGGTCTTTGTGATGGTATGTGGTCTTGCTGATGGTATGTGGTCTTTCTGATGGTACATGGTCTTTGTGATGGTATGTGGTCTTTGTGATGTTATGTGGTCTTTCTAATGGTATGTGGTCTTTGTGATGGTATGTGGTCTTTGTGATGGTATGTGGTCTTTGTGATGGCATGTGATCTTTGTGATGGTAAGTGGTCTTTCTGATGGTATGTGGTCTTTGTGATGGCATGTGGTCTTTCTGATGGAATGTGGTCTTTCTGATGGCATATGGTCTTTGTGATGGTATGTGGTCTTTCTGATGATATATGGTCTGTGTGATGGTATGTGGTCTTTGTGATGGTATGTGGTCTTTGTGATGGTATGTGGTCTTTGTGATGGTATGTGGTCTTTGTGATGGTATGTGGTCTTTGTGATGGTATGTGGTCTTTGTGATGGTATGTGGTCGTTGTGATGGTATGTGGTCTTTCTGATGGTATGTGGTCGTTGTGATGGTATATGGTCTTTGTGATGGTATATGGTCTTTGTGATGGTATGTGGTCTTTGTGATGGTATGTGGTCTTTCTGATGGTATGTGGTCTTGCTGATGGTATGTGGTCTTTCTGATGTTATGTGGTCTGTGTGATGGTATGTGATCTTTGTGATGGTATGTGGTCTTTGTGATGGTATGTGGTCTTTGTGATGGTATGTGGTCTTTGTGATGGTATGCGGTCTTTCTGATGGTATGTGGTCTTTGTGATGGTATGTGGTCTTTGTGATGGTATGTGGTCTTTGTGATGGCATGTGGTCTTTCTGATGGTATGTGGTCTTTCTGATGGTATATGGTCTGTGTGATGGTATGTGGTCTTTGTGATGGTATGTGGTCTTTGTGATGGTATGTGGTCTTTGTGATGGTATGTGGTCTTTGTGATGGTATGTGGTCTTTGTGATGGTATGTGGTCTTTCTGATGGTATGTGGTCTTGCTGATGGTATGTGGTCTTTCTGGTGTTATGTGGTCTTTGTGATGGTATGTGGTCTTTCTGATGGTATGTGGTCTTGCTGATGGTATGTGGTCTTTCTGATGTTATGTGGTCTTTCTGATGGTATGTGGTCTTTGTGAT
Organism: Bathymodiolus brooksi; assembly: GCA_963680875.1. NCBI lineage: Eukaryota > Metazoa > Mollusca > Bivalvia > Mytilida > Modiolidae > Bathymodiolus > Bathymodiolus brooksi. The sequence goes on along the minus strand of OY804589.1, from coordinate 53,975,624 downwards.
GGTATGTGGTCTTTGTGATGGTATGTGATCTTTATGATGGTATGTGGTCTTTGTGATGGTATATGGTCTTTGTGATGGTATGGGGTCTTTGTGATGGTATGTGGTCTTTCTGATGGTATATGGTCTTTGTGATGATATGGTGTCTTTGTAATGGTATGTGGTCTTTCTGATGGTATATGGTCTTTGTGATGGTATGGGGTCTTTCTGGTGGTATGTGGTCTTTCTGATGGTATGTGGTCTTTCTGATGGTATATGGTCTTTGTGATGGTATGGGGTCTTTGTGATGGTATGTGGTCTTTGTGATGGTATGTGGTCTTTCTGATGGTATGTGGTCTTTCTGATGGTATGTGGTCTTTGTGATGGTATGTGGTCTTTCTGGTGGTATGTGGTCTGTGTGATGGTATGTGGTCTTTGTGATGGTATATGGTCTTTGTGATGGTATGTGGTCTTTGTGATGGTATGTGGTCTTTCTGATGGTATGTGGTCTTTCTGATGGTATGTGGTCTTTCTGATGGTATATGTTCTTTGTGATGGTATGGGGTCTTTGTGATGGTATGTGGTCTTTGTGATGGTATGTGGTCTTTGTGATGGTATATGGTCTTTGTGATGGTATTGGGTCTTTGTGATGGTATGTGGTCTTTGTGATGGTATGTGGTCTTTGTGATGGTATGTGGTCTTTGTGATGGTACATGGTCTTTGTGATGGTATGTGATCTTTGTGATGGTATGTGGTCTTTTAAATGGTATGTGGTCCTTGTGATGGTATGTGGTCTTTCTGATGGTATATGGTCTTTGTGATGGTATGTGATCTTTGTGATGGTATGTGGTCTTTCTGATGGTATATGGTCTTTGTGATGGTATGGGGTCTTTGTGATGGTATGTGGTCTTTGTGATGGTATGTGGTCTTTGTGATGTTATGTGGTCTTTCTGATGGTATGTGGACTTTCTGATGGTATGTGGTCTTTCTGATGGTATGTGGTCTTTGTGATGGTATGTGGTCTTTGTGATGGTATGTGGTCTTTGTGATGGTATGTGATCTTTGTGATGGTATTTGGTCTTTGTGATGGTATATGGTCTTTGTGATGGTATGTGGTCTTTGTGATGGTATGTGGTCTTTGTGATGGTATGTGGTCTTTCTGATGGTATGTGGTCTTTGTGATGGTATGTGGTCTTTCTGATGGTATGTGGTCTTTCTGATGGTATGTGGTCTTTGTGATGGTATGTGATCTTTATGATGGTATGTGGTCTTTGTGATGGTATGTGGTCTTTGTGATGGTATGTGGTCTTTCTGGTGGTATGTGGTCTTTGTGATGGTATGTGGGCATTGTTATGGTATGTGGTCTTTGTGATGGCATATGGTCTTTGTGATCTTTCTGATGGTACATGGTCTTTGTGATGGTATGTGGTCTTTGTGATGGTATGTGGTCTTGCTGATGGTATGTGGTCTTTCTGATGGTATGTGGTCTTTGTGATGGTATGTGGTCTTTGTGATGGTATGTGGTCTTTGTGATGGCATATGGTCTTTGTGATGGTATGTGGTCTTTGTGATGGTATGTGGTCTTTGTGATGGTATGTGGTCTTTGTGATGGTATGGGGTCTTTGTGATGGTATGTGGTCTTTGTGATGGTATGTGGTCTTTGTGATGGCATATGGTCTTTGTGATGGTATGTGGTCTTTGTGATGGTATGTGGTCTTTCTGACGGTATGGGGTCTTTGTGATGGTATGTGGTCTTTGTGAAGGTATGTGGTCTTTGTGATGGTATGTGGTCTTTGTGATGGCATATGGTCTTTGTGATGGTATGTGGTCTTTCTGATGGTACATGGTCTTTGTGATGGTATGTGGTGTTTGTGATGGTATGTGGTCTTTGTGATGGCATATGGTCTTTGTGATGGTATGTGGTCTTTCTGATGGTATATGGTCTTTGTGATGGTGTGTGGTCTTTGTGATGGTATGTGATCTTTGTGATGGTATGTGATCTTTGTGATGGTATGTGGTCTTTGTGATGGTATGTGGTCTTTCTGATGATACGTGGTCTTTGTGATGGTATGTGGTCTTTCTGATGGTACGTGGTCTTTCTGATGGTACGTGGTCTTTGTGATGGCATATGGTCTTTGTGGTGGTATGTGGTATTTCTGATGGTATGTGGTCTTTGTGATGGCATGTGGTCTTTCTGATGGTATGTGGTCTTTCTGATGGTATGTGGTCTTTCTGATGGTATGTGGTCTTTGTGATGGTATGTGGTCTTTGTGATGGTATGTGGTCTTGCTGATGGTATGTGGTCTTTGTGATGGTATGTGGTCTTTGTGATGGTATGTGGTCTTTGTGATGGTACATGGTCTTTTTGATGGTATGTGGTCTTTGTGATGGTATGTGGTCTTGCTGATGGTATGAGGTCTTTCTGATGGTACATTGTCTTTGTGATGGTATGTGGTCTTTGTGATGGTATGTGGTCTTTCTGATGGTATGTGGTCTTTGTGATGGTATGTGGTCTTTGTGATGGCATGTGGTCTTTGTGATGGTATGTGGTCTTTCTGATGGTATGTGGTCTTTGTGATGGCATGTGGTCTCTCTGATGGTATGTGGTCTTTCTGATGGCATATGGTCTTTGTGATGGTATGTGGTCTTTCTGATGGTATATGGTCTGTGTGATGGTATGTGGTCTTTGTGATGGTATGTGGTCTTTGTGATGGTATGTGGTCTTTCTGATGGTATGTGGTCTTTTAGATGGTATGTGGTCTTTGTGATGGTATGTGGTCGTTGTGATGGTATGTGGTCTTTCTGATGGTATGTGGTCGTTGTGATGGTATATGGTCTTTGTGATGGTATATGGTCTTTGTGATGGTATGTGGTCTTTGTGATGGTATGTGGTCTTTCTGATGGTATGTGGTCTTTCTGATGGTATGTGGTCTTTCTGATGTTATGTGGTCTGTGTGATGGTATGTGGTCTTTGTGATGGTATGTGGTCTTTGTGATGGTATGTGGTATTTGTGATGGTATGTGGTCTTTCTGATGGTATGTGGTCTTTGTGATGGTATGTGGTCTTTGTGATGGTATGTGGTCTTTGTGATGGCATGTGGTCTTTCTGATGGTATGTGGTCTTTCTGATGGTATATGGTCTGTGTGATGGTATGTGGTCTTTGTGATGGTATGTGGTCTTTGTGATGGTATGTGGTCTTTGTGATGGTATGTGGTCTTTGTAATGGTATGTGGTCTTTCTGATGGTATGTGGTCTTGCTGATGGTATGTGGTCTTTCTGATGTTATGTGGTCTTTGTGATGGTATGTGGTCTTTGTGATGGTATGTGGTCTTGCTGATGGTATGTGGTCTTTCTGATGTTATGTGGTCTTTCTGATGGTATGTGGTCTTTGTGATGGTATGTGGTCTTTGTGATGGTATGTGATCTTTGTGATGGTATGTGGTCTTTGTGATGGTATATGGTCTTTGTGATGGTATGGGGTCTTTGTGATGGTATGTGGTCTTTATGATGGTATATGGTCTTTGTGATGATATGGGGTCTTTGTGATGGTATGTGGTCTTTCTGATGGTATATGGTCTTTGTGATGGTATGGGGTCTTTCTGGTGGTATGTGGTCTTTCTGATGGCATGTGGTCTTTCTGATGGTATATGGTCTTTGTGATGGTATGGGGTCTTTGGTCTTTGTGATGGTATGTGGTCTTTCTGATGGTATGTGGTCTTTCTGATGGTATGTGGTCTTTGTGATGGTATGTGGTCTTTCTGGTGGTATGTGGTCTGTGTAATGGTATGTGGTCTTTGTGATGGTATATGGTCTTTGTGATGGTATGTTGTCTTTGTGATGGTATGTGGTCTTTGTGATGGTATGTGGTCTTTCCGATGGTATGTGGTCTTTCTGATGGTATGTGGTCTTTCTGATGGTATATGTTCTTTGTGATGGTATGGGGTCTTTGTGATGGTATGTGGTCTTTGTGATGGTATGTGGTCTTTGTGATGGTATATGGTCTTTGTGATGGTATGGGGTCTTTGTGATGGTATGTGGTCTTTGTGATGGTATGTGGTCTTTGTGATGGTATGTGGTCTTTGTGATGGTACATGGTCTTTGTGATGGTATGTGATCTTTGTGATGGTATGTGGTCTTTTAAATGGTATGTGGTCTTTGTGATGGTATGTGGTCTTTCTGATGGTATATGGTCTTTGTGATGGTATGTGATCTTTGTGATGGTATGTGGTCTTTCTGATGGTATATGGTCTTTGTGATGGTATGGGGTCTTTGTGATGGTATGTGGTCTTTGTGATGGTATGTGGTCTTTGTGATGGTATGTGGTCTTTCTGATGGTACATGGTCTTTGTGATGGTATGTGGTCTTTCTGATGGTATATGGTCTTTGTGATGGTATGTGATCTTTGTGATGGTATGTGGTCTTTGTGATGGTATGTGGTCTTTGTGATGGCACATGGTCTTTGTGATGGTATGTGATCTTTCTGATGGTATGTGGTCTTTGTGATGGTACATGGTCTTTGTGATGGTATGTGGTCTTTCTGATGGTATGTGGTCTTTGTGATGGTATATGGTCTTTGTGATGGTATGGGGTCTTTGTGATGGTATGTGGTCTTTGTGATGGTATATGGTCTTTCTGATGGTATGTGGTCTTTGTGATGGTATGTGATCTTTGTGATGGTATATGGTCTTTGTGATGGTATGTGGTCTTTCTGATGGTATGTGGTCTTTGTGATGGTATGTGGTCTTTCTGATGGTATGTGGTCTTTGTGAGTTTAAGAGAATATGTGCACGATTGTATTGCTTGTTTATACATGTACATGTATTGGGGTGGAGATCAAGAAGTGAACAGTTAACTGATATAACACCACCACATGTTTGTGCATTTCCGCTGCCAGGAGCTGGTCATGGTCAAATTAGGGGTCGTCGTGACCGTGATTATATGGTAGTTGGATTTATAACTACCTGTGCAATCAGTGCCTATCACCACTAATGTTGTGAGTTCGAATCTCTTTCAGGTGAGGTGTACTCCATAACTCAATACAACATTATGTGAAAACGTTTGTCAGCAACTTGCGACAGGTCTGTGGTTTCCTCCACCAATAAAACTGACCACCACGATATAACTGAAATATTGTTGAAAGTGGTGCTAAACACCAAAACCATCCATCAAATTTGTGTTCAATGAGTATGTAGTATATTTAGCTGTCTATTGTCACAGTATTCTAAACATATATCTATCAAATGTAGAAGTTATATACAGGAAAAAAATAATTCATTATTTTTATTTCAAGCATTTTTTAATTTCATAGTTGATTAATTAAATAACATACATAAAAACCTACCATTCTATGACAAGAATACAATCAATAATTGCTTAAAAATATTTGTTTGATATATCTGTATTGCGATTTGTAAGTATATACTCAAATACATGCTGGTTCTACCATATATCAAAATAATAAGTTTCGTACTTGTATCCCAAAATCGTCCAAGAAATGACTCTAGTAAATTCTAGGTCTACTGTATACCAAAATAATTATTTTTTTTACTTGTACTTCAAAATCGTCCAATCAGAATACAGCATATGCTGGATACATTCTTTTAATTGGCTTATTCTTCTATAAAAATCATACTCAAAAATTTTATGACAGAAAGTCAAAGGTATTTCATTAAAACATACTTACCATTCTATGATTAGGACCTTCAATAACTTATATCCAACAGAAATATTATGTAGAATTACGTTTTTAATTTCCATGATCAGTTTTCATTAAAATCATCTGCTTCTTCGGATGCAGTGTATGCTTAAGTGGAATAACCAATATATAGACAAAATGTATTAGTCTATGTTAATCTGAGACCAGTGTGAATATTAAAGTAAATTAGAGATTATAGTCAAAATGAATTGGTTGGTAAATAGAGATAAACCAGTATTCTCAGGAACCAATTTGAGTCGGTTATTGGTATTTATCGTCACTTTCAGAAACTTTTCAGCATGTCATGACTACCAGATTTATTAAGGCGAGCCCCGACAGGAATAATGAACTCACCGGTGAAAACCCCAGACTTGGATGATTGCTTAGATACCTTTACACTGGAGGTGGGTAACAGGGCCCAAAATGCTTATGGTAATATGTCAACAGCCTTAACCTCTCAGCCATCAGGTCCTGAATACTGGAGATGGGCAACAGGGCCCAATAATAGCCTAAACCACTTGTCCACCGAGGCCCTGGAACCAGAGAAGTTTCACAACATGTCAATTTTGTTATATACATGTATAAAATATAGTTATCTGATTTCAAAATGCAATTCCATAAATGTCTATATAATATGGTTTTAAAAGAAAAAATATTAAATGGTAGTTTGCTTAACAATGCAAATAATACACCATGATTTAACAACAAACAATACAAGGCTGATATAACATAATGCTTAAAGTTTATGTAGCAATCAACCCTTGTTCCCTTTGATATGCTATCAATATAAGTAATATGTATAGAAAAAAACCTTCCATTTTATTAGTTGCATTATCATACGATGTAGCCTACATAGGATTCGGCAGGTCCCCCATCATCTCCTTGAAAACCAAAGAATATTAAAGTCAAGATTTTGGTTGAACTATGACTATTACAATCCAGATATCAAAGATCATCTGGCTTCATGAGGTGGTGTCCTTGTTTATTAATGTGCATATACACAAAAATTGCATAGCCCTGGGCAGCTTTCTTACAGATTCACATTTGCGAAGTTAAAACTTTGGAATATTCTTTGATTTGAAAACCAGGAGAAAACCAACGACCTGTTGCAAGTCACTGTCAAACTTTACAACAGTACACCTCGCCACAAGCAGATTCAAACTTGCAACGTAAGTGGTGATTGGCACTGATTGCACAGGTAGTTGTAAATCCAACTACCATATGATCACTGCCACGACGGCCCTCTCCATAACAGTTGGAGACAATGGAATCGCTATAAAGGGTCAAAGGGTCAACTACTACATGTATTAACTAAGGTTTTATAAACAACTGTAGATAAACATATATCAAGGGATCAACAATGATAGGCACTGATTGCACAGGTAGTTGTAAATCCAACTACCATACGATCACTGCCACGACGGCCCCTTCCATAACAGTTGGAGACATTGGAATCATTATAAAGGGTCAAAGGGTCAACTACTACATGTATTAACTAAGGTTTTATAAACAACTGTAGATAACATATATCAAGGGGTCAACAATACAATACAATTCTACGAGGAAGCATGTATATAATATATAGCTGTCCATACCTCATCCAATGTTTTTATTTTCAAAGATATTTGGCAGAACTATTGAAGTCACCAAGCCTTAACTGAATGCAATGTGAATGTAACAAGTCTTCATAAATACAACAAGCTTGAAGCCCCAAACCTCTAAAAATATATGTTAGCATCTAAACTTTATCATGAAGACTGATATAGATATGTATAAGTTGGCTATTAATAATATTATTTCCTGAAGCTCTAATTATGTCTATGCAATTTGACATGACAAGGGAGACAACTCAAGTTTGACATGTCAAAGGTAGACAACTCTTGTTTGCACTGATAAGGTAAAATAATTCCTGGATATACCCAGTTGTATGTTATTCATTTTTTTTACTAAACTTCTGCTAGAATATTATTGAAAATTCCATTCTTTAAGGTATGATTTATAGTATAAAGTAAAATAACAATTACAAAAAAAACAACTTCCCAACAGAAACAACCCAATCAGATTAATATTTGATTTTTTTCACAAACAACCAATCAAAATACACCTTTTTTTAAACTCAACCAGTCAAACACAACAAGAAAAACGTGCTTTTATGAACTTGTGTTTATCTGTCTCGTATGCTGCCTAATATGATATAATGAATTTAATTGGCATACCTCGGACTTACAATACAAATTTGACACATGTACACGGTGGCTTTAATACTAATTTTCACAGTAGAATCTGTAATCAGAAAGTTATGTTTGAAATAAACTTGACATCATAACATTTCTAAAAATAGATTTTCTTTTAACATACAGAACAAATAAAAATTATAAAAACAACAACCCAAATAAATCATAGAAACACAACCATGTATATTTTGATTAAATTATTAACTCAACAGAAATAGAAACAACCAATGAAATGATACTATAAACTTGCCTTACCTGAGGGGTAATTCACTTTACTATAAGCTCCACCCCAGGGAAGAGCTTTCACAACACTTCTATAGGAGCCTCCCTCAAAAATCTTCACAAATCAAAATTTTGCAAGTAATTTCTCAATGGTCACTAAAAACGGTCCATCATTCTTCCTTGAGTGGGAGGTAAGTATATTGATATGCAAATTTTGCTTGATAAAAAAATTGAAAGCATGACATTTTTATGATAAAAAGGAAAAGTATTTTATCCTGAGTCAACTTTTAAAGTCCTTTTTAGTATATAAAACTAGCCTGTATTGGTAGTTAACATTGTTATAAACTTTCTGATGATTTGGTTAAACACGATAAATTTTTGAAGGATCCTCTGATTATCCTTTATATCCAGTTTGAATTCCGACAGAAGAGTGGTTTCTGAGACAGCTTATAAGTCTTTCTTGTTCAAAGTCTATAGTGTGAAATTACAAATATATGTCTTAAACAGGTTGAAATTTTAGTTTTACAATGGACATAAAAATAAAAACAAACTTTTTAAAGGACAAGAAAAATTCTTATTAAGTTCAGTTTTTATCCAGTAGTTTCGGAGAACAATATTGAAGTAAAAAAAACTTTGACATATGAAAGGTAATGACAATACACCTTTGATGAAAGGCAAGCTAATAAAAAAAAAAGTATTATGCTCAAAGAAACGTTGGTGGTGTTAGGTGCCGATTGCATAGGTAGTTATAATTCCAACTAAATAGGATTTTTCACTGGTTCTTCTCATATTAAAAAAAAACAAAAAAACCAGTCTGCATTATAGTAAAATATTGGAAAATTTGAACATCTTAAATATAATTTTAAAAAATAGATTTTATAAGGAAAAAAACACAACAGTTTCAATACTAATGTCACTAATTCAAAGATAATGTTGTAATAATCAAACTACTTCGAAAAAAAAAACCTTAAAAATTGCTCACAAAAGACATATTAGTTGGTTCTGAAATTGATGGATTTCAAATTTCCCAATATAATGAAATCAACATTATAGATATATTGCGTTATTTATTAGTACTGTTTCCATAAATGAAAGGAAAACATTAAACTTTATTAATTTCTTAAAATTCGTAGATTTGTCGATCTGTGAAATCCACGAAAATGAGTTCCCCCAAATAAGTAATTTTCCTGAATATAAGAAATATAATATTGAAAAATTGCAAAAAAAGCACCAAAATTACTAAGTAAACTTTCATAGAATATATACATAAACATCAATAAAAAGGAAAAACATTCACCCAGAGATCGCTAGCCTACTTAAGGAGTGTAATTATATAGATAGATAATTATATAATATAATGTGATAAAATATGGAATGATTTGTAATGTGCTAAACAGAAATAACAATACTATGTACAAGATCACAAAATTCTAACGGAAAAAATTACTACCATAATTAGTTCTCAATAATAAACATTCTTTCACAAAATTCTAACGGAAAACAGTTATTACCGTAAAAAGTAGTCAATAATACACATTCGTAACGGAAAAAGTTACTAAGATAATTAGTTCTCAATAATACACATTCGTAACGGAAAAAGTTACTAAGATAATTAGTTCTCAATAATACACATTTGTGAATAACAAGCATCCATGCTTCTTAATTTTACATTCTCAATTTTGTTATAGAAGTATATAGGCTTTCTAATTTCTCGTAAACTATAAGGTGAAAAATACAAGAGTTACTTCCCTTATTTGTCATTGAGCCTTTTCAAGAATCAAATTACACACATAATGATATCTTGTTTCTTATTTCATCGTAAGAATTGATGCATGGACTTATCTTGAAGAAAGTGTGTGCTTTGTGCTAGGATCATATATGTGAATTATTTGTGAAAAATAAGATAGGCTCAAATAGGTATCTTATATATGTGCTTGCATTGAAGGTTTTAGTAATGTATAATGCACACATTATTTTCACGAACCTTTGTAAAATAACATCCTATGTTGAAAATAATAATTTGTATATAATAATGCTTTGTAATTTGACATTTTTCAAATACATCTCAATTTCTATGATTATTTTCCAAATGGAAAACATGTCCTATTCTACTGATTTCTAAAGGTTTAAGGTATAAACAGGTATATATACTGCATGATCAAAGCTTGTTCACAGTTGAGATTCTTATATACAACCTTGTCTCAATGATAAAATATAACATGTATAAAAATCACAAAGGAAAAAAAAACAATATTACATATGAAAACTTACTTTAAAGTTAAGATTTGACATACATGTACATGTATAACAACCCAATTATCTATAACTGGCATCTCAAAATTTCTTGTAATATAATAATAAAAAATCTTTTATTTTTCTCATGCATGATTTCATGACAGGTAGTTTTCTATTTGAATATTGCTGAATGACATTAATACACATAATATTGCAAATTATGATATGACTATAAATATTTCTTTTATCTGATTGGCTAAAAGTATGAGATTTGTTCTTGATATAACTTTATAATCATTAAGAGCAATTAATTCCTCTTGTATTGAATGATTCACATTTCCATTTTTGAAATTAACCTGGACTTTTTTCGTTTAAAAATTCCTATGGAATATTATGCAAGAATAGCATAGCCGCCAGGGGAGAAATATCTTCAGTACAATGTAACTACACAGACATCTACCATTGGAAGTTTTCAACAACAATTCCAGTTATCTCCCCTCATTACTCAAAAAAATATTCAGTTATCTCCCCTTCATTACTATACACATTTCCTTTTTTTTTTCCAATTTGTTACATATTTCAAACACTGAACTTGATAGCAAACTTTTCAAAGCAAAGATGAATGAAGATGACCCGACTAGTTATACAAGACAATCCTGAGTGGGAGATTTTATAAAATTATATTGTCATCAATTTAAACATAAGAATGTATTAGTACTTTCAAAGTTAGACAGGCCATTAAAATTCTGAATATATAATTATTAGTTCATTGCAATTCTGAGATGAATATATATATGTCATTCTGTTTGTATACATTTGTTACAGGAAAAACACTGTAATTACCAGTATATAACATACATTATAAAAGAATTCCATTTATAATAACTAGCAGGTAGAGGGTGTATCACTCATCTGTTCATAAAATGTTTGTTTAACATGCAATCATCACTTAAATGTGTAAATTCTGGGACCAATCAGGTTTGTGGATTCTGAGAAGATATTTTTAACATTTCCATTGGACCCTGTTAAAAATTCTACTTACATGTAAATGGCAGCCAATTTTAATTTCACAAAACCTAAAACTTTGAAGAGGGCTACATAAATGAATATTTCAGCCAAGTCTGCTTTCAAATGGTTCAGTGGTTTCAGAGAAAATGATAATGAACACATTTTGTCCATTGGGTACATAATGTCAAGATGTCCTGTGTTGGTGGCCATCTTGAATTTACTATTCATACAAAAATAACCTGAACCTTGTAAAGAAACATAGAATGATCATGCATGTACATGTACTGATGTAGGTTCAATTAAGTCTGAGAAATAGCTTTTTTTTAATTTTCATTTTTAAGTAGAGTGACTAGGGCCCCATGTTACTATGTTAAACATGTCCAACTGTGGTGAACATCTTGGATTTCAGATTGACACAAAAAAATAAAGTTTCTTACGGACCACTCCAGGATTATTCAAATAACATTAAATTTAAAAAGATTGAGTTAAAAAGACTTCTGAATCAAATTGCATTATTGGCTGTAGGTGCTAATGTGATTCCATACCAATACCAAAATAATACACATACATTTCAACGAGGTACAGATGAACATTCAAACAAAGTTTGTTTCCAATTGATCCAATAGTTTAAATCAACGACATTATGGTATGAAGAAGACGCTGGATGCACGTGAGATGACGACTAAGATAAAAAAATATCTGTTAGCATATTCATACTTTCAAGTACAAATTTTCAAGATGTTAATGCCTCATTTTATGTACAATGTTTAATTGCACCAAATAAAGTGATATACTACATGATTGTGATGATGCCAATGGTGAGCACTTCCTGGTAGCAAAAAAAAAAGGCTATAAATAGTTCAATTCTATTTTTAGAAAAAAGCAAATAGCTATAAATAGTTCAATTCTATAAAGAAAAAAACTCCAATCCTTAAAGTTACTGTGTGCCTCTTGTTTATCGATCACTACAAGGTTGTAAGTAGAGAATTTTTCATTACGCTTGTATTGATCTCAATTATATAACACACGTATGAACTTAAAAACAACATTTGCATAAAATTGGTATAACAAATACTTAATCTATAAATTGATTTGATTGATTGGTGTTTAACGCCAACATTAGCAGTACTTCAGCAATATCGTGGCACGTCTATAAATTGAGATGACGTCAAATCCAATTTATTTTTAGGATGTCTTACAATAAAGTTATATACAGACAAACCTTTATTTAGAGGTCACCTTTGGAACAAAGAAAAAGTGATTTTTAAAGATGTTCAATTCATATGATATTTTCTATGACAGGACAAGAAAATGTGACCATTTAAATGGAGGTAATTACTTAATAGAGGTGACCACATGGGCAGGTTTGACTATATATATGTAAGACTCAGATCGACGTCCAGTCTCTAATCGACGTCCAATCCTCAAATCGGCGTCCAATTCTCAAATATATGGCCGTTTTTCACTTTCTCAAATCGACGTCCAATGACGTCACTGACGTATACTTCAAATGACATCACACCCGTTAAGGAATGTTTTTGAAACAATAATGGAGAAGGGACAAGACCAGATTCCAGATGAGGGGGTCTTGATGACAAAAATTCTTATGTATTTTATAGTTACTGTAGATAAAATCCTATTGTGCTTAGGAGTACTTCTACTTTAGCGGACCCTAACCCTAACCTTAACCTTAGCCCTAACCCTAACCTTAATCCTAACCCTAACCTTAAACCTAACCCTAACCCTAACCCTAACATTAACCTTAGCCCTAACCCTAACCTTAACTCTAAACCTAACCCTTTTGTTGTCATATCTGCATGGTAACAAAATGAAAGGTTATGGGTCATGCACTTTGCTTACTACAATATCTGACTTATATCTGATAAAAAAAAAACACACAAAAAAAACAGATTAAAAAAACAAAACTGTCGTTGCAATTATTTTTGATGGCAAACTTTGATCGTGTAAACAGGCCTATAGATATGAGAGTTTGGAAAGGACGTCGATTTGAGAATATCCTAAAATATTGGACCGTGATTTGAGATCATGACGTCAGTTAGAGACTGGGCGTCGATCTGAGTCTATCATATATATACAGTCAAACCTGCATATATAGGCCACTCAAGGGAACCTAAAAATGTGGCCTTTATGAGCACTTTCCCTTTATTTACAGGTTAAAATTATATGCACTATTCATTAATGGGAAACATGAGACTGCCGTTTATAGACAGTGATTAGTTATATAGTGGTGTCCTTTAAGGAAGGTTTGACAGTATAATCTATTAATAGAACAATTATGCATGTATTTCTTAATCTTCATCTTCACTAAGATATGGATTACTAATTAACTTAATGATTGTTTTCATCATGGCTGCTGCTACCAGTGAGGCATACGGCTGCCATTCCTTATTACTCGTGCCGTCTTTATAATCAGCGATACCGCGGATGAACAGGAAGCTATCTTTTCTATTACCGACAATGGATTCTAAGACTTGGTCAAATTCTGCATCAAAACAGCTGATGTTGTATTTATGAGCAAAATCAAGTCTGGTGGAATCGAACTTGGCGACTTGTTGACCGGAACCAATTTGACCATAATGGACATTCGGAACTCCCTCCTTGATGGTCTCACCGTCATCTGGTTTCAAAGGAAGTTGAACTTCAATCAAGTCGTCCTCCCCAATATTCATATACAACCGATTACTCTCTGTTGGTGGGCGATTAAAATCGGTCTCCTGATTACGTAAAAGATCCAGACCTTCATAGATATATTTTTCCCATGGTGCTTTGTCAGGTTTCCTCCTATTTCGATCATGCAATTTTTCAACGAGATTTTGCAGTACAAATTCCCGAGGGGCGAATGTCCGTAGCTTATAAACAATATTGTCCTCTTTATCCTTCAAGATTTTGTCACAGTGATAGTAAACATATCCTTTATCGTTACGCTGCGACATAACGATATCTCCCAACTTGACATGTTTGTAATAGTCTGTATAATGAGGAACTCCCCCAGAAACTCCAACAACAAATACATGCTCTATATTCTGGAATGTACCTATAAATAGATTCATTATATTTCATTTTTTTATTGTGTAACAACACTGTATTTTCCTTGAGATTAAGTTACTTCTTTAAGATAAAATTCTATATTAATAAATAAATAAATTTCATTTTTGCCAATAAATATTATGGATATTGTATTTTCCTGAAAAGTAAATACATTTCAAAACAACTGCCATATCTCACTGAAAAGTGCAGAAATCAGGAGATTATTTGTATACAAGTAAAAAATTGTCAAATGCTCAATACCAACAACCAACTAGTATTACTGTGAGCACAGCTCACTAAGATATACCCCCCGCTCCCCACATCTGTCCAACCTATTTCCATGACCAAAATATTACTGATTGTTCTGACTAAAAATGAAAAGGACCCTCCTCTCTTCACCGGTAAGCTGCTGATAAAATTTCAAAACATTCTGAGAAACACTACTCAAGTTATCATACGACATAGGGTAAAAATCCTATTTTCCGTCATATCAAATCCAATAACTCTGGAACGGCAAAAGCGAAAATCATCAAAAATGAAAGGGATCCTCCTCTCTTCACCAGTAAGCTGCTGATAAAATTTCAAAACATTCTGAGAAACACTACTCAAGTTATCATAAGACATAGGGTAAAAATCCTATTTTCCGTCATATCAAGTCCAATAACTCTGGAACGGCAAAAGTGAAAATTGTCAAAAATGAAAGGGATCCTCCTCTCTTCACCGGTAAGCTGCTGATAAAATTTCAAAACATTCTGAGAAACGCTACTCAAGTTATCATGCGACATAGGGTTAAAATCCTATTTTGCGTCATATCAAGTCCAATAACTCTGGAACGACAAAAGTGAAAATCGTCAAAAAAGAAAGGGATCCTCCTCTCTTCACCAGTAAGCAGTTGATAAAATTTTAAAAGATTCTAAGAAACACAACTCAAGTTATCGTACGACATAGGATTTGTCTACAGACGGACGGACGGATGCACGGACGGACGGACAGACACACGGACATGGTGAAACCAGTATACCCCCCTACAACTTTGTTGTGGGGGGTATAATAACACAAAATAAATACAGTAGTGAGTCACCCTCTTACAAGACCACCCCCTTCTGTAATGAAAAAGAAGTCTTATAAGAGGGGATGCATCTTTTGAGAGGGACAATTTAGTAGTATTTTACTATCTCAGTGATAAGAGGTAGGAGGGGCCTTATATGAGTGGTACTACTGTAAAGCTTGCTCAATTCAGAACATGATTCTACTTGCAAATTACATACCAAACCAAATAATGAACATTATATTTGGATTGGTGGTTTTTAATTTCAGACTCTTTCCATTGTCTCCCCTGTTACTAGTAACAACCGATACATCCTTCTCTAGACTCATCCCCTCAACATATGGCAGATAAAAATTAACAGATTTGACTTCAGACATAATTAAGATGCATTGTGTATTTTTTTTTAAATATTTGTTGTTTTCTTTTGTTTGTACTGTCTTGTATTGTAAAATATCTAAATTAACCCTTATAATTTCCTTGTACTTCTCTTTCAAGTTGGGCTCTCGGCATAACTCAGTATGAACTAAATACGATATTTGTGAAGTCAAGTTGCATAATTATCGTACCTAGAAGTCTAGTTGTGGTATTTCCTGATGAGATCTGAGCTGCCCTGTTATGTCCTATCTGAGGTAGTTTTGTAGACACCACTTTATGTTCTCCAATGTATCCCACTGTATATACATTTGATTCTCTTGAAACAAAACAAAAATATATGCGTTACCGTTAACAATTATTGCCCTCATTTCAGGTCGACAACTCTGAATATTTTTCCACAGCAGGAAATAGCATGCTGATCTTTTTTTTTCTATTTTTTTTTGCTTTTTCTTTTTTTTTTATTCATATTTATGTGTTTTTGTTTATCTCAAGTCATTTTCCGTGAGCAGAAAATCAAGTTCTCTGAAGCGTAATAATAGCATAGACAACTGTGACCACAGAATATAGTCGATAATAATGTGAGATACACTATTATTAATCTAAGTAGTATCAACGGGTTAGGGTTAGAGTTATGGTGTTTAACACCACTTTCAACAATATTTCAGTTATATCGTGGCGGTCAGTTTTATTGGTGGAGGAAACCAGAGTACCCGGAGAAAACCACCAACCTGCTGCAAGTCGTCAAAGACTGTTATTATACCTCATGAATATTAATAAGGATATACTCGCTTTCTATTGGTTACGCTTTGTCATGTGATTTTATTTTATTTTCCAAGGTATGACCACTAAATCTTCCAAAGAAGTCATTATTTATCACGTGATCTTACACTGACCTGTAGATATTGACCGATTGAAAAAATTAAAATGGCGACAGATTAATCCGGTTTCGATTGAAATATGGAATAGTATACAATTATTGCACTTCATTGAATATATTCAACAATATTCCAGCTATGTTGTGGCGGTCAGTTATATAGGTGGAGGAAGCCGGAGGACCCGGAGAAAACCACCGACCTGTCGCAAGTAACTGACAAACTTTATCACATATTGTTGTAGATCCCACTACCATACCATCACGACCATGACTCCCCCTCCCCTGGATGTGTATAAAACACTTGAACATTATCCAAGTTTATAATCTGAAGCATAAATACCATCATTTTAGGAAATTGTACATGTACAGGTGACATTCATTACTACACCAGAAGTTTTGACATGATTAAAACACGATTATATATCCGGTGACGACCAAGAATTATTTCCGTACTCTATTAGAAGAGTAAAAATTATAAGAAAATGACAAAAGACAAGGTAATAGCCTTATCCAATTTATTTCGGTATAATAAAACAATTGATTATTACATAAGAAGTCAATACCAGGATATGAGGACCTCTCGACTTGTCACTCTCAGTGACCTGATCTGACCTCGGCCGTTGGCCTTGGTCAGGTCAGGTCACCTTGAGTGCCAAGTCTCAAGGTCCTCATATCCTGGTATTGACTTCTTAGGGAGTAATTAATTGTATAATAATATAGTAAACAGGTGCACAAAGGTCCTGAAATCTATTGGACAGTAATGATTGATATAATTTAGGTGCAAAAAGGTAAATAATAATGACCTTCAACATCAAAATACCTGAAATCTATTGGATATAAACTGTAATGTTAATGTTCCTTTTGAGAAGAAATATGCATGCTATATTAATACATATTACTTATTATTAATTATCAACTATTTGGACAATACCAACAGATCAGGTTTCAAAGGGCTTTTTAAGGCAGATATAGATCTTATAAATCAAAATACCTGACATCTATTGCGATGTAATCTTCTAATAAACATTTTTTAAATACATATTATTCATTAAAAATTTGCTTAAAAATATGCAGGGAACGGAGTTATGGTGTTTAATGCCACTTTTAACAATATTTAAGTTATTTCGTGGGGGTTAGTTTTAATGGTGGAAGAAACCGGAGTACCTGAAGAAAACCACCAACCTGCTGCAAGTCACTGACAAACTTTATCACATAATGTTGTATCGAGTACACCTCGCCATGGACGGGGTTTGAATTCACTACTTTAGTAGTGATAAGCACTGATTGCACAGGTAGTTGCATATCCAACTACCATACGATCACGATCACGACGGTCTCTAAAATATACTAGAGGCTCAGGTGAGCCTGTATCGCTCACCTGACATAAATAAGTCCTCTTAAGAATGTCTGCATGCTGAATACATCTAAGTTACTATTCAAATCCCATACTGCCATAGGGTTCTATGTTAAAACTATGTCTGCTCATGGCAGCCATCTTGGATGGAGGTCGTGGTCACCGGACACAATTTTGAAAGTATACTACCCAAGGACCATCCATGCCATGTTTGCTATAAATTGGCTGACTGGTTTCAGAAGAGAAGACTTTTAAACAATTTTCCCATAGGGTCCTATGTTAAAACTATGTCTGCTGACGGCGGCCATTTTGAACCGAGATCGGGATCACTGAACACAATTTTGGAAGTTGACCACCTAAGGACCATCGATGACATGTTTGCTATATTGGCTTACTAGTTTCAGAGGAGAAGATTTAAAAAAAAAATTCCCATAGGGTCCTGTTAAAACTACAGTATGTCTGCTGAAGGTGGCCATCTTGGATGGAGGTCAGGGTCACTGGACACAATTTTGAAAATTGACCACTTAAGGACCATCCATGCCATGTTTGCTTTAAATTGGCTTACTGGTTTCAGAGAAGAAGATTTTTAAATATATTTCCCATAGGGTCCTATGTTAAAACTATGTTCGCTGATGGTTGCCATCTTGGATGGAGGTCGGGGTCACAGGACATAATTTTGAAAGTTGACCACCTAAGGACCATTCATCCCATGTTTGCTTTAAACTGACTTACTGGTTTCAGAGGAGAAGATTTTTAAACATTTTTTCCATAGGGTCCAATGTTAAAATTAAGTCGAGTCATGGCGGCCATCTTGAATTTCTGATCAGCAAACGATTCACAAATTTAGTACAGGACCACCCAATGATCATTCCTGCAAAGCCACAATTCAATTGGCTTAGTGGTTTCTAACAAGAAGATTTTTTAAATTTCGACCAATCAGAACACATTATAGGCCCTGGCAGCCATGTTGGATTTCCGATCAGCACCAAAAACACAAATCTTGTATATGACCATCCAATGAACATTTCTGCCAAGTTTGGTTCAAATCTGTTTTGTGGTTTCAGAAAAAAAGATGAAAATGTGAAATTCCCATAGGGTCCAATGTTAAACAAAGTCGAATCATGGCGGCCATCTTGAATTTCCGATTGGCAAACGATTCACAGGTTTAGTACAGGACCACCCAATGATCATTCCTGCAAAGTCACAATTCAATTGGCTTAGTGGTTTCTAACAAGAAGATTTTTTAAATTTCGACCAATCAGAACACATTATGGGCCCTGGCAGCTATGTTGGATTTCCGATCAGCGCCAAAAACAAAAATCTTGTATATGACCATCCAATGAACATTTCTGCCAAGTTTGATTCAAATCTGTTTTGTGGTTTCAGAAAAAAAGATGAAAATGTGAAATTCCCATAGGGTCCAATGTTAAAATTAAGTCGAGTCATGGCGGCCATCTTGAATTTCCGATCGGCAAACGATTCACAAGTTTAGTACAGGACCACCCAATGATCATTCCTGCAAAGTCACAATTCAATTGACTTAGTGGTTTCTAACAAGAAGATTTTTTAAATTTCGACCAATCAGAACACATTATGGGCCCTGGCAGCTATGTTGGATTTCCGATCAGCGCCAAAAACAAAAATCTTGTATATGACCATCCAATGAACATTTCTGCCAAGTTTGGTTCAAATCTGTTTTGTGGTTTCAGAAAAAAAGATGAAAATGTGAAATTCCCATAGGGTCCAATGTTAAACAAAGTCGAGTCATGGCGGCCATCTTGAATTTCCGATTGGCAAACGATTCACAGGTTTAGTACAGGACCACCCAATGATCATTCCTGCAAAGTCACAATTCAATTGGCTTAGTGGTTTCTAACAAGAAGATTTTTTAAATTTCGACCAATCAGAACACATTATGAGCCCTGGCAGCCATGTTGGATTTCCGATCAGCGCCAAAAACAAAAATCTTGTATATGACCATCCAATGAACATTTCTGCCAAGTTTGATTCAAATCTGTTTTGTGGTTTCAGAAAAAAAGATGAAAATGTGAAATTCCCATAGGGTCCAATGGTTAAACTAAGTCGAGTCATGGCGGCCATCTTGAATTTCCGATCGGCAAACGATTCACAAGTTTAGTACAGGACCACCCAATGATCATTCCTGCAAAGTCACAATTCAATTGGCTTAGTGGTTTCTAACAAGAAGATTTTTTAAATTTCGACCAATCAGAACACATTATGGGCCCTGGCAGCCATGTTGGATTTCCGATCAGCGCCAAAAACAAAAATCTTGTATATGACCATCCAATGAACATTTCTGCCAAGTTTGGTTCAAATCTGTTTTGTGGTTTCAGAAAAAAAAGTTGAAAATGTGAAATTCCCATAGGGTCCAATGTTAAACTAAGTCGAGTCATGGCGGCCATCTTGAATTTCCGATCGGCAAACGATTCACAATTTTAGTACAGGACCACCCAATGATCATTCCTGCAAAGTCACAATTCAATTGACTTAGTGGTTTCTGACAAGAAGATTTTTAAAATTTCAGCCAATGAGAACACATTATGGACCCTGGCAGCCATGTTGGATTTCAAATCAGCACCAAAAACACAAATCTGGTAGAGGACCATCCAGTGAACATTTCTGGCAAGTTTGGCTGATTTCTGTTCAGCGGTTTCAGAGAAGAAGATTTAAATGTGAAAAGCTAACGGACGGACGGACGACGGACGCTTACCCATGACAAAAGCTCACATGGCCTATGGCCAGGTGAGCTAAAAAGGAACATTATCAAGAATTTCTAAATGGCATCCAAAAATATTTCAAAATAAGGATGCCAAAAAAATCAAAAATAAGGATTCCTTACCTTCTGTTTTAAATTTGACAAAGGTAGTTTTTTGTTCCATCATGGCATCTACAGCTAGTTTCTCACAATAATTAGCCGTAATAATAGCGATGGTCGGTTGTTGGTTGGCAGCTATTGTTGGCATCTGTTTTACATGTTGAACCTCTGAAATAAAATAAAAAACATATCTCAATTAGCGTAAATATATTCCTATTGATTCTTATTTTAGAATATTGAAGATATTTAAATTAACAAGGAATTCATTTGTTAAAAATTTGTGCTCCATTTGGATGGTACATTCTTAACACTCAGGATGTGTGCCCTGACCCATGATTGATTGGAAATTCAACAATAAGTACGAAACATATTGATACTCAACAACATTTTCAAAAATTATTTTAGTTATATTGGGGAGGTAAGATTCATTAGTATATGAAATTCAAAGAGTATTTGATTGATTGTAGTTTAATGCCAAATGAGTAATTTTTCAGCCATATCATGGTGAGAACAAGTTATATTTCGATGAGATGATGATGATGATGTTCGCTTTTTACTGGACCAACATGCTTAGTTGGCTCACTGAAACAAGTCCGTGGGTAGATATATCACTCCACTCGCACACATTATCTTGATTCGGAGCCAACCAGTCTTTGCTCTTACTCCTTAATGTTCAATGCTTAGCGAAGAAGCAACAAAAACCAGTTTCAGTCTTTGGTTTGACCTGACTAAGATGTGAACCCATGATCTACCGCTCTCAAGGGGAGCATGTAGGGGTGTAACCACAGGCACTTGTGTAGAGTCAAAAATATGCTCACTATGTACCTAAAATACCACAAGGCCGGACTCACTCCTACTACCCCTGTCACTTCAATCGCTATTTCCCCTGTCAAAATGTCGATAGGACGCAAATCGCTTACTAATTTGCGTAGTGAAATGATTTTTCTTCAAGGAAAACCCGTTTTTTATATCTTCCTACCACCTACACCCCCATAATGACAGATAATCCTCAGATTTTGTTGACAATGGACACCTAAGTGGCAGCAAAGCGAAAGTAGATCACGTGCGACATATTTCCGCCTTTCGGTCGTTCTCGGGTTTTATCATTGCCTTACGAAACATACCTGAGAAGTTCAGAAAGAAAAGTTCGGGAAACGTAATTATATATCAGTATTGTTACTGTATAATTATAATGTTTTTTAAATACTATTATTTCCTATGCCTTATTTTTAGTATTATTTGCATACCAAGAAGCACTGAAGTTTTCATTCATTTTGTCAGTCATATTTTGGCGCCTTGTAATGTTTCTAGTGTTTAGTAATTATATATGATAAAACCCGAGAACGACCGAAAGGCGGAAATATGTCGCACATGACCTACTTTCGCTTTGCAGCCACTTAGGTGTCCATTGTCAACAAAATCTGAGGATTATCTGTCAGTATGGGGGTGTAGATGGTAGGAAGATATAAAAAACGGGTTTTCCTTGAAGAAAAATCATTTCACTACGCAAATTAGTAAGCGATTTGCGTCCTATCGACATTTTGACAGGGGAAATAGCGATTGAAGTGACAGGGGTAGTAGGAGTGAGTCCGGCCTTGTGGTATTTTAGGTACATAGCGAGCATATTTTTGACTCTACACAAGCGCCTGTGGTGTAACGATACACTTTTTCCACAAGCGATACACATTGTGATATTTGATATGTATTACGATATGTATCACGATACGTTTTATAGAAACTAACTATTCCTTGAAGTCCATGCTGGTCGACATGGGCGCTGCCATGTTTTTTTTTTATATGAGGTCGCTTACGTACTAGCGGAAATTGTAAATATTTGATATTTGATTAATTAATTTTAAAAGCGTAAATTAATCGATTCACTTTTCTCAAAATATTAATTAAATGATCACCAAAAGAAGAAAACGGAAGTTCAACACTACTTTTTTTCAAAAAATGAGCATCATATCGTTTGTATCGTAAGCGGCCTCCACGTATCGTGAACCGAACCGTCCCCAAAATAATCGTGATTTCGGTACATACTGTGAATTGTTTCCCCCTTAGGAGCATGCTAACCATACACCACTGATGTGGTTTACTACTGTCATTACATGGGTCTAAGGGGATTAATCCATGAAGTAAAAAGCCATGGTCGGGTAGGTCAAAATTGCAGGCTGTACAACCATTATGGCTAAATTGTCGTCCACTTCCGGTCTCCAGGATAGCTTGACATACATGTATTATACCTCAAAATGTTTGTACATGTATCTGCTTTATAAATATATACAGTAAGACTGTCTATACGCCCCTTGATTGGAGTAAATAATGTAAAACCAATGTCCGGCGGTAGGTTAAAATAAAAGGGTTTACCTATGTTTTCACCCCCTGCCGGTCCCCATGGCGGCTTGAATAACCAAATACCTTACCAAATATGTGCGCAGGGGTCTCTGCTTAATATATATATTTAGTTTTTATTTCTGGAGCCCTTCGTTAGCCAGAAAAATGCGAAAAACCAATATGCGTTATTACCCGGAATATCCGTCACGGTCCTAGCATCCCATTTTAGCTCCGTAATAGGCAACTTCCGGTCCTCAGGGAGGCTTGATCTACATATATGATACCTCAAAACGTTTGTCAATGCCTCTGCTTGATAACTATTCCCCGTAGATCATTCCATAGGACCTGTGGACCAAGTAAGAAGTAAAAAACCATGGTCGGGTAGGTCAAAATTGCAGGCTGTACAACCATTATGGCTCAATTGTCGTCCACTTCCGGTCTCCAGGATAGCTTGACATACATGTATTATACCTCAAAATGTTTGTACATGTCTCTGCTTTATAAATATATACAGTAAGACTGTCTATACGCCCCTTGATTGGAGTAAATAATGTAAAATCAATGTCCGGCGTTAGTTTAAAATAAAACGGTTTACCTATGTTTTCACCCCCTTCCGGTCCCCATGGCGGCCCGAATAACCAAATACCTAAACAAATAGGTGCGCAGGGGTCTCTGCTTAATATATATGTTTAGTTTTTATTTCTGGAGCCCTTCGTTAGCCAGAAAAATGGGAAAAACCAATATGCGTTATTACCCGGAATATCCGTCACGGTCCTTGCATCCCATTTTAGCACAGCAATAGGCAACTTCCGGTCCTCACGTAGGCTTGATCTACATGTATGATACCTCAACACGTTTGTCAATGCCTCTGATTGATAACTATTCCCCGTAGATCATTCCATAGGACCTGTGGACCAAGTAAGAAGTAAAAAGCCATGGTCGGGTAGGTCAAAATTGCCGGCTGTACAACCATTATGGCTCAATTGTCGTCCACTTCCGGTCTCCAGGATAGCTTGACCTACATGTATTATACCTCAAAATGTTTGTACATGTCTCTGCTTTATAAATATATACAGTAAGACTGTCTATACGCCCCTTGATTGGAGTAAATAATGTAAAACCAATGTCTGGGATAGGTTAAAATAAAACGGTTTACCTATGTTTTCACCCCCTTCCGGTCCCCATGGCGGCCCGAATAACCAAATACCTTACCAAATATGTGCGCAGGGGTCTCTGCTTAATATATATGTTTAGTTTTTATTTCTGGAGCCCTTCGTTAGCCAGAAAAATGCGAAAAACCAATATGCGTTATTACCCGGAATATTCGTCACGGTACTGGCATCCCATTTTATCTCCGTAATAGGCAACTTCCGGTCCTCAGGGAGGCTTGATCTACATGTATGATACCTCAAAACGTTTGTCAATGCCTCTGCTTGATAACTATTCCCCGTAGATGATTCCATAGGACCTGTGGACCAAGTAAGAAGTAAAAAGCCATGGTCGGGTAGGTCAAATTTGCAGGCTGTACAACCATTATGGCTAAATTGTCGTCCACTTCCGGTCTCCAGGATAGCTTGACATACATGTATTATACCTCAAAATGTTTGTACATGTATCTGCTTTATAAATATATACAGTAAGACTGTCTATACGCCCCTTGATTGGAGTAAATAATGTAAAACCAATGTCCGGCGGTAGGTTAAAATAAAACGGTTTACCTATGTTTTCACCCCCTGCCGGTCCCCATGGCGGCTTGAATAACCAAATACCTTACCAAATATGTGCGCAGGGGTCTCTGCTTAATATATATATTTAGTTTTTATTTCTGGAGCCCTTCGTTAGCCAGAAAAATGCGAAAAACCAATATGCGTTATTACCCGGAATATCCGTCACGGTCCTGGCATCCCATTTTAGCTCCGTAATAGGCAACTTCCGGTCCTCAGGGAGGCTTGATCTACATATATGATACCTCAAAACGTTTCTCAATGCCTCTGCTTGATAACTATTCCCCGTAGATCATTCCATAGGACCTGTGGACCAAGTAAGAAGTAAAAAACCATGGTCGGGTAGGTCAAAATTGCCGCCTGTACAACCATTATGGCTAAATTGTCGTCCACTTCCGGTCTCCAGGATAGCTTGACATACATGTATTATACCTCAAAATGTTTGTACATGTATCTGCTTTATAAATATATACAGTAAGACTGTCTATATGCCCCTTGATTGGAGTAAATAATGTAAAACCAATGTCCCGGCGTAGGTTAAAATAAAACGGTTTACCTATGTTTTCACCCCCTTCCGGTCCCCATGGCGGCCCGAATAACTAAATACCTTAACAAATATGTGCGCAGGGGTCTCTGCTTAATATATATGTTTAGTTTTTATTTCTGGAGCCCTTCGTTAGCCAGAAAAATGGGAAAAACCAATATGCGTTATTACCCGGAATATCCGTCACGGTCCTGGCATCCCATTTTAGCTCCGTAATAGGCAACTTCCGGTCCTCACGGAGGCTTGATCTACATATATGATACCTCAAAACGTTTGTCAATGCCTCTGCTTGATAACTATTCCCCGTAGATCATTCCATAGGACCTGTGGACCAAGTAAGAAGTAAAAAACCATGGTCGGGTAGGTCAAAATTGCCGGCTGTACAACCATTATGGCTAAATTGTCGTCCACTTCCGGTCTCCAGGATAGCTTGACATACATGTATTATACCTCAAAATGTTTGTACATTTATCTGCTTTATAAATATATACAGTAAGACTGTCTATACGCCCCTTGATTGGAGTAAATAATGTAAAACCAATGTCCGGCGGTAGGTTAAAATAAAACGGTTTACCTATGTTTTCACCCCCTTCCGGTCCCCATGGCGGCCCGAATAACCAAATACCGTAACAAATATGTGCGCAGGGGTCTCTGCTTAATATATATGTTTAGTTTTTATTTCTGGAGCCCTTCGTGAGCCCGAAAAATGCGAAAAACCAATATGCGTTATTACCCGGAATATCCGTCACGGTCCTGGCATCCCATTTTAGCTCCGTAATAGGCAACTTCCGGTCCTCAGGGAGGCTTGATCTACATATATGATACCTCAAAACGTTTGTCAATGCCTCTGCTTGATAACTATTCCCCGTAGATCATTCCATAGGACCTGTGGACCAAGTAAGAAGTAAAAAACCATGGTCGGGTAGGTCAAAATTGCCGGCTGTACAACCATTATGGCTAAATTGTCGTCCACTTCCGGTCTCCAGGATAGCTTGACATACATGTATTATACCTCAAGATGTTTGTACATGTATCTGCTTTATAAATATATACAGTAAGACTGTCTATACGCCCCTTGATTGGAGTAAATAATGTAAAACCAATGTCCGGCGGTAGGTTAAAATAAAACGGTTTACCTATGTTTTCACCCCCTTCCGGTCCCCATGGCGGCCCGAATAACCAAATACCTTAACAAATATGTGCGCAGGGGTCTCTGCTTAATATACATGTTTAGTTTTTATTTCTGGAGCCCTTCGTGAGCCCGAAAAATGCGAAAAACCAATATGCGTTATTACCCGGAATATCCGTCACGGTCCTGGCATCCCATTTTAGCTCCGTAATAGGCAACTTCCGGTCCTCAGGGAGGCTTGATCTACATATATGATACCTCAAAACGTTTGTCAATGCCTCTGCTTGATAACTATTCCCCGTAGATCATTCCATAGGACCTGTGGACCAAGTAAGAAGTAAAAAACCATGGTCGGGTAGGTCAAAATTGCCGCCTGTACAACCATTATGGCTAAATTGTCGTCCACTTCCGGTCTCCAGGATAGCTTGACATACATGTATTATACCTCAATATGTTTGTACATGTATCTGCTTTATAAATATATACAGTAAGACTGTCTATACGCCCCTTGATTGGAGTAAATAATGTAAAACCAATGTCCGGCGGTAGGTTAAAATAAAACGGTTTACCTATGTTTTCACCCCCTTCCGGTCCCCATGGCGGCCCGAATAACCAAATACCTAAACAAATATGTGCGCAGGGGTCTCTGCTTAATATATATGTTTAGTTTTTATTTCTGGAGCCCTTCGTGAGCCCGAAAAATGCGAAAAACCAATATGCGTTATTACCCGGAATATCCGTCACGGTCCTGGCATCCCTTTTTAGCTCCGTAATAGGCAACTTCCGGTCCTCAGGGAGGCTTGATCTACATATATGATACCTCAAAACGTTTGTCAATGCCTCTGCTTGATAACTATTCCCCGTAGATCATTCCATAGGACCTGTGGACCAAGTAAGAAGTAAAAAACCATGGTCGGGTAGGTCAAAATTGCCGCCTGTACAACCATTATGTATAAATTTTCGTCCACTTCCGGTCTCCAGGATAGCTTGACATACATGTATTATACCTCAATATGTTTGTACATGTATCTGCTTTATAAATATATACAGTAAGACTGTCTATACGCCCCTTGATTGGAGTAAATAATGTAAAACCAATGTCCGGCGGTAGGTTAAAATAAAACGGTTTACCTATGTTTTCACCCCCTTCCGGTCCCCATGGCGGCCCGAATAACCAAATACCTAAACAAATATGTGCGCAGGGGTCTCTGCTTAATATATATGTTTAGTTTTTATTTCTGGAGCCCTTCGTGAGCCCGAAAAATGCGAAAAACCAATATGCGTTATTACCCGGAATATCCGTCACGGTCCTGGCATCCCTTTTTAGCTCCGTAATAGGCAACTTCCGGTCCTCAGGGAGGCTTGATCTACATATATGATACCTCAAAACGTTTGTCAATGCCTCTGCTTGATAACTATTCCCCGTAGATCATTCCATAGGACCTGTGGACCAAGTAAGAAGTAAAAAACCATGGTCGGGTAGGTCAAAATTGCCGCCTGTACAACCATTATGTATAAATTTTCGTCCACTTCCGGTCTCCAGGATAGCTTGACATACATGTATTATACCTCAAAATGTTTGTACATGTATCTGCTTTATAAATATATACAGTAAGACTGTCTATACGCCCCTTGATTGGAGTAAATAATGTAAAACCAATGTCCCGGCGGTAGGTTAAAATAAAACGGTTTACCTATGCTTTCACCCCCTTCCGGTCCCCATGGCGGCCCGAATAACCAAATACCTTAACAAATATGTGCGCAGGGGTCTCTGCTTAATATATATGTTTAGTTTTTATTTCTGGAGCCCTTCGTTAGCCAGAAAAATGCGAAAAACCAATATGCGTTATTACCCGGAATATCCGTCACGATCCTGGCATCCCATTTTAGCTCCGTAATAGGCAACTTCCGGTCCTCAGGGAGGCTTGCTCTACATATATGATACCTCAAAACGTTTGTCAATGCCTCTGCTTGATAACTATTCCCCGTAGATCATTCCATAGGACCTGTGGACCAAGTAAGAAGTAAAAAGCCATGGTCGGGTAGGTCAAAATTGCAGGCTGTACAACCATTATGGCTCAATTGTCGTCCACTTCCGGTCTCCAGGATAGCTTGACATACATGTATTATACCTCAAAATGTTTGTACATGTCTCTGCTTTATAAATATATACAGTAAGACTGTCTATACGCCCCTTGATTGGAGTAAATAATGTAAAACCAATGTCCGGCGGTAGGTTAAAATAAAACGGTTTACCTATGTTTTCACCCCCTTCGGGTCCCCATGGCGGCCCGAATAACCAAATACCTTAACAAATATGTGCGCAGGGATCTCTGCTTAATATATATATTTAGTTTTTATTTCTGGAGCCCTTCGTTAGCCCCAAAAATGCGAAAAACCAATATGCGTTATTACCCGGAATATCCGTCACGGTCCTGGCATCCCATTTTAGCTCCGTAATAGACAATTTCCGGTCCTCACGGAGGCTTGATCTACATGTATGATACCTCAAAACGTTTCTCAATGCCTCTGCTTGATAACTATTCCCCGTAGATCATTCCATAGGACCTGTGGACCAAGTAAGAAGTAAAAAACCATGGTCGGGTAGGTCAAAATTGCCGCCTGTACAACCATTATGGCTCAATTGTCGTCCACTTCCGGTCTCCAGGATAGCTTGACATACATGTATTATACCTCAAAATGTTTGTACATGTATCTGCTTTATAAATATATACAGTAAGACTGTCTATACGCCCCTTGATTGGAGTAAATAATGTAAAACCAATGTCCGGCGGTAGGTTAAAATAAAACGGTTTACCTATGTTTTCACCCCCTTCCGTTCCCCATGGGGGCCCGAATAACCAAATACCTAAACAAATATGTGCGCAGGGGTCTCTGCTTAATATATATGTTTAGTTTTTATTTCTGGAGCCCTTCGTTAGCCAGAAAAATGGGAAAAACCAATATGCGTTATTACCCGGAATATCCGTCACGATCCTGGCATCCCATTTAAGCTCCGTAATAGGCAACTTCCGGTCCTCAGGGAGGCTTGATCTACATATATGATACCTCAAAACGTTTGTCAATGCCTCTGCTTGATAACTATTCCCCTTAGATCATTCCATAGGACCTGTGGACCAAGTAAGAAGTAAAAAGCCATGGTCGGGTAGGTCAAAATTGCAGGCTGTACAACCATTATGGCTCAATTGTCGTCCACTTCCGGTCTCCAGGATAGCTTGACATACATGTATTATACCTCAAAATGTTTGTACATGTCTCTGCTTTATAAATATATACAGTAAGACTGTCTATACGCCCCTTGATTGGAGTAAATAATGTAAAACCAATGTCCGGCGGTAGGTTAAAATAAAACGGTTTACCTATGTTTTCACCCCCTTCCGGTCCCCATGGGGGCCCGAATAACCAAATACCTAAACAAATATGTGCGCAGGGGTCTCTGCTTAATATATATGTTTAGTTTTTATTTCTGGAGCCCTTCGTTAGCCAGAAAAATGCGAAAAACCAATATGCGTTATTACCCGGAATATCCGTCACGATCCTGGCATCCCATTTAAGCTCCGTAATAGGCAACTTCCGGTCCTCAGGGAGGCTTGATCTACATATATGATACCTCAAAACGTTTGTCAATGCCTCTGCTTGATAACTATTCCCCGTAGATCATTCCATAGGACCTGTGGACCAAGTAAGAAGTAAAAAGCCATGGTCGGGTAGGTCAAAATTGCAGGCTGTACAACCATTATGGCTCAATTGTCGTCCACTTCCGGTCTCCAGGATAGCTTGACATACATGTATTATACCTCAAAATGTTTGTACATGTCTCTGCTTTATAAATATATACAGTAAGACTGTCTATACGCCCCTTGATTGGAGTAAATAATGTAAAACCAATGTCCGGCGGTAGGTTAAAATAAAACGGTTTACCTATGTTTTCACCCCCTTCGGGTCCCCATGGCGGCCCGAATAACCAAATACCTTACCAAATATGTGCGCAGGGGTCTCTGCTTAATATATATATTTAGTTTTTATTTCTGGAGCCCTTCGTTAGCCCGAAAAATGCGAAAAACCAATATGCGTTATTACCCGGAATATCCGTCACGGTCCTGGCATCCCATTTTAGCTCCGTAATAGACAATTTCCGGTCCTCACGGAGGCTTGATCTACATGTATGATACCTCAAAACGTTTGCCAATGCCTCTGCTTGATAACTATTCCCCGTAGATCATTCCATAGGACCTGTGGACCAAGTAAGAAGTAAAAAACCATGGTCGGGTAGGTCAAAATTGCCGCCTGTACAACCATTATGGCTAAATTGTCGTCCACTTCCGGTCTCCAGGATAGCTTGACATACATGTATTATACCTCAAAATGTTTGTACATGTATCTGCTTTATAAATATATACAGTAAGACTGTCTATACGCCCCTTGATTGGAGTAAATAATGTAAAACCAATGTCCCGGCGGTAGGTTAAAATAAAACGGTTTACCTATGTTTTCACCCCCTTCCGGTCCCCATGGCGGCCCGAATAACCAAATACCTTAACAAATATGTGCGCAGGGGTCTCTGCTTAATATATATGTTTAGTTTTTATTTCTGGAGCCCTTCGTTAGCCAGAAAAATGCGAAAAACCAATATGCGTTATTACCCGGAATATCCGTCACGATCCTGGCATCCCATTTTAGCTCCGTAATAGGCAACTTCCGGTCCTCAGGGAGGCTTGATCTACATATATGATACCTCAAAACGTTTGTCAATGCCTCTGCTTGATAACTATTCCCCGTAGATCATTCCATAGGACCTGTGGACCAAGTAAGAAGTAAAAAGCCATGGTCGGGTAGGTCAAAATTGCCGGCTGTACAACCATTATGGCTCAATTGTCGTCCACTTCCGGTCTCCAGGATAGCTTGACATACATGTATTATACCTCAAAATGTTTGTACATGTCTCTGCTTTATAAATATATACAGTAAGACTGTCTATACGCCCCTTGATTGGAGTAAATAATGTAAAACCAATGTCCGGCGGTAGGTTAAAATAAAACGGTTTACCTATGTTTTCACCCCCTTCCGGTCCCCATGGCGGCCCGAATAACCAAATACCTTAACAAATATGTGCGCAGGGGTCTCTGCTTAATATATATGTTTAGTTTTTATTTCTGGAGCCCTTCGTGAGCCCGAAAAATGCGAAAAACCAATATGCGTTATTACCCGGAATATTCGTCACGGTCCTGGCATCCCATTTTAGCTCCGTAATAGGCAACTTCCGGTCCTCAGGGAGGCTTGATCTACATATATGATACCTCAAAACGTTTGTCAATGCCTCTGCTTGATAACTATTCCCCGTAGATCATTCCATAGGACCTGTGGACCAAGTAAGAAGTAAAAAGCCATGGTCGGGTAGGTCAAAATTGCAGGCTGTACAACCATTATGGCTCAATTGTCGTCCACTTCCGGTCTCCAGGATAGCTTGACATACATGTATTATACCTCAAAATGTTTGTACATGTCTCTGCTTTATAAATATATACAGTAAGACTGTCTATACGCCCCTTGATTGGAGTAAATAATGTAAAACCAATGTCCGGCGGTAGGTTAAAATAAAACGGTTTACCTATGTTTTCACCCCCTTCGGGTCCCCATGGCGGCCCGAATAACCAAATACCTTAACAAATATGTGCGCAGGGATCTCTGCTTAATATATATATTTAGTTTTTATTTCTGGAGCCCTTCGTTAGCCCCAAAAATGCGAAAAACCAATATGCGTTATTACCCGGAATATCCGTCACGGTCCTGGCATCCCATTTTAGCTCCGTAATAGACAATTTCCGGTCCTCACGGAGGCTTGATCTACATGTATGATACCTCAAAACGTTTCTCAATGCCTCTGCTTGATAACTATTCCCCGTAGATCATTCCATAGGACCTGTGGACCAAGTAAGAAGTAAAAAACCATGGTCGGGTAGGTCAAAATTGCCGCCTGTACAACCATTATGGCTCAATTGTCGTCCACTTCCGGTCTCCAGGATAGCTTGACATACATGTATTATACCTCAAAATGTTTGTACATGTATCTGCTTTATAAATATATACAGTAAGACTGTCTATACGCCCCTTGATTGGAGTAAATAATGTAAAACCAATGTCCGGCGGTAGGTTAAAATAAAACGGTTTACCTATGTTTTCACCCCCTTCCGTTCCCCATGGGGGCCCGAATAACCAAATACCTAAACAAATATGTGCGCAGGGGTCTCTGCTTAATATATATGTTTAGTTTTTATTTCTGGAGCCCTTCGTTAGCCAGAAAAATGGGAAAAACCAATATGCGTTATTACCCGGAATATCCGTCACGATCCTGGCATCCCATTTAAGCTCCGTAATAGGCAACTTCCGGTCCTCAGGGAGGCTTGATCTACATATATGATACCTCAAAACGTTTGTCAATGCCTCTGCTTGATAACTATTCCCCTTAGATCATTCCATAGGACCTGTGGACCAAGTAAGAAGTAAAAAGCCATGGTCGGGTAGGTCAAAATTGCAGGCTGTACAACCATTATGGCTCAATTGTCGTCCACTTCCGGTCTCCAGGATAGCTTGACATACATGTATTATACCTCAAAATGTTTGTACATGTCTCTGCTTTATAAATATATACAGTAAGACTGTCTATACGCCCCTTGATTGGAGTAAATAATGTAAAACCAATGTCCGGCGGTAGGTTAAAATAAAACGGTTTACCTATGTTTTCACCCCCTTCCGGTCCCCATGGGGGCCCGAATAACCAAATACCTAAACAAATATGTGCGCAGGGGTCTCTGCTTAATATATATGTTTAGTTTTTATTTCTGGAGCCCTTCGTTAGCCAGAAAAATGCGAAAAACCAATATGCGTTATTACCCGGAATATCCGTCACGATCCTGGCATCCCATTTAAGCTCCGTAATAGGCAACTTCCGGTCCTCAGGGAGGCTTGATCTACATATATGATACCTCAAAACGTTTGTCAATGCCTCTGCTTGATAACTATTCCCCGTAGATCATTCCATAGGACCTGTGGACCAAGTAAGAAGTAAAAAGCCATGGTCGGGTAGGTCAAAATTGCAGGCTGTACAACCATTATGGCTCAATTGTCGTCCACTTCCGGTCTCCAGGATAGCTTGACATACATGTATTATACCTCAAAATGTTTGTACATGTCTCTGCTTTATAAATATATACAGTAAGACTGTCTATACGCCCCTTGATTGGAGTAAATAATGTAAAACCAATGTCCGGCGGTAGGTTAAAATAAAACGGTTTACCTATGTTTTCACCCCCTTCGGGTCCCCATGGCGGCCCGAATAACCAAATACCTTACCAAATATGTGCGCAGGGGTCTCTGCTTAATATATATATTTAGTTTTTATTTCTGGAGCCCTTCGTTAGCCCGAAAAATGCGAAAAACCAATATGCGTTATTACCCGGAATATCCGTCACGGTCCTGGCATCCCATTTTAGCTCCGTAATAGACAATTTCCGGTCCTCACGGAGGCTTGATCTACATGTATGATACCTCAAAACGTTTGCCAATGCCTCTGCTTGATAACTATTCCCCGTAGATCATTCCATAGGACCTGTGGACCAAGTAAGAAGTAAAAAACCATGGTCGGGTAGGTCAAAATTGCCGCCTGTACAACCATTATGGCTAAATTGTCGTCCACTTCCGGTCTCCAGGATAGCTTGACATACATGTATTATACCTCAAAATGTTTGTACATGTATCTGCTTTATAAATATATACAGTAAGACTGTCTATACGCCCCTTGATTGGAGTAAATAATGTAAAACCAATGTCCCGGCGGTAGGTTAAAATAAAACGGTTTACCTATGTTTTCACCCCCTTCCGGTCCCCATGGCGGCCCGAATAACCAAATACCTTAACAAATATGTGCGCAGGGGTCTCTGCTTAATATATATGTTTAGTTTTTATTTCTGGAGCCCTTCGTTAGCCAGAAAAATGCGAAAAACCAATATGCGTTATTACCCGGAATATCCGTCACGATCCTGGCATCCCATTTTAGCTCCGTAATAGGCAACTTCCGGTCCTCAGGGAGGCTTGATCTACATATATGATACCTCAAAACGTTTGTCAATGCCTCTGCTTGATAACTATTCCCCGTAGATCATTCCATAGGACCTGTGGACCAAGTAAGAAGTAAAAAGCCATGGTCGGGTAGGTCAAAATTGCCGGCTGTACAACCATTATGGCTCAATTGTCGTCCACTTCCGGTCTCCAGGATAGCTTGACATACATGTATTATACCTCAAAATGTTTGTACATGTCTCTGCTTTATAAATATATACAGTAAGACTGTCTATACGCCCCTTGATTGGAGTAAATAATGTAAAACCAATGTCCGGCGGTAGGTTAAAATAAAACGGTTTACCTATGTTTTCACCCCCTTCCGGTCCCCATGGCGGCCCGAATAACCAAATACCTTAACAAATATGTGCGCAGGGGTCTCTGCTTAATATATATGTTTAGTTTTTATTTCTGGAGCCCTTCGTGAGCCCGAAAAATGCGAAAAACCAATATGCGTTATTACCCGGAATATTCGTCACGGTCCTGGCATCCCATTTTAGCTCCGTAATAGGCAACTTCCGGTCCTCAGGGAGGCTTGATCTACATATATGATACCTCAAAACGTTTGTCAATGCCTCTGCTTGATAACTATTCCCCGTAGATCATTCCATAGGACCTGTGGACCAAGTAAGAAGTAAAAAACCATGGTCGGGTAGGTCAAAATTGCCGCCTGTACAACCATTATGGCTAAATTGTCGTCCACTTCCGGTCTCCAGGATAGCTTGACATACATGTATTATACCTCAAAATGTTTGTACATGTATCTGCTTTATAAATATATACAGTAAGACTGTCTATACGCCCCTTGATTGGAGTAAATAATGTAAAACCAATGTCCGGCGGTAGGTTAAAATAAAACGGTTTACCTATGTTTTCACCCCCTTCCGGTCCCCATGGCGGCCCGAATAACCAAATACCTTAACAAATATGTGCGCAGGGGTCTCTGCTTAATATATATGTTTAGTTTTTATTTCTGGAGCCCTTCGTGAGCCCGAAAAATGCGAAAAACCAATATGCGTTATTACCCGGAATATCCGTCACGGTCCTGGCATCCCTTTTTAGCTCCGTAATAGGCAACTTCCGGTCCTCAGGGAGGCTTGATCTACATATATGATACCTCAAAACGTTTGTCAATGCCTCTGCTTGATAACTATTCCCCGTAGATCATTCCATAGGACCTGTGGACCAAGTAAGAAGTAAAAACCATGGTCGGGTAGGTCAAAATTGCCGCCTGTACAACCATTATGGCTAAATTGTCGTCCACTTCCGGTCTCCAGGATAGCTTGACATACATGTATTATACCTCAAAATGTTTGTACATGTCTCTGCTTTATAAATATATACAGTAAGACTGTCTATACGCCCCTTGATTGGAGTAAATAATGTAAAACCAATGTCCCGGCGTAGGTTAAAATAAAACGGTTTACCTATGTTTTCACCCCCTTCCGGTCCTCATGGCGGCCCGAATAACCAAATACCTTAACAAATATGTGCGCAGGGGTCTCTGCTTAATATATATGTTTAGTTTTTATTACTGGAGCCCTTCGTTAGCCAGAAAAATGCGAAAAACCAATATGCGTTATTACCCGGAATATCCGTCACGGTCCTGGCATCCCATTTTAGCTCCGTAATAGGCAACTTCCGGTCCTCAGGGAGGCTTGATCTACATGTATGATACCTCAAATCGTTTGTCAATGCCTCCGCTTGATAACTATTCCCCGTAGATCATTCCATAGGACCTCTGGACCAAGTAAGAAGTAAAAAGCCATGGTCGTGTAGGTCATAATTGCCGCTGTACAACCATTATGGCTCAATTGTCGTCCACTTCCGGTCTCCAGGATAGCTTGACAAACATGTATTATACCTCAAAATGTTTGTACATGTATCTGCTTTATAAATATATACAGTAAGACTGTCTATACGCCCCTTGATTGGAGTAAATAATGTAAAACCAATGTCCCGGCGGTAGGTTAAAATAAAACGGTTTACCTATGTTTTCACCCCCTTCCGGTCCCCATGGCGGCCCGAATAACCAAATACCTTAACAAATATGTGCGCAGGGGTCTCTGCTTAATATATATGTTTAGTTTTTATTTGTGGAGCCCTTCGTTAGCCCGAAAAATGCGAAAAATCAATATCCGTTATTACCCGGAATATCCGTCACGGTCCTGGCATCCCATTTTAGCACAGCAATAGGCAACTTCCGGTCCTCAGGGAGGCTTGATCTACATGTATGATACCTCAAAACGTTGTCAATGCCTCTGATTGATAAATATTCCCCGTAGATCATTCCATAGGACCTGTGGACCAAGTAAGAAGTAAAAAGCCATGGTCGGGTAGGTCAAAATTGACGGCTGTACAACCATTATGGCTCAATTGTCGTCCACTTCCGGTCTCCAGCATAGCTTGACATACATGTATTATACCTCAAAATGTTTGTACATGTATCTGCTTTATAAATATATACAGTAAGACTGTCTATACGCCCCTTGATTGGAGTAAATAATGTAAAACCAATGTCCGGCGGTAGGTTAAGATAAAACTGTTTACCTATGTTTTCACCCCCTGCCGGTCCCCATGGCGGCTCGAATAACCAAATACCTTAACAAATATGTGCGGAGGGGTCTCTGCTTAATATATATGTTTAGTTTTTATTTCTGGAGCCCTTCGTTAGCCAGAAAAATGCGAAAAACCAATATCCGTTATTACCCGGAATATCCTTCACGGTCCTGGCATCCCATTTTAGCTCCGTAATAGGCAACTCCCGGTCCTCAGGGAGGATTGATCTACATGTATGATACCTCAAAACGTTTGTCAATGCCTCTGCTTGATAACTATTCCCCGTAGATCATTCCATAGGACCTGTGGACCAAGTAAGAAGTAAAAAACCATGGTCGGGTAGGTCAAAATTGCCGGCTGTACAACCATTATGGTTAAATTGTCGTCCACTTCCGGTCTCCAGGATAGCTTGACATACATGTATTATACCTCAAAATGTTTGTACATGTCTCTGCGTTATAAATATATACAGTAAGACTGTCTATACGCCCCTTGATTGGAGTAAATAATGTAAAACCAATGTCCGGCGGTAGGTTAAAATAAAACGGTTTACCTATGTTTTCACCCCCTGCCGGTCCCCATGGCGGCTCGAATAACCAAATACCTTAACAAATATGTGCGCAGGGGTCTCTGCTTAATATATATATTTAGTTTTTATTTCTGGAGCCCTTCGTTAGCCTGAAAAATAGGAAAAACCAATATGCGTTATTACCCGGAATATCCGTCACGGTCCTGGCATCCCATTTTAGCACAGCAATAGGCAACTTCCGGTCCTCAGGGAGGCTTGATCTACATGTATGATACCTCAAAACGTTGTCAATGCCTCTGATTGATAAATATTCCCCGTAGATCATTCCATAGGACCTGTGGACCAAGTAAGAAGTAAAAAACCATGGTCGGGTAGGTCAAAATTGCCGCCTGTACAACCATTATGGCTCAATTGTCGTCCACTTCCGGTCTCCAGGATAGCTTGACATACATGTATTATACCTCAAAATGTTTGTACATGTATCTGCGTTATAAATATATACAGTAAGACTGTCTATACGCCCCTTGATTGGAGTAAATAATGTAAAACCAATGTCCGGCGGTAGGTTAAAATAAAACGGTTTACCTATGTTTTCACCCCCTGCCGGTCCCCATGGCGGCCCGAATAACCAAATACCTTAACAAATATGTGCGCAGGGGTCTCTGCTTAATATATATGTTTAGTTTTTATTTCTGGAGCCCTTCGTTAGCCCGAAAAATGCGAAAAACCAATATGCGTTATTACCCGGAATATCCGTCACGGTCCTGGCATCCCATTTTAGCTCCGTAATAGGCAACTTCCGGTCCTCAGGGAGACTTGATCTACATATATGATACCTCAAAACGGTTGTCAATGCCTCTGCTTGATAACTATTCCCCGTAGATCATTCCATAGGACCTGTGGACCAAGTAAGAAGTAAAAAACCATGGTCGGGTAGGTCAAAATTGCCGCCTGTACAACCATTATGGCTCAATTGTCGTCCACTTCCGGTCTCCAGGATAGCTTGACATACATGTATTATACCTCAAAATGTTTGTACATGTATCTGCGTTATAAATATATACAGTAAGACTGTCTATACGCCCCTTGATTGGAGTAAATAATGTAAAACCAATGTCCGGCGGTAGGTTAAAATAAAACGGTTTACCTATGTTTTCACCCCCTGCCGGTCCCCATGGCGGCTCGAATAACCAAATACCTTAACAAATATGTGTGCAGGGGTCTCTGCTTAATATATATATTTAGTTTTTATTTCTGGAGCCCTTCGTTAACCTGAAAAATGCGAAAAACCAATATGCGTTATTACCCGGAATATCCGTCACGGTCCTGGCATCCCATTTTAGCACAGCAATAGGCAACTTCCGGTCCTCAGGGAGGCTTGATCTACATGTATGATACCTCAAAACGTTGTCAATGCCTCTGATTGATAACTATTCCCCGTAGATCATTCCATAGGACCTGTGGACCAAGTAAGAAGTAAAAAACCATGGTCCGGTAGGTCAAAATTGCCGCCTGTACAACCATTATGGCTCAATTGTCGTCCACTTCCGGTCTCCAGGATAGCTTGACATACATGTATTATACCTCAAAATGTTTGTACATGTATCTGCTTTATAAATGTATACAGTAAGACTGTCTATACGCCCCTTGATTGGAGTAAATAATGTAAAACCAATGTCCGGCGGTAGGTTAAAATAAAACGGTTTACCTATGTTTTCACCCCCTGCCGGTCCCCATGGCGGCCCGAATAACCAAATATCGTAACAAATATGTGCGCAGGGGTCTCTGCTTAATATATATGTTTAGTTTTTATTTCTGGAGCCCTTCGTTAGCCAGAAAAATGCGAAAAACCAATATCCGTTATTACCCGGAATATCCGTCACGGTCCTGGCATCCCATTTTAGCTCCGTAATAGGCAACTTCCGGTCCTCAGGGAGGCTTGATCTACATGTATGATACCTCAAAACGTTTGTCAATGCCTCTGCTTGATAACTATTCCCCGTAGATCATTCCATAGGACCTGTGGACCAAGTAAGAAGTAAAAAACCATGGTCGGGTAGGTCAAAATTGCCGCCTGTACAACCATTATGGCTAAATTGTCGTCCACTTCCGGTCTCCAGGATAGCTTGACATACATGTATTATACCTCAAAATGTTTGTACATGTATCTGCTTTATAAATATATACAGTAAGACTGTCTATACGCCCCTTGATTGGAGTAAATAATGTAAAACCAATGTCCGGCGGTAGGTTAAAATAAAACGGTTTACCTATGTTTTCACCCCCTTCCGGTCCCCATGGCGGCCCGAATAACCAAATACCTTAACAAATATGTGCGCAGGGGTCTCTGCTTAATATATATGTTTAGTTTTTATTTCTGGAGCCCTTCGTGAGCCCGAAAAATGCGAAAAACCAATATGCGTTATTACCCGGAATATCCGTCACGGTCCTGGCATCCCTTTTTAGCTCCGTAATAGGCAACTTCCGGTCCTCAGGGAGGCTTGATCTACATATATGATACCTCAAAACGTTTGTCAATGCCTCTGCTTGATAACTATTCCCCGTAGATCATTCCATAGGACCTGTGGACCAAGTAAGAAGTAAAAACCATGGTCGGGTAGGTCAAAATTGCCGCCTGTACAACCATTATGGCTAAATTGTCGTCCACTTCCGGTCTCCAGGATAGCTTGACATACATGTATTATACCTCAAAATGTTTGTACATGTCTCTGCTTTATAAATATATACAGTAAGACTGTCTATACGCCCCTTGATTGGAGTAAATAATGTAAAACCAATGTCCCGGCGTAGGTTAAAATAAAACGGTTTACCTATGTTTTCACCCCCTTCCGGTCCTCATGGCGGCCCGAATAACCAAATACCTTAACAAATATGTGCGCAGGGGTCTCTGCTTAATATATATGTTTAGTTTTTATTACTGGAGCCCTTCGTTAGCCAGAAAAATGCGAAAAACCAATATGCGTTATTACCCGGAATATCCGTCACGGTCCTGGCATCCCATTTTAGCTCCGTAATAGGCAACTTCCGGTCCTCAGGGAGGCTTGATCTACATGTATGATACCTCAAATCGTTTGTCAATGCCTCCGCTTGATAACTATTCCCCGTAGATCATTCCATAGGACCTCTGGACCAAGTAAGAAGTAAAAAGCCATGGTCGTGTAGGTCATAATTGCCGCTGTACAACCATTATGGCTCAATTGTCGTCCACTTCCGGTCTCCAGGATAGCTTGACATACATGTATTATACCTCAAAATGTTTGTACATGTCTCTGCTTTATAAATATATACAGTAAGACTGTCTATACGCCCCTTGATTGGAGTAAATAATGTAAAACCAATGTCCCGGCGGTAGGTTAAAATAAAACGGTTTACCTATGTTTTCACCCCCTTCCGGTCCCCATGGCGGCCCGAATAACCAAATACCTTAACAAATATGTGCGCAGGGGTCTCTGCTTAATATATATGTTTAGTTTTTATTTGTGGAGCCCTTCGTTAGCCCGAAAAATGCGAAAAATCAATATCCGTTATTACCCGGAATATCCGTCACGGTCCTGGCATCCCATTTTAGCACAGCAATAGGCAACTTCCGGTCCTCAGGGAGGCTTGATCTACATATATGATACCTCAAAACGTTGTCAATGCCTCTGATTGATAAATATTCCCCGTAGATCATTCCATAGGACCTGTGGACCAAGTAAGAAGTAAAAAGCCATGGTCGGGTAGGTCAAAATTGACGGCTGTACAACCATTATGGCTCAATTGTCGTCCACTTCCGGTCTCCAGCATAGCTTGACATACATGTATTATACCTCAAAATGTTTGTACATGTATCTGCTTTATAAATATATACAGTAAGACTGTCTATACGCCCCTTGATTGGAGTAAATAATGTAAAACCAATGTCCGGCGGTAGGTTAAGATAAAACTGTTTACCTAGGTTTTCACCCCCTGCCGGTCCCCATGGCGGCTCGAATAACCAAATACCTTAACAAATATGTGCGCAGGGGTCTCTGCTTAATATATATGTTTAGTTTTTATTTCTGGAGCCCTTCGTTAGCCAGAAAAATGCGAAAAACCAATATCCGTTATTACCCGGAATATCCTTCACGGTCCTGGCATCCCATTTTAGCTCCGTAATAGGCAACTCCCGGTCCTCAGGGAGGATTGATCTACATGTATGATACCTCAAAACGTTTGTCAATGCCTCTGCTTGATAACTATTCCCCGTAGATCATTCCATAGGACCTGTGGACCAAGTAAGAAGTAAAAAACCATG
The DNA here is from genome assembly GCA_963680875.1 of Bathymodiolus brooksi. Lineage (NCBI taxonomy): Eukaryota > Metazoa > Mollusca > Bivalvia > Mytilida > Modiolidae > Bathymodiolus > Bathymodiolus brooksi. The sequence goes on along the minus strand of OY804589.1, from coordinate 53,933,466 downwards.
GTCGGGTAGGTCAAAATTGCCGGCTGTACAACCATTATGGTTAAATTGTCGTCCACTTCCGGTCTCCAGGATAGCTTGACATACATGTATTATACCTCAAAATGTTTGTACATGTCTCTGCGTTATAAATATATACAGTAAGACTGTCTATACGCCCCTTGATTGGAGTAAATAATGTAAAACCAATGTCCGGCGGTAGGTTAAAATAAAACGGTTTACCTATGTTTTCACCCCCTGCCGGTCCCCATGGCGGCTCGAATAACCAAATACCTTAACAAATATGTGCGCAGGGGTCTCTGCTTAATATATATATTTAGTTTTTATTTCTGGAGCCCTTCGTTAGCCTGAAAAATAGGAAAAACCAATATGCGTTATTACCCGGAATATCCGTCACGGTCCTGGCATCCCATTTTAGCACAGCAATAGGCAACTTCCGGTCCTCAGGGAGGCTTGATCTACATGTATGATACCTCAAAACGTTGTCAATGCCTCTGATTGATAAATATTCCCCGTAGATCATTCCATAGGACCTGTGGACCAAGTAAGAAGTAAAAAACCATGGTCGGGTAGGTCAAAATTGCCGCCTGTACAACCATTATGGCTCAATTGTCGTCCACTTCCGGTCTCCAGGATAGCTTGACATACATGTATTATACCTCAAAATGTTTGTACATGTATCTGCGTTATAAATATATACAGTAAGACTGTCTATACGCCCCTTGATTGGAGTAAATAATGTAAAACCAATGTCCGGCGGTAGGTTAAAATAAAACGGTTTACCTATGTTTTCACCCCCTGCCGGTCCCCATGGCGGCCCGAATAACCAAATACCTTAACAAATATGTGCGCAGGGGTCTCTGCTTAATATATATGTTTAGTTTTTATTTCTGGAGCCCTTCGTTAGCCCGAAAAATGCGAAAAACCAATATGCGTTATTACCCGGAATATCCGTCACGGTCCTGGCATCCCATTTTAGCTCCGTAATAGGCAACTTCCGGTCCTCAGGGAGACTTGATCTACATATATGATACCTCAAAACGGTTGTCAATGCCTCTGCTTGATAACTATTCCCCGTAGATCATTCCATAGGACCTGTGGACCAAGTAAGAAGTAAAAAACCATGGTCGGGTAGGTCAAAATTGCCGCCTGTACAACCATTATGGCTCAATTGTCGTCCACTTCCGGTCTCCAGGATAGCTTGACATACATGTATTATACCTCAAAATGTTTGTACATGTATCTGCGTTATAAATATATACAGTAAGACTGTCTATACGCCCCTTGATTGGAGTAAATAATGTAAAACCAATGTCCGGCGGTAGGTTAAAATAAAACGGTTTACCTATGTTTTCACCCCCTGCCGGTCCCCATGGCGGCTCGAATAACCAAATACCTTAACAAATATGTGTGCAGGGGTTTCTGCTTAATATATATATTTAGTTTTTATTTCTGGAGCCCTTCGTTAACCTGAAAAATGCGAAAAACCAATATGCGTTATTACCCGGAATATTCGTCACGGTCCTGGCATCCCATTTTAGCACAGCAATAGGCAACTTCCGGTCCTCAGGGAGGCTTGATCTACATGTATGATACCTCAAAACGTTGTCAATGCCTCTGATTGATAACTATTCCCCGTAGATCATTCCATAGGACCTGTGGACCAAGTAAGAAGTAAAAAACCATGGTCCGGTAGGTCAAAATTGCCGCCTGTACAACCATTATGGCTCAATTGTCGTCCACTTCCGGTCTCCAGGATAGCTTGACATACATGTATTATACCTCAAAATGTTTGTACATGTATCTGCGTTATAAATATATACAGTAAGACTGTCTATACGCCCCTTGATTGGAGTAAATAATGTAAAACCAATGTCCGGCGGTAGGTTAAAATAAAACGGTTTACCTATGTTTTCACCCCCTGCCGGTCCCCATGGCGGCCCGAATAACCAAATACCTTAACAAATATGTGCGCAGGGGTCTCTGCTTAATATATATGTTTAGTTTTTATTTCTGGAGCCCTTCGTTAGCCCGAAAAATGCGAAAAACCAATATGCGTTATTACCCGGAATATCCGTCACGGTCCTGGCATCCCATTTTAGCTCCGTAATAGGCAACTTCCGGTCCTCAGGGAGACTTGATCTACATATATGATACCTCAAAACGGTTGTCAATGCCTCTGCTTGATAACTATTCCCCGTAGATCATTCCATAGGACCTGTGGACCAAGTAAGAAGTAAAAAACCATGGTCGGGTAGGTCAAAATTGCCGCCTGTACAACCATTATGGCTCAATTGTCGTCCACTTCCGGTCTCCAGGATAGCTTGACATACATGTATTATACCTCAAAATGTTTGTACATGTATCTGCGTTATAAATATATACAGTAAGACTGTCTATACGCCCCTTGATTGGAGTAAATAATGTAAAACCAATGTCCGGCGGTAGGTTAAAATAAAACGGTTTACCTATGTTTTCACCCCCTGCCGGTCCCCATGGCGGCTCGAATAACCAAATACCTTAACAAATATGTGTGCAGGGGTCTCTGCTTAATATATATATTTAGTTTTTATTTCTGGAGCCCTTCGTTAACCTGAAAAATGCGAAAAACCAATATGCGTTATTACCCGGAATATCCGTCACGGTCCTGGCATCCCATTTTAGCACAGCAATAGGCAACTTCCGGTCCTCAGGGAGGCTTGATCTACATGTATGATACCTCAAAACGTTGTCAATGCCTCTGATTGATAACTATTCCCCGTAGATCATTCCATAGGACCTGTGGACCAAGTAAGAAGTAAAAAACCATGGTCCGGTAGGTCAAAATTGCCGCCTGTACAACCATTATGGCTCAATTGTCGTCCACTTCCGGTCTCCAGGATAGCTTGACATACATGTATTATACCTCAAAATGTTTGTACATGTATCTGCTTTATAAATGTATACAGTAAGACTGTCTATACGCCCCTTGATTGGAGTAAATAATGTAAAACCAATGTCCGGCGGTAGGTTAAAATAAAACGGTTTACCTATGTTTTCACCCCCTTCCGGTCCCCATGGCGGCCCGAATAACCAAATACCTTAACAAATATGTGCGCAGGGGTCTCTGCTTAATATATATGTTTAGTTTTTATTTGTGGAGCCCTTCGTTAGCCCGAAAAATGCGAAAAACCAATATCCGTTATTACCCGGAATATCCGTCACGGTCCTGGCATCCCATTTTAGCTCCGTAATAGGCAACTTCCGGTCCTCAGGGAGGCTTGATCTACATGTATGATACCTCAAAACGTTTGTCAATGCCTCTGCTTGATAACTATTCCCCGTAGATCATTCCATAGGACCTGTGGACCAAGTAAGAAGTAAAAAGCCATGGTCCGGTAGGTCAAAATTGCCGGCTGTACAACCATTATGGCTCAATTGTCGTCCACTTCCGGTCTCCAGGATAGCTTTACATACATGTATTATACCTCAAAATGTTTGTACATGTATCTGCGTTATAAATATATACAGTAAGACTGTCTATACGCCCCTTGATTGGAGTAAATAATGTAAAACCAATGTCCGGCGGTAGGTTAAAATAAAATGGTTTACCTATGTTTTCACCCCCTGCCGGTCCCCATGGCGGCTCGAATAACCAAATACCTTAACAAATATGTGCGCAGGGGTCTCTGCTTAATATATATATTTAGTTTTTATTTCTGGAGCCCTTCGTTAGCCTGAAAAATAGGAAAAACCAATATGCGTTATTACCCGGAATATCCGTCACGGTCCTGGCATCCCATTTTAGCACAGCAATAGGCAACTTCCGGTCCTCAGGGAGGCTTGATCTACATGTATGATACCTCAAAACGTTGTCAATGCCTCTGATTGATAACTATTCCCCGTAGATCATTCCATAGGACCTGTGGACCAAGTAAGAAGTAAAAAACCATGGTCGGGTAGGTCAAAATTGCCGGCTGTACAACCATTATGGCTCAATTGTCGTCCACTTCCGGTCTCCAGGATAGCTTGACATACATGTATTATACCTCAAAATGTTTGTACATGTATCTGCGTTATAAATATATACAGTAAGACTGTCTATACGCCCCTTGATTGGAGTAAATAATGTAAAACCAATGTCCGGCGGTAGGTTAAAATAAAACGGTTTACCTATGTTTTCACCCCCTGCCGGTCCCCATGGCGGCTCGAATAACCAAATACCTTAACAAATATGTGCGCATGGGTCTCTGCTTAATATATATGTTTAGTTTTTATTTCTGGAGCCCTTCGTTAGCCCGAAAAATGCGAAAAACCAATATGCGTTATTACCCGGAATATCCGTCACGGTCCTGGCATCCCATTTTAGCTCCGTAATAGGCAACTTCCGGTCCTCAGGGAGGCTTGATCTACATGTATGATACCTCAAAACGTTTGTCAATGCCTCTGCTTGATAACTATTCCCCGTAGATCATTCCATAGGACCTGTGGACCAAGTAAGAAGTAAAAAGCCATGGTCATGTAGGTCAAAATTGCCGGCTGTACAACCATTATGGCTCAATTGTCGTCCACTTCCGGTCTCCAGGATAGCTTGACATACATGTATTATACCTCAAAATGTTTGTACATGTATCTGCGTTATAAATATATACAGTAAGACTGTCTATACGCCCCTTGATTGGAGTAAATAATGTAAAACCAATGTCCGGCGGTAGGTTAAAATAAAACGGTTTACCTATGTTTTCACCCCCTGCCGGTCCCCATGGCGGCTCGAATAACCAAATACCTTAACAAATATGTGCGCAGGGGTCTCTGCTTAATATATATATTTAGTTTTTATTTCTGGAGCCCTTCGTTAGCCTGAAAAATAGGAAAAACCAATATGCGTTATTACCCGGAATATCCGTCACGGTCCTGGCATCCCATTTTAGCACAGCAATAGGCAACTTCCGGTCCTCAGGGAGGCTTGATCTACATGTATGATACCTCAAAACGTTGTCAATGCCTCTGATTGATAAATATTCCCCGTAGATCATTCCATAGGACCTGTGGACCAAGTAAGAAGTAAAAAACCATGGTCGGGTAGGTCAAAATTGCCGCCTGTACAACCATTATGGCTCAATTGTTGTCCACTTCCGGTCTCCAGGATAGCTTGACATACATGTATTATACCTCAAAATGTTTGTACATGTATCTGCGTTATAAATATATACAGTAAGACTGTCTATACGCCCCTTGATTGGAGTAAATAATGTAAAACCAATGTCCGGCGGTAGGTTAAAATAAAACGGTTTACCTATGTTTTCACCCCCTGCCGGTCCCCATGGCGGCCCGAATAACCAAATACCTTAACAAATATGTGCGCAGGGGTCTCTGCTTAATATATATGTTTAGTTTTTATTTCTGGAGCCCTTCGTTAGCCCGAAAAATGCGAAAAACCAATATGCGTTATTACCCGGAATATCCGTCACGGTCCTGGCATCCCATTTTAGCTCCGTAATAGGCAACTTCCGGTCCTCAGGGAGACTTGATCTACATATATGATACCTCAAAACGGTTGTCAATGCCTCTGCTTGATAACTATTCCCCGTAGATCATTCCATAGGACCTGTGGACCAAGTAAGAAGTAAAAAGCCATGGTCGGGTAGGTCAAAATTGCCGGCTGTACAACCATTATGGCTCAATTGTCGTCCACTTCCGGTCTCCAGGATAGCTTGACATACATGTATTATACCTCAAAATGTTTGTACATGTCTCTGCTTTATAAATATATACAGTAAGACTGTCTATACGCCCCTTGATTGGAGTAAATAATGTAAAACCAATGTCCGGCGGTAGGTTAAAATAAAACGGTTTACCTATGTTTTCACCCCCTGCCGGTCCCCATGGCGGCCCGAATAACCAAATACCTTAACAAATATGTGCGCAGGGGTCTCTGCTTAATATATATGTTTAGTTTTTATTTCTGGAGCCCTTCGTTAGCCAGAAAAATGCGAAAAACCAATATGCGTTATTACCCGAATATCCGTCACGGTCTTGGCATCCCATTTTAGCTCCGTGATAGGCAACTTCCGGTCCTCAGGGAGGCTTGATCTACATGTATGATACCTCAAAACGGTTGTCAATGACTCTGCTTGATAACTATTCCCCGTAGATCATTCCATAGGACCTGTGGACCAAGTAAGAAGTAAAAAGCCATGGTCGGGTAGGTCAAAATTGCCGGCTGTACAACCATTATGGCTCAATTGTCGTCCACTTCCGGTCTCCAGGATAGCTTGACATACATGTATTATACCTCAAAATGTTTGTACATGTCTCTGCTTTATAAATATATACAGTAAGACTGTCTATACGCCCCTTGATTGGAGTAAATAATGTAAAACCAATGTCCGGCGGTAGGTTAAAATAAAACGGTTTACCTATGTTTTCACCCCCTGCCGGTCCCCATGGCGGCCCGAATAACCAAATACCGTAACAAATATGTGCGCAGGGGTCTCTGCTTAATATATATGTTTAGTTTTTATTTCTGGAGCCCTTCGTTAGCCAGAAAAATGCGAAAAACCAATATGCGTTATTACCCAGAATATCCGTCACGGTCCTGGCATCCCATTTTAGCTCCGTAATAGGCAACTTCCGGTCCTCAGGGAGGCTTGATCTACATGTATGATACCTCAAAACGGTTGTCAATGCTTCTGCTTGATAACTATTCCCCGTAGATCATTACATAGGATCTGTGGACCAAGTAAGAAGTAAAAAAACCATGGTCGGGTAGGTCAAAATTGCCGGCTGTATAACCATTATGGCTCAATTGTCGTCCACTTCCGGTCTCCAGGATAGCTTGACATACATGTATTATACCTCAAAATGTTTGTACATGTCTCTGCTTTATAAATATATACAGTAAGACTGTCTATACGCCCCTTGATTGGAGTAAATAATGTAAAACCAATGTCCGGCGGTAGGTTAAAATAAAACGGTTTACCTATGTTTTCACCCCCTGCCGGTCCCCATGGCGGCCCGAATAACCAAATACCGTAACAAATATGTGCGCAGGGGTCTCTGCTTAATATATATGTTTAGTTTTTATTTCTGGAGCCCTTCGTTAGCCAGATAAATGCGAAAAACCAATATGCGTTATAACCCGAATATCCGTCACGGTCCTGGCATCCCATTTTAGCTCCGTAATAGGCAACTTCCGGTCCTCAGGGAGGCTTGATCTACATGTATGATACCTCAAAACGTTTGTCAATGCCTCTGCTTGATAACTATTCTCCGTAGATCATTCCATAGGACCTGTGGACCAAGTAAGAAGTAAAAAACCATGGTCGGGTAGGTCAAAATTGCCGGCTGTACAACCATTATGGCTCAATTGTCGTCCACTTCCGGTCTCCAGGATAGCTTGACATACATGGATTATACCTCAAAATGTTTGTACATGTCTCTGCTTTATAAATATATACAGTAAGACTGTCTATACGCCCCTTGATTGGAGTAAATAATGTAAAACCAATGTCCGGCGGTAGGTTAAAATAAAACGGTTTACCTATGTTTGCACCCCCTTCCGGTCCCCATGGCGGCCCGAATAACCAAATACCTTAACGAATATGTGCGCAGGGGTCTCTGCTTAATATATATATTTAGTTTTTATTTCTGGAGCCCTTCGTTAGCCCGAAAAATGCGAAAAACCAATATGCGTTATTACCCGGAATATCCGTCACGGTCCTGGCATCCCATTTTAGCTCCGTAATAGACAACTTCCGGTCCTCAGGGAGTCTTGATCTACATGTATGATACCTCAAAACGTTTGTCAATGCCTCTGCTTGATAACTATTCCCCGTAGATCATTCCATAGGACCTGTGGACCAAGTAAGAAGTAAAAAACCATGGTCGGGTAGGTCAAAATTGCCGGCTGTACAACCATTATGGCTCAATTGTCGTCCACTTCCGGTCTCCAGGATAGCTTGACATACATGTATTATACCTCAAAATGTTTGTACATGTCTCTGCTTTATAAATATATACAGTAAGACTGTCTATACGCCCCTTGATTGGAGTAAATAATGTAAAACCAATGTCCGGCGGTAGGTTAAAATAAAACGGTTTACCTATGTTTTCACCCCCTTCCGGTCCCCATGGCGGCCCGAATAACCAAATACCTTAACGAATATGTGCGCAGGGGTCTCTGCTTAATATATATGTTTAGTTTTTATTTCTGGAGCCCTTCGTTAGCCAGAAAAATGCGAAAAACCAATATGCGTTATTACCCGAATATCCGTCACGGTCTTGGCATCCCATTTTAGCTCCGTAATAGGCAACTTCCGGTCCTCAGGGAGGCTTGATCTACATGTATGATACCTCAAAACGGTTGTCAATGACTCTGCTTGATAACTATTCCCCGTAGATCATTCCATAGGACCTGTGGACCAAGTAAGAAGTAAAAAGCCATGGTCGGGTAGGTCAAAATTGCCGGCTGTACAACCATTATGGCTCAATTGTCGTCCACTTCCGGTCTCCAGGATAGCTTGACATACATGTATTATACCTCAAAATGTTTGTACATGTCTCTGCTTTATAAATATATACAGTAAGACTGTCTATACGCCCCTTGATTGGAGTAAATAATGTAAAACCAATGTCCGGCGGTAGGTTAAAATAAAACGGTTTACCTATGTTTTCACCCCCTGCCGGTCCCCATGGCGGCCCGAATAACCAAATACCGTAACAAATATGTGCGCAGGGGTCTCTGCTTAATATATATGTTTAGTTTTTATTTCTGGAGCCCTTCGTTAGCCAGAAAAATGCGAAAAACCAATATGCGTTATTACCCAGAATATCCGTCACGGTCCTGGCATCCCATTTTAGCTCCGTAATAGGCAACTTCCGGTCCTCAGGGAGGCTTGATCTACATGTATGATACCTCAAAACGGTTGTCAATGCTTCTGCTTGATAACTATTCCCCGTAGATCATTACATAGGATCTGTGGACCAAGTAAGAAGTAAAAAAACCATGGTCGGGTAGGTCAAAATTGCCGGCTGTACAACCATTATGGCTCAATTGTCGTCCACTTCCGGTCTCCAGGATAGCTTGACATACATGTATTATACCTCAAAATGTTTGTACATGTCTCTGCTTTATAAATATATACAGTAAGACTGTCTATACGCCCCTTGATTGGAGTAAATAATGTAAAACCAATGTCCGGCGGTAGGTTAAAATAAAACGGTTTACCTATGTTTTCACCCCCTGCCGGTCCCCATGGCGGCCCGAATAACCAAATACCGTAACAAATATGTGCGCAGGGGTCTCTGCTTAATATATATGTTTAGTTTTTATTTCTGGAGCCCTTCGTTAGCCAGATAAATGCGAAAAACCAATATGCGTTATAACCCGAATATCCGTCACGGTCCTGGCATCCCATTTTAGCTCCGTAATAGGCAACTTCCGGTCCTCAGGGAGGCTTGATCTACATGTATGATACCTCAAAACGTTTGTCAATGCCTCTGCTTGATAACTATTCCCCGTAGATCATTCCATAGGACCTGTGGACCAAGTAAGAAGTAAAAAACCATGGTCGGGTAGGTCAAAATTGCCGGCTGTACAACCATTATGGCTCAATTGTCGTCCACTTCCGGTCTCCAGGATAGCTTGACATACATGGATTATACCTCAAAATGTTTGTACATGTCTCTGCTTTATAAATATATACAGTAAGACTGTCTATACGCCCCTTGATTGGAGTAAATAATGTAAAACCAATGTCCGGCGGTAGGTTAAAATAAAACGGTTTACCTATGTTTGCACCCCCTTCCGGTCCCCATGGCGGCCCGAATAACCAAATACCTAAACGAATATGTGCGCAGGGGTCTCTGCTTAATATATATATTAATTTTTATTTCTGGAGCCCTTCGTTAGCCCGAAAAATGCGAAAAACCAATATGCGTTATTACCCGGAATATCCGTCACGGTCCTGGCATCCCATTTTAGCTCCGTAATAGACAACTTCCGGTCCTCAGGGAGTCTTGATCTACATGTATGATACCTCAAAACGTTTGTCAATGCCTCTGCTTGATAACTATTCCCCGTAGATCATTCCATAGGACCTGTGGACCAAGTAAGAAGTAAAAAACCATGGTCGGGTAGGTCAAAATTGCCGGCTGTACAACCATTATGGCTCAATTGTCGTCCACTTCCGGTCTCCAGGATAGCTTGACATACATGTATTATACCTCAAAATGTTTGTACATGTCTCTGCTTTATAAATATATACAGTAAGACTGTCTATACGCCCCTTGATTGGAGTAAATAATGTAAAACCAATGTCCGGCGGTAGGTTAAAATAAAACGGTTTACCTATGTTTTCACCCCCTTCCGGTCCCCATGGCGGCCCGAATAACCAAATACCTTAACGAATATGTGCGCAGGGGTCTCTGCTTAATATATATGTTTAGTTTTTATTTCTGGAGCCCTTCGTTAGCCAGAAAAATGCGAAAAACCAATATGCGTTATTACCCGGAATATCCGTCACGGTCTTGGCATCCCATTTTAGCTCCGTAATAGGCAACTTCCGGTCCTCAGGGAGGCTTGATCTACATGTATGATACCTCAAAACGGTTGTCAATGCCTCTGCTTGATAACTATTCCCCGTAGATCATTCCATAGGACCTGTGGACCAAGTAAGAAGTAAAAAGCCATGGTCGGGTAGGTCAAAATTGCCGGCTGTACAACCATTATGGCTCAATTGTCGTCCACTTCCGGTCTCCAGGATAGCTTGACATACATGTATTATACCTCAAAATGTTTGTACATGTCTCTGCTTTATAAATATATACAGTAAGACTGTCTATACGCCCCTTGATTGGAGTAAATAATGTAAAACCAATGTCCGGCGGTAGGTTAAAATAAAACGGTTTACCTATGTTTTCACCCCCTGCCGGTCCCCATGGCGGCCCGAATAACCAAATACCGTAACAAATATGTGCGCAGGGGTCTCTGCTTAATATATATGTTTAGTTTTTATTTCTGGAGCCCTTCGTTAGCCAGATAAATGCGAAAAACCAATATGCGTTATAACCCGAATATCCGTCACGGTCCTGGCATCCCATTTTAGCTCCGTAATAGGCAACTTCCGGTCCTCAGGGAGGCTTGATCTACATGTATGATACCTCAAAACGTTTGTCAATGCCTCTGCTTGATAACTATTCCCCGTAGATCATTCCATAGGACCTGTGGACCAAGTAAGAAGTAAAAAACCATGGTCGGGTAGGTCAAAATTGCCGGCTGTACAACCATTATGGCTCAATTGTCGTCCACTTCCGGTCTCCAGGATAGCTTGACATACATGGATTATACCTCAAAATGTTTGTACATGTCTCTGCTTTATAAATATATACAGTAAGACTGTCTATACGCCCCTTGATTGGAGTAAATAATGTAAAACCAATGTCCGGCGGTAGGTTAAAATAAAACGGTTTACCTATGTTTGCACCCCCTTCCGGTCCCCATGGCGGCCCGAATAACCAAATACCTTAACGAATATGTGCGCAGGGGTCTCTGCTTAATATATATATTTAGTTTTTATTTCTGGAGCCCTTCGTTAGCCCGAAAAATGCGAAAAACCAATATGCGTTATTACCCGGAATATCCGTCACGGTCCTGGCATCCCATTTTAGCTCCGTAATAGACAACTTCCGGTCCTCAGGGAGTCTTGATCTACATGTATGATACCTCAAAACGTTTGTCAATGCCTCTGCTTGATAACTATTCCCCGTAGATCATTCCATAGGACCTGTGGACCAAGTAAGAAGTAAAAAACCATGGTCGGGTAGGTCAAAATTGCCGGCTGTACAACCATTATGGCTCAATTGTCGTCCACTTCCGGTCTCCAGGATAGCTTGACATACATGTATTATACCTCAAAATGTTTGTACATGTCTCTGCTTTATAAATATATACAGTAAGACTGTCTATACGCCCCTTGATTGGAGTAAATAATGTAAAACCAATGTCCGGCGGTAGGTTAAAATAAAACGGTTTACCTATGTTTTCACCCCCTGCCGGTCCCCATGGCGGCCCGAATAACCAAATACCGTAACAAATATGTGCGCAGGGGTCTCTGCTTAATATATATGTTTAGTTTTTATTTCTGGAGCCCTTCGTTAGCCAGAAAAATGCGAAAAACCAATATGCGTTATTACCCAGAATATCCGTCACGGTCCTGGCATCCCATTTTAGCTCCGTAATAGGCAACTTCCGGTCCTCAGGGAGGCTTGATCTACATGTATGATACCTCAAAACGGTTGTCAATGCTTCTGCTTGATAACTATTCCCCGTAGATCATTACATAGGATCTGTGGACCAAGTAAGAAGTAAAAAAACCATGGTCGGGTAGGTCAAAATTGCCGGCTGTACAACCATTATGGCTCAATTGTCGTCCACTTCCGGTCTCCAGGATAGCTTGACATACATGGATTATACCTCAAAATGTTTGTACATGTCTCTGCTTTATAAATATATACAGTAAGACTGTCTATACGCCCCTTGATTGGAGTAAATAATGTAAAACCAATGTCCGGCGGTAGGTTAAAATAAAACGGTTTACCTATGTTTTCACCCCCTTCCGGTCCCCATGGCGGCCCGAATAACCAAATACCTTAACGAATATGTGCGCAGGGGTCTCTGCTTAATATATATGTTTAGTTTTTATTTCTGGAGCCCTTCGTTAGCCAGAAAAATGCGAAAAACCAATATGCGTTATTACCCGGAATATCCGTCACGGTCTTGGCATCCCATTTTAGCTCCGTAATAGGCAACTTCCGGTCCTCAGGGAGGCTTGATCTACATGTATGATACCTCAAAACGGTTGTCAATGCCTCTGCTTGATAACTATTCCCCGTAGATCATTCCATAGGACCTGTGGACCAAGTAAGAAGTAAAAAGCCATGGTCGGGTAGGTCAAAATTGCCGGCTGTACAACCATTATGGCTCAATTGTCGTCCACTTCCGGTCTCCAGGATAGCTTGACATACATGTATTATACCTCAAAATGTTTGTACATGTCTCTGCTTTATAAATATATACAGTAAGACTGTCTATACGCCCCTTGATTGGAGTAAATAATGTAAAACCAATGTCCGGCGGTAGGTTAAAATAAAACGGCTTACCTATGTTTTCACCCCCTGCCGGTCCCCATGGCGGCCCGAATAACCAAATACCGTAACAAATATGTGCGCAGGGGTCTCTGCTTAATATATATGTTTAGTTTTTATTTCTGGAGCCCTTCGTTAGCCAGATAAATGCGAAAAACCAATATGCGTTATAACCCGAATATCCGTCACGGTCCTGGCATCCCATTTTAGCTCCGTAATAGGCAACTTCCGGTCCTCAGGGAGGCTTGATCTACATGTATGATACCTCAAAACGTTTGTCAATGCCTCTGCTTGATAACTATTCCCCGTAGATCATTCCATAGGACCTGTGGACCAAGTAAGAAGTAAAAAACCATGGTCGGGTAGGTCAAAATTGCCGGCTGTACAACCATTATGGCTCAATTGTCGTCCACTTCCGGTCTCCAGGATAGCTTGACATACATGGATTATACCTCAAAATGTTTGTACATGTCTCTGCTTTATAAATATATACAGTAAGACTGTCTATACGCCCCTTGATTGGAGTAAATAATGTAAAACCAATGTCCGGCGGTAGGTTAAAATAAAACGGTTTACCTATGTTTGCACCCCCTTCCGGTCCCCATGGCGGCCCGAATAACCAAATACCTTAACGAATATGTGCGCAGGGGTCTCTGCTTAATATATATATTTAGTTTTTATTTCTGGAGCCCTTCGTTAGCCCGAAAAATGCGAAAAACCAATATGCGTTATTACCCGGAATATCCGTCACGGTCCTGGCATCCCATTTTAGCTCCGTAATAGACAACTTCCGGTCCTCAGGGAGTCTTGATCTACATGTATGATACCTCAAAACGTTTGTCAATGCCTCTGCTTGATAACTATTCCCCGTAGATCATTCCATAGGACCTGTGGACCAAGTAAGAAGTAAAAAACCATGGTCGGGTAGGTCAAAATTGCCGGCTGTACAACCATTATGGCTCAATTGTCGTCCACTTCCGGTCTCCAGAATAGCTTGACATACATGTATTATACCTCAAAATGTTTGTACATGTCTCTGCTTTATAAATATATACAGTAAGACTGTCTATACGCCCCTTGATTGGAGTAAATAATGTAAAACCAATGTCCGGCGGTAGGTTAAAATAAAACGGTTTACCTATGTTTTCACCCCCTGCCGGTCCCCATGGCGGCCCGAATAACCAAATACCGTAACAAATATGTGCGCAGGGGTCTCTGCTTAATATATATGTTTAGTTTTTATTTCTGGAGCCCTTCGTTAGCCAGAAAAATGCGAAAAACCAATATGCGTTATTACCCAGAATATCCGTCACGGTCCTGGCATCCCATTTTAGCTCCGTAATAGGCAACTTCCGGTCCTCAGGGAGGCTTGCTCTACATGTATGATACCTCAAAACGGTTGTCAATGCTTCTGCTTGATAACTATTCCCCGTAGATCATTACATAGGATCTGTGGACCAAGTAAGAAGTAAAAAAACCATGGTCGGGTAGGTCAAAATTGCCGGCTGTACAACCATTATGGCTCAATTGTCGTCCACTTCCGGTCTCCAGGATAGCTTGACATACATGGATTATACCTCAAAATGTTTGTACATGTCTCTGCTTTATAAATATATACAGTAAGACTGTCTATACGCCCCTTGATTGGAGTAAATAATGTAAAACCAATGTCCGGCGGTAGGTTAAAATAAAACGGTTTACCTATGTTTTCACCCCCTTCCGGTCCCCATGGCGGCCCGAATAACCAAATACCTTAACGAATATGTGCGCAGGGGTCTCTGCTTAATATATATGTTTAGTTTTTATTTCTGGAGCCCTTCGTTAGCCAGAAAAATGCGAAAAACCAATATGCGTTATTACCCGGAATATCCGTCACGGTCTTGGCATCCCATTTTAGCTCCGTAATAGGCAACTTCCGGTCCTCAGGGAGGCTTGATCTACATGTATGATACCTCAAAACGGTTGTCAATGCCTCTGCTTGATAACTATTCCCCGTAGATCATTCCATAGGACCTGTGGACCAAGTAAGAAGTAAAAAGCCATGGTCGGGTAGGTCAAAATTGCCGGCTGTACAACCATTATGGCTCAATTGTCGTCCACTTCCGGTCTCCAGGATAGCTTGACATACATGTATTATACCTCAAAATGTTTGTACATGTCTCTGCTTTATAAATATATACAGTAAGACTGTCTATACGCCCCTTGATTGGAGTAAATAATGTAAAACCAATGTCCGGCGGTAGGTTAAAATAAAACGGTTTACCTATGTTTGCACCCCCTTCCGGTCCCCATGGCGGCCCGAATAACCAAATACCTTAACGAATATGTGCGCAGGGGTCTCTGCTTAATATATATATTTAGTTTTTATTTCTGGAGCCCTTCGTTAGCCCGAAAAATGCGAAAAACCAATATGCGTTATTACCCGGAATATCCGTCACGGTCCTGGCATCCCATTTTAGCTCCGTAATAGACAACTTCCGGTCCTCAGGGAGTCTTGATCTACATGTATGATACCTCAAAACGTTTGTCAATGCCTCTGCTTGATAACTATTCCCCGTAGATCATTCCATAGGACCTGTGGACCAAGTAAGAAGTAAAAAACCATGGTCGGGTAGGTCAAAATTGCCGGCTGTACAACCATTATGGCTCAATTGTCGTCCACTTCCGGTCTCCAGGATAGCTTGACATACATGTATTATACCTCAAAATGTTTGTACATGTCTCTGCTTTATAAATATATACAGTAAGACTGTCTATACGCCCCTTGATTGGAGTAAATAATGTAAAACCAATGTCCGGCGGTAGGTTAAAATAAAACGGTTTACCTATGTTTTCACCCCCTTCCGGTCCCCATGGCGGCCCGAATAACCAAATACCTTAACGAATATGTGCGCAGGGGTCTCTGCTTAATATATATGTTTAGTTTTTATTTCTGGAGCCCTTCGTTAGCCAGAAAAATGCGAAAAACCAATATGCGTTATTACCCGGAATATCCGTCACGGTCTTGGCATCCCATTTTAGCTCCGTAATAGGCAACTTCCGGTCCTCAGGGAGGCTTGATCTACATGTATGATACCTCAAAACGGTTGTCAATGCCTCTGCTTGATAACTATTCCCCGTAGATCATTCCATAGGACCTGTTGACCAAGTAAGAAGTAAAAAGCCATGGTCGGGTAGGTCAAAATTGCCGGCTGTACAACCATTATGGCTCAATTGTCGTCCACTTCCGGTCTCCAGGATAGCTTGACATACATGTATTATACCTCAAAATGTTTGTACATGTCTCTGCTTTATAAATATATACAGTAAGACTGTCTATACGCCCCTTGATTGGAGTAAATAATGTAAAACCAATGTCCGGCGGTAGGTTAAAATAAAACGGTTTACCTATGTTTTCACCCCCTGCCGGTCCCCATGGCGGCCCGAATAACCAAATACCGTAACAAATATGTGCGCAGGGGTCTCTGCTTAATATATATGTTTAGTTTTTATTTCTGGAGCCCTTCGTTAGCCAGATAAATGCGAAAAACCAATATGCGTTATAACCCGAATATCCGTCACGGTCCTGGCATCCCATTTTAGCTCCGTAATAGGCAACTTCCGGTCCTCAGGGAGGCTTGATCTACATGTATGATACCTCAAAACGTTTGTCAATGCCTCTGCTTGATAACTATTCCCCGTAGATCATTCCATAGGACCTGTGGACCAAGTAAGAAGTAAAAAACCATGGTCGGGTAGGTCAAAATTGCCGGCTGTACAACCATTATGGCTCAATTGTCGTCCACTTCCGGTCTCCAGGATAGCTTGACATACATGGATTATACCTCAAAATGTTTGTACATGTCTCTGCTTTATAAATATATACAGTAAGACTGTCTATACGCCCCTTGATTGGAGTAAATAATGTAAAACCAATGTCCGGCGGTAGGTTAAAATAAAACGGTTTACCTATGTTTTCACCCCCTGCCGGTCCCCATGGCGGCCCGAATAACCAAATACCGTAACAAATATGTGCGCAGGGGTCTCTGCTTAATATATATGTTTAGTTTTTATTTCTGGAGCCCTTCGTTAGCCAGAAAAATGCGAAAAACCAATATGCGTTATTACCCGGAATATCCGTCACGGTCCTGGCATCCCATTTTAGCTCCGTAATAGGCAACTTCCGGTCCTCAGGGAGGCTTGATCTACATGTATGATACCTCAAAACGTTTGTCAATGCCTCTGCTTGATAACTATTCCCCGTAGATCATTCCATAGGACCTGTGGACCAAGTAAGAAGTAAAAAGCCATGGTCGGGTAGGTCAAAATTGCCGGCTGTACAACCATTATGGCTCAATTGTCGTCCACTTCCGGTCTCCAGGATAGCTTGACATACATGTATTATACCTCAAAATGTTTGTACATGTCTCTGCTTTATAAATATATACAGTAAGACTGTCTATACGCCCCTTGATTGGAGTAAATAATGTAAAACCAATGTCCGGCGGTAGGTTAAAATAAAACGGTTTACCTATGTTTTCACCCCCTGCCGGTCCCCATGGCGGCCCGAATAACCAAATACCTTAACAAATATGTGCGCAGGGTTCTCTGCTTAATATATATGTTTAGTTTTTATTTCTGGAGCCCTTCGTTAGCCAGATAGATGCGAAAAACCAATATGCGTTATTACCCAGAATATCCGTCACGGTCCTGGCATCCCATTTTAGCTCCGTAATAGGCAACTTCCGGTCCTCAGGGAGGCTTGATCTACATGTATGATACCTCAAAACGTTTGTCAATGCCTCTGCTTGATAACCATACGAGATAACAGTCACATGTAATTACAGTCAGTATGTCATACATTTGACTGATCTGAAAATATTACCATAATTAATCTATTATAATTAAAACAAAATATAATAATTATTGGACTCAATAGTCGTGATAACAGTCTAAATCAAACACAATAGTAGAGTAGACAAGTTAGTTTTAGTTAAAAATAGTTAAGTACGCATGTGAGGTTTGGGACAATAATTGCGTTTCTTATTCATGCACATTGAAGATTATACAATTGGTGGTAGCTATGATTGTGACCAGATATCCAATATTTACCAATACATTATATGTAGAGATAAACTGGATGGGAAAGATTGGAAGAAAGGAGAACTTGGGAAAACTTCGATTATTCTATAATATCTAATGATTGATTGATGTTTGGTGTTTAACGCCGCTTTCAGCAATATTTCAGCTAAATGATGGTGACCGGTATTGGTGGTGAAATAAGCCGAAGTACCCGGGGAGAACCGCCGACCATGAGTACCCAACTGATAAACGTTTTCACTTGCGGTTGCGAGTCGAGTGCACCTGTTTTGTAATTTACAAAGCCGGGCGCGAACCAACGCGCATTGGTGATAGGCTTGTATGATTTGTTAGGTAATCCAAAGTCTTAACTTATTGAGCCACCCGGGACCTCTATAATATCTAAAACGGTAGCACACCCCTATATTTCCTTTATCTTATTTCTTCAAACAATCTCAAATTTGATGGTGTATACCTTACAAGCTTGGCAACAATATTATTATGGAATTTTGTATACTTGCTAACCAGTGTGTCCCATGGAAACCTTATCTTAGTTTAAAAATTCAATACAAAATGCCGATATATTACTTCTATAGTCAAAGGTAACTTATTATAACTGTAACACAGCTTCTCTAAAATGCACCCTTCTTAATATAAACGTAAATAACTTTTTATACAATGTCAACTGCTATGTTATCAAATTCATATAACTATGGTGCACTATGTGAAAATGGACACTATTTTTTTTTACAAAAGACGCAATATTTTCCTAAAAAGAATCAACGAAGCCACACACATCTCCTCAAGTATTTTTTTTTATTTAGTCCCTACCTATGTTTTGTCTTGTATTTATATGCATGCTATAATTCTTTTCAAATACGCATGTCTAGCATATTGTAAATAACGGTCACAAAGATAAGACTTGAAGAAACCTGATTCTTAATCCGACAGATGCAAATGTTTATGTTGAAATCATCACATAGATAATGTGTGCCACTGAAGGTATCGTATATGTTCCATCTGTCGTAGTTACAATTCATTTGTGACACAGATACTTCGTAAAGGTTAGCCAAGTCAAGGTATTCACCGTAAGACTTTCAAGTGATGACTTCAACTTAACCACTAGGAACTTCTTGGTTAATAGCTTCCTTAAGCTTGTTAACCAAGTCAAGGTATTCATCGTAAGACTTTCAAGTGATGACTTCAACTTAACCACTAGGAACTGTTTGCTTAATAGCTTTCTAAAGCTTGTTAACCAAGTCAAGGTATTCATCGTAAGACTTTCAAGTGATGACTTCAACTTAACCACTAGGAACTTTTTGTTTAATAGCTTCCTTGTTAGCAGCAATCCTCTACCATAGAAATCTCGTTTAAGTATTAAAGATGATGACAAATACCAACAAAAAGTAATCAGTTTAAAATAATGAACATGTACGTTGTTCCTACTTCTATTCCTATCACATATAGTGACCGCCTTCAACAAGTAACAAGTTGAAGATTGTGACAGAGAATGCTCTATTTATAGATTAATATTTATAAAAATGTCCTTGGTAATTCATTTATTTTATTGTTTATTTAATTATTTTTTTGTTGAATTTCAGTGGTAGCCACAGTAGGTAGTAATATTACATTAGCGTGTACATTCGTAGGATCGTTTACTCTGTGGCAAAGGCAGTTGACTGGGCGTTGGTCTAGTAAATTTAAAGACAGTTCTAAATATGGGAATACTAATACTACATTTTTGACTATATTTAATATTGATGTGAATGACACCGGTACTTATCGTTGTACAGTTGGGTCAAATCATCTACAAATAGTTCTTACTGTAACAGGTATGTATAGTAGATAAGACAAGTATATACCAATGACTACTACATCACGAAGGTTGATTACTGACATCTGTGTTATTTGTAATAGCTGACAAAATTGCGGATGTATAACATTGAGGTAAATTCAATTCTACATATCATTTTATTTTAATTGCTACATCATGATTATAAAGTACGGAATAAACATTCCTCATGTGGAATTATTTATTGATTGCCTACTGAAGAATAAAACATGTTGTACATCACAGCAACATTTACTGTAGTAATTGTGTCATCTGTATTTGTCCTTAAAAAGTCTAAAATACACTGGATAACTATTGATTAATAATTTGGAAAATAGTTTTCTTAAATACATCTGCAGTAAAACTAAGCATAGTAATGTACTAGAATGTTTGTAAATGTCCTGTTATGATATTATTTAATACTTTATATTTATTGTATGTATTCGTATAATCTAGATCCTAGTATTTGGACACAATGGTCACAATGGACTACTTGCTCCAAGACCTGTGGTGGTGGGGAATCGACAAGACGTCGTTCTTGCCAAAGTGGTTCGTGTAGTGGAAGTGGTATTGAAAGTATGGATTGTAGAACTACACCGTGCCCAGGTATTAATTTCAGACGCAAACACATTATCATGTAATACAACTTTGTTTTCCTATATGTACCCATATGTATATCTGTTAATAATGACAACCACACAGCAATAGTAATATGAGACAGTTAATAGATATTCAATCTACGTTATGATTTATATGTAGATCATGTAATTTCTATTATATTGATTTAATTGACATATCGAATTCACACTAGAACACTGCCTCTCATGGCGTCTTTTCTATTAAAATTGGTCACGTGATAAAATGTTCTTTTCCCCTCGTTTTTAAACTAGTGGAAGTACGTTTCTTTGTTGTTGTTGTCAACGTTCTTGGGATTGCCAGGGCGGTGCTGAATAATATTAAATCACATCAAATCTTCCATGCACATTTGTTATCTTTTAGTATTATATAAACATTTCAAAATGCCGAATGAAGTGTAATGTTAACATTTTAACTCGGCATTCAGTAGGAATAATATTGTACGTTTCAATTAAAAATGGGCATTTTTGTCAGCCAAATTTACCTTGATCAAAACCATTAAGTGGGACCACCTAACGATGGCGCATCCATACCATAATTGCTTGCCTTTCTCCAAGGAGTCTGAGTTTATTTGCAGTAACAGAAAGGCAGAATTTGTGATAACGGTAATTTATTCAACAAAGCATAACTTTTTCATTTCAGAACATCAAGTGGAAATCAAATATAAAATATCAGCAGGTTATATAAATGACAATATTTTGCAAATGTGGGGAATAGAAAGCGCCCACAAATATTAAAACAAAAAGCAACAAATGTTTCAAAAAGAAATAAACAATGTAACATGATATTGAGTATTAAGTATTGACAAAAACAATGTTTGATAATACTAAATATTGAATACAGTCAACAAGAACATAAAGTAGCATAAGTTGATATATGTGAATAATAAGTAAAACTAGAGGGTGGTAGTGGGTGGGTTATTAAAATCTTAAAAATGTTCACAAACAAAAACAATAGCGTCTCTCCTTTAGTATATCAATTTGGCTAATGAAAGTGTAGTCAAAACATGCGGCGCGATTAACTTGCGCTTGCAACTGTTTGGTCAACATAAATCTATTTGATCAATGAACATTAATCTTTATCCAAATCACGCACTGATCATGCCTTCCTTGACCGCATGATAACAACTATAGATAACACTGCAGTAAAGAAATCTGTTATCTCCATGTACATGTAATACAATCTTAATTACCAAGAGATAATGAAGAGTGTGTAACTTTGCAGCCAAAAATACTTTTATTTACAATAAACTAATTTCGACGTATTGGGACATTGAAAATATTGAATCAATGATAAATGTGGGTTTCCTGTCTAATTAGCAGATTTTAAAATCTCTCTTTCCATACGTTAGTTGGTCTTTTGCGGTGACATTTTACTGAGAAAAGAGAAACTTTCTATTTCAACTATAAAATGCAATAAAACCGATTTGCCTTTTTCATATATGTCTTATAGCAGATGATTTTAAGATAATATCAGTCGTATGGTAATGACAAGTAAAAGGTCTACATTGTAGTGATATTGTTTTATATCTATACGTATGTACCACATATATCGTTTATTTGTCATAGTAAATGGAATCTGGGGTATGTGGGGAGAATGGAGTACATGCTCCAGGACGTGTGATAGTGGCACGTTGACACGATCTAGATCGTGTGACAATCCAGTTCCTGCACATGGCGGTTCTGATTGCCCAGGAAACAAGTATGACACGACACAATGTAATATACAAACATGTTCAAGTATTTATGTTATAATTCAGTGTTTAATTTTCTTCCTTCTGCTTTAATTTCATTTGCGCCTTTTATGAATTCGATTCCAATCCATTGCGAGATGTACTCGATACAACATCACGTGATACATTATATCAGAGAATTGTGGTAGGTCGGTGGTTTTTTCCGGGTACTGCGGTTTCTGCCACCAATAAAGATGACCGCTAAAATATCACTGAAATAGTGTTAAATGTGGCATTAAACACCATAACCCTAACTCCCTCATCTGTACCTTGAAAACGACAATTCATCCAGAATAATCCAATAAAGAAATTGTAATCTACAACAATTATATGCCCAGATATATTTATAAATTCATGTTGTGTATTTTATTTGCTCATCATGTTAAAGATGTATTCAATATTTTTGTTTAGAAAACTATTGTTTTTCTGGAGAAATATATTTTCTAAAAGAAAAGAAAGGTGACAATCCACACAAATACACATATTATAGCCTAATTTAAATAATTAATTCTTCACGGAATCATGTGGTATCAATACCTAATTACATACTAATCACGAAGATGACATTGTCTATTCCTAGATGAACATTTTATAGATGAGGAAATCATATTTTAAATTAGATCGAATAAACAACAGATTGTTCACAGACATTATCGTATTAAAAAAACAGAATTATTTCAGGAATAATTGTATCGTATTTGAATAGTTGCAATTGTCAACTATGTGATTTGACGGTCACAAATGCCGTTTTACTTGGCCATGACACAATTATTTCACTTAAGTTATTAGCTTTATATTAACATTTCAAAATGCCGAATTAAGTGTAATGCTTTAATTTGAACTCGGCATTCAGTGGACAGAACATTGTAAATTACATAACGAAATGCGCATCTTGATTTATTGGGGCATTGCAAATATTGAATCAATGATCAATGTGCGCTTCCTGTCTAATTAACCGAATTTAAAATCCCTCTCCCATAATTTACTTGACCTTTTACTGTGACATTTCACTAAGAGAATAGAAGCTTTCTAATTCAACTAGTAAATGTAATGACAAACAAACCTTCTACATTGTTGTGATATTGTTGTATATCTATATGTACAACACATATAATTTTATTAGCCAAAGTAAATGGAGGGTGGAGTGCATGGGGAGCATGGAGTATATGTTCCGCGACCTGTGGTAGTGGTCGATTGAAAAGAAATAGATCATGTGACAGTCCACCACCTGCAAAAGGTGGTTCATATTGTCAAGGAAACAGCGATGAAACGACATCGTGTCTTACAACCCCATGTCCAGGTATTTATTAGTTTTGTTTGTATTTCCTAAAGTTTTGCTTTGTTTTGTCCTTTGGAATAATATAGAAATTATATATTATACAGTCATACGATTCCACAATAAGAGTATATAATAACACTAATTATCCATGGCTTGATAAAATGGTGACCGTTCATTGGTCAATCACTCGCACATACAAAACGCAGGCACCAAACTTGCTGCCATGTAACGTCATGGGGGTCTTTACGTTGCTATGCATATCAAACTCAGATGATCTTAAAGCGCTTTTAATCCCAAACAGAGAAGGTAGGACGAAATAATTTGCAAAAAATGAAAAGCGTCCACCGAAATACAGAAAAAAACAACAATGTAGCTATTCTAATTGAGATATTTAATATTCCTACTCTATTGGTGGTCATGTCTACGTCACATAAATATGTTTCACGATGCCTACAAGAGTGAAATGTTATTTCTTGTTTGATGTTGTCTTCTACCGGGTTATTACTCTAGCATTTAAAATCGGGGCTTCAACGAATTGACTTACCTGGGTCATGTATTTTAAAATGATGCTTAATGCAAGAAATCCCATGAACATTATAAAGGATAACTGTTCAGTATGTTGCTAACTGCCTGTAATATTAAGAAAAATCTCTTCATTAATAAAAAGAATCACCAAAAAACATTTAATTTGAGCAAAATAAGAAATCGGATAATTGAATTGTAAAACTGCAATATATCTCTTGGAGTTAAATTCCAATTATTGAATCCCTCATTAAGAAAAATATGACTAATATTTCCTAACGTTAATGTTTCATGCAATTCGTTGGATACTATGGTTAATATCTTGTTATTATTCAGATGTTATTTTTATGGAGACCTACATTTGTTCTTACGGGGGAAAGAAACAAGCGAAAAGGCTTACAAAAAGATATTAATATGATATCATTCACTAATAAGTCAGTAATTGAAAAACTGCAGTTCTGTTGGATTAGTGGCAATACAAATTTGAATTTCAATGTGGATATTATTGCTGTTCTAAGGCTTGCGCCAATGACAAGTTTGTGACCAGCATATCAGATAATGGCAGTACAGTCGTTGACAAAGGAGGAACATGTTCAAAGACACAACTGAAGATATCAGATAATGAAAAAAATCAATCTATGCATATTAAAACAATATTAAAAAATAGATTTTTTACAAAAGAAAAAAATAAAGCTCAAAACAAAACAAGAATTAAGAATGCAAAATATCAGCAGAAAATTCACGAAAATTGTTATATTAATAAATGAAACACAGATGGACTTTAAAACGGAAAAATCTCAAATCATTCGATTCTTTTCTACTCTTGAAACGTCACAGAAAAGTTACATTGCAAACCAATCTTCTTTGTGAAGGTTTTCTTAATATGTAGTCAACAACCACTGATAAGTTGAAACCGATAGAACGTTGTATCACAAAATAAAAAAGTACATGTATTAAAACGTAATTAAATCTTTAGGAGTGAGTGTTATTTTATTTTGTTTACCATTGTTTCGTGAAGATACCTTTCTAGCTGCTATGTCTATACCATCAACTCAAGCACTCTCTATAAGACATATACATGAAATATATTAATTAACCAATGCTCTTCATATGATCATTTGGAGAACATATTTGTAAAATATATAATGGTTGAAATGAAAAGGAAATATTATTGTACTGCTATATCTCAATAATAATTGTCTGTATTAACATCTATATCTAACAAAATCTTTAGTAAACGGAAACTGGGGTGCATGGCAGGATTGGAATTCATGTTCAGTGACATGTGGTAGTGGATCAAGATCACGATATCAGGAATGTAACAACCCAGAGCCTGCACATGGGGGCTCAGATTGTCAAGGAAATGACACAGAAATTGATTCATGCTCTATAAAGTTGTGTCCAGGTAAATTTTAGAAATGTTTAATTCATTTATATACATAATGTATGTTTATATTCCGTTCTACTGAGCTAAGTGTATATGACTTTGTATCTTGACCAGTAAAGTGAAGCTTATTTCTGAGAGTGAAACAATGTGAAGAAACATACATATAGCCAGAAAGTGAAAATATATTTATTTTATCAGTTTGTGTTTTAATTCATATTTTAAAGCTTAGATGCATTTCACTCTACAGAATACAAATCTATAATATGGATTCTAAAATTGTATAATATTACACCTACTGCGCCCATACCCCGCCAATATCTGACGATTCCCTCTTAGAGCTCATGTCCAGATGAACTTACGGTCAACCAATTCAAACGACACTTGTAAAATCTTAGCAGCAACGTTCGTGCCTTTATATTATTGCACCACACACGTATTAGTGCCTTTTCGTAAAATGTAATCATTTCAAGTTCACCTTGATATGACCTTTTATCGGGGTCTGTCAGATGTGTAGAGCGTATCGCAAAACTGACTTCATGAAGGTTTTCGTAAACATTTGGTTTTCTATGAAATATATAGGGGAAGGAAAGTGATGAACAATTGTGACCACTGACTTTAAGCTGATCATTGTTGTTACAAACATTTAGAAAACTACAAGATAACACATTCACATTATAAATCACATAAAACTTTGCTACACAAATGTAATAAGCTACAAGATAACACATTCACATTCACTTTTGTATTTAATTTAATTCGTGAAGTGTGAAAAGGGCTTAATAATAGAACAGTATTGTTGTGTCTGTATGTCTTTTCTATTGACTTTGCATCATTTATTATTTTGATTTGAAACCTGCCTACATCGAATGTCCATGAGACCAGATTTGATGTTCACATTAGACATGGTTCACTGTATGTGTAATTAATTGGCTGCTTGCTCTTACTAACCTGTTTATAATCATCAATTATATTTATTTAGTTTGTTAGGGTTGTTTGTACATTGTTTAAATTTGAACACTTATGCATAGTTTATATGTTTGCATGTTATATTAGTATACATCCATTTTATAACATAATATATTGAAACAATAATTACAATGTTTAATTAAAAGGACAACAGCAATATATATATATTTACATGTATATTCGTTAAAACACTTACTTAATTACTGTCAAATAAGTTTAATTATCAAAGAATTTAATTAAAATGTGAAAATTCTTACATTTAAACTTAATAAAATTTTAATAAGTGTTAACTTCAAATATAAAAAGATTAATGTTGTATTAATGTTGAATATTTTCCACTTACTGTCTAAAATATCTGAATAATCACAGGTTGTTGTTGTAATACGATTTTGTTTTCTTTTTTTTTTTCAGACAGATGATTGTGGTGAAGATGTATTGCTATGTATTGTGTAAAAGTTTCAAAATGAAAATTATCTTTGATATATTAAAGTATACAATTGTATGAAATTCCTTTCTTCCGAAATCAGTATGTTCGTGTTCTTAATTTTACTAAAAATTTATCGTAATGAACTGTATGTCAGATAATTGTTTTCTTTGTGATCTTTCAAGACAATATTATTTATATAAATGTTAAATGATTGTTCCTTAATGATATTCTAACACAATAATGAACACAATGATATGTTTTTTAACTATAGCAAGTTGTGTCTGATGTGACAACTAAAATACAGATATGGAATGCGTGTCCAACAATGGAAATGTAGGTGATATCGAATGTTATTCAAGGCTATCCTAAGCAATTCTGCCCTAAGGAGTGAATTAACATACAGATCCTTGGAATAGTGTGAGTTTCATGCATGTTATAATTATATATCCGATTTTGTTGAAATATTTCGGAATTGTCGATAATAAATACATTTCTGGTTTTCAGACGAACGTAGGTGTTCCGGAATGATAAGGAATTCCTACTCCACTGGTGATGTCCTACATGTTACTCTTTTCATAATCCTTGTGATAACTCATTAATGAGAAAATGTCGTTTCCCTGTCATGTCCTGTGTATGTATGATGCGCTACAGTCCCGATCTAATAAATGTCTCATTTTAATTATTTATTTAACGAGGATAACAAATAGCTAGGGTGCATATTTCAGACGATTATTCATTTGACATAACACCAAATGCACATTTATATATTGTGTGTACAGGGGAAAGTACAAACGGAGCTTTTACTCTAGTATCAAATGCATTAGTAGAAATGTTGTATGTCATATGAAAATTAGATTTAATTTTAAATCTGAATTGAACATGAGAGGGAATATCCGTCATGCAAATATCAAAGTAATGAACACAAGGTATCTGAAAGTTATATTGTCGGTGTAATGTTTTATTCATGGTAACTTTTCTGTATTTGGTCAAAAACTACACAAACGATGTCAATATTTGTGCTATCAATAAATATTAACGATACCAAAATTGCATATCAATCAAATTAATTTAAAACAATGATTTTCTTCTTAATTCTAGCTGGTTGTGTATGATGTGATCACTAATATACAGATATGGAATGCGTCTAACAATGGAAATGTAGGTGATACCGTGTGCGATCCATTTCTGTCCGAAAGAGTGACTTGTAATACAGATCCTTGGAGTAGTGTGAGTTCAATTCATGGCATAAATATATCTAGTTGTGTTCCTGCTCCACCAGTGACGCCCGTCGTGTTACTATTGATATAAACCAGGTGATAAGTCATTAATAATGAAATGTCGTAATGTGTATAAGCATGTTTACTGAAATGCTACGTAAGATCTGGTTGACCGTTACGAAATATCCATACTTCAAATGACAATGAACCTTTACCTTGACCGGACTTGACCGTATACATAAGTAGCACGACAGGTTGTCTTATAAGGAACTGTTTACCCTTCACGTGTACCTGAGCTCCCCCCGGTTTTTGGTGCTCTTCTTTTTAGTTGTATGTGTTGTCCTATTATGTGTACCGCATCGGTGGTGTAATGGTTTGAGTGCTCGCCTTGAGTGCAGTAGATCGCGCGTTCTAATCCCAATCGCAGCAAACCAAGGACTATAAAATGGGTATTTGATGCTTCTCCGCTAAGCATGCGGCATAAAGGGGAAAGATCAACTATTTGTTGGCTCGGAATCAGGATAATGTGTCCGAGTGGGGCTACATTTCTATCAACTGTCTGTTATTTCAATGAACTAGCACTATTCAAATCCAACTAAGTGTGTTGGTCTAGTACAAAGTGGACCTCATCATCATTTCATTAAAGATTAGCCTGTTCTCGCCATAAATTGCTGAGTTGCCATTTAACGAAAATCACTCACTTCTATTATGTGTCTGTGTGTTCTTAGTTCCGTGTGGTGATGTCCGTTGCGATTCCCGCATGAAAACCATGTTCGATGTTCGGTTCGTCTTTACCTCTAGTTGTTTGTAGAAAGGTTCGTGCCTTATTGACGTTATTTGTGTTTGCTTGGGTATAGCAGTGTCCAGCACATATTGTGTTTTTGTCTTGTCTTTGTCTTGTGTACCCAATGTTGCCGGTTTCTCTGGATTTTCCATTCTTGAGGATAGCATATAGACAGGGGATGAATATTTCACACAACCATTCACATCACATAGCACCAAAATACCCAAAAAAGCAACCAAGCGACGTCAATATTTGTGCTATTAATAAATAATGACAATAGCAAAATTGAATATCAATCAAATTAATATAAAACACTTTATAGCAATACACAAAGGGATATTAATTAATTTGTTATATTTCAGGTGGACACAACATTACATTGATACGTGACAACATTACTGATCTTCTGAATTGACCAATCAGTGAAAATCAGGTAACTCTACACAATTTGTCAGTCACACGATATTAACATATTTCATTTTCACAACACCCCTCATCAATGTCTAAGAACACGACATCATTGTTCACATTGTTTTCTTTCTTCGTCTCCTGTGCCCTATGTAGTCAGTTTGTCTGGATTGTCCATTTTTGATTGCCCTTCGATATTCTCTAACGTCTATTTGCCCCTTCGATATTCTGTAAGGTCTATTTGCCCCTTTGATATTCTCTAACGTTTATTTACAGAATACTAATAAAATGAGAAGCAAAATATAGACACGTTCAACATCTAATAGAAAAATTGTTGCAAAAAATACAAAATCAATACCCATAACACATATACGTGG
The DNA here is from genome assembly GCA_963680875.1 of Bathymodiolus brooksi. Lineage (NCBI taxonomy): Eukaryota > Metazoa > Mollusca > Bivalvia > Mytilida > Modiolidae > Bathymodiolus > Bathymodiolus brooksi. The sequence continues at coordinate 53,903,720 of OY804589.1, read as the reverse complement.
CCACTCATTTTCTAGCTGGGTACAAGCACTTCAATAAAACATGGCGGGGTTAAATTAGTCTATTTGCACAAACTTTACTTCTTAGTGAACTAATTCAGATAACAATCTACATTGTTTGACGATAATTACTATGTAATGATGATTCGTGTACAATTTAATGCACACAACGCGTTTCCAGAATAATTTTCACCAGGTACTGCTCAACGTCGACAGATTGGAAAATCAAAGGACCTGAACAGGACAGTTACAATCCAAACAAATCAACAGTAAATATACAGAGTAATAGGAATACAAACACTATAAAAAATGACACAGGTTCGGCCATATCGACTCAACAATATCAACAAATGAGATCAGTGGCTCCAACAAGAAAGGATATACTGTTCAGCTGCTAGTCCAATATTAATTGTAATACGAAATAGTATATTAATATGAATAAGAATTATTGTGGTTAAATCTTCAAAACGTGCCAGAACAACCTATTGTAATATCCACATATAACGTACTTATACACTAGCTTCACACCTTATATTACAGTCCGTCATTACTACAGGTGGATATTGTCTGTGTCATTTGTGGATATCTGATTGGAAACCAAATAACAGTTGAAAATAAAATAAGCTTAAAATTTTCGCAGTCATAGGCGACATAGTCATATTTGGCCATCATGTTTAGACCGCTTGGTATATTGCTCCCAAACAATATTAAGTTATTTGGCACACTAATGTTTCTATTTTGAGCGTACCGGATGAAGGTTATTCCAGAAACGTACGGGATGAAGGTTATTCCAGAAACGTACTGGATGAAGGTTATTCCAGAAACGTACCGGATGAAGGTTATTCCAGAAATGCGTCGTGCGCAATACATGTGATGTCTATGTTTTTAACAGATTCAGAAAATGGCCATTTCTGTTATCATGGAACGATTATTATGGAATGTAAGAAGGTAACAAGACGAGATAAAAAGCCATAGATCACCAGAAAATGACAAAACCATGGTAAAAAGAAAATACATGGACAAAAACAACTCACAAATACAGAAAACTAAAGAAGTGCAAGGTGAAACTCAAACAAGAGACCAGAGTTTTGTTTGTGTTTCACAGTCACCTATTGTAGCTGCAAGTACACCTTTCCTATAATACATATGAGTTCCATACATGTTATAATTATATATCTAATTTTGTTGAAATATTTCGGATTTGCCTATGCCAAACTGTATTTCTGGTTTTCTGAGGTGAACTCAGATGCTCCGGAAGAATAATCAATTCCTGTTCCAAGAGTCGCAACAGTCATTTTACTCTCTATAATCCATAAGTCATTAATCAGGAAATGTCGTTCTCCTCTCGTGTCGTAATGTGTATGTATGTTTACTGAAATGCTATGGTATAGTCCTGATATAATAATTGTTTTGATTTAATTATTTATTTATATAACGAGGATAACATATAGCCAGAGTTCACATTTCAGATGATTATTCATTTGACAGGGGAAACAGTGGAAAATACAAACGGAACTTTAACTCTTGTATTAAATGCATTAGTAAATATGTTGTATGTCATGAAAATTAGATTTAATGTTAAGCTTAAATTGAAAATGAGAAGAAACATCCTACATGGAAATAACAATATAATGAACACAAGGTATCTGACAGTCATATTATCCGTGGAATGTTGTATTCTTGGTAACTTATTGTGTTATTAATAAATAGTAATGATAACAAAATTGAATATCAATCAAATTAATATAAAACTCTTTAACAACACACAGAGAGATACTAATTATTGTGTTGTATTACAGATGGACACAACAGTATATTGATACATGACAGCCTTAATGATCTTCTGAATTGACCAATTAGCTAATAAGAGGTAACACTACAGTATTTGTCAGCCACACAATATTAACATATTTCATTTACACGATGCCCCTTATCTATGTTTAATAACACGACATAAGCTTTGAAAGAATACTCATAAAATGAAACTTTCAAGATAGACATGTTTCAACATCTAATAGGAAAATCGTTAAAACAGGTACAACATATACGTGACCGCTCACTTTTCTAGCTTCATTGATTGGCACAGACACTTCAATAACACGTGTCGGTAATAATCTAATTTATTGGCAAAACCTTACATCTTAATGAAATAATTCAGATTGCAACCTAAGACGATAATTACTGTATAATGATGATTCCTGTACAATTTGGTGCACAGAACGGGTTTCTGGAATATTATTATACAGGTACGCTACACGTCGACAGATTGGATACCAAATAATTTAAAATTCTTTGTTAGGGAGAAAGAAAACGAAAGGGCATGAATACCATAGCTAAAATCTAAAAACACATCAATGAAACGGAATAACAACAACATGAACAATACAACAAACGACATCAGTTCTGACATATCGACTGGAAAATAGCAATAAATTAGATCAATGGTTCCAGAAAGAATATACTGTTCAGCTGTTTGTCCAGTATTAATTGTAATAAGCAAATAGTACATTCATCTATGCATACCACTTGCCAGAATATCCTATTGTCATATCCACATGTACCTACTGGTACCAAGATACAATCCTCTCAATGGTCAATATAAAGCATGATAACGGAAAATATGCACACAATATCGCAGTTATCCACTGCCTTTAGACCATATATGACGAAATGTGCAAATGTCCATCTGATGTGTCATATCAACTCGTGGGTATACTATACACCAATACCAGTATGTTAGTCCTACTGGTATTACTACACAAACGATACTATGCACCAATACATGTAAGTTAGTCTACCTGATATTACTACACATACAATACTTTACACCAATACCTGTATATTCGTCTACCTGGTATTACTACACATACGATAATATGCAACAATACCTGTATGATAGTCCTACTGGTATTACTACACATACAATACAATACACCAATACCTGTATGTTAGTTCTACCTGGTAGTACTACACATACAATACTATGCACCTATACCTGTATGTTAGTCTACCTGATATTACTACACATACAATAATATGCACCAATATCTGTATGTTAGTCCTACTGGTATTACTACACATACGATAATATGCACCAATACCTGTATGTTAGTCTACCTGGTATTACTACACATACAATATTATACACCAATACCTGTATGTTAGTCTATCTGGTATTACTACACATACAATACTATCCACCAATACCTGTACGTTAGTCTACCTGGTATTACTACTCATACAATACTATACACCAATACCTGTATGTTAGTCTACCTGGTATTACTACACATACAATATTATACACCAATACCTGTATATTAATCTACCTGGTATTACTACACATACAATAATATGCACCAATACCTGTATGTTAGACTACCTGATATTACTACACATACAATGCTATGCACCAATACCTGTATGTTAGTTCTACTGCTATTGCTACACATACAATAATATACACCAATACCTGTATGCTAGTCTACCTGGTATTACTACACATACAATACTATGCACCAATACCTGTATGCTAGTCTACCTGGTATTACTACACATACAATACTATGCACCAATACCTGTATGTTATTCTACATGGTATTACTACACATACAATACTATACACCAATACCTGTATGTTAGTCTACCTGGTATTACTACACATACAATACTATACACCAATACCTGTATGTTAGTCTACCTGGTATTACTACACATACAATACTATAAATCAATACCTGAATGTTAGTCTACCTGGTATTACTACACATACAATACTCTCCACCAATATCTGTATGTTAGTCTACCTGGTATTACTACACATACAATATTATACACCAATACCTGTATGTTAGTCTACCTGGTATTACTACACATACAACACTATCCACCAATACCTGTATGTCAGTCTACCTGGTATTACTACACATACAATACTATTCACCAATACCTGTATGTTAGTCTATCTGGTATTACTACTCATACAATACTATACACCAATACCTGTATGTTAGTCTACCTGGTATTATTACACATACAATATTATATACCAATACCTGGATGTTAGCCTACCTGGTATTACTACACATACAATACAATACACCAATACCTGTAATTTAGTGTACCTGGTATTACTACACTTTCAATGCTATACACCAGCACCTGAATGTTAGTCTACCTGGTATTACTACACATACAATATTATGCACCAATACCTGTATGTTTGTCTACCTGGTATTACTACACATACAATACTATACACCAATACCTGTATGTTAGTCTACCTGGCATTACTACACATACAATACTATACTCCAATACCTGTATGTTAGTCTACCTAGTATTACTACACATACAATACTATAAACTAATACTTGTATATTAGTCTTCCTGGTATTACTACACATACAATGCAATACACCAATACCTGTATGTTAGTCTACCTGGTATTACTACACATACAATACTATACACCAATACCTGTATGTTAGTCTACCTGGTAGTACTACACATACAATACAATACACCAATACCTGTATGTTAGTCTACCTAGTTTTACTACACATACAATACTATACACAAATACCTGTATGTTAGTCTACCTGGTATTACTACACATACAATACTATATACCAATACTTCTATGTTAGTCTACCTGGTATTACTACACATACAATAATATGCACCAATACCTGTATGTTAGTCTACCTGATGTTACTACGCATACAATACTATGCACCAATACCTGTATGTTAGTCTACCTGGTATTACTACACATGCTATACAATACACCAATACCTGCATGTTTGTCTACCTGGTATTAATACACATACAATAATATACTCCAATACCTGTATGTTAGTTTACCTGGTATTACTACACCTACAATACTATACACCAATACCTGTATGTTAGTCTACCTGGTATTACTACACATGCTATAATATACACCAATACCTATATGTTAGTCTACCTGGTATTAATACACATACAATAATATACTCCAATACATGTATGTTAGTCTACCTGGTATTACTACACATACAATACTATGCAACAATACCTGCATGTTAGTCTACCTGGTATTAATACACATACAATACTATACTCCAATACCTGTATGTTAGTCTACCTGGTATTACTACACCTATAATACTATACACCAATACCTGTATGTTAGTCTACCTGGTATTACTACACATACAATACTATACACCAATACCTGTATGTTAGTCTACCTGGCATTACTACACATACAATACTATACTCCAATACCTGTATGTTAGTCTACCTAGTATTACTACACATACAATACTATACACTAATACTGTATGTTAGTCTTCCTGGTATTACTACACATACAACACTATCCACCAATACCTGTATGTCAGTCTACCTGGTATTACTACACATATAATGCAATACACCAATACCTGTATATTAGTCTACCTGGTATTACTACACATACAATACTATACACCAATACCTATATGTTAGTCTAACTGGTATTACTACACATACAATACTATACACCAATACCTGTATGTTAGTCTACCTGGTAGTACTACATATACAATACAATACACCAATACCTGTATGTTAGTCTACCTAGTATTACTACACATACAATACTATACACAAATACCTGTATATTAGTCTACCTGGTATTAATACATATACAATAATATACTCCAATACCTGTATGTTAGTCTACCTGGTATTACTACACCTAAAATACTATACACCAATACCTGTATATTAATATACCTGGTATTACTACACATACAATACTATATACCAATACTTCTATGTTAGTCTACCTGGTATTACTACACATACAATAATATGCACCAATACCTGTATTTTAGTCTACCTGGTATTACTACACATACAATACTATGCACCAATACCTGTATGTTAGTCTACCTGGTATTACTACACATGCTATACTATACACCAATACCTGTATGTTTGTCTACCTGGTATTAATACACATACAATAATATACTCCAATACCTGTATGTTAGTCTACCTGGTATTACTACACCTACAATACTATACACCAATACCTGTATGTTAGTCTACCTGGTATTACTACACATGCTATATTATACACCAATACCTGTATGTTAGTCTACCTGGTATTAATACACATACAATAATATACTCCAATACCTGTATGTTAGTCTACCTGGTATTACTACACATACAATACTATGCAACAATACCTGCATGTTAGTCTACCTGGTATTAATACACATACAATACTATACTCCAATACCTGTATGTTAGTCTACCTGGTATTACTACACCTATAATACTATACACCAATACCTGTATGTTAGTCTACCTGGTATTACTACACATACAATACTATGCAACAATACCTGTATGTTAGTCTTCTTGGTTTTACTACACATACAATACTATACACCAATACCTGTATTTTAGTGTACCTGGTATTACCACACTTTCAATGCTACAAACCAACACCTGTATATTAGTCTACCTGGTATTTTTACATATACAATACTATACACCAATACCTGTATGTTTGTCCACCTGGTATTACTACACATACAATACTATACACCAATACCTGTATGTTAGTCTACCTGGTATGGCTACACATACAATACTATGCACCAATACCTGTAAGTTAGTCTACCTGGTAGTACTACTCATACAATACTATGCACCAATACCTGTATGTTAGTCTACCTGGTATTACTGCACATACAATACTCTACACCAATACCTGTATGTTAGTCTACCTGGTATTACTAAACATACAATACTATACACCAATACCTGTATGCTAGTCTTCCTGGTATTACTACACATACTATACTATACACCAATTCCATGTATGTTAGTCTACCTGGTATTAATACGCATATAACATGTGTAGCCTCAACATGATTTATTCCTTATGTGGTTTCTGATTAACACTGTTCACACATCAGCAAGAACATTATATTAACTTCCTTTCTGATATAAAAAAAAACAGAAAAAAATAATTTGTTGTCCAGATATATTAGAATACATTGATAAGTGATAATATTATTGTCATTTCAGTCTTCCATCAACAGTGCTGTAATGATAGCCACTGTAAATATCCTGGTTCATGCTGGATTGGTGTAATATTCCACAGACTGAACGTAAATCTTGCGATATACAGCAGGAGTTTTGTCAAATGGTTTATATTTCAAAACAATTGAATTAATTTTTATTTTATTTTGTAATTTGTTTCTGAAGACCAGTAGTATAAATATTGTAAATACAGTCAAACCTCTCTATGCGGTCACATTTATTAATCAGTCACCGAACTCACCTGTATTAAAAGGTCACCTTTCAATCATCTTATCAATAAGATTTTATATAAATTGAACCTTAAGAGGTCACCAGTCTTATAAGGACGATTTTTCTTTGTCCCAAAAGTGACCTCTTAATACAGGTTTGACTGTTTATACTTTATGGTGCACAATGTATTTTTCGCATTACCTTGATAAGATATGATCAATGTCTTGGAAAGCGGAATAATTTAAAAGTCATTGGCAGCAGGAAAGCTAAAGGTCTTGAAACGGCTCGCCAAAATATATCTACTGTTACCTATTCTGGAGGGAGATAATCCTTAATATTAATGATAATAATTACATATTTTAATATTATGTAAATTGCAATAATTAATTGATAATATTAAGTAATTTTGAATTCAAAACTAATTTAGACAACCAACTAGACAAAAATATACACAACATATTTTAAACTTGTATGGACATCATCAAAAACGTCAGTATATACATAATACATATAAACTTCATTTTTTCCTTATTTGCAAAATGCACTCTATATAAAATATAGTTGCAAAGTAAAAAACTATGTGTGCATATGTTGTAAGTTGAATTTTAATGTACATTCCAGAATGAACTTGAAGTATAACCTTATACATTCCTTTGTAATTAATGTTGATAATATTTACAAGTAATGATGGTGACACTTGTCAAGCAAGTTATATTAGCTATGCAATTCTCCCAACTATAAACAATAACACTGTGTCACCTTATGTAAATTTCACCCTCTAAAGTATTTGAAACATTTTTCTCATAATGACCATACATCTTTTCCGTCTTTTTAATTGTACGTGTATAAAGAAATCAATTTCCCTTTCTTTGATAATTTCCTCCAGCATCTGGAGCACTTGGTGAAACTGTTTTAGTAACTTTTATTTTCAATACTAGCATAACAATTGTACAACGATGACAGACAATTTAAAAGTCACTGTTTGCCATACAAGTGTGTTGCTTCCATTCCCTCTCAATGTTGCCTGACGAGTGTTCATCATTGAGGCATATTATGTTACTATCAATGTAGTTAAAACACAAGTTATATTCAAACATTACGCGGGTGTAGTGTATAAAAAAATATTATTATAATGTTACTGAAAATGTAGTGTATAAAACAAGTATAATGCTAATGTTACTGACAATGTAGTGTATTAACACGTGTTATTCTAACGTTACTGACTGTGTAGTGTATAAGTAAGTGTTATTCTAACGTTACTGACAATGTAGTGTATTAACAAATGTTATTCTAACGTTACTGACTGTGTAGTGTATAAGTAAGTGTTATTCTAACGTTAATGACAATGTAGTGTATTAACACGTGTTATTCTAACGTTACTGACTGTGTAGTGTATTAACAAATGTTATTCTAACGTTACTGACTGTGTAGTGTATAAGTAAGTGTTATTCTAACGTTACTGACTGTGTGGTGTATAAACAAATGTTATTATAACGTTACTGACTGTGTAGTGTATAAGTAAAGGTTATTCTAACATTACTGACTGTGTAGTGTATAAGCAATGTAATGCTAATGTTACTGATGGTGTAGTGTATAAACCAGTGTAATTACAACGCTACAGACAGCGTAGTGTACAAACAACCGGTATTCTAACGTTACTGACTGTAGTGCACAAGCAAGTGTTATTCTAACGCTACTGACGGTGTTGTGTATAAACAAGTGTTATTATAATGTTACTGACGGTGTAGTTTATAAACAACCGGTATTCTAACGTTACTGACTGTTGTGCACAAGTAAGTATTATTCGAACGTTACTGAGGTTGTAGTGTTTAACAAATGTTATTTTAAAGTTGCTGACGGCGTAGTGCATAAACAAGTGGTATTCTAATGTTACTGACGGCGTAGTGTATAAACAAGTGTTATTATAATGTTACTAGTGGTGTAGTGTATTTGCAATTGTTACTCTAATGTTACTGACAATGTAGTGTATACACAAGAGTTATTCAAACGTTACTGATGGTGTAGTGTATAAACAAGTGCTATTCTAACGTTACTGACAATGTAGTGTATAAACAAGTGTTATTCTAACGTTACTGATGGTGTAGTGTGTAAACAAGTATCATTCTAACGTTACTGATGGTGTAATGTGTAAACAAGTGTTATTCTAACGTTACTGATGGCGTAGTGCATAAACAATTGTTATTCTAACGTTACTGACGATGAAGTGTATAAACAAGTGGTATTCTAACGTTGCTGACAATGTAGTGTATACACAAGTGTTATTCTTAGGCCCGTCTGAAGTTTTACAGTATCAGTTGACTAACAAGTATTGAAATTAAAACTGTGAGTGTGACCTTCAGTCAGTTGACCGTTGAAATTTATTAAATCTTTTCTTTTATAGCATACATGTATTTCTTAAATTCTATCCCTTAAAATGTACAAAGAAACCTTGTTTTTAAAGTTTGATTTTATTCGAAGGTCTGACAATTTCTTATTGTTTTGTTATGCTGGTTTCTGAGAAACAAACACACAAACACATGTAACCTAAATAGTTATTTACTTTTTTCATGTTTTCGTTTTATTATCTATGCTCAAATTTCATCCAATAATTGTCATTTATTCTTTGTACTATGCATGCTATTTTAAGATATCTAGTTACAATTATAGATCGGAGAAAATTTCACAACTTTGTTTAACTTCCGTCTTATCAATTTTGTTTTATGTTTAAACTAAACTGAAGAAAGAAACTGTAAACTTATTTTGTTGTGCTACGTTCATAAATATGTGTACATGTTCTGTGTATAACTGTGCTGTATATATAAATAGCTGTGTACTGTTTCTGTATTGATGAGTTGACAATGGTTATATGTAAATGGGTAAGAGCTATGGTGTTTAACGCCACTTTCAGCACTAATCCAGTTATATCGTGGTGGTCTTTTGCTTTATTTATGGAGGAAACTGGAGTACCCTGAGAAAACCACCAACCTGCCGGAAGTCACTGATAAACTTTATCACATAATGTTGTACTGAGTACACCTCGCCATGAGAGGGATTCAAACTCACAACTTTAGCGGTGATAGACGCTAATTGCAGACAGCTATAAATCCAACTATCAAATGATCAGGACCAAGACGAACCCCTATTTATGCATAGAGATTTGTACCATCTACAATGATTATGAGTATACAAAATATGTAAAATAAAAACACTGTTCTCCATTAGAATCCAATCTGGTTACAATCACATATCTCCCTTGTTCTCCTGCACTGATATATCGTGGTGTGGGGAGATCTAAAGAAAGCACACTACAGGTCACTTGCGAGTGACCCTATGTTAACGTCCAATGACGATGGCAGATAGGTGATTATGAAAGCGTTAAATTTTAAAATTAAACTGCTTTGTTTGCTATAAAAAAGGCATAAGCCATATTAATCATATCATTTAATATTCATGGCATAGGGCCACTGGCATGTAAGCCAGGGTAGGGGGTAGGGTAGGGTTATGGTATTTAACACCACTTAGCAATATTTTAACTATATCGTGGCAGTCAGTTTTATTGGTCGATGAAACCAATGTCCGGCGGTAGGTTAAAATAAAACGGTTTACCTATGTTTTCACCCCCTGCCGGTCCCCATGGCGGCCCGAATAACCAAATACCTTAACAAATATGTGCGCAGTGGTCTCTGCTTAATATATATGTTTAGTTTTTATTTCTGGAGCCCTTTGTTAGCCAGAAAAATGCGAAAAACCAATATGCGTTATTACCCGGAATGTCCGTCACGGTCTTGGCATCCCATTTTAGCTCCGTAATAGGCAACTTCCGGTCCTCAGGGAGGCTTGATCTACATGTATGATACCTCAAAACGTTTGTCAATGCCTCTGCTTGATAACTATTCCCCGTAGATCATTCCATAGGACCTGTGGACCAAGTAAGAAGTAAAAAGCCATGGTCGGGTAGGTCAAAATTGCCGGCTGTACAACCATTATGGCTCAATTGTCGTCCACTTCCGGTCTCCAGGATAGCTTGACATACATGGATTATACCTCAAAATGTTTGTACATGTCTCTGCTTTATAAATATATACAGTAAGACTGTCTATACGCCCCTTGATTGGAGTAAATAATGTAAAACCAATGTCCGGCGGTAGGTTAAAATAAAACGGTTTACCTATGTTTGCACCCCCTTCCGGTCCCCATGGCGGCCCGAATAACCAAATACCTTAACGAATATGTGCGCAGAGTTCTCTGCTTAATATATATATTTAGTTTTTATTTCTGGAGCCCTTCGTTAGCCCGAAAAATGCGAAAAACCAATATGCGTTATTACCCAGAATATCCGTCACGGTCCTGGCATCCCATTTTAGCTCCGTAATAGACAACTTCCGGTCCTCAGGGAGTCTTGATCTACATGTATGATACCTCAAAACGTTTGTCAATGCCTCTGCTTGATAACTATTCCCCGTAGATCATTCCATAGGACCTGTGGACCAAGTAAGAAGTAAAAAACCATGGTCGGGTAGGTCAAAATTGCCGGCTGTACAACCATTATGGCTCAATTGTCGTCCACTTCCGGTCTCCAGGATAGCTTGACATACATGTATTATACCTCAAAATGTCTGTACATGTATCTGCTTTATAAATATATACAGTAAGACTGTCTATACGCCCCTTGATTGGAGTAAATAATGTAAAACCAATGTCCGGCGTTAGGTTAAAATAAAACAGTTTACCTATGTTTTCACCTCCTTCCAGTCCTCGTGGCGGCCCGAATAACCAAATACCGTAACAAATATGTGCGCAGGGGTCTCTGCTTAATATATATGTTTAGTTTTTATTTCTGGAGCCCTTCGTTAGCCAGAAAAATGCGAAAAACCAATATGCGTTATTACCCGGAATATCCGTCACGGTCCTGGCATCCCATTTTAGCTCCGTAATAGGCAACTTCCGGTCCTCACGGAGGCTTGATCTACATGTATGATACCTCAAAACGTTTGTCAATGCCTCTGCTTGATAACTATTCCCCGTAGATCATTCCATAGGACCTGTGGACCAAGTAAGAAGTAAAAAACCATGGTCGGGTAGGTCAAAATTGCCGGCTGTACAACCATTATGGCTCAATTGTCGTCCACTTCCGGTCTCCAGGATAGCTTGACATACATGGATTATACCTCAAAATGTTTGTACATGTCTCTGCTTTATAAATATATACAGTAAGACTGTCTATACGCCCCTTGATTGGAGTAAATAATGTAAAACCAATGTCCGGCGGTAGGTTAAAATAAAACGGTTTACCTATGTTTGCACCCCCTTCCGGTCCCCATGGCGGCCCGAATAACCAAATACCTTAACGAATATGTGCGCAGGGGTCTCTGCTTAATATATATATTTAGTTTTTATTTCTAGAGCCCTTCATTAGCCAGAAAAATGCGAAAAACCAATATGCGTTATTACCCGGAATATCCGTCACGGTCCTGGCATCCCATTTTAGCTCCGTAATAGACAACTTCCTATCCTCACGGAGGCTTAATCTACTTGTATGATACCTCAAAACGTTTGTCAATGCCTCTGCTTGATAACTATTCCCCGTAGATCATTCCATAGGACCTGTGGACCAAGTCAAAAGTAAAAAACCATGGTCGGGAAGGTCAAAATTGGCGGCTGTACAACCATTATGGCTCAATTGTCGTCCACTTCCGGTCTCCAGGATAGCTTGACATACATGTATTATACCTCAAAATGTCTGTACATGTATCTGCTTTATAAATATATACAGTAAGACTGTTTATACGCCCCTTGATTGGAGTAAATAATGTAAAACCAATGTCCGGCGGTAGGTTAAAATAAAACGGTTTACCTATGTTTTCACCTCCTTCCAGTCCTCGTGGCGGCCCGAATAACCAAATACCGTAACAAATATGTGCGCAGGGGTCTCTGCTTAATATATATATTTAGTTTTTATTTCTGGAGCCCTTCGTTAGCCAGAAAAATGCGAAAAACCAATATGCGTTATTACCCGGAATATCCGTCACGGTCCTGGCATCCCATTTTAGCTCCGTAATAGGCAACTTCCGGTCCTCACGGAGGCTTGATCTACATGTATGATACCTCAAAACGTTTGTCAATGCCTCTGCTTGATAACTATTCCCCGTAGATCATTCCATAGGACCTGTGGACCAAGTAAGAAGTAAAAAACCATGGTCGGGTAGGTCAAAATTGCCGGCTGTACAACCATTATGGCTCAATTGTCGTCCACTTCCGGTCTCCAGGATAGCTTGACATACATGGATTATACCTCAAAATGTTTGTACATGTCTCTGCTTTATAAATATATACAGTAAGACTGTCTATACGCCCCTTGATTGGAGTAAATAATGTAAAACCAATGTCCGGCGGTAGGTTAAAATAAAACGGTTTACCTATGTTTGCACCCCCTTCCGGTCCCGATGGCGGCCCGAATAACCAAATACCTTAACGAATATGTGCGCAGGGGTCTCTGCTTAATATATATATTTAGTTTTTATTTCTGGAGCCCTTCGTTAGCCAGAAAAATGCGAAAAACCAATATGCGTTATTACCCGGAATATCCGTCACGGTCCTGGCATCCCATTTTAGCTCCGTAATAGACAACTTCCTATCCTCACGGAGGCTTAATCTACTTGTATGATACCTCAAAACGTTTGTCAATGCCTCTGCTTGATAACTATTCCCCGTAGATCATTCCATAGGACCTGTGGACCAAGTCAAAAGTAAAAAACCATGGTCGGGTAGGTCAAAATTGCCGCTGTACAACCATTATGGCTCAATTGTCGTCCACTTCCGGTCTCCAGGATAGCTTGACATACATGTATTATACCTCAAAATGTTTGTACATGTCTCTGCTTTATAAATATATACAGTAAGACTGTCTATACGCCCCTTGATTGGAGTAAATAATGTAAAACCAATGTCCGGCGGTAGGTTAAAATAAAACGGTTTACCTATGTTTTCACCCCCTGCCGGTCCCCATGGCGGCCCGAATAACCAAATACCGTAACAAATATGTGCGCAGGGGTCTCTGCTTAATATATATGTTTAGTTTTTATTTCTGGAGCCCTTCGTTAGCCAGATAAATGCGAAAAACCAATATGCGTTATAACCCGAATATCCGTCACGGTCCTGGCATCCCATTTTAGCTCCGTAATAGACAACTTCCGGTCCTCAGGGAGTCTTGATCTACATGTATGATACCTCAAAACGTTTGTCAATGCCTCTGCTTGATAACTATTCCCCGTAGATCATTCCATAGGACCTGTGGACCAAGTAAGAAGTAAAAAACCATGGTCGGGTAGGTCAAAATTGCCGGCTGTACAACCATTATGGCTCAATTGTCGTCCACTTCCGGTCTCCAGGATAGCTTGACATACATGTATTATACCTCAAAATGTTTGTACATGTCTCTGCTTTATAAATATATACAGTAAGACTGTCTATACGCCCCTTGATTGGAGTAAATAATGTAAAACCAATGTCCGGCGGTAGGTTAAAATAAAACGGTTTACCTATGTTTTCACCCCCTGCCGGTCCCCATGGATACTAATTATTGTGTTGTATTACAGATGGACACAACAGTATATTGATACATGACAGCCTTAATGATCTTCTGAATTGACCAATTAGCTAATAAGAGGTAACACTACAGTATTTGTCAGCCACACAATATTAACATATTTCATTTACACGATGCCCCTTATCTATGTTTAATAACACGACATAAGCTTTTAAAGAATACTCATAAAATGAAACTTTCAAGATAGACATGTTTCAACATCTAATAGGAAAATCGTTAAAACAGGTACAACATATACGTGACCGCTCACTTTTCTAGCTTCATTGATTGGCACAGACACTTCAATAACACGTGTCGGTAATAATCTAATTTATTGGCAAAACCTTACATCTTAATGAAATAATTCAGATTGCAACCTAAGACGATAATTACTGTATAATGATGATTCCTGTACAATTTGGTGCACAGAACGGGTTTCTGGAATATTATTATACAGGTACGCTACACGTCGACAGATTGGAAACCAAATAATTTAAAATTCTTTGTTAGGGAGAAAGAAAACGAAAGGGCATGAATACCATAGCTAAAATCTAAAAACACATCAATGAAACGGAATAACAACAACATGAACAATACAACAAACGACATCAGTTCTGACATATCGACTGGAAAATAGCAATAAATTAGATCAATGGTTCCAGAAAGAATATACTGTTCAGCTGTTTGTCCAGTATTAATTGTAATAAGCAAATAGTACATTCATCTATGCATACCACTTGCCAGAATATCCTATTGTCATATCCACATGTACCTACTGGTACCAAGATACAATCCTCTCAATGGTCAATATAAAGCATGATAACGGAAAATATGCACACAATATCGCAGTTATCCACTGCCTTTAGACCATATATGACGAAATGTGCAAATGTCCATCTGATGTGTCATATCAACTCGTGGGTATACTATACACCAATACCAGTATGTTAGTCCTACTGGCATTACTACACAAACGATACTATGCACCAATATATGTAAGTTAGTCTACCTGATATTACTACACATACAATACTTTACACCAATACCTGTATATTCGTCTACCTGGTATTACTACACATACGATAATATGCAACAATACCTGTATGATAGTCCTACTGGTATTACTACACATACAATACAATACACCAATACCTGTATGTTAGTTCTACCTGGTAGTACTACACATACAATACTATGCACCTATACCTGTATGTTAGTCTACCTGATATTACTACACATACAATAATATGCACCAATATCTGTATGTTAGTCCTACTGGTATTACTACACATACGATAATATGCACCAATACCTGTATGTTAGTCTACCTGGTATTACTACACATACAATATTATACACCAATACCTGTATGTTAGTCTATCTGGTATTACTACGCATACAATACTATCCACCAATACCTGTACGTTAGTCTACCTGGTATTACTACTCATACAATACTATACACCAATACCTGTATGTTAGTCTACCTGGTATTACTACACATACAATATTATACACCAATACCTGTATATTAATCTACCTGGTATTACTACACATACAATAATATGCACCAATACCTGTATGTTAGACTACCTGATATTACTACACATACAATGCTATGCACCAATACATGTATGTTAGTTCTACTGCTATTGCTACACATACAATAATATACACCAATACCTGTATGCTAGTCTACCTGGTATTACTACACATACAATACTATGCACCAATACCTGTATGCTAGTCTACCTGGTATTACTACACATACAATACTATGCACCAATACCTGTATGTTATTCTACATGGTATTACTACACATACAATACTATACACCAATACCTGTATGTTAGTCTACCTGGTATTACTACACATACAATACTATACACCAATACCTGTATGTTAGTCTACCTGGTATTACTACACATACAATACTATAAATCAATACCTGTATGTTAGTCTACCTGGTATTACTACACATACAATACTCTCCACCAATATCTGTATGTTAGTCTACCTGGTATTACTACACATACAATATTATACACCAATACCTGTATGTTATTCTACCTGGTATTACTACACATACAACACTATCCACCAATACCTGTATGTCAGTCTACCTGGTATTACTACACATACAATACTATTCACCAATACCTGTATGTTAGTCTATCTGGTATTACTACTCATACAATACTATACACCAATACCTGTATGTTAGTCTACCTGGTATTATTACACATACAATATTATATACCAATACCTGGATGTTAGCCTACCTGGTATTACTACACATACAATACAATACACCAATACCTGTAATTTAGTGTACCTGGTATTACTACACTTTCAATGCTATACACCAGCACCTGAATGTTAGTCTACCTGGTATTACTACACATACAATATTATGCACCAATACCTGTATGTTTGTCTACCTGGTATTACTACACATACAATACTATGCACCAATACCTGTATGTTAGTCTACCTGGCATTACTACACATACAATACTATACTCCAATACCTGTATGTTAGTCTACCTAGTATTACTACACATACAATACTATACACTAATACTTGTATATTAGTCTTCCTGGTATTACTACACATACAATGCAATACACCAATACCTGTATGTTAGTCTACCTGGTATTACTACACATACAATACTATACACCAATACCTATATGTTAGTCTAACTGGTATTACTACACATACAATACTATACACCAATACCTGTATGTTAGTCTACCTGGTAGTACTACACATACAATACAATACACCAATACCTGTATGTTAGTCTACCTAGTTTTACTACACATACAATACTATACACAAATACCTGTATGTTAGTCTACCTGGTATTACTACACCTAAAATACTATACACCAATACCTGTATATTAATATACCTGGTATTACTACACATACAATACTATATACCAATACTTCTATGTTAGTCTACCTGGTATTACTACACATACAATAATATGCACCAATACCTGTATGTTAGTCTACCTGATGTTACTACACATACAATACTATGCACCAATACCTGTATGTTAGTCTACCTGGTATTACTACACATGCTATACAATACACCAATACCTGCATGTTTGTCTACCTGGTATTAATACACATACAATAATATACTCCAATACCTGTATGTTAGTTTACCTGGTATTACTACACCTACAATACTATACACCAATACCTGTATGTTAGTCTACCTGGTATTACTACACATGCTATAATATACACCAATACCTATATGTTAGTCTACCTGGTATTAATACACATACAATAATATACTCCAATACATGTATGTTAGTCTACCTGGTATTACTACACATACAATACTATACACCAATACCTGTATGTTAGTCTACCTGGCATTACTACACATACAATACTATACTCCAATACCTGTATGTTAGTCTACCTAGTATTACTACACATACAATACTATACACTAATACTGTATGTTAGTCTTCCTGGTATTACTACACATACAACACTATCCACCAATACCTGTATGTCAGTCTACCTGGTATTACTACACATATAATGCAATACACCAATACCTGTATGTTAGTCTACCTGGTATTACTACACATACAATACTATTCACCAATACCTATATGTTAGTCTAACTGGTATTACTACACATACAATACTATACACCAATACCTGTATGTTAGTCTACCTGGTAGTACTACACATACAATACAATACACCAATACCTGTATGTTAGTCTACCTAGTATTACTACACATACAATACTATACACAAATACCTGTATGTTAGTCTACCTGGTATTAATACATATACAATAATATACTCCAATACCTGTATGTTAGTCTACCTGGTATTACTACACCTAAAATACTATACACCAATACCTGTATATTAATATACCTGGTTTTACTACACATACAATACTATATACCAATACTTCTATGTTAGTCTACCTGGTATTACTACACATACAATAATATGCACCAATACCTGTATTTTAGTCTACCTGGTATTACTACACATACAATACTATGCACCAATACCTGTATGTTAGTCTACCTGGTATTACTACACATGCTATACTATACACAAATACCTGTATGTTAGTCTACCTGGTATTACTACACATACAATACAATACACCAATACCTGTATGTTAGTCTACCTAGTATTACTACACATACAATACTATACACAAATACCTGTATGTTAGTCTACCTGGTATTACTACACATACAATAATATGCACCAATACCTGTATTTTAGTCTACCTGGTATTACTACACATACAATACTATGCACCAATACCTGTATGTTAGTCTACCTGGTATTACTACACATGCTATACTATACACCAATACCTGTATGTTTGTCTACCTGGTATTAATACACATACAATAATATACTCCAATACCTGTATGTTAGTCTACCTGGTATTACTACACCTACAATACTATACACCAATACCTGTATGTTAGTCTACCTGGTATTACTACACATCATATATTATACACCAATACCTGTATGTTAGTCTACCTGGTATTAATACACATACAATAATATACTCCAATACCTGTATGTTAGTCTACCTGGTATTACTACACATACAATACTATGCAACAATACCTGCATGTTAGTCTACCTGGTATTAATACACATACAATACTATACTCCAATACCTGTATGTTAGTCTACCTGGTATTACTACACCTATAATACTATACACCAATACCTGTATGTTAGTCTACCTGGTATTACTACACATACAATACTATACACCAATACCTGTATGTTAGTCTACCTGGTATTACTACACATACAATACTATAAATCAATACCTGTATGTTAGTCTACCTGGTATTACTACACATACAATACTCTCCACCAATATCTGTATGTTAGTCTACCTGGTATTACTACACATACAATATTATACACCAATACCTGTATGTTAGTCTACCTGGTATTACTACACATACAACACTATCCACCAATACCTGTATGTCAGTCTACCTGGTATTACTACACATACAATACTATTCACCAATACCTGTATGTTAGTCTATCTGGTATTACTACTCATACAATACTATACACCAATACCTGTATGTTAGTCTACCTGGTATTATTACACATACAATATTATATACCAATACCTGGATGTTAGCCTACCTGGTATTACTACACATACAATACAATACACCAATACCTGTAATTTAGTGTACCTGGTATTACTACACTTTCAATGCTATACACCAGCACCTGAATGTTAGTCTACCTGGTATTACTACACATACAATATTATGCACCAATACCTGTATGTTTGTCTACCTGGTATTACTACACATACAATACTATACACCAATACCTGTATGTTAGTCTACCTGGCATTACTACACATACAATACTATACTCCAATACCTGTATGTTAGTCTACCTAGTATTACTACACATACAATACTATACACTAATACTTGTATATTAGTCTTCCTGGTATTACTACACATACAATGCAATACACCAATACCTGTATGTTAGTCTACCTGGTATTACTACACATACAATACTATACACCAATACCTATATGTTAGTCTAACTGGTATTACTACACATACAATACTATACACCAATACCTGTATGTTAGTCTACCTGGTAGTACTACACATACAATACAATACACCAATACCTGTATGTTAGTCTACCTAGTTTTACTACACATACAATACTATACACAAATACCTGTATGTTAGTCTACCTGGTATTACTACACCTAAAATACTATACACCAATACCTGTATATTAATATACCTGGTATTACTACACATACAATACTATATACCAATACTTCTATGTTAGTCTACCTGGTATTACTACACATACAATAATATGCACCAATACCTGTATGTTAGTCTACCTGATGTTACTACACATACAATACTATGCACCAATACCTGTATGTTAGTCTACCTGGTATTACTACACATGCTATACAATACACCAATACCTGCATGTTTGTCTACCTGGTATTAATACACATACAATAATATACTCCAATACCTGTATGTTAGTTTACCTGGTATTACTACACCTACAATACTATACACCAATACCTGTATGTTAGTCTACCTGGTATTACTACACATGCTATAATATACACCAATACCTATATGTTAGTCTACCTGGTATTAATACACATACAATAATATACTCCAATACATGTATGTTAGTCTACCTGGTATTACTACACATACAATACTATGCAACAATACCTGCATGTTGGTCTACCTGGTATTAATACACATACAATACTATACTCCAATACCTGTATGTTAGTCTACCTGGTATTACTACACCTATAATACTATACACCAATACCTGTATGTTAGTCTACCTGGTATTACTACACATACAATACTATACACCAATACCTGTATGTTAGTCTACCTGGCATTACTACACATACAATACTATACTCCAATACCTGTATGTTTGTCTACCTAGTATTACTACACATACAATACTATACACTAATACTGTATGTTAGTCTACCTGGTATTACTACACATACAATACTATGCAACAATACCTGTATGTTAGTCTTCTTGGTTTTACTACACATACAATACTATACACCAATACCTGTATTTTAGTGTACCTGGTATTACCACACTTTCAATGCTACAAACCAACACCTGTATATTAGTCTACCTGGTATTTTTACATATACAATACTATACACCAATACCTGTATGTTTGTCTACCTGGTATTACTACACATACAATACTATACACCAATACCTGTATGTTAGTCTACATGGTATGGCTACACATACAATACTATGCACCAATACCTGTAAGTTAGTCTACCTGGTAGTACTACTCATACAATACTATGCACCAATACCTGTATGTTAGTCTACCTGGTATTACTGCACATACAATACTCTACACCAATACCTGTATGTTAGTCTACCTGGTATTACTAAACATACAATACTATACACCAATACCTGTATGCTAGTCTTCCTGGTATTACTACACATACTATACTATACACCAATTCCATGTATGTTAGTCTACCTGGTATTAATACGCATATAACATGTGTAGCCTCAACATGATTTATTCCTTATGTGGTTTCTGATTAACACTGTTCACACATCAGCAAGAACATTATATTAACTTCCTTTCTGATATAAAAAAAAACAGAAAAAAATAATTTGTTGTCCAGATATATTAGAATACATTGATAAGTGATAATATTATTGTCATTTCAGTCTTCCATCAACAGTGCTGTAATGATAGCCACTGTAAATATCCTGGTTCATGCTGGATTGGTGTAATATTCCACAGACTGAACGTAAATCTTGCGATATACAGCAGGAGTTTTGTCAAATGGTTTATATTTCAAAACAATTGAATTAATTTTTATTTTATTTTGTAATTTGTTTCTGAAGACCAGTAGTATAAATATTGTAAATACAGTCAAACCTCTCTATGCGGTCACATTTATTAATCAGTCACCGAGCTCACCTGTATTAAAAGGTCACCTTTCAATCATCTTATCAATAAGATTTTATATAAATTGAACCTTAAGAGGTCACCAGTCTTATAAGGACGATTTTTCTTTGTCCCAAAAGTGACCTCTTAATACAGGTTTGACTGTTTATACTTTATGGTGCACAATGTATTTTTCGCATTACCTTGATAAGATATGATCAATGTCTTGGAAAGCGGAATAATTTAAAAGTCATTGGCAGCAGGAAAGCTAAAGGTCTTGAAACGGCTCGCCAAAATATATCTACTGTTACCTATTCTGGAGGGAGATAATCCTTAATATTAATGATAATAATTACATATTTTAATATTATGTAAATTGCAATAATTAATTGATAATATTAAGTAATTTTGAATTCAAAACTAATTTAGACAACCAACTAGACAAAAATATACACAACATATTTTAAACTTGTATGGACATCATCAAAAACGTCAGTATATACATAATACATATAAACTTCATTTTTTCCTTATTTGCAAAATGCACTCTATATAAAATATAGTTGCAAAGTAAAAAACTATGTGTGCATATGTTGTAAGTTGAATTTTAATGTACATTCCAGAATGAACTTGAAGTATAACCTTATACATTCCTTTGTAATTAATGTTGATAATATTTACAAGTAATGATGGTGACACTTGTCAAGCAAGTTATATTAGCTATGCAATTCTCCCAACTATAAACAATAACACTGTGTCACCTTATGTAAATTTCACCCTCTAAAGTATTTGAAACATTTTTCTCATAATGACCATACATCTTTTCCGTCTTTTTAATTGTACGTGTATAAAGAAATCAATTTCCCTTTCTTTGATAATTTCCTCCAGCATCTGGAGCACTTGGTGAAACTGTTTTAGTAACTTTTATTTTCAATACTAGCATAACAATTGTACAACGATGACAGACAATTTAAAAGTCACTGTTTGCCATACAAGTGTGTTGCTTCCATTCCCTCTCAATGTTGCCTGACGAGTGTTCATCATTGAGGCATATTATGTTACTATCAATGTAGTTAAAACACAAGTTATATTCAAACATTACGCGGGTGTAGTGTATAAAAAAATATTATTATAATGTTACTGAAAATGTAGTGTATAAAACAAGTATAATGCTAATGTTACTGACAATGTAGTGTATTAACACGTGTTATTCTAACGTTACTGACTGTGTAGTGTATAAGTAAGTGTTATTCTAACGTTACTGACAATGTAGTGTATTAACAAATGTTATTCTAACGTTACTGACTGTGTAGTGTATAAGTAAGTGTTATTCTAACGTTAATGACAATGTAGTGTATTAACACGTGTTATTCTAACGTTACTGACTGTGTAGTGTATTAACAAATGTTATTCTAACGTTACTGACTGTGTAGTGTATAAGTAAGTGTTATTCTAACGTTACTGACTGTGTGGTGTATAAACAAATGTTATTATAACGTTACTGACTGTGTAGTGTATAAGTAAAGGTTATTCTAACATTACTGACTGTGTAGTGTATAAGCAATGTAATGCTAATGTTACTGATGGTGTAGTGTATAAACCAGTGTAATTACAACGCTACAGACAGCGTAGTGTACAAACAACCGGTATTCTAACGTTACTGACTGTAGTGCACAAGCAAGTGTTATTCTAACGCTACTGACGGTGTTGTGTATAAACAAGTGTTATTATAATGTTACTGACGGTGTAGTTTATAAACAACCGGTATTCTAACGTTACTGACTGTTGTGCACAAGTAAGTATTATTCGAACGTTACTGAGGTTGTAGTGTTTAACAAATGTTATTTTAAAGTTGCTGACGGCGTAGTGCATAAACAAGTGGTATTCTAATGTTACTGACGGCGTAGTGTATAAACAAGTGTTATTATAATGTTACTAGTGGTGTAGTGTATTTGCAATTGTTACTCTAATGTTACTGACAATGTAGTGTATACACAAGAGTTATTCAAACGTTACTGATGGTGTAGTGTATAAACAAGTGCTATTCTAACGTTACTGACAATGTAGTGTATAAACAAGTGTTATTCTAACGTTACTGATGGTGTAGTGTGTAAACAAGTATCATTCTAACGTTACTGATGGTGTAATGTGTAAACAAGTGTTATTCTAACGTTACTGATGGCGTAGTGCATAAACAATTGTTATTCTAACGTTACTGACGATGAAGTGTATAAACAAGTGGTATTCTAACGTTGCTGACAATGTAGTGTATACACAAGTGTTATTCTTAGGCCCGTCTGAAGTTTTACAGTATCAGTTGACTAACAAGTATTGAAATTAAAACTGTGAGTGTGACCTTCAGTCAGTTGACCGTTGAAATTTATTAAATCTTTTCTTTTATAGCATACATGTATTTCTTAAATTCTATCCCTTAAAATGTACAAAGAAACCTTGTTTTTAAAGTTTGATTTTATTCGAAGGTCTGACAATTTCTTATTGTTTTGTTATGCTGGTTTCTGAGAAACAAACACACAAACACATGTAACCTAAATAGTTATTTACTTTTTTCATGTTTTCGTTTTATTATCTATGCTCAAATTTCATCCAATAATTGTCATTTATTCTTTGTACTATGCATGCTATTTTAAGATATCTAGTTACAATTATAGATCGGAGAAAATTTCACAACTTTGTTTAACTTCCGTCTTATCAATTTTGTTTTATGTTTAAACTAAACTGAAGAAAGAAACTGTAAACTTATTTTGTTGTGCTACGTTCATAAATATGTGTACATGTTCTGTGTATAACTGTGCTGTATATATAAATAGCTGTGTACTGTTTCTGTATTGATGAGTTGACAATGGTTATATGTAAATGGGTAAGAGCTATGGTGTTTAACGCCACTTTCAGCACTAATCCAGTTATATCGTGGTGGTCTTTTGCTTTATTTATGGAGGAAACTGGAGTACCCTGAGAAAACCACCAACCTGCCGGAAGTCACTGATAAACTTTATCACATAATGTTGTACTGAGTACACCTCGCCATGAGAGGGATTCAAACTCACAACTTTAGCGGTGATAGACGCTAATTGCAGACAGCTATAAATCCAACTATCAAATGATCAGGACCAAGACGAACCCCTATTTATGCATAGAGATTTGTACCATCTACAATGATTATGAGTATACAAAATATGTAAAATAAAAACACTGTTCTCCATTAGAATCCAATCTGGTTACAATCACATATCTCCCTTGTTCTCCTGCACTGATATATCGTGGTGTGGGGAGATCTAAAGAAAGCACACTACAGGTCACTTGCGAGTGACCCTATGTTAACGTCCAATGACGATGGCAGATAGGTGATTATGAAAGCGTTAAATTTTAAAATTAAACTGCTTTGTTTGCTATAAAAAAGGCATAAGCCATATTAATCATATCATTTAATATTCATGGCATAGGGCCACTGGCATGTAAGCCAGGGTAGGGGGTAGGGTAGGGTTATGGTATTTAACACCACTTAGCAATATTTTAACTATATCGTGGCAGTCAGTTTTATTGGTCGATGAAACCAATGTCCGGCGGTAGGTTAAAATAAAACGGTTTACCTATGTTTTCACCCCCTGCCGGTCCCCATGGCGGCCCGAATAACCAAATACCTTAACAAATATGTGCGCAGTGGTCTCTGCTTAATATATATGTTTAGTTTTTATTTCTGGAGCCCTTTGTTAGCCAGAAAAATGCGAAAAACCAATATGCGTTATTACCCGGAATGTCCGTCACGGTCTTGGCATCCCATTTTAGCTCCGTAATAGGCAACTTCCGGTCCTCAGGGAGGCTTGATCTACATGTATGATACCTCAAAACGTTTGTCAATGCCTCTGCTTGATAACTATTCCCCGTAGATCATTCCATAGGACCTGTGGACCAAGTAAGAAGTAAAAAGCCATGGTCGGGTAGGTCAAAATTGCCGGCTGTACAACCATTATGGCTCAATTGTCGTCCACTTCCGGTCTCCAGGATAGCTTGACATACATGGATTATACCTCAAAATGTTTGTACATGTCTCTGCTTTATAAATATATACAGTAAGACTGTCTATACGCCCCTTGATTGGAGTAAATAATGTAAAACCAATGTCCGGCGGTAGGTTAAAATAAAACGGTTTACCTATGTTTGCACCCCCTTCCGGTCCCCATGGCGGCCCGAATAACCAAATACCTTAACGAATATGTGCGCAGAGTTCTCTGCTTAATATATATATTTAGTTTTTATTTCTGGAGCCCTTCGTTAGCCCGAAAAATGCGAAAAACCAATATGCGTTATTACCCAGAATATCCGTCACGGTCCTGGCATCCCATTTTAGCTCCGTAATAGACAACTTCCGGTCCTCAGGGAGTCTTGATCTACATGTATGATACCTCAAAACGTTTGTCAATGCCTCTGCTTGATAACTATTCCCCGTAGATCATTCCATAGGACCTGTGGACCAAGTAAGAAGTAAAAAACCATGGTCGGGTAGGTCAAAATTGCCGGCTGTACAACCATTATGGCTCAATTGTCGTCCACTTCCGGTCTCCAGGATAGCTTGACATACATGTATTATACCTCAAAATGTCTGTACATGTATCTGCTTTATAAATATATACAGTAAGACTGTTTATACGCCCCTTGATTGGAGTAAATAATGTAAAACCAATGTCCGGCGTTAGGTTAAAATAAAACAGTTTACCTATGTTTTCACCTCCTTCCAGTCCTCGTGGCGGCCCGAATAACCAAATACCGTAACAAATATGTGCGCAGGGGTCTCTGCTTAATATATATGTTTAGTTTTTATTTCTGGAGCCCTTCGTTAGCCAGAAAAATGCGAAAAACCAATATGCGTTATTACCCGGAATATCCGTCACGGTCCTGGCATCCCATTTTAGCTCCGTAATAGGCAACTTCCGGTCCTCACGGAGGCTTGATCTACATGTATGATACCTCAAAACGTTTGTCAATGCCTCTGCTTGATAACTATTCCCCGTAGATCATTCCATAGGACCTGTGGACCAAGTAAGAAGTAAAAAACCATGGTCGGGTAGGTCAAAATTGCCGGCTGTACAACCATTATGGCTCAATTGTCGTCCACTTCCGGTCTCCAGGATAGCTTGACATACATGGATTATACCTCAAAATGTTTGTACATGTCTCTGCTTTATAAATATATACAGTAAGACTGTCTATACGCCCCTTGATTGGAGTAAATAATGTAAAACCAATGTCCGGCGGTAGGTTAAAATAAAACGGTTTACCTATGTTTGCACCCCCTTCCGGTCCCCATGGCGGCCCGAATAACCAAATACCTTAACGAATATGTGCGCAGGGGTCTCTGCTTAATATATATATTTAGTTTTTATTTCTAGAGCCCTTCATTAGCCAGAAAAATGCGAAAAACCAATATGCGTTATTACCCGGAATATCCGTCACGGTCCTGGCATCCCATTTTAGCTCCGTAATAGACAACTTCCTATCCTCACGGAGGCTTAATCTACTTGTATGATACCTCAAAACGTTTGTCAATGCCTCTGCTTGATAACTATTCCCCGTAGATCATTCCATAGGACCTGTGGACCAAGTAAGAAGTAAAAAACCATGGTCGGGTAGGTCAAAATTGGCGGCTGTACAACCATTATGGCTCAATTGTCGTCCACTTCCGGTCTCCAGGATAGCTTGACATACATGTATTATACCTCAAAATGTTTGTACATGTCTCTGCTTTATAAATATATACATTAAGACTGTCTATACGCCCCTTGATTGGAGTAAATAATGTAAAACCAATGTCCGGCGGTAGGTTAAAATAAAACGGTTTACCTATGTTTTCACCCCCTGCCGGTCCCCATGGCGGCCCGAATAACCAAATACCTTAACAAATATGTGCGCAGGGGTCTCTGCTTAATATATATGTTTAGTTT
The DNA here is from genome assembly GCA_963680875.1 of Bathymodiolus brooksi. Classification (NCBI taxonomy): domain Eukaryota; kingdom Metazoa; phylum Mollusca; class Bivalvia; order Mytilida; family Modiolidae; genus Bathymodiolus; species Bathymodiolus brooksi. The sequence goes on along the minus strand of OY804589.1, from coordinate 53,875,355 downwards.
TTATTTCTGGAGCCCTTCGTTAGCCAGAAAAATGCGAAAAACCAATATGCGTTATTACCCGGAATATCCGTCACGGTCCTGGCATCCCATTTTAGCTCCGTAATAGACAACTTCCTATCCTCACGGAGGCTTAATCTACTTGTATGATACCTCAAAACGTTTGTCAATGCCTCTGCTTGATAACTATTCCCCGTAGATCATTCCATAGGACCTGTGGACCAAGTCAAAAGTAAAAAACCATGGTCGGGTAGGTCAAAATTGGCGGCTGTACAACCATTATGGCTCAATTGTCGTCCACTTCCGGTCTCCAGGATAGCTTGACATACATGTATTATACCTCAAAATGTCTGTACATGTATCTGCTTTATAAATATATACAGTAAGACTGTTTATACGCCTCTTGATTGGAGTAAATAATGTAAAACCAATGTCCGGCGGTAGGTTAAAATAAAACGGTTTACCTATGTTTTCACCTCCTTCCAGTCCTCGTGGCGGCCCGAATAACCAAATACCGTAACAAATATGTGCGCAGGGGTCTCTGCTTAATATATATGTTTAGGTTTTATTTCTGGAGCCCTTCGTTAGCCAGAAAAATGCGAAAAACCAATATGCGTTATTACCCGGAATATCCGTCACGGTCTTGGCATCCCATTTTAGCTCCGTAATAGGCAACTTCCGGTCCTCACGGAGGCTTGATCTACATGTATGATACCTCAAAACGTTTGTCAATGCCTCTGCTTGATAACTATTCCCCGTAGATCATTCCATAGGACCTGTGGACCAAGTAAGAAGTAAAAAACCATGGTCGGGTAGGTCAAAATTGCCGGCTGTACAACCATTATGGCTCAATTGTCGTCCACTTCCGGTCTCCAGGATAGCTTGACATACATGGATTATACCTCAAAATGTTTGTACATGTCTCTGCTTTATAAATATATACAGTAAGACTGTCTATACGCCCCTTGATTGGAGTAAATAATGTAAAACCAATGTCCGGCGGTAGGTTAAAATAAACCGGTTTACCTATGTTTGCACCCCCTTCCGGTCCCCATGGCGGCCCGAATAACCAAATACCTTAACGAATATGTGCGCAGGGGTCTCTGCTTAATATATATATTTAGTTTTTATTTCTGGAGCCCTTCGTTAGCCAGAAAAATGCGAAAAACCAATATGCGTTATTACCCGGAATATCCGTCACGGTCCTGGCATCCCATTTTAGCTCCGTAATAGACAACTTCCTATCCTCACGGAGGCTTAATCTACTTGTATGATACCTCAAAACGTTTGTCAATGCCTCTGCTTGATAACTATTCCCCGTAGATCATTCCATAGGACCTGTGGACCAAGTCAAAAGTAAAAAACCATGGTCGGGAAGGTCAAAATTGGCGGCTGTACAACCATTATGGCTCAATTGTCGTCCACTTCCGGTCTCCAGGATAGCTTGACATACATGTATTATACCTCAAAATGTCTGTACATGTATCTGCTTTATAAATATATACAGTAAGACTGTTTATACGCCCCTTGATTGGAGTAAATAATGTAAAACCAATGTCCGGCGGTAGGTTAAAATAAAACGGTTTACCTATGTTTTCACCTCCTTCCAGTCCTCGTGGCGGCCCGAATAACCAAATACCGTAACAAATATGTGCGCAGGGGTCTCTGCTTAATATATATATTTAGTTTTTATTTCTGGAGCCCTTCGTTAGCCAGAAAAATGCGAAAAACCAATATGCGTTATTACCCGGAATATCCGTCACGGTCCTGGCATCCCATTTTAGCTCCGTAATAGGCAACTTCCGGTCCTCACGGAGGCTTGATCTACATGTATGATACCTCAAAACGTTTGTCAATGCCTCTGCTTGATAACTATTCCCCGTAGATCATTCCATAGGACCTGTGGACCAAGTAAGAAGTAAAAAACCATGGTCGGGTAGGTCAAAATTGCCGGCTGTACAACCATTATGGCTCAATTGTCGTCCACTTCCGGTCTCCAGGATAGCTTGACATACATGGATTATACCTCAAAATGTTTGTACATGTCTCTGCTTTATAAATATATACAGTAAGACTGTCTATACGCCCCTTGATTGGAGTAAATAATGTAAAACCAATGTCCGGCGGTAGGTTAAAATAAAACGGTTTACCTATGTTTGCACCCCCTTCCGGTCCCCATGGCGGCCCGAATAACCAAATACCTTAACGAATATGTGCGCAGGGGTCTCTGCTTAATATATATATTTAGTTTTTATTTCTGGAGCCCTTCGTTAGCCAGAAAAATGCGAAAAACCAATATGCGTTATTACCCGGAATATCCGTCACGGTCCTGGCATCCCATTTTAGCTCCGTAATAGACAACTTCCTATCCTCACGGAGGCTTAATCTACTTGTATGATACCTCAAAACGTTTGTCAATGCCTCTGCTTGATAACTATTCCCCGTAGATCATTCCATAGGACCTGTGGACCAAGTCAAAAGTAAAAAACCATGGTCGGGTAGGTCAAAATTGCCGCTGTACAACCATTATGGCTCAATTGTCGTCCACTTCCGGTCTCCAGGATAGCTTGACATACATGTATTATACCTCAAAATGTTTGTACATGTCTCTGCTTTATAAATATATACAGTAAGACTGTCTATACGCCCCTTGATTGGAGTAAATAATGTAAAACCAATGTCCGGCGGTAGGTTAAAATAAAACGGTTTACCTATGTTTTCACCCCCTGCCGGTCCCCATGGCGGCCCGAATAACCAAATACCGTAACAAATATGTGCGCAGGGGTCTCTGCTTAATATATATGTTTAGTTTTTATTTCTGGAGCCCTTCGTTAGCCAGATAAATGCGAAAAACCAATATGCGTTATAACCCGAATATCCGTCACGGTCCTGGCATCCCATTTTAGCTCCGTAATAGACAACTTCCGGTCCTCAGGGAGTCTTGATCTACATGTATGATACCTCAAAACGTTTGTCAATGCCTCTGCTTGATAACTATTCCCCGTAGATCATTCCATAGGACCTGTGGACCAAGTAAGAAGTAAAAAACCATGGTCGGGTAGGTCAAAATTGCCGGCTGTACAACCATTATGGCTCAATTGTCGTCCACTTCCGGTCTCCAGGATAGCTTGACATACATGGATTATACCTCAAAATGTTTGTACATGTCTCTGCTTTATAAATATATACAGTAAGACTGTCTATACGCCCCTTGATTGGAGTAAATAATGTAAAACCAATGTCCGGCGGTAGGTTAAAATAAAACGGTTTACCTATGTTTGCACCCCCTTCCGGTCCCCATGGCGGCCCGAATAACCAAATACCTTAACGAATATGTGCGCAGAGTTCTCTGCTTAATATATATATTTAGTTTTTATTTCTGGAGCCCTTCGTTAGCCCGAAAAATGCGAAAAACCAATATGCGTTATTACCCAGAATATCCGTCACGGTCCTGGCATCCCATTTTAGCTCCGTAATAGACAACTTCCGGTCCTCAGGGAGTCTTGATCTACATGTATGATACCTCAAAACGTTTGTCAATGCCTCTGCTTGATAACTATTCCCCGTAGATCATTCCATAGGACCTGTGGACCAAGTAAGAAGTAAAAAACCATGGTCGGGTAGGTCAAAATTGGCGGCTGTACAACCATTATGGCTCAATTGTCGTCCACTTCCGGTCTCCAGGATAGCTTGACATACATGTATTATACCTCAAAATGTCTGTACATGTCTCTGCTTTATAAATATATACATTAAGACTGTCTATACGCCCCTTGATTGGAGTAAATAATGTAAAACCAATGTCCGGCGTTAGGTTAAAATAAAACGGTTTACCTATGTTTTCACCCCCTGCCGGTCCCCATGGCGGCCCGAATAACCAAATACCTCAACAAATATGTGCGCAGGGGTCTCTGCTTAATATATATGTTTAGTTTTTATTTCTGGAGCCCTTCGTTAGCCAGAAAAATGCGAAAAACCAATATGCGTTATTACCCGGAATATCCGTCACGGTCCTGGCATCCCATTTTAGCTCCGTAATAGACAACTTCCTATCCTCACGGAGGCTTAATCTACTTGTATGATACCTCAAAACGTTTGTCAATGCCTCTGCTTGATAACTATTCCCCGTAGATCATTCCATAGGACCTGTGGACCAAGTCAAAAGTAAAAAACCATGGTCGGGTAGGTCAAAATTGGCGGCTGTACAACCATTATGGCTCAATTTTCGTCCACTTCCGGTCTCCAGGATAGCTTGACATACATGTATTATACCTCAAAATGTCTGTACATGTATCTGCTTTATAAATATATACAGTAAGACTGTTTATACGCCCCTTGATTGGAGTAAATAATGTAAAACCAATGTCCGGCGTTAGGTTAAAATAAAACAGTTTACCTATGTTTTCACCTCCTTCCAGTCCTCGTGGCGGCCCGAATAACCAAATACCGTAACAAATATGTGCGCAGGGGTCTCTGCTTAATATATATGTTTAGTTTTTATTTCTGGAGCCCTTCGTTAGCCAGAAAAATGCGAAAAACCAATATGCGTTATTACCCGGAATATCCGTCACGGTCCTGGCATCCCATTTTAGCTCCGTAATAGGCAACTTCCGGTCCTCACGGAGGCTTGATCTACATGTATGATACCTCAAAACGTTTGTCAATGCCTCTGCTTGATAACTATTCCCCGTAGATCATTCCATAGGACCTGTGGACCAAGTAAGAAGTAAAAAACCATGGTCGGGTAGGTCAAAATTGCCGGCTGTACAACCATTATGGCTCAATTGTCGTCCACTTCCGGTCTCCAGGATAGCTTGACATACATGGATTATACCTCAAAATGTTTGTACATGTCTCTGCTTTATAAATATATACAGTAAGACTGTCTATACGCCCCTTGATTGGAGTAAATAATGTAAAACCAATGTCCGGCGGTAGGTTAAAATAAAACGGTTTACCTATGTTTGCACCCCCTTCCGGTCCCCATGGCGGCCCGAATAACCAAATACCTTAACGAATATGTGCGCAGGGGTCTCTGCTTAATATATATATTTAGTTTTTATTTCTAGAGCCCTTCGTTAGCCAGAAAAATGCGAAAAACCAATATGCGTTATTACCCGGAATATCCGTCACGGTCCTGGCATCCCATTTTAGCTCCGTAATAGACAACTTCCTATCCTCACGGAGGCTTAATCTACTTGTATGATACCTCAAAACGTTTGTCAATGCCTCTGCTTGATAACTATTCCCCGTAGATCATTCCATAGGACCTGTGGACCAAGTAAGAAGTAAAAAACCATGGTCGGGTAGGTCAAAATTGGCGGCTGTACAACCATTATGGCTCAATTGTCGTCCACTTCCGGTCTCCAGGATAGCTTGACATACATGTATTATACCTCAAAATGTTTGTACATGTCTCTGCTTTATAAATATATACATTAAGACTGTCTATACGCCCCTTGATTGGAGTAAATAATGTAAAACCAATGTCCGGCGGTAGGTTAAAATAAAACGGTTTACCTATGTTTTCACCCCCTGCCGGTCCCCATGGCGGCCCGAATAACCAAATACCTTAACAAATATGTGCGCAGGGGTCTCTGCTTAATATATATGTTTAGTTTTTATTTCTGGAGCCCTTCGTTAGCCAGAAAAATGCGAAAAACCAATATGCGTTATTACCCGGAATATCCGTCACGGTCCTGGCATCCCATTTTAGCTCCGTAATAGACAACTTCCTATCCTCACGGAGGCTTAATCTACTTGTATGATACCTCAAAACGTTTGTCAATGCCTCTGCTTGATAACTATTCCCCGTAGATCATTCCATAGGACCTGTGGACCAAGTCAAAAGTAAAAAACCATGGTCGGGTAGGTCAAAATTGGCGGCTGTACAACCATTATGGCTCAATTGTCGTCCACTTCCGGTCTCCAGGATAGCTTGACATACATGTATTATACCTCAAAATGTCTGTACATGTATCTGCTTTATAAATATATACAGTAAGACTGTTTATACGCCTCTTGATTGGAGTAAATAATGTAAAACCAATGTCCGGCGGTAGGTTAAAATAAAACGGTTTACCTATGTTTTCACCTCCTTCCAGTCCTCGTGGCGGCCCGAATAACCAAATACCGTAACAAATATGTGCGCAGGGGTCTCTGCTTAATATATATGTTTAGTTTTTATTTCTGGAGCCCTTCGTTAGCCAGAAAAATGCGAAAAACCAATATGCGTTATTACCCGGAATATCCGTCACGGTCCTGGCATCCCATTTTAGCTCCGTAATAGGCAACTTCCGGTCCTCACGGAGGCTTGATCTACATGTATGATACCTCAAAACGTTTGTCAATGCCTCCGCTTGATAACTATTCCCCGTAGATCATTCCATAGGACCTGTGGACCAAGTCAAAAGTAAAAAACCATGGTCGGGTAGGTCAAAATTGGCGGCTGTACAACCATTATGGCTCAATTGTCGTCCACTTCCGGTCTCCAGGATAGCTTGACATACATGTATTATACCTCAAAATGTCTGTACATGTATCTGCTTTATAAATATATACAGTAAGACTGTTTATACGCCTCTTGATTGGAGTAAATAATGTAAAACCAATGTCCGGCGGTAGGTTAAAATAAAACGGTTTACCTATGTTTTCACCTCCTTCCAGTCCTCGTGGCGGCCCGAATAACCAAATACCGTAACAAATATGTGCGCAGGGGTCTCTGCTTAATATATATGTTTAGTTTTTATTTCTGGAGCCCTTCGTTAGCCAGAAAAATGCGAAAAACCAATATGCGTTATTACCCGGAATATCCGTCACGGTCCTGGCATCCCATTTTAGCTCCGTAATAGGCAACTTCCGGTCCTCACGGAGGCTTGATCTACATGTATGATACCTCAAAACGTTTGTCAATGCCTCTGCTTGATAACTATTCCCCGTAGATCATTCCATAGGACCTGTGGACCAAGTAAGAAGTAAAAAACCATGGTCGGGTAGGTCAAAATTGCCGGCTGTACAACCATTATGGCTCAATTGTCGTCCACTTCCGGTCTCCAGGATAGCTTGACATACATGGATTATACCTCAAAATGTTTGTACATGTCTCTGCTTTATAAATATATACAGTAAGACTGTCTATACGCCCCTTGATTGGAGTAAATAATGTAAAACCAATGTCCGGCGGTAGGTTAAAATAAAACGGTTTACCTATGTTTGCACCCCCTTCCGGTCCCCATGGCGGCCCGAATAACCAAATACCTTAACGAATATGTGCGCAGGGGTCTCTGCTTAATATATATATTTAGTTTTTATTTCTGGAGCCCTTCGTTAGCCAGAAAAATGCGAAAAACCAATATGCGTTATTACCCGGAATATCCGTCACGGTCCTGGCATCCCATTTTAGCTCCGTAATAGACAACTTCCTATCCTCACGGAGGCTTAATCTACTTGTATGATACCTCAAAACGTTTGTCAATGCCTCTGCTTGATAACTATTCCCCGTAGATCATTCCATAGGACCTGTGGACCAAGTCAAAAGTAAAAAACCATGGTCGGGAAGGTCAAAATTGGCGGCTGTACAACCATTATGGCTCAATTGTCGTCCACTTCCGGTCTCCAGGATAGCTTGACATACATGTATTATACCTCAAAATGTCTGTACATGTATCTGCTTTATAAATATATACAGTAAGACTGTTTATACGCCCCTTGATTGGAGTAAATAATGTAAAACCAATGTCCGGCGGTAGGTTAAAATAAAACGGTTTACCTATGTTTTCACCTCCTTCCAGTCCTCGTGGCGGCCCGAATAACCAAATACCGTAACAAATATGTGCGCAGGGGTCTCTGCTTAATATATATATTTAGTTTTTATTTCTGGAGCCCTTCGTTAGCCAGAAAAATGCGAAAAACCAATATGCGTTATTACCCGGAATATCCGTCACGGTCCTGGCATCCCATTTTAGCTCCGTAATAGGCAACTTCCGGTCCTCACGGAGGCTTGATCTACATGTATGATACCTCAAAACGTTTGTCAATGCCTCTGCTTGATAACTATTCCCCGTAGATCATTCCATAGGACCTGTGGACCAAGTAAGAAGTAAAAAACCATGGTCGGGTAGGTCAAAATTGCCGGCTGTACAACCATTATGGCTCAATTGTCGTCCACTTCCGGTCTCCAGGATAGCTTGACATACATGTATTATACCTCAAAATGTTTGTACATGTCTCTGCTTTATAAATATATACAGTAAGACTGTCTATACGCCCCTTGATTGGAGTAAATAATGTAAAACCAATGTCCGGCGGTAGGTTAAAATAAAACGGTTTACCTATGTTTTCACCTCCTTCCAGTCCTCGTGGCGGCCCGAATAACCAAATACCGTAACAAATATGTGCGCAGGGGTCTCTGCTTAATATATATATTTAGTTTTTATTTCTGGAGCCCTTCGTTAGCCAGAAAAATGCGAAAAACCAATATGCGTTATTACCCGGAATATCCGTCACGGTCCTGGCATCCCATTTTAGCTCCGTAATAGGCAACTTCCGGTCCTCACGGAGGCTTGATCTACATGTATGATACCTCAAAACGTTTGTCAATGCCTCTGCTTGATAACTATTCCCCGTAGATCATTCCATAGGACCTGTGGACCAAGTAAGAAGTAAAAAACCATGGTCGGGTAGGTCAAAATTGCCGGCTGTACAACCATTATGGCTCAATTGTCGTCCACTTCCGGTCTCCAGGATAGCTTGACATACATGTATTATACCTCAAAATGTTTGTACATGTCTCTGCTTTATAAATATATACAGTAAGACTGTCTATACGCCCCTTGATTGGAGTAAATAATGTAAAACCAATGTCCGGCGGTAGGTTAAAATAAAACGGTTTACCTATGTTTTCACCCCCTGCCGGTCCCCATGGCGGCCCGAATAACCAAATACCGTAACAAATATGTGCGCAGGGGTCTCTGCTTAATATATATGTTTAGTTTTTATTTCTGGAGCCCTTCGTTAGCCAGATAAATGCGAAAAACCAATATGCGTTATAACCCGAATATCCGTCACGGTCCTGGCATCCCATTTTAGCTCCGTAATAGACAACTTCCGGTCCTCAGGGAGTCTTGATCTACATGTATGATACCTCAAAACGTTTGTCAATGCCTCTGCTTGATAACTATTCCCCGTAGATCATTCCATAGGACCTGTGGACCAAGTAAGAAGTAAAAAACCATGGTCGGGTAGGTCAAAATTGCCGGCTGTACAACCATTATGGCTCAATTGTCGTCCACTTCCGGTCTCCAGGATAGCTTGACATACATGGATTATACCTCAAAATGTTTGTACATGTCTCTGCTTTATAAATATATACAGTAAGACTGTCTATACGCCCCTTGATTGGAGTAAATAATGTAAAACCAATGTCCGGCGGTAGGTTAAAATAAAACGGTTTACCTATGTTTGCACCCCCTTCCGGTCCCCATGGCGGCCCGAATAACCAAATACCTTAACGAATATGTGCGCAGAGTTCTCTGCTTAATATATATATTTAGTTTTTATTTCTGGAGCCCTTCGTTAGCCCGAAAAATGCGAAAAACCAATATGCGTTATTACCCAGAATATCCGTCACGGTCCTGGCATCCCATTTTAGCTCCGTAATAGACAACTTCCGGTCCTCAGGGAGTCTTGATCTACATGTATGATACCTCAAAACGTTTGTCAATGCCTCTGCTTGATAACTATTCCCCGTAGATCATTCCATAGGACCTGTGGACCAAGTAAGAAGTAAAAAACCATGGTCGGGTAGGTCAAAATTGGCGGCTGTACAACCATTATGGCTCAATTGTCGTCCACTTCCGGTCTCCAGGATAGCTTGACATACATGTATTATACCTCAAAATGTCTGTACATGTCTCTGCTTTATAAATATATACATTAAGACTGTCTATACGCCCCTTGATTGGAGTAAATAATGTAAAACCAATGTCCGGCGTTAGGTTAAAATAAAACGGTTTACCTATGTTTTCACCCCCTGCCGGTCCCCATGGCGGCCCGAATAACCAAATACCTCAACAAATATGTGCGCAGGGGTCTCTGCTTAATATATATGTTTAGTTTTTATTTCTGGAGCCCTTCGTTAGCCAGAAAAATGCGAAAAACCAATATGCGTTATTACCCGGAATATCCGTCACGGTCCTGGCATCCCATTTTAGCTCCGTAATAGACAACTTCCTATCCTCACGGAGGCTTAATCTACTTGTATGATACCTCAAAACGTTTGTCAATGCCTCTGCTTGATAACTATTCCCCGTAGATCATTCCATAGGACCTGTGGACCAAGTCAAAAGTAAAAAACCATGGTCGGGTAGGTCAAAATTGGCGGCTGTACAACCATTATGGCTCAATTTTCGTCCACTTCCGGTCTCCAGGATAGCTTGACATACATGTATTATACCTCAAAATGTCTGTACATGTATCTGCTTTATAAATATATACAGTAAGACTGTTTATACGCCCCTTGATTGGAGTAAATAATGTAAAACCAATGTCCGGCGTTAGGTTAAAATAAAACAGTTTACCTATGTTTTCACCTCCTTCCAGTCCTCGTGGCGGCCCGAATAACCAAATACCGTAACAAATATGTGCGCAGGGGTCTCTGCTTAATATATATGTTTAGTTTTTATTTCTGGAGCCCTTCGTTAGCCAGAAAAATGCGAAAAACCAATATGCGTTATTACCCGGAATATCCGTCACGGTCCTGGCATCCCATTTTAGCTCCGTAATAGGCAACTTCCGGTCCTCACGGAGGCTTGATCTACATGTATGATACCTCAAAACGTTTGTCAATGCCTCTGCTTGATAACTATTCCCCGTAGATCATTCCATAGGACCTGTGGACCAAGTAAGAAGTAAAAAACCATGGTCGGGTAGGTCAAAATTGCCGGCTGTACAACCATTATGGCTCAATTGTCGTCCACTTCCGGTCTCCAGGATAGCTTGACATACATGGATTATACCTCAAAATGTTTGTACATGTCTCTGCTTTATAAATATATACAGTAAGACTGTCTATACGCCCCTTGATTGGAGTAAATAATGTAAAACCAATGTCCGGCGGTAGGTTAAAATAAAACGGTTTACCTATGTTTGCACCCCCTTCCGGTCCCCATGGCGGCCCGAATAACCAAATACCTTAACGAATATGTGCGCAGGGGTCTCTGCTTAATATATATATTTAGTTTTTATTTCTAGAGCCCTTCGTTAGCCAGAAAAATGCGAAAAACCAATATGCGTTATTACCCGGAATATCCGTCACGGTCCTGGCATCCCATTTTAGCTCCGTAATAGACAACTTCCTATCCTCACGGAGGCTTAATCTACTTGTATGATACCTCAAAACGTTTGTCAATGCCTCTGCTTGATAACTATTCCCCGTAGATCATTCCATAGGACCTGTGGACCAAGTAAGAAGTAAAAAACCATGGTCGGGTAGGTCAAAATTGGCGGCTGTACAACCATTATGGCTCAATTGTCGTCCACTTCCGGTCTCCAGGATAGCTTGACATACATGTATTATACCTCAAAATGTTTGTACATGTCTCTGCTTTATAAATATATACATTAAGACTGTCTATACGCCCCTTGATTGGAGTAAATAATGTAAAACCAATGTCCGGCGGTAGGTTAAAATAAAACGGTTTACCTATGTTTTCACCCCCTGCCGGTCCCCATGGCGGCCCGAATAACCAAATACCTTAACAAATATGTGCGCAGGGGTCTCTGCTTAATATATATGTTTAGTTTTTATTTCTGGAGCCCTTCGTTAGCCAGAAAAATGCGAAAAACCAATATGCGTTATTACCCGGAATATCCGTCACGGTCCTGGCATCCCATTTTAGCTCCGTAATAGACAACTTCCTATCCTCACGGAGGCTTAATCTACTTGTATGATACCTCAAAACGTTTGTCAATGCCTCTGCTTGATAACTATTCCCCGTAGATCATTCCATAGGACCTGTGGACCAAGTCAAAAGTAAAAAACCATGGTCGGGTAGGTCAAAATTGGCGGCTGTACAACCATTATGGCTCAATTGTCGTCCACTTCCGGTCTCCAGGATAGCTTGACATACATGTATTATACCTCAAAATGTCTGTACATGTATCTGCTTTATAAATATATACAGTAAGACTGTTTATACGCCTCTTGATTGGAGTAAATAATGTAAAACCAATGTCCGGCGGTAGGTTAAAATAAAACGGTTTACCTATGTTTTCACCTCCTTCCAGTCCTCGTGGCGGCCCGAATAACCAAATACCGTAACAAATATGTGCGCAGGGGTCTCTGCTTAATATATATGTTTAGTTTTTATTTCTGGAGCCCTTCGTTAGCCAGAAAAATGCGAAAAACCAATATGCGTTATTACCCGGAATATCCGTCACGGTCCTGGCATCCCATTTTAGCTCCGTAATAGGCAACTTCCGGTCCTCACGGAGGCTTGATCTACATGTATGATACCTCAAAACGTTTGTCAATGCCTCTGCTTGATAACTATTCCCCGTAGATCATTCCATAGGACCTGTGGACCAAGTAAGAAGTAAAAAACCATGGTCGGGTAGGTCAAAATTGCCGGCTGTACAACCATTATGGCTCAATTGTCGTCCACTTCCGGTCTCCAGGATAGCTTGACATACATGGATTATACCTCAAAATGTTTGTACATGTCTCTGCTTTATAAATATATACAGTAAGACTGTCTATACGCCCCTTGATTGGAGTAAATAATGTAAAACCAATGTCCGGCGGTAGGTTAAAATAAAACGGTTTACCTATGTTTGCACCCCCTTCCGGTCCCCATGGCGGCCCGAATAACCAAATACCTTAACGAATATGTGCACAGGGGTCTCTGCTTAATATATATATTTAGTTTTTATTTCTGGAGCCCTTCGTTAGCCAGAAAAATGCGAAAAACCAATATGCGTTATTACCCGGAATATCCGTCACGGTCCTGGCATCCCATTTTAGCTCCGTAATAGACAACTTCCTATCCTCACGGAGGCTTAATCTACTTGTATGATACCTCAAAACGTTTGTCAATGCCTCTGCTTGATAACTATTCCCCGTAGATCATTCCATAGGACCTGTGGACCAAGTCAAAAGTAAAAAACCATGGTCGGGAAGGTCAAAATTGGCGGCTGTACAACCATTATGGCTCAATTGTCGTCCACTTCCGGTCTCCAGGATAGCTTGACATACATGTATTATACCTCAAAATGTCTGTACATGTATCTGCTTTATAAATATATACAGTAAGACTGTTTATACGCCCCTTGATTGGAGTAAATAATGTAAAACCAATGTCCGGCGGTAGGTTAAAATAAAACGGTTTACCTATGTTTTCACCTCCTTCCAGTCCTCGTGGCGGCCCGAATAACCAAATACCGTAACAAATATGTGCGCAGGGGTCTCTGCTTAATATATATATTTAGTTTTTATTTCTGGAGCCCTTCGTTAGCCAGAAAAATGCGAAAAACCAATATGCGTTATTACCCGGAATATCCGTCACGGTCCTGGCATCCCATTTTAGCTCCGTAATAGGCAACTTCCGGTCCTCACGGAGGCTTGATCTACATGTATGATACCTCAAAACGTTTGTCAATGCCTCTGCTTGATAACTATTCCCCGTAGATCATTCCATAGGACCTGTGGACCAAGTAAGAAGTAAAAAACCATGGTCGGGTAGGTCAAAATTGCCGGCTGTACAACCATTATGGCTCAATTGTCGTCCACTTCCGGTCTCCAGGATAGCTTGACATACATGGATTATACCTCAAAATGTTTGTACATGTCTCTGCTTTATAAATATATACAGTAAGACTGTCTATACGCCCCTTGATTGGAGTAAATAATGTAAAACCAATGTCCGGCGGTAGGTTAAAATAAAACGGTTTACCTATGTTTGCACCCCCTTCCGGTCCCGATGGCGGCCCGAATAACCAAATACCTTAACGAATATGTGCGCAGGGGTCTCTGCTTAATATATATATTTAGTTTTTATTTCTGGAGCCCTTCGTTAGCCAGAAAAATGCGAAAAACCAATATGCGTTATTACCCGGAATATCCGTCACGGTCCTGGCATCCCATTTTAGCTCCGTAATAGACAACTTCCTATCCTCACGGAGGCTTAATCTACTTGTATGATACCTCAAAACGTTTGTCAATGCCTCTGCCTGATAACTATTCCCCGTAGATCATTCCATAGGACCTGTGGACCAAGTCAAAAGTAAAAAACCATGGTCGGGTAGGTCAAAATTGCCGCTGTACAACCATTATGGCTCAATTGTCGTCCACTTCCGGTCTCCAGGATAGCTTGACATACATGTATTATACCTCAAAATGTTTGTACATGTCTCTGCTTTATAAATATATACAGTAAGACTGTCTATACGCCCCTTGATTGGAGTAAATAATGTAAAACCAATGTCCGGCGGTAGGTTAAAATAAAACGGTTTACCTATGTTTTCACCCCCTGCCGGTCCCCATGGCGGCCCGAATAACCAAATACCGTAACAAATATGTGCGCAGGGGTCTCTGCTTAATATATATGTTTAGTTTTTATTTCTGGAGCCCTTCGTTAGCCAGATAAATGCGAAAAACCAATATGCGTTATAACCCGAATATCCGTCACGGTCCTGGCATCCCATTTTAGCTCCGTAATAGACAACTTCCGGTCCTCAGGGAGTCTTGATCTACATGTATGATACCTCAAAACGTTTGTCAATGCCTCTGCTTGATAACTATTCCCCGTAGATCATTCCATAGGACCTGTGGACCAAGTAAGAAGTAAAAAACCATGGTCGGGTAGGTCAAAATTGCCGGCTGTACAACCATTATGGCTCAATTGTCGTCCACTTCCGGTCTCCAGGATAGCTTGACATACATGTATTATACCTCAAAATGTTTGTACATGTCTCTGCTTTATAAATATATACAGTAAGACTGTCTATACGCCCATTGATTGGAGTAAATAATGTAAAACCAATGTCCGGCGGTAGGTTAAAATAAAACGGTTTACCTATGTTTTCACCCCCTGCCGGTCCCCATGGATACTAATTATTGTGTTGTATTACAGATGGACACAACAGTATATTGATACATGACAGCCTTAATGATCTTCTGAATTGACCAATTAGCTAATAAGAGGTAACACTACAGTATTTGTCAGCCACACAATATTAACATATTTCATTTACACGATGCCCCTTATCTATGTTTAATAACACGACATAAGCTTTTAAAGAATACTCATAAAATGAAACTTTCAAGATAGACATGTTTCAACATCTAATAGGAAAATCGTTAAAACAGGTACAACATATACGTGACCGCTCACTTTTCTAGCTTCATTGATTGGCACAGACACTTCAATAACACGTGTCGGTAATAATCTAATTTATTGGCAAAACCTTACATCTTAATGAAATAATTCAGATTGCAACCTAAGACGATAATTACTGTATAATGATGATTCCTGTACAATTTGGTGCACAGAACGGGTTTCTGGAATATTATTATACAGGTACGCTACACGTCGACAGATTGGAAACCAAATAATTTAAAATTCTTTGTTAGGGAGAAAGAAAACGAAAGGGCATGAATACCATAGCTAAAATCTAAAAACACATCAATGAAACGGAATAACAACAACATGAACAATACAACAAACGACATCAGTTCTGACATATCGACTGGAAAATAGCAATAAATTAGATCAATGGTTCCAGAAAGAATATACTGTTCAGCTGTTTGTCCAGTATTAATTGTAATAAGCAAATAGTACATTCATCTATGCATACCACTTGCCAGAATATCCTATTGTCATATCCACATGTACCTACTGGTACCAAGATACAATCCTCTCAATGGTCAATATAAAGCATGATAACGGAAAATATGCACACAATATCGCAGTTATCCACTGCCTTTAGACCATATATGACGAAATGTGCAAATGTCCATCTGATGTGTCATATCAACTCGTGGGTATACTATACACCAATACCAGTATGTTAGTCCTACTGGCATTACTACACAAACGATACTATGCACCAATATATGTAAGTTAGTCTACCTGATATTACTACACATACAATACTTTACACCAATACCTGTATATTCGTCTACCTGGTATTACTACACATACGATAATATGCAACAATACCTGTATGATAGTCCTACTGGTATTACTACACATACAATACAATACACCAATACCTGTATGTTAGTTCTACCTGGTAGTACTACACATACAATACTATGCACCTATACCTGTATGTTAGTCTACCTGATATTACTACACATACAATAATATGCACCAATATCTGTATGTTAGTCCTACTGGTATTACTACACATACGATAATATGCACCAATACCTGTATGTTAGTCTACCTGGTATTACTACACATACAATATTATACACCAATACCTGTATGTTAGTCTATCTGGTATTACTACGCATACAATACTATCCACCAATACCTGTACGTTAGTCTACCTGGTATTACTACTCATACAATACTATACACCAATACCTGTATGTTAGTCTACCTGGTATTACTACACATACAATATTATACACCAATACCTGTATATTAATCTACCTGGTATTACTACACATACAATAATATGCACCAATACCTGTATGTTAGACTACCTGATATTACTACACATACAATGCTATGCACCAATACATGTATGTTAGTTCTACTGCTATTGCTACACATACAATAATATACACCAATACCTGTATGCTAGTCTACCTGGTATTACTACACATACAATACTATGCACCAATACCTGTATGCTAGTCTACCTGGTATTACTACACATACAATACTATGCACCAATACCTGTATGTTATTCTACATGGTATTACTACACATACAATACTATACACCAATACCTGTATGTTAGTCTACCTGGTATTACTACACATACAATACTATACACCAATACCTGTATGTTAGTCTACCTGGTATTACTACACATACAATACTATAAATCAATACCTGTATGTTAGTCTACCTGGTATTACTACACATACAATACTCTCCACCAATATCTGTATGTTAGTCTACCTGGTATTACTACACATACAATATTATACACCAATACCTGTATGTTATTCTACCTGGTATTACTACACATACAACACTATCCACCAATACCTGTATGTCAGTCTACCTGGTATTACTACACATACAATACTATTCACCAATACCTGTATGTTAGTCTATCTGGTATTACTACTCATACAATACTATACACCAATACCTGTATGTTAGTCTACCTGGTATTATTACACATACAATATTATATACCAATACCTGGATGTTAGCCTACCTGGTATTACTACACATACAATACAATACACCAATACCTGTAATTTAGTGTACCTGGTATTACTACACTTTCAATGCTATACACCAGCACCTGAATGTTAGTCTACCTGGTATTACTACACATACAATATTATGCACCAATACCTGTATGTTTGTCTACCTGGTATTACTACACATACAATACTATGCACCAATACCTGTATGTTAGTCTACCTGGCATTACTACACATACAATACTATACTCCAATACCTGTATGTTAGTCTACCTAGTATTACTACACATACAATACTATACACTAATACTTGTATATTAGTCTTCCTGGTATTACTACACATACAATGCAATACACCAATACCTGTATGTTAGTCTACCTGGTATTACTACACATACAATACTATACACCAATACCTATATGTTAGTCTAACTGGTATTACTACACATACAATACTATACACCAATACCTGTATGTTAGTCTACCTGGTAGTACTACACATACAATACAATACACCAATACCTGTATGTTAGTCTACCTAGTTTTACTACACATACAATACTATACACAAATACCTGTATGTTAGTCTACCTGGTATTACTACACCTAAAATACTATACACCAATACCTGTATATTAATATACCTGGTATTACTACACATACAATACTATATACCAATACTTCTATGTTAGTCTACCTGGTATTACTACACATACAATAATATGCACCAATACCTGTATGTTAGTCTACCTGATGTTACTACACATACAATACTATGCACCAATACCTGTATGTTAGTCTACCTGGTATTACTACACATGCTATACAATACACCAATACCTGCATGTTTGTCTACCTGGTATTAATACACATACAATAATATACTCCAATACCTGTATGTTAGTTTACCTGGTATTACTACACCTACAATACTATACACCAATACCTGTATGTTAGTCTACCTGGTATTACTACACATGCTATAATATACACCAATACCTATATGTTAGTCTACCTGGTATTAATACACATACAATAATATACTCCAATACATGTATGTTAGTCTATCTGGTATTACTACACATACAATACTATACACCAATACCTGTATGTTAGTCTACCTGGCATTACTACACATACAATACTATACTCCAATACCTGTATGTTAGTCTACCTAGTATTACTACACATACAATACTATACACTAATACTGTATGTTAGTCTTCCTGGTATTACTACACATACAACACTATCCACCAATACCTGTATGTCAGTCTACCTGGTATTACTACACATATAATGCAATACACCAATACCTGTATGTTAGTCTACCTGGTATTACTACACATACAATACTATTCACCAATACCTATATGTTAGTCTAACTGGTATTACTACACATACAATACTATACACCAATACCTGTATGTTAGTCTACCTGGTAGTACTACACATACAATACAATACACCAATACCTGTATGTTAGTCTACCTAGTATTACTACACATACAATACTATACACAAATACCTGTATGTTAGTCTACCTGGTATTAATACATATACAATAATATACTCCAATACCTGTATGTTAGTCTACCTGGTATTACTACACCTAAAATACTATACACCAATACCTGTATATTAATATACCTGGTTTTACTACACATACAATACTATATACCAATACTTCTATGTTAGTCTACCTGGTATTACTACACATACAATAATATGCACCAATACCTGTATTTTAGTCTACCTGGTATTACTACACATACAATACTATGCACCAATACCTGTATGTTAGTCTACCTGGTATTACTACACATGCTATACTATACACAAATACCTGTATGTTAGTCTACCTGGTATTACTACACATACAATACAATACACCAATACCTGTATGTTAGTCTACCTAGTATTACTACACATACAATACTATACACAAATACCTGTATGTTAGTCTACCTGGTATTACTACACATACAATAATATGCACCAATACCTGTATTTTAGTCTACCTGGTATTACTACACATACAATACTATGCACCAATACCTGTATGTTAGTCTACCTGGTATTACTACACATGCTATACTATACACCAATACCTGTATGTTTGTCTACCTGGTATTAATACACATACAATAATATACTCCAATACCTGTATGTTAGTCTACCTGGTATTACTACACCTACAATACTATACACCAATACCTGTATGTTAGTCTACCTGGTATTACTACACATGCTATATTATACACCAATACCTGTATGTTAGTCTACCTGGTATTAATACACATACAATAATATACTCCAATACCTGTATGTTAGTCTACCTGGTATTACTACACATACAATACTATGCAACAATACCTGCATGTTAGTCTACCTGGTATTACTACACCTATAATACTATACACCAATACCTGTATGTTAGTCTACCTGGTATTACTACACATACAATACTATACACCAATACCTGTATGTTAGTCTACCTGGTATTACTACACATACAATACTATAAATCAATACCTGTATGTTAGTCTACCTGGTATTACTACACATACAATACTCTCCACCAATATCTGTATGTTAGTCTACCTGGTATTACTACACATACAATATTATACACCAATACCTGTATGTTAGTCTACCTGGTATTACTACACATACAACACTATCCACCAATACCTGTATGTCAGTCTACCTGGTATTACTACACATACAATACTATTCACCAATACCTGTATGTTAGTCTATCTGGTATTACTACTCATACAATACTATACACCAATACCTGTATGTTAGTCTACCTGGTATTATTACACATACAATATTATATACCAATACCTGGATGTTAGCCTACCTGGTATTACTACACATACAATACAATACACCAATACCTGTAATTTAGTGTACCTGGTATTACTACACTTTCAATGCTATACACCAGCACCTGAATGTTAGTCTACCTGGTATTACTACACATACAATATTATGCACCAATACCTGTATGTTTGTCTACCTGGTATTACTACACATACAATACTATACACCAATACCTGTATGTTAGTCTACCTGGCATTACTACACATACAATACTATACTCCAATACCTGTATGTTAGTCTACCTAGTATTACTACACATACAATACTATACACTAATACTTGTATATTAGTCTTCCTGGTATTACTACACATACAATGCAATACACCAATACCTGTATGTTAGTCTACCTGGTATTACTACACATACAATACTATACACCAATACCTATATGTTAGTCTAACTGGTATTACTACACATACAATACTATACACCAATACCTGTATGTTAGTCTACCTGGTAGTACTACACATACAATACAATACACCAATACCTGTATGTTAGTCTACCTAGTTTTACTACACATACAATACTATACACAAATACCTGTATGTTAGTCTACCTGGTATTACTACACCTAAAATACTATACACCAATACCTGTATATTAATATACCTGGTATTACTACACATACAATACTATATACCAATACTTCTATGTTAGTCTACCTGGTATTACTACACATACAATAATATGCACCAATACCTGTATGTTAGTCTACCTGATGTTACTACACATACAATACTATGCACCAATACCTGTATGTTAGTCTACCTGGTATTACTACACATGCTATACAATACACCAATACCTGCATGTTTGTCTACCTGGTATTAATACACATACAATAATATACTCCAATACCTGTATGTTAGTTTACCTGGTATTACTACACCTACAATACTATACACCAATACCTGTATGTTAGTCTACCTGGTATTACTACACATGCTATAATATACACCAATACCTATATGTTAGTCTACCTGGTATTAATACACATACAATAATATACTCCAATACATGTATGTTAGTCTACCTGGTATTACTACACATACAATACTATGCAACAATACCTGCATGTTGGTCTACCTGGTATTAATACACATACAATACTATACTCCAATACCTGTATGTTAGTCTACCTGGTATTACTACACCTATAATACTATACACCAATACCTGTATGTTAGTCTACCTGGTATTACTACACATACAATACTATACACCAATACCTGTATGTTAGTCTACCTGGCATTACTACACATACAATACTATACTCCAATACCTGTATGTTTGTCTACTTAGTATTACTACACATACAATACTATACACTAATACTGTATGTTAGTCTTCCTGGTATTACTACACATACAACACTATCCACCAATACCTGTATGTCAGTCTACCTGGTATTACTACACATATAATGCAATACACCAATACCTGTATGTTAGTCTACCTGGTATTACTACACATACAATACTATTCACCAATACCTATATGTTAGTCTAACTGGTATTACTACACATACAATACTATACACCAATACCTGTATGTTAGTCTACCTGGTAGTACTACACATACAATACAATACACCAATACCTGTATGTTAGTCTACCTAGTATTACTACACATACAATACTATACACAAATACCTGTATGTTAGTCTACCTGGTATTAATACATATACAATAATATACTCCAATACCTGTATGTTAGTCTACCTGGTATTACTACACCTAAAATACTATACACCAATACCTGTATATTAATATACCTGGTTTTACTACACATACAATACTATATACCAATACTTCTATGTTAGTCTACCTGGTATTACTACACATACAATAATATGCACCAATACCTGTATTTTAGTCTACCTGGTATTACTACACATACAATACTATGCACCAATACCTGTATGTTAGTCTACCTGGTATTACTACACATGCTATACTATACACCAATACCTGTATGTTTGTCTACCTGGTATTAATACACATACAATAATATACTCCAATACCTGTATGTTAGTCTACCTGGTATTACTACACCTACAATACTATACACCAATACCTGTATGTTAGTCTACCTGGTATTACTACACATGCTATATTATACACCAATACCTGTATGTTAGTCTACCTGGTATTAATACACATACAATAATATACTCCAATACCTGTATGTTAGTCTACCTGGTATTACTACACATACAATACTATGCAACAATACCCGCATGTTAGTCTACCTGGTATTAATACACATACAATACTATACTCCAATACCTGTATGTTAGTCTACCTGGTATTACTACACCTATAATACTATACACCAATACCTGTATGTTAGTCTACCTGGTATTACTACACATACAATACTATGCAACAATACCTGTATGTTAGTCTTCTTGGTTTTACTACACATACAATACTATACACCAATACCTGTATTTTAGTGTACCTGGTATTACCACACTTTCAATGCTACAAACCAACACCTGTATATTAGTCTACCTGGTATTTTTACATATACAATACTATACACCAATACCTGTATGTTTGTCTACCTGGTATTACTACACATACAATACTATACACCAATACCTGTATGTTAGTCTACATGGTATGGCTACACATACAATACTATGCACCAATAACTGTAAGTTAGTCTACCTGGTAGTACTACTCATACAATACTATGCACCAATACCTGTATGTTAGTCTACCTGGTATTACTGCACATACAATACTCTACACCAATACCTGTATGTTAGTCTACCTGGTATTACTAAACATACAATACTATACACCAATACCTGTATGCTAGTCTTCCTGGTATTACTACACATACTATACTATACACCAATTCCATGTATGTTAGTCTACCTGGTATTAATACGCATATAACATGTGTAGCCTCAACATGATTTATTCCTTATGTGGTTTCTGATTAACACTGTTCACACATCAGCAAGAACATTATATTAACTTCCTTTCTGATATAAAAAAAAACAGAAAAAAATAATTTGTTGTCCAGATATATTAGAATACATTGATAAGTGATAATATTATTGTCATTTCAGTCTTCCATCAACAGTGCTGTAATGATAGCCACTGTAAATATCCTGGTTCATGCTGGATTGGTGTAATATTCCACAGACTGAACGTAAATCTTGCGATATACAGCAGGAGTTTTGTCAAATGGTTTATATTTCAAAACAATTGAATTAATTTTTATTTTATTTTGTAATTTGTTTCTGAAGACCAGTAGTATAAATATTGTAAATACAGTCAAACCTCTCTATGCGGTCACATTTATTAATCAGTCACCGAGCTCACCTGTATTAAAAGGTCACCTTTCAATCATCTTATCAATAAGATTTTATATAAATTGAACCTTAAGAGGTCACCAGTCTTATAAGGACGATTTTTCTTTGTCCCAAAAGTGACCTCTTAATACAGGTTTGACTGTTTATACTTTATGGTGCACAATGTATTTTTCGCATTACCTTGATAAGATATGATCAATGTCTTGGAAAGCGGAATAATTTAAAAGTCATTGGCAGCAGGAAAGCTAAAGGTCTTGAAACGGCTCGCCAAAATATATCTACTGTTACCTATTCTGGAGGGAGATAATCCTTAATATTAATGATAATAATTACATATTTTAATATTATGTAAATTGCAATAATTAATTGATAATATTAAGTAATTTTGAATTCAAAACTAATTTAGACAACCAACTAGACAAAAATATACACAACATATTTTAAACTTGTATGGACATCATCAAAAACGTCAGTATATACATAATACATATAAACTTCATTTTTTCCTTATTTGCAAAATGCACTCTATATAAAATATAGTTGCAAAGTAAAAAACTATGTGTGCATATGTTGTAAGTTGAATTTTAATGTACATTCCAGAATGAACTTGAAGTATAACCTTATACATTCCTTTGTAATTAATGTTGATAATATTTACAAGTAATGATGGTGACACTTGTCAAGCAAGTTATATTAGCTATGCAATTCTCCCAACTATAAACAATAACACTGTGTCACCTTATGTAAATTTCACCCTCTAAAGTATTTGAAACATTTTTCTCATAATGACCATACATCTTTTCCGTCTTTTTAATTGTACGTGTATAAAGAAATCAATTTCCCTTTCTTTGATAATTTCCTCCAGCATCTGGAGCACTTGGTGAAACTGTTTTAGTAACTTTTATTTTCAATACTAGCATAACAATTGTACAACGATGACAGACAATTTAAAAGTCACTGTTTGCCATACAAGTGTGTTGCTTCCATTCCCTCTCAATGTTGCCTGACGAGTGTTCATCATTGAGGCATATTATGTTACTATCAATGTAGTTAAAACACAAGTTATATTCAAACATTACGCGGGTGTAGTGTATACAAAAATATTATTATAATGTTACTGAAAATGTAGTGTATAAAACAAGTATAATGCTAATGTTACTGACAATGTAGTGTATTAACACGTGTTATTCTAACGTTACTGACTGTGTAGTGTATAAGTAAGTGTTATTCTAACGTTACTGACAATGTAGTGTATTAACAAATGTTATTCTAACGTTACTGACTGTGTAGTGTATAAGTAAGTGTTATTCTAACGTTAATGACAATGTAGTGTATTAACACGTGTTATTCTAACGTTACTGACTGTGTAGTGTATTAACAAATGTTATTCTAACGTTACTGACTGTGTAGTGTATAAGTAAGTGTTATTCTAACGTTACTGACTGTGTGGTGTATAAACAAATGTTATTATAACGTTACTGACTGTGTAGTGTATAAGTAAAGGTTATTCTAACATTACTGACTGTGTAGTGTATAAGCAATGTAATGCTAATGTTACTGATGGTGTAGTGTATAAACCAGTGTAATTACAACGCTACAGACAGCGTAGTGTACAAACAACCGGTATTCTAACGTTACTGACTGTAGTGCACAAGCAAGTGTTATTCTAACGCTACTGACGGTGTTGTGTATAAACAAGTGTTATTATAATGTTACTGACGGTGTAGTTTATAAACAACCGGTATTCTAACGTTACTGACTGTTGTGCACAAGTAAGTATTATTCGAACGTTACTGAGGTTGTAGTGTTTAACAAATGTTATTTTAAAGTTGCTGACGGCGTAGTGCATAAACAAGTGGTATTCTAATGTTACTGACGGCGTAGTGTATAAACAAGTGTTATTATAATGTTACTAGTGGTGTAGTGTATTTGCAATTGTTACTCTAATGTTACTGACAATGTAGTGTATACACAAGAGTTATTCAAACGTTACTGATGGTGTAGTGTATAAACAAGTGCTATTCTAACGTTACTGACAATGTAGTGTATAAACAAGTGTTATTCTAACGTTACTGATGGTGTAGTGTGTAAACAAGTATCATTCTAACGTTACTGATGGTGTAATGTGTAAACAAGTGTTATTCTAACGTTACTGATGGCGTAGTGCATAAACAATTGTTATTCTAACGTTACTGACGATGAAGTGTATAAACAAGTGGTATTCTAACGTTGCTGACAATGTAGTGTATACACAAGTGTTATTCTTAGGCCCGTCTGAAGTTTTACAGTATCAGTTGACTAACAAGTATTGAAATTAAAACTGTGAGTGTGACCTTCAGTCAGTTGACCGTTGAAATTTATTAAATCTTTTCTTTTATAGCATACATGTATTTCTTAAATTCTATCCCTTAAAATGTACAAAGAAACCTTGTTTTTAAAGTTTGATTTTATTCGAAGGTCTGACAATTTCTTATTGTTTTGTTATGCTGGTTTCTGAGAAACAAACACACAAACACATGTAACCTAAATAGTTATTTACTTTTTTCATGTTTTCGTTTTATTATCTATGCTCAAATTTCATCCAATAATTGTCATTTATTCTTTGTACTATGCATGCTATTTTAAGATATCTAGTTACAATTATAGATCGGAGAAAATTTCACAACTTTGTTTAACTTCCGTCTTATCAATTTTGTTTTATGTTTAAACTAAACTGAAGAAAGAAACTGTAAACTTATTTTGTTGTGCTACGTTCATAAATATGTGTACATGTTCTGTGTATAACTGTGCTGTATATATAAATAGCTGTGTACTGTTTCTGTATTGATGAGTTGACAATGGTTATATGTAAATGGGTAAGAGCTATGGTGTTTAACGCCACTTTCAGCACTAATCCAGTTATATCGTGGTGGTCTTTTGCTTTATTTATGGAGGAAACTGGAGTACCCTGAGAAAACCACCAACCTGCCGGAAGTCACTGATAAACTTTATCACATAATGTTGTACTGAGTACACCTCGCCATGAGAGGGATTCAAACTCACAACTTTAGCGGTGATAGACGCTAATTGCAGACAGCTATAAATCCAACTATCAAATGATCAGGACCAAGACGAACCCCTATTTATGCATAGAGATTTGTACCATCTACAATGATTATGAGTATACAAAATATGTAAAATAAAAACACTGTTCTCCATTAGAATCCAATCTGGTTACAATCACATATCTCCCTTGTTCTCCTGCACTGATATATCGTGGTGTGGGGAGATCTAAAGAAAGCACACTACAGGTCACTTGCGAGTGACCCTATGTTAACGTCCAATGACGATGGCAGATAGGTGATTATGAAAGCTTTAAATTTTAAAATTAAACTGCTTTGTTTGCTATAAAAAAGGCATAAGCCATATTAATCATATCATTTAATATTCATGGCATAGGGCCACTCGCATGTAAGCCAGGGTAGGGGGTAGGGTAGGGTTATGGTATTTAACACTACTTAGCAATATTTTAACTATATCGTGGCAGTCAGTTTTATTGGTCGATGAAATCGGAGTGCCCAGAAAAAACCACCGACCTGTCGCAAGTCATGACACACTTTGCCATGCAATGTTGTATCGAATACACCTCGCCATGAGCAGGATTCGAACTCACAACGTTAGTGGTGATGAGCACTGGTTGCATAAGTAGTTGTAAATGCAACTAGCATACGATCACGACCACAACGTTACCGACATTATTAAGGTGTAAAAATAACACAAAACAGGTTACGTCTGTTTTAATTATTACTTCTTACAGAAGACTTTAAGCCAAGCAAAATTAATACTGGCTCAGGTGAGCTAATGAAAAGTGTCAAACATTTAGAACTTGACACTTTTTCGCACCTTTCGGTTGAAATTATCTCAAATAACCGCTAAGGATCTTTTGACATTACAGAAGGCTTCAATGACAAACAAACCCAAATTAAATCATTGCACAACCGATGTGGTTATCCATCACGACGATTCCTTTGATAATGTTTTGTCTTTCCTTTTTAACGTCAATCGCTTTATGATGCCATTTATGTTTCATGTGTAAGTTAAATTGGTACAAAAATGCCAAGTCTCAGTTGACCAACAAACTTCAATTGTTCTGTGGGACCGAATCTGAAAAAGAAGTAGCTTTTAAGAAATGTTTGAAGATACCACAAGGGTATTCGTAAGCCATAAATAAAAAAAAACAAGACAATGCAAAAAGAAAAAAGGATAAACAATGAAATATAAAACACTGCAGAGAAAACAAAAGATTGAACAATTAACATGGTAATCAAAACAAACCTAAGATTACAACGCAATGCCTCGACACTCACGACTCACCACACCTGGTTACCAGAGGCACATCTAAGCCTCCTGTATCGCTCACCAAGTTATGTCTACATGTAGTGTATTATAAGATGTAGATTAAAAAAAAATGGTTTATTCATTTTCACATAAGGTAAAATTATGTTAAACTTTTAACCTATTAAAACAGGACTAAGAATAAACATTTTACTTGTTAGTCCTTTTTGGCTCTATTAAAATGGTTACAGGCTCAAACAAATATGTTGAAACAATTCTAACAGGAATTTGTCAAAGGAATTCAAAGAAATAGTGATTGGCGCTTAGCGCCAAATGAGAAATTGTTCAGCTGTATTATGGCAAGTTCAATTTGATGAGATAATGATGATGGCCGCTTTGTACTAGACCATCAAGTTTAGTTAGATTTTTATAGTGCTAGTTAAATGAAACAACAGTCAGTGAGCAGACATGTCGATCCACTCGGACACTTCATTTTGATGTTGAGTGATCAGTCTTTGTTCTTACTCCTTAATTATACATGTCAAGTGAAGAAGCAACAAATATCAGTCAAATAGGCCAATAAATCCTTCATAATATCAATATATCCTAACGTAACTCCTCATATGGTTTATGCGCAAGTATGCAAACTATTGATGAAATCCCTTTTACTATATGCTCTAAGGGGCCTGTAATCGCTCACCAGGTTTTCAATATGACTTCTAAATTTCATAGAAAAATTTCAGCTGATTATTTTTTTCTTTGAGCAAAAGATTTATAGGTGATTTTTTGTTTACAAATGTGCAAAATCAGTTAAAAAGAAAATTATACAGAAAAACCCGAATCGTAGGTTCAACTATAGCTACTAATAGCCATGTATCCGCTATTAAAATTTGGACTCATTTGGACTTAAAATAATGCAACAACAGACAATTAAAGAAATCGCTATTTGCAGTTACAGCCACCATCTTAAATGGAGGGCGGGGATGTCTGATCACCCTAGCACCATCACTGCCAAAGTTCGTTTAATTTGCTTAAACCGTATCAGAGGAAAATTTTTAAATGTGATATTTAATCAAATATGCCTAATTTGCATACTCGGTATAAATCAGCTGAAAGAAAATTTCTAAGCAAAACTCTGAAGCCAGCTTGAATGGGTGGGGGAGGGGGAGGGGCTTTGGCCAGGTGAACCAAAAATGTAGGTGGAGTTTCATGATGAAAAACAATATGTATTTCAAAGTCTCATACCTATAGTCAAAAAAATGTTCTTCTCCTGCCTGAATTGGTCTTTTAGCAAATATACCAATTCTGTGGCACCGTTCAACATCATAACTTTAGCGTAACAATTTGGCAAATCTTATCTTGTTTCCTTTCCTTGTAGCATCGACGACAAAATCTGAAACAAATATGATTGATTTTGATTGATTTTTTTTGTGCTTAACACCACTTTCAGCAATATTTCAGCTAAATCATGGCGACCAGTATTAGTGGTGAAAGAAGCCGGAGTACCCGGGTAGAACATGGGCAAGTAACTGATAAACTTTATCACTTGCGGTTGTGATTCGAGTACACCCCTTTTGTAATTTACAAAGCCGGACGCGAACCAAGGCCGTATTGGTGATAGGCTTGTATGAGTTGTTAGTAATCCAACTACCTAACTCATTGAGCCACCCGGGACCTCTATAATATCTAAAACGGTAGCACACCCCTATATTTCCTTGATCTTATTTCTTCAAAAACTCTCATATTTGATCGTATATACCTTACAAGTTTGGCAGCAATATTATTACGGAATTTTGTAAACTTGCTAACCAGTGTGTCCCATGGACACCTTATCTTAGTTTAAACGGTCAATGCAAAATGCCGATATACTACTTCTATGGTCCAAGGAAACTTATTATAACTTTAACAGAGCTTCTCTAACATGCATTCTTCTTTATATAATCGTAAATAACTATTTGTACAATGTCAACTGCTATGCTATCAAATTCATGTAACTATGGTGCACTATGTGAAAATGGCCACTATTTTTTTTTACAACAGACACAATATTTTCCTAAATAGAATCAACGAATCCACACACATCTCTCCAAGTATTTTTTTTTACTTAGTCCCTACCCATATTTTGTCTTGTATTTATATGCATGCGATAATTCTTTTCATATAGGCATGTCCAGCATATTGTAAATGACGGTCACAGAGATAAGACTTGATGAAACGTGATTCTTAATCCGACATATGCAAATGCTTAAGTTGAAATCATCACATGAATAATCTGTGCCACTGAAGGTATGGTATATGTTCCATCTATCGTAGTTACAACACAACGGACTACTTGCTCAAAGACATGTGGTGTTGGGAAATCGACAAGAAATCGTTCTTGCCAAGGTGGTTCATGTAGTGGAAGTGGTTTTGAAAGTATGGATTGTACAACTACACCATGGCCAGGTATTAATTTCAGACGTAAACACATCATGTAATACAACTTTGGTTTCCTATATATACCCATATGTATATCTGTTAATAATGACAACCACACAGCAAAAGTAACATGAGACAGTTAATATATATTCAATCTAAGTGATCGTCGTAATTTTCCTTGGGGGCAAAAATATAATAAATAGATAAAAACAATAAAAAAAAACAATACACAAGATCAATATAGAACGTTAAGATATTCATTGCAAGTGATCAATAATCATCTTCAATGTAAATGTTTATTGTCACATTATTTTCTTCAGATTTCACTTCTTAGGGATCGTAATTGTTCTATTATAGAAATATGACGCTGCAACAAGACTGGGTAACAGCGGGTGTATTCAGCAAAATATTTAAATGTTCGATAATAAGCAGTTATCGATAAATACGGCCTGTGTATTGATACGACGTTCTTCCGATATTACATCAACATCATTCATTATCTTCCTTATTACGTTAACTTTACCTGCAAATTATCATTGTGATGCGCTGAAATTCAGATATGTTTCCTAGAGGTTGGTCCCAACCGGGAAGTGGAGTCATGTGTGAAAAGCGCGATGATGTCCATCATTTGTATATTGATTTCCCACTGCATTGCCCATGTGAGCCAACATATAATAGACTGCAATAACGAAATTGATAAGCATGTGCATAAATCGTCTTCAGAATCAGCAATCAATTTTCATTCATTTGACTTTTTTCAACTGTCTGCACAAGTCCAGGTACTGTTGTCTAAAAGTGTTCAAACAAGCTAGAAGTCGAATACATAGCATAGGATACAAAGGAAAATATCTTCAAATGATATTAAGATCCATCATTGGAAATGAAGTTGTATTTGCTTTGAATCATTATTCAGATAAAGTGTGTGTAGTGTTTTTGAGTGGATGCGAACCTGTGGATATTTTAGTTGTTTGTTTATATCGGTATTGTCGTTGGAGATCCAATTATAAGAGCTGGGTTGGCATGCAATTTACCGGTTTATCCCCGCCATATTTTCAAACTTGCTCAAAGCCAGGGCCGGAATATCAACGCCATATGTTGTGATCTGTTTGTTGTGTGTTCCATTTATTCATTGTTCCCCTTAGCACAATGTTTGTTAGAATATTATTTGCGTGGAAACATGGATTATATAAGAAATTATTATCTTGTTTTGTAACTTGTCAATGCATACAATACATTGCACAACATATACGAGATTAACAATTTTCTATTGTGTTTTTGCTTGGAAATAATGTGAAAAGTAACACGTAATGTGTTATTAAATTTGATATCCTGTTGTCAAAGTTAATAGAAATAATAGAAACTATCTTTTTATATTAAGAACAGTTAACAAAGAGGTAAGCAGACGCCTTATATCTAAGACGAAAAGGCAATATAATGTCCAAAGGAAAAATGAGAAAAGGACAAACAACGTTCTACAAAACACTACACAGAAAACTAGAGACCGAGCAACGCGAACCCTACTTACAAGCTGCTGTGAATTCAGGCGCTTCGGAAGGTTAAGAAGTTCTTGCTCCACAAGACGAACCCGTCATGTTACGCTTGTTCCAAACGGTGATAAGCTATGCATGAGGAAAGGTCCGGAAACTAACTTATGCATTCTGTCAATATTCCCGCGTACGATTCAATATATAGCTGAAATTTTTGGTACATTCTAGCCTCAAAACCCTGCAATTAACTTTAATGATCCACGTGTTCTATATTGCAGCTAGGTTATGGTATAGGATAAACCTATTATCGGATTGATTGTACTTGCTTGTGTTAAATTAACCA
This sequence comes from Bathymodiolus brooksi, assembly GCA_963680875.1. Lineage (NCBI taxonomy): Eukaryota > Metazoa > Mollusca > Bivalvia > Mytilida > Modiolidae > Bathymodiolus > Bathymodiolus brooksi. Next base: position 53,843,177 of record OY804589.1, on the reverse strand, counting down.
TGTTGTCCAAAGTATTAAAGTTGAAAGACAATACTGAAAAAAAACATTTAAGTATTCCACAGCACAGAACTTAAAACAAGTCATTTAGGTAAATACCTTCCCATGTACTAGCTAATTAATATTAATAGTGAATTACCTTTATAATCAGGTAATATTATTATCTAGTTGCGAAGAATACTATGGATAAGGAAGCCATACTTTACAGCTGAAATCAAGTTAAATTCAGTTGATCATGTCCATGCACAGACATAATAGTAGTAATACCAATTATTATAGCACAACATGATGCACATACCATTGTAGAAGTGAGATTTCACTGAAAGAAAACACTTTCTAATTCAACTAGAAAATGCTATTAAACAGCTTTGCCTTCTTCATAGATTTCATAAAACAGATTGCTTTCAGATACTATTAGTGATATGGCAATTACAAGCTAAAAGTCAACATTGTTGTGATATTGTTGTATATCTATACTTATGTACAATATATATATATTATTAGGCATAGTAAATGGAAACTGGGGTGTATGGGGAGCATGAAGTACATGTTCCACGACGTGTGGTAGTGGCAACTGGACACGATCTAGATCATGTGACAATCCAGCACCTGCAAATGGTGGTTCCCTTTGCCCAGGAAACAAGAATGACACGACACAATGCTGTAAACCAACATTGCCAGGTATTTATGTCATTATTGAGTGTCTTCCGTTTTCTGCATTAATTTTATTTGCACCATTTCATATGAATTTAAATCCCACTCATTGCGAGGTGTATTCGATAGGGCAGTATGTGATAAATTATATCAGCGAATTGTGGTAGGTCGGTGGTTTTTTCCGGTACTGCGCTTTCCTCCACCAATAAAACTGACCGCCACGATATAGCTGAAATATTATTGAAAGTGGCATTAAACACCATAACCCCAACCTCCTAATTTGTATCATGAAAACGACAATTCCTTCAGACTATTCTAATAAAGAAGTCATAATCTACAGGAAATATATGCAATGAATATTCATAGAATTATAATATGTATTTTATGCACTCGTCATGTTATGAAAGTATTAAATATTTTTTCTAGGGAGAAATATATTTTCTAAAGAAAACAAAGGTGACAATCGATGCATATCATCGCATTATTTAACATTATTTAAATAAATAAGTTATTTATAATAGCATCAGATGGTAGTAATGCTTAATTACCTACCAATCACGACGATGGAATTGAATTGGATCGAATAAATAGGAAATTGCAACGATCATTCACAGAAGTCATGGCCTTAATAGACACAAATAATTGAGGAATAAGTGTATCGTATGTGAATAGTTGCAAGCGTCAAACATGCAATCTAACAAGAAATGATTTATAGGTAGACGATGTAATTTCTATTATATTGATTTAATTGACAAATTGAATTCACATTAGAACACTGCCTCTCATGGCGTCGTTCCTGTTAAAATTGGTCACGTGACTAAATGTTATTTTCCCCTCGTTTTTTAACTAGTGAAAGTACGCTTCATCAAATCTTCCATGCACATTTGTTATCTTTTTGTATTATATAAACATTTCAAAATGCCGAATGAAGTGTAATGTTTTCATTTCAACTCGGCATTCAGTTGGCAGAATATTGTACATTACAATTATAAATGGGCATTTCGACGTATTAGGACATTGAAAATATTGAATCAATGATAAATGTGGGTTTCCTGTCTAATTAGCAGATTTCAAAATCCCTTTCCCATAATTTAGTTGGCCTTTTGCTGTGAAATTTTACTGAAAGAATATAAACTTTCTAATTCAACTAGAAAATGTAATAAAACAGATTTGCCTTCTTCATAGATTTCTTATAGCAGATGTTTTTAGCATAATATCAGTGATATGGTAATGACAAGTAAAAAGGCTACATTGTAGTGATATTGTTTCATATCTATACATATGTACCACATATACCGTGTATTTGCCATAGTAAATGGGGTATGTGGGGAACATGGAGGACATGCTCCATGACGTGTGGTAGTGGCACATGGACACGATCTAGATCATGTGACAAGCCAACGCCTGCATATGGTGGTTCCGATTGCACAGGAAACAAGTATGCCACGATGCAAAGTTTTAAACCAACAATGTTATAATTGAGTGTGTAATCTTCTTCCTTCTTCTGCATTCATTTCATTGGCATCTTTTTTGAATTCGAATCCAACTCATTGTGATAAATTTTATCAGCGAATAGTATTAGATCGGTGGTGTTTTCCGGGTACTGCGGTTTCCTCCACCAATAAAGCTGACCGCCACGATATCACTGAATTATTGTTGAAAGTGGCATTACACACCATAACCCTAATCCCTCATCTGTACCTTGAAAACGACAATTCATCCAGAATAATCCAATAAAGATATTGTAATCATTTTTTACTCTAACCTGAAATCCTGGATACGTCCCTGTATCTTAAAACCATATTGTTGAGAAATACAGTGTATGAGAAAACCATAAAAAATTTAGTCCAGAAACCATAGCCACTTACTTGATTTGTGTAAGCTATTAGCGTTATTGATATAGGACCCAATATGAAACTTATTTTGTCAAGACTGCTCAGCGTTATGTATATAAATGAGGTTTCGTATTTTGCTGTTTTGTCGGATCGTTGTCTAGTGGACATTTATTCAGCATCTCAGTATTTCCATTATTTTGGCAAAATAGTATTTTCGACAGACATAAGACGGCGATCTATGAATTGTTATTGGAAAAATCAATATTTCGACAAATCAGGTGCAACTAATTCTGCTCTAATAACAACCTCATTCTATATATAGGAAAATGTCACTTTACGAAGATATATATATTATGGGTCATTACCAAATAAAAGGCACTTTTACTTGTTCATATTTTGGTGACATCAAATATTTTCGTTCCCGTTTTACTTTAGCCTATTAATTTTTCCTACATTACAATGACATATTCACTTAATATGCAGTCGGGAAAACCTCCATGAAAAAAAATATTTCTAGATATGTAGTAGTCCCTCATACCTTTCAGTCCGTGGTGTTACCAACATAAAATTATTCTTTTTAGGAAAATGAAAAATATTTTTTTATGTAAACAATATATTGACCCAAAGAAAAGAACAAACAATGATCTACACAACGCTACGCAGACAATATATTGACCAAAAGAAAAGGACAAACAATGATCTACACAACACTACGCAGACAATATATTGACCCAAAGAAAAGGACAAACAATGATCTACACAACACTACACAGACAATATATTTATCAAAAGTAAAGGACAAACAATGATCTACACAACACTACACAGACACTATATTGTTCAAAAGAAAAGGACAAACAATGACCTACACAACACTACGCAGACAATATATTGACCAAAAGAAAAGGACAAACAATGATCTACACAACACTACGCAGACAATATATTGACCCAAAGAAAAGAACAAACAATGATCTACACAACACTATACAGACATTATATTGACCCAAAGAAAAGGACAAACAATTATCTACACAACACTACGCAGACAATATATTGACCCAAAGAAAAGGACAAACAATGATCTACACAACACTACGCAGACAATATATTGACCCAAAGAAAAGGACAAACAATGATCTACACAACAAACCCCACAAAGTTGACGAATTTTATTTGTTTTATGTAAATCAATTGATACATTAAGTTTATGCTTTTATTGTATGGAAAAATAACTTTTCCTATGCTATATGATAACATATTTACTAGGTTTCTTTATATATATATATATATTAATCTTTCCAGGCTGATCTGGTTTATACAACATCGACAGATTCCTTTACTTGTGGTCATTTTACCATGAACATTACACAACGAGAGCAAGGAGAACTTGACATTACAGAGGCGACCCTGATTATGTCCAAGAAGGTGATATATGAAGGATATACTTCTGAGGCATTTCATGAACTATATTTACAAATGTACCATTTCGTGATTTTGTTTGATCAGAAACGTTATTTACAAGGTATTTGTAATATAAATGACGTTCTCGTGGAAAGCAGTGCATGTTGATTGGATATTTTGATTGGATGACAGATGTATCCTGTCATTCAATGAATGTTTTTTTTTTAATGTTGATCAACGAATATCGTATTTTTTCTTTATTTCACACATTCAGTTTCCAAGATCGTATGTTTTGATACTCGTCTCTGGATTGTCCAATCTTGGTTACCCTTCGGTTTTGGATAACGTTTATTTCCCTGGATGGTCAATTCTTGATTGCCCCTTCAGTTATCGCTAACGTGTATTTAACATTAAGCATCAAATGTATTTTAAATTTTCTTTTCATAATTGGAAGAAAACATAATGTATATTGCAATTATCAGTTCACTGGGAGATAATCACATTTGTGCTGCAATGGTGAAATCATAAGGACATACACTGTATTGGAATCAAAAGGCATTATTCAAATATTACTATTTAAATTTAGCTAAAATATTTCTTTTCTTTGAAATACATTTCAGGACGATAAATCAAAAGAAATAGCCATATACCAAACCGTGTGTGAAAACATGCCAGATCCTAAAGTTTTGTGCAGACTGGTTGATTTAATATCTACAAGAATCAGTATGTCTCGTGATCCAATTACTGTTGTCAGTATGTAGGTAGATACACCTTATAGTCTACAAAATAGCAACAAGTAGCAGTGTGTTGAGTTATCCATTTACACGGGGATCCAATTGTAGCTTGGTTTGGTTTATGGTGTTTAGCGTCACTTTCAACAATATCTCAGTTATATCGTGGCCGTCAACTACCATGCCATCACAACCACGACGGCCTCCAATCCAATGGTGTATGAACATTTGGAGAATATGGTACATGTATATACACATATCAGTACACAGAAAAATGCAGCGTTTGATTCTAATGTACTTTTTTCATTATTTTTTTCTTTGAATTGGAATAAAAACAACGTAAATCAGATTGATATCATTTTCATGTATTGGAGTATTTTATTGTCATGTGTCAAAAAATCATTGGATTTAGGTATGGAAAGTGATATTCCCGAATGAAACGTCCAATGTCTTAGTTATTACCATGATCTGGAACAAGGTGGTATGTTCGTTCATATAAACTGGATGACTACTATTGTGTTTGTTTTCTTGCCTCAATTCCATGCTATCGATGCCATAATAACAAGTCTAAATGTCGCTGTTTCTATGGTATTGCTTCAGCTTCAAGTTATGAGGAGGTTCCAGTTTACCATTTCGAGAACCAGATCTTACAGATGGTTTTTATGGGTATTATAGGAGTTGCCCGATTCTTTGTTGTTTTTCGTTTGTTCCCCTCTAATTGTCTCCAGAATTCTATTTTAACGATACATTTTATCAAATAGTTCTGACTCTCGCAACTCATGAGATTTGGCCCCGAATCAGCATATGAAAAGCATGCAAAAGCACTACTCTGATTGGCTTGAAATCACTCGTGAATGACTAGAAACCAACACTGACACATACCATGGTAGGGCCATGATATAACCCGATAAATGTATACATGAACTCAACATGTGTACTATGCCGTCTCCATTAGAATCGTATATATCCATGTTATTAACAGTTATGCTTATGTCTCCAACAGTAATGGTGCAAAGAATTGTGGGTTGTTCTGTACATTTACCAATGCAGTATCAAGTATGAAGATCGACGAGGCAGCAAATATCTTCCAGCTTGTACGGCTTCTGCAGTTAAGACGTCCTGAGTGTTTTGCAGACTTTGTAAGTATTAATCTATGTTTAACATGTTCTTATTATTTTTTCATTACATTAACACTAGTTCTCTCATGATGGAGTTATCATTTTTGGTAGCCATTTAATTGAAATGCACCATTTTTTTTAACTATTTTGTATTAATTTCAAGATATTGAAAATAAGGAATTGTCTATTATCTGTATCTTTGTCTATTCTTTCATTCCTAGCCATTTTATGGAAATAATGTTGAAATAACAATGGTCTGCAATTCAGATTAAATCAATAAACAAAAATAAGACCACATCAACCTGGTCCTGGTTTGAGACTGACACACAGATGTGGTGGGTTACAACCTAAACATGTTTGACCTTTTCACCTATCACCTTTAAGTATCCTCTCTGTCACAGATGACCACGGATATGGTCAGAAACGCGTTGTGTGGACTGAATTCAAAATATACCTTTTTACTCTGAATGTTGTAGTAAAATTCCCGTCCTTTGCCATGGCTTATCCTTGGATCTTTAACAAGAGTACCACGATTGGTGCCATTAGTGGAACAATATACAATTATTGCCTGCACTTAAGGTGAACATCATAATTATTCACCCGAGGGGTGTTGTTTTCCCGAGGGCTTTAGTGCAGGCAATAATTGCTTTAATATACCGAAACTCTATTTATAACAATGTTGGATGCAATAAACACTTATTTGTGTGTTTTTATCTTGTGTTTTCATAAACTACATATATGTGTTTTTAACTTCTGGTCAGGATTGTAATTCCGGAATGCAAAAACGAATACATTTCCGGACAGACATAGAAAATAACATTTGTCTACCGGTGAACAACAGTGATGTTTCCCTGGGGTACCAATTTTGTAAAAACATCGCTTTTATTTTATATATAATATATAATGTAAGGTATAATAATAATGTTTACCTTTCCTGTTGAACATGTGCAATATAATTTGTTCATACAATGACAATTTGCAACATTAGCTAAGCTTAAAATTAAAACTCTGTTGTCTTTATTACAGGCGGAATACAGTCTTTGCTATGAAGCTTTGAACATCTACATAGAATCTTCAAATGTGTATGCCAACTTCTAACTCAATGCAACCAGTTGAAATAAAAGACAACGACGTTTGTTATGAAATAACAGATAATCGATTGACTTTACTTATTCACCTTTACTGAAGATGATTACACTTTGTGCAAAATGGAAACACCCTTCAAATATATAGTTATATCATAATCTAGAAACCATGCACATTTTTTTTTATTATTAAAAATTCTTGGTCAGTTGAGGAAAGTGAACCTCCTTACTGCATAAAGTACTTTACACAATTCCTTTTGTTCGATAAATATTATTTTGTATGTAAGGTTACTTATCCCTTATGACAAATGATGTAATTATAAAACTTTTAATTAGCAATGATATAACCGGTGACATTTAATGATTTACCAATAATCAAATGTGTTTATTTAGCTGTTGTCTTAGTTAATTATAATATGATTAAATTAATCGTTAAAAATTATAACACAAAAAAAGCATTAGTATTACAAGAATCGAAAATGTCTTTCTTTAAATTATTTTTCTAAAAATTATATATATTAAATGTGTTTATTTGGATTTTGTTTTTTATTGAAGTATAATATGATTAAAGTACGGATTGAAACATTAAAAAAATTGTATTACGAAGAGCTGAGAATGGTTTCTTTGATCATTTTTCTAAAAATTATATTACATCCAAACTAATACATGACCACTCGCTCAGTACCTAAAATTATATTTATTATTTGTTTATTTAGTTATTTAGTTATAAGATCATTTAGATATTGAGGGCTTTCCTTATTAATAATTTTAAATGCTTCAATAACTATTATACGCATACGCCTAACTTTTAAAGAATGTTATTCTGATTTAGCAAGAAGTTCTTCACATTTGGAATGGTTTTCATTATCTATGAATATTGCTCGCTTATTCAACTTTTGATTAAAATATATAAAATATAATGTTTTGTCTTCTTCTAGTTACTTGCGTTGGAATTACACAGTGTGCACACATCATATTACACTAAATGTATTACATCGCATCGTTTTGTAGTCGGTTATATGTTGATGAAATTCCGTTGCTTGGTGAAAGCCACAAATATATAGTGTTAGAAAAATATCTTCACTCATATATAATGTCTAGTCATGTGGTTGGCTATGTGGTTCGACATGACGATTTAACCTTCGTAATGCACAAAACATTTGTAGAATCAAATGTTCAAGAAACAAAATTTATTTTCTAAACGAGAGATGCACCGGATCATCATTAAAACATCTGTACTGCGTTGGTGGCAATCTTGGATTTCATTCATAATGTTGTTTCAATAAGTTTTGTAGTTTCTGAAAAGGGTTGACTAATATTCTGTCAGTTGCGTACAGATGAAGAAAGATGGTATTGGCAATTAAATCTTGGTTCAAGGTTGACCATCGTTTTACTATTCAGAATTCAGAAAATGGCAAAACCATCGGCTGACTTTCATACCACTAATATTCTACATATGACAACGTCTGTGTCACAACGATTACAAATAGTATGCGTATTGTTCAAGATGATTTATTTCTGCGTGATAACGCTGTTCGACTGGTTATATGTGATTGTTGGCATTTTGTGCACATGTGGAAAACACTTGCATTACAGCTATTTCAGCCAGGAAAATGGGCTGTCACATTTTAATATATATTTCCCAAAATATTTCCATATTAATTGTTTTCCTGTGTAAGTGTCCATCTTGGATTTCCGCTCGACTTTAAATGGCGCCCAATAAGCATGTATTTATTGTATGGGCTCAATAAGTTTCGTAGTTTCCGGTAACGAGTTGTTTATGAATATGTTCCAATATTGTCCCATTTTAAAATTGTCTCCTGTGCTGGTAGTGATCTTGAACCCATGATGAGGACTAAAACACATACTTTGGAATAGAACCCTTATGTGTTCATTCACAAAGCCTAAATGTGTTTGACATTTTCTGATAATAAGGACGCATTTTTGGTCCTGGTATTCATATTAAATGTCAAGTCGACATCAAAATAACTAAATCTAGTAGAGATCCCAGAACTAAAGTATACGGGTACATTATTGTATATATCTTATACATGACATTAGAATGAGAAAACTGTAAAATGTTGTAAGAAATGTCTGAACATAACCATACAATTGCAATCAAAAGTAAACGTGAAATTAACACAGCGAGATAAACAAATCGGTGTTTCTGTTTCACTAGAAACAAAGATGACGACCATGTAAGTATGAAAAGAAAGTTAAACAGTTGATTGTCAACAATTCTACAAATATCAACAAAACAAAAGAAAGGTTAATCAGTTGATTGTCAACAATTCTACCAATACCAATCTGTCATCTTCACTCACTGAACACAAAATACATTCTTGGAAGTCCAGTCCATGGCTTTGAACAAGTACAAATATGTGGTGGGCCTAAACCGTTCAATTGGACCCAAACCTCCCTCTTGATAACTTGATATTCAACGGCAATACAACAGGAATGCTAAATCTCACTAAGGAAAGTCAAGACAGTATCCATTCATTCATATTGTCAAAGAAGAATACAAGAAAAAGCATGATTGCTGATATTTACAGTTCCTAAATAATGTAATTATTAATAAAACTGAGATTTTCCTTCCGAGGGTATACGCGACTTTAGCCGATTTTGGTTTTCCTGTTTAGACCTTTTAATTTTAATTTTAGTGCTCCTGACATTATAAATGATTTGGCTTTCCGATCTTTCGATGTGGAGCGTACCTGATGAAGGTTATTCCAGAAACGTGTCGTACGTACTAAGCATGATATCTACGTTTTTACTATGGATATTGTGGTGGAGCATAATATTGGATATCCAGTGCAAAAGAGTAGGAATAGAAATAAAAACCATCAATGAAATATTTGGTAAAATTTGTTCATGTGACAAGGAATATTAGTATTGCAACTTTTTTCGGTTACATCTGAGGTGACATTTGTACAATATTTCTTCTGAATAATGACACATAGCATAGAACAGCACTTCCAAATCAAACCTCAGACTAATGGTTTAATTGGAACACGTTAGCAAACTGTATCGCATAAGGTACACAAACACTTTTTTCCTGTGGGGAAGAGTGATAACATTCGGGTCACATCCTCGTCCTGATAAACGTATCACCGTAATGTTAAGTACATAGAAACAATATAATTCATGGCTATGATGTTAATAAGGCAGCATTTATCAATCCATATAAAGTTAATTAGTCAATGTTAATGTTACACGTATTTCAGGTATTATGTTTTATTTATTGTGTAATTATTATTATCTGTAATATTATAGCACTAAATTGACCAGAGTTTTCTCAACTTTCTTGCCTTTCACTAAGTTATTAATTACGCGCTTGGTGAAAGGGTATTGCATTCATTAACTATGCTTTTGGTGGCAGACACTCACTAATTGTGTTGCCAATATTGACTGGTACTATTTGAAATATTGAATTTTCCCATATTAAATAATTGTGTCATTGTTCAGAGGAGACATTGTACAGTCATTTCAGGGGTTACCGAAAAATGTTGCAATACATATACTCAATGTCACATATATCAATTTACCAAAATGTTGTATTTATGCTTAATATTCCCATTCCTACCGGGTCCGGGTGGCTCAGTGAGTTAGGTCGTTGGATCTAATAGTTCATGCAAGCCTATCACCAATATGGCGTGGGTTCGCGCCCAGCTTTGTAAATTACAAAAAGGATGCACGCGACTCGCAGCCGCAAGTGATAAAGCTTACCAGTTGCTTGCCCAGGGTCGGTGGTTCTCTCCGGGTACTCCGGCTTCCTCCACCACTAAAACTGGTCGCCATTGATATAGCTGAAATACTGCTGAAAGTGGCGTTAAAACACCAAAAATACAAAATAAACCCATTCTTACCCTTTTGCATATTGGAAATCCAATATTATGCTACAACACACTGTCTAGAATAAAAACGTAGATATCAAGATTAGTGCGCACGACGCGTTTCTGCGATTACATCCACCAGGTACGCTCAACATCGAAAGATCGGAAAACCATATAATTTAAAGTTTTAGGAGCAATGAAATTAAAAGGCCTCAGCAGGATAGTCAAAATTGGCTAAAGTCACCCATATATGATGGAGGTGAAACTTAGTTTGATTAATAATTACATTACTTGGGAATGACAAATTTCAGTAATCATGGTTTGTTTTGTATTCTCCCTTGACAATCGGAAAGAATGGATACTTTCTTTTCTTTCTCTACATATATTTAATATTGCTGTTGTATTGCCATCGGAGATCCAGTTATCAATATGGGAGGTTCGGATCCCGTTGACCTGTTAACGCCGCCACATGCTTGTACCTGTCCCATTCCATGTCCACAATTTCCATCATGTTCTTTGTGTTCAGTGAGTGAAGATGAAAGATTGATACTGGTTGAATTGTTGACCTTCACTGCTTACACTTTCTTTTCATTATTACATGGTCGTCATATTTGTTTCTAGTGAAACACCGATTTGCTTACCCTGCTGTGTTTATTTCACCTCTACTTTTTTTTATTGGAATTCTTTGGGTATTTTCAGACTTTTGCTACAACATTGAGCAGTTTTATCCTTATAATGTCATGTAAACAATAGATACACTAATGTACCCATATACTTTAGTTCTTGGATCTCTACTATATTCTGTGATTTTGATGTCGATTTGAAATTTAACATGGACACCAGAGCCATACATGCGTTCTGAATTTCAGAAAATGTCAAGGACATCTTGACTTTATGAATGATTACAACAGCATTCTCTTCCAAATATGTGTTTTGGTGCTGATCATAAGTTCAAGATAACAACCAGCTCAGGAGACACTTTTAAAATTAAAAAAATATTGCAATAATAAATATATACATCTGGTTATCTAGCAGATTGCTGTATCAACCATAATATGCATTTCCTTCAACATAATTTAAGAGAGACATGCAAGGAACCACCGCTGTCATAAACTAATGCTCGTTCACCACCAGCTCTGCAATGAGTCCATATCACTTCCAATATTTCCAATATATATCCACACCAGTTACGAGCTGTACACGAAACTTCATAAAGTGAGGATTGTTTTCTAACACTAAAGATTTTCAGTTTTCACTAGTCAATGGTGTTTCATCAACAAATGACCAACTACAGTACGATGCGATGTAATACTATTAGTATAATCTACTGTGTGTACACTTTGTGATTACCAACATACATAACTAGAAGAAGACACAACATCACGTTTTATATATTTTAATAAACAAGTTGAATTAGATAATAATAACTACATACATCCTAATGTGTAGAAGAGAAATATAAAAACAGATTAAAGCCGTTATTTAAAGATTACCGATCGCGATTTAAAATCGTCACTCTGAGAATTATTGTCGTTAGCCCTATAAATTGTCATGGAATGGGGTTTATATAAATGTTGATATCATAATTTAGTACACAGACGCATGGCTGGAATAACCTTTATCAGCTACTCTCAAAGTCAATAGAATAACAAACAGAATAATCTAACAGTTTTTGGGAGCAAGACGAAAAAAAATTGCTTTAACATGATTTAATTTAGTCTCCTATGACTGAAGGAGGAGAACATCCTTTTGATAATACTTGTATTCTTTAGGAACTATAAATGTCAATAATCAATATATCAATATTATTTTGATATTACATACCATATAACCGGGTTTAAAGTCATTAATGTCATATTAATATATAGGTATATTTTCAATACACATGTACTACCATTTACCATTCTTTTTAAATGTAATGTACTACCATTCACCATACTTCCTCAATGTTATGTACTACCATTCACCATACTTCCTAAGTGTAATGTACTACCATTCATCATACTTCCTAAATGTAATGTACTACCATTTACCATTCTTTCTAAATGTAATGTACTACCATTCACCATACTTCCTAAATGTAATGTACTACCATTTACCATTCTTTCTAAATGTAATGTACAACCATTCACCATACTTCCTAAATGTAATGTACTACCATTCACCATACTTCCTAAATGTAATGTACTACCATTCACCATACTTCCTAGATGTAATGTACTACTATTCACCATACTTCCTAAATGTAATATACTACCATTAACCATACTTCCTAAATGTAGTGTATTACCATTCACCATACTTTCTAAATGTAATGTATTATCATTCGCCCTACTTCCTAAATGTAATATACAACCATTTACCCTATTTCCTAAATGTAATGTACTACCATTCACCATACTTCCTAAATGTAATGTACAACCATTCACCCTACTTCCTAAATGTAATGTACAACCATTCACCATACTTGTAAATGTAGTGTACTACCATTCATCATACTTCCTAAATGTAATGTACTACCATTTACTCTACTTCCTAAATGTAATATACTACCGTTCACCCTACTTTCTAAATATAATGTATTACCATTCACCCTACTCTCTAAATGCAATATACTACCATCCACACTACTTCCTAAATGTAGTACGCAACCATTCACCATTATTCCTCAATGTAATGTACTACCATTCACCCTACTTCCTAAATGTAATGTATTACCATCCATCCCTACTTCCTAAGTGTAATATACTACCATTTAGCACACTTTCTAAATGTAATGTACGACCATCCACCCTATTTTTTAAATGTAATATACTACTATTCACCCTACTTCCAAAATGTAATGTACTACCATCCACTATGCTTTCTAAATGCAATGTACTACCATTCACCTTAGTTCCTAAATGTAAAGTAATACCATTCAACCTACTTCCTAAATGTAATGCATTATCATTCACCATACTTCCTAAATGTAATGTACTACCGTTCACCATACTTCCTAAATGTAATGAACTACCGTTCACCATACTTCAACCATTCACCATACTTTCTAATTGTAATGTACTACCAGTCACCCTACTCTCTAAATGCAATGTCCTACCATCAACCCTACTTCCTAAATGTAGTACGCAACTATTCACCATGCTTCCTAAATGTAATGTACTACCATTCACCCTACTTCCTAAATGAAATGTACCACCATCCATCCCTACTTCCTAAGTGTAATGTACCACTATTCAGCACACTTTCTAAATGTAATGTACTACCATTCATCCTATTTTCTCAATGTAATATACTACCATTCACCCTACTTCCAAAATGTAATGTACTACCATCCACCCTACTTCCTAAATGCAATGTACTACCATTCACCTTGCTTTCTAAATGCAATGTACTACCATTCACCTTACTTCCTAAATGTAATGTATTACCATTCACTATGCTTTCTAAATGCAATGTACTACCATTCACCTTACTTCCTAAATGTAATGTACTACCATTCACCATACTTCCTAAATGTAATGTAATACCATTCACCCTACTTCCTCAATGTAATGCACTACCATTCACCATTCTTCATAAATGTAATATACTACCATTCACCACACTTTCTAAATGTAATATACTACCATTCACCCTACTTCCTAAATGTAATGTACTACCATTCACCATACTTCCTAAATGCAATGTACTACCATTCACCCTACTTACTAAATGTTATGTACTACCATTCACCCTACTTCCTACATGCAATGTGTTACCATTCACCATACTTCCTGACTGTATTCTACTACCATTCACCCTACTTTCTTAATGCAATGTACTACCACTCACCCTACTTCCTAAATGTAATGTACTACCATCCACATTACTTCCTAAATGTAATATACTACCATTCACCATGCTTCCTAAATGTAATGTACTACCATTCACCCTACTTCCTAAATGTAATGTATTACCATTCACCCTACTTCCTAAATGTAATGTTTTACCATTTACCCTACTTCCTAAATGTAATGCATTATTATTCACCATACTTCTTAAATGTAGTGTACTACCGTTCACCATACTTCCTAAATGTAATGAACTACCGTTCACACTACTTCAACCATTCACCATACTTTCTAACTGTAATGTACTACCATTCACCCTACTTCTCTAAATGTAATGTACCACCATTCACCCTAATTCCTAAATGTAATGTGTTACCATTCACCCTACTTCCTATATGTAATGTACTACCAATCACCCTACTTCTCTAAATATAATGTACTACCATTCACCCTACTTCCTAAATGTAATGTACTACCATTTACCCTACTTCCTAAATGTAATGTACTACCATTCACCCTTCTCTAAATGTAATGTATTACCATTCACCCTACTTCCTAAATGTAATGTATTACCATTTACCCTACTTCCTAAATGTAATGCACTATCATTCACCATACTTCCTAAATGTAATAAACTACCGTTCACCCTACTTCAACCATTCACCATACTTTCTAAATGTAATGTACTACCATTCACCCTACTTTCTAAATGTAATGTACATTCATTCACCATACTTTCTAAATGCAATTTTACTACCATTCACCCTACTTCCTAAATGTAATGTACTACCATTCAACCTACTTCCTAAATGTAATGTACAGC
The DNA here is from genome assembly GCA_963680875.1 of Bathymodiolus brooksi. Lineage (NCBI taxonomy): Eukaryota > Metazoa > Mollusca > Bivalvia > Mytilida > Modiolidae > Bathymodiolus > Bathymodiolus brooksi. Next base: position 53,827,864 of record OY804589.1, on the reverse strand, counting down.
CATTCACCCTATTTTCTAAATATAATGTACTACCATTCACCATACTTCCTAAATGTAATGTACAACCATTCACCATACTTGTAAATGTAGTGTACTACCATTCAGCATACTTCCTAAATGTAATGTACTACCATTTACCCTACTTCCTAAATGTAATGAACTACAGTTCACCCTACTTTCTAAATATAATGTATTACCATTCACCCTACTCTCTAAATGCAATGTACTACCACTCACCCTACTTCCTAAATGTAATGTACTACCATCCACACTACTTCCTAGATGTAATATAATAACATTCACCATGCTTTCTAAATGTAATGTATTACCATTCACCCTACTTCTTAAATGTAATGTATTACCATTCACCTTACTGCCTAAATGTAATGTTTTACCATTTACCCTACTTCCTAAATGTAATGCACTATCATTCACCATACTTCCTAAATGTAATGTACTACCGTTCACCATACTTCCTAAATGTAATGAACTACCGTTCACCCTACTTCAACCATTCACCATACTTTCTAACTGTAATGTACTACCATTCACACTACCCTCTAAATGCAATGTCCTACCATCCACATTACTTCCTAAATGTAATATACTACCATTCACCATGCTTCCTAAATATAATGTACTACCGTTCACCATACTTCCTAAATGTAATGAACTACCGTTCACACTACTTCAACCATTCACCATACTTTCTAATTGTAATGTACTACCATTCACCCTACTTCTCTAAATGTAATGTACCACCATTCACCCTAATTCCTAAATGTAATGTGTTACCATTAACCCTACTTCCTAAATGTAATGTACTACCAATCACCCTACTTCTCTAAATATAATGTACTACCATTCACCCTATTTCCTAAATGTAATGTACTACCATTTACCCTACTTCCTAAATGTAATGTACTACCATTAACCCTTCTCTAAATGTAATGTACTACCATTAACCCTTCTCTAAATGTAATGTATTACCATTTACCCTACTTTCTAAATGTAATGCACTATCATTCACCATACTTCCTAAATGTAATAAACTACCGTTCACCCTACTTCAACCATTCACCATACTATATAAATGTAATGTACTACCATTCACCCTACTTTCTAAATGTAATGTACTTTCATTCACCATTCTTTCTAAATGTATTTTTACTACCATTCACCCTACTTCCTAAATGTAATGTACTACCATTCACCCTACTTCCTAAATGTAATGTACAGCCATTCACCCTATTTTCTAAATATAATGTATTACCATTCACCATACTTCCTAAATGTAATGTACAACCATTCACCATACTTGTAAATGTAGTGTACTACCATTCATCATACTTCCTAAATGTAATGTACTACCATTTACCCTACTTCCTAAATGTAATGAACTACAGTTCACCCTACTTTCTAAATATAATGTATTACCATTCACCCTACTCTCTAAATGCAATGTACTACCACTCACCCTACTTCCTAAATGTAATGTACTACCAATAACCGTACTTCTCTAAATATAATGTACTACCATTCACCCTACTTCCTAAATGTAATGTACTACCATTTACCATACTTCCTAAATGTAATGTACTACCATTCACCCTTTTCTAAATGTAATGTACTACCATTCACCCTACTTACTAAATGTAATGTATTACCATTTACCCTACTTCCTAAATGTAATGCACTATCATTCACCATACTTCCTAATTGTAATAAACTACCGTTCACCCTACTTCAACCATTCACCATACTTTCTAAATGTAATGTACTACCATTCACCCTACTTTCTAAATGTAATGTACTACCATTCACCCTACCTCTTAAATGTAATGTATTACCATTCACCTTACTGCCTAAACGTAATGTTTTACCATTTACCCTACTTCCTAAATGTAATGCACTATCATTCACCATACTTCCTAAATGTAATGTACTACCGTTCACCATACTTCCTAAATGTAATGAACTACCGTTCACCCTACTTCAGCCATTCACCATACTTTCTAACTGTAATGTATTACCATTCACACTACTCTCTAAATGCAATGTCCTACCATCCACATTACTTCCTAAATGTAATATACTACCATTCACCATGCTTCCTAAATATAATGTACTACCATTCACCCTACTTCCTAAATGTAATGTATTACCATTCACCCTACTTCCTAAATGTAATGTTTTACCATTTACCCTACTTCCTAAATGTAATGCACTATTATTCACCATACTTCTTAAATGTAATGTACTACCGTTCACCATACTTCCTAAATGTAATGAAATACCGTTCACCCTACTTCAACCATTCACCATACTTCTCTAAATGTAATGTACCACCATTCACCCTAATTCCTAAATGTAATGTGTTACCATTCACCCTACTTTCTAAATGTAATGTACTACCAATCACCCTACTTCTCTAAATATAATGTACTACCATTCACCCTACTTCCTAAATGTAATGTACTACCATTTACCCTACTTCCTAAATGTAATGTACTACCATTCACCCTTCTCTAAATGTAATGTACTACCATTCAACCTACTTCCTAAATGTAATGTATTACCATTTACCGTACTTCCTAAATGTAATGCACTATCATTCACAATACTTCCTAAATGTAATAAACTACCGTTCACCCTACTTCAATCATTCGCCATACTTTCTAAATGTAATGTACTACCATTCACCCTACTTTCTAAATGTAATGTACTTTCATTCACCATACTTTCTAAATGTAATTTTACAACCATTCACCCCACTTCCTAAATGTAATGTACTACCATTCACCCTACTTCCTAAATGTAATGTACAACCATTCACCATACTTTTAAATGTAGTGTACTACCATTCATCATACTTCCTAAATGTAATGTAGTACCATTTACGCTACTTCCTAAATGTAATGAACTACAGTTCACCCTACTTTCTAAATATAATGTATTACCATTCACCCTACTCTCTAAATGCAATGTACTACCATCCACCCTACTTCCTAAATGTAGTACGCAACCATTCACCATTCTTTCTCAATGTAATGTACTACCATTCACCCTACTTCCTAAATGTAATGTACTACCAATCATCCCTACCTCCTAAGTGTAATGTACTACCATTCAGCACACTTTCTAAATGTAATGTACGACCATCCACCCTATTTTTTTAATGTAATGTAATACCATTCACCCTACTTCCTAAATGTAGTGTACTACCATTCACCATACTTTTTAAATGTAATATACTACAATTCACCCTGCTTCCTAAATGTAATGTACTACCATTCACCAAACTTCCTAAATGCAATGTACTACCATTCACCCTACTTCCTAAATGTAATGTACTACCATCCATCACTACTTCCTAAGTGTAATGTACTACCATTCAGCACACTTTCTAAATGTAATGTACTACCATCCACCCTATTTTCTAAATGTAATATACCCCTATTCACCCAACTTCCAAAATGTAATGTACTACCATTCACCTTACTTCCTAAATGAAATGTACTACCATTCACCCTACTTCCTAAATGAAATGTACCACCATCCATCCCTACTTCCTAAGTGTAATGTACTACTATTCAGCACACTTTCTAAATGTAATGTACTACCATTCATCCTATTTTCTAAATGTAAAATACTACCATTCACCCTACTTCCAAAATGTAATGTACTACCATCCACTCTACTTCCTAAATGCAATGTACTACCATTCACCATGCTTTCTAAATGCAATGTACTACCATTCACCTTGCTTCCTAAATGTAATGTACTACCATTCACCATACTTCCTAAATGTAATGTAATACCATTCACCCTACTTCCTCAATGTAATGCACTACCATTCACCATTCTTCATAAATGTAATATACTACCATTCACCACACTTTCTAAATGTAATATACTACCATTCACTCTACTTCCTAAATGTAATGTACTACCATTCACCATACTTCCTAAATGCAATGTACTACCATTCACCCTACTTCCTAAATGTTATATACTACCATTCACCCTACTTCCTACATGTAATGTGTTACCATTCACCATACTTCCTGACTGTATTCTACTACCATTCACCCTACTTTCTAAATGCAATGTACTACCACTCACCCTACTTCCTAAATGCAATGTACTACCACTCACCCTACTTCGTAAATGTAATGTACTACCATCCACATTACTTCCTAAATGTAATATACTACCATTCACCATGCTTCCTAAATGTAATGTACTACCATTCACCCTACTTCCTAAATGTAATGTACTACCATTCACCCTACTTCCTAAATGTAATGTTTTACCATTTACCCTACTTCCTAAATGTAATGTACTACCGTTCACCATACTTCCTAAATGTAATGAACTACCGTTCACCCTACTTCAACCATTCACCATACTTTCTAATTGTAATGTACTACCATTCACCCTACTTCTCTAAATGTAATGTACCACCATTCACCCTAATTCCTAAATGTAATGTGTTACCATTCACCCTACTTCCTAAATGTAATGTACTACCAATCACCCTACTTCTCTAAATATAATGTACTACCATTCACCCTAACTACTAAATGTAATGTACTACCATTTACCATACTTCCTAAATGTAATGTACTACCATTCACCCTTCTCTAAATGTAATGTACTACCATTCACCCTACTTCCTAAATGTAATGTATTACCATTTACCCTACTTCCTAAATGTAATGCACTATCATTCACCATACTTCCTAATTGTAATAAACTACCGTTCACCCTACTTCAACCATTCACCATACTTTCTAAATATAATTTACTACCATTCACCCTACTTTCTAAATGTAATATACTTTCATTCACCATACTTTTTCTAAATGTAATTTTACTACCATTCACCCTACTTCCTAAATGTAATGTACTACCATTCACCCTACTTCCTAAATGTATTGTACAACCATTCACCCTATTTTCTAAATATAATGTACTACCATTCACCATACTTCCTAAATGTAATGTACAACCATTCACCATACTTGTAAATGTAGTGTACTACCATTCATCATACTTCCTAAATGTAATGTACTAAATATAAAGTATTACCATTCACCCTACTCTCTAAATGCAATGTACTACCATCCACCCTACTTCCTAAATGTAGTACGCAACCATTCACAATTCTTTCTCAATGTAATGTACTACCAATCACCCTACTTCCTAAATGTAATGTACTACCATTCATCCCTACCTCCTAAGTGTAATGTACTACCATTCAGCACACTTTCTAAATGTAATGTACGACCATCCACCCTATTTGTTTAATGTAATGTAATACCATTCACCCTACTTCCTAAATGTAATGCACTACCATTCACCATTTTTCCTAAATATAATGTACTACCATTTACCCTATTTCCTAAAGGTAATGTACTGCAGTTCACCCTACTTTCTAAATATAATGTATTACCATTCACTCTACTCTCTAAATGCAAAATACTACCATCCACCCTACTTCCTAAATGTAGTATGCAACCATTCACCATTCTTTCTCAACGTAGTGTACTACCATTTACCCTACTTCCTAAATGTAATGTACTACCATTCATCCCTACCTCCTAAGTGTAATGTACTACCATTCAGCACACTTTCTAAATGTAATGTACGACCATCCACCCTATTTTTTTAATGTAATGTAATACCATTCACCCTACTTCCTAAATGTAATGCACTACCATTCACCTTACTTCCTAAATGAAATGTACTACCATTCACCCTACTTCCTAAATGTAATGTAATACCATTCACCCTACTTCCTAAATGTAATGCACTTCCATTCACCATTCTTGCTAAATGTAATGTACTACCACTCACCATACTTTCTAAATGTAATATACTACCATTCACACTACTTCCTAAATGTAATGTACTGCCATTCACCATACTTCCTAAAGGCAATGTACTACCATTCACCCTACTTCCTAAATGTAATGTACTACCATTCACCCTACTTCCTACATGTAATGTGTTACCATTCACCATACTTTCTAAATGTTATCTACTACCATTCACCCTACTTTCTAAATGCAATGCACTACCACTCACCCTACTTCCTAAATGTAATGAACTACCGTTCACCCTACTTCAACCATTCACTATACTTTCTAATTGTAATGTACTACCATTCACCCTACATCTCTAAATGTAATGTACCACCATTCACCCTACTTCCTAAATGTAATGTACTACCAATCACCCTACTTCTCTAAATATAATGTACTACCATTCACCCTACTTCCTAAATGTAATGTACTACCATTTACCATACTTCCTAAATGTAATGTACTACCATTCACCCTTCTCTAAATGTAATGTACTTTCATTCACCATACTTTCTAAATGTAATTTTACTGCCATTCACCCTACTTCCTAAATATAATGTACTACCATTTACCCTACTTCCTAAATGTATTGTACAACCATTCACCCTTTTTTCTAAATATAATGTACTATCATTCACCATACTTCCTAAATGTAATGTACAACCATTCACCATACTTGTAAATGTAGTGTACTACCATTCATCATACTTCCTAAATGTAATGTACTACCATTTACCCTATTTCCTAAATGTAATGTATTACAGTTCACCCTACTTTCTAAATATAATGTATTACCATTCACCCTACTCTCTAAATGCAATGTACTACCATCCATCCTACTTCCTAAATGTAGTACGCAACCATTCACCATTCTTTCTCAATGTAATGTACTGCCATTCACCCTACTTCCTAAATGTAATGTACTACCATTCATCCCTACCTCCTAAGTGTAATGTACTACCATTCAGCACACTTTCTAAATGTAATATACGACCATCCACCCTATTTTTTTAATGTAATGTAATACCATTCACCCTACTTCCTAAATGTAATGCACTACCATTCACCATTTTTCCTAAATGTAATGTACTATCATTTACCCTATTTCCTAAATGTAATGTACTACAGTTCACCCTACTTTCTAAATATAATGTATTCTCATTCACCCTACTCTCTAATTGCAATATAATACCATCCACCCTACTTCCTAAATGTAGTACGCAACCATTCACCATTCTTTCTCAATGTAATGTACTACCATTCACCCTACTTCCTAAATGTAATGTACTACCATTCATCCCTACCTCCTAAGTGTAATGTACTACCATTCAGCACACTTTCTAAATGTAATGTACGACCATCCACCCTATTTTTTTAATGTAATGTAATACCATTCCCCCTACTTCCTAAATGTAATGCACTACCATTCACCATTTTTCCTAAATGTAATGTACTACCATTCACCATACTTTTTAAATGTAATATACTACCATTCACCCTGCTTCCTAAATGTAATGTACCACTATTCACCCAACTTCCAAAATGTAATGTACTACCATTCATCCTACTTCCTAAATGTAATGTAATACCATTCACCCTACTTCCTAAATGTAATGCACTTCCATTCACCATTCTTGCTAAATGTAATGTACTACCACTCACCATACTTCCTAAATGTAATGAACTACCGTTCACCCTACTTCAACCATTCACCATACTTTCTAATTGTAATGTACTACCATTCACCCTACTTCTCTAAATGTAATGTACCACCATTCACCCTAATTCCTAAATGTAATGTGTTACCATTCACCCTACTTCCTAAATGTAATGTACTACCAATCACCCTACTTCTCTAAATATAATGTACTACCATTCACCCTACCTACTAAATGTAATGTACTACCATTTACCATACTTCCTAAATGTAATGTACTACCATTCACCCTTCTCTAAATGTAATGTACTACCATTCACCCTACTTCCTAAATGTAATGTATTACCATTTACCCTACTTCCTAAATGTAATGCACTATCATTCACCATACTTCCTAATTGTAATAAACTACCGTTCACCCTACTTCAACCATTCACCATACTTTCTAAATATAATTTACTACCATTCACCCTACTTTCTAAATGTAATATACTTTCATTCACCATACTTTCTAAATGTAATTTTACTACCATTCACCCTACTTCCTAAATGTAATGTACTACCATTCACCCTACTTCCTAAATGTATTGTACAACCATTCACCCTATTTTCTAAATATAATGTACTACCATTCACCATACTTCCTAAATGTAATGTACAACCATTCACCATACTTGTAAATGTAGTGTACTACCATTCATCATACTTCCTAAATGTAATGTACTAAATATAAAGTATTACCATTCACCCTACTCTCTAAATGCAATGTACTACCATCCACCCTACTTCCTAAATGTAGTACGCAACCATTCACAATTCTTTCTCAATGTAATGTACTACCATTCACCCTACTTCCTAAATGTAATGTACTACCATTCATCCCTACCTCCTAAGTGTAATGTACTACCATTCAGCACACTTTCTAAATGTAATGTACGACCATCCACCCTATTTGTTTAATGTAATGTAATACCATTCACCCTACTTCCTAAATGTAATGCACTACCATTCACCATTTTTCCTAAATATAATGTACTACCATTTACCCTATTTCCTAAATGTAATGTACTGCAGTTCACCCTACTTTCTAAATATAATGTATTACCATTCACTCTACTCTCTAAATGCAAAATACTACCATCCACCCTACTTCCTAAATGTAGTATGCAACCATTCACCATTCTTTCTCAACGTAGTGTACTACCATTTACCCTACTTCCTAAATGTAATGTACTACCATTCATCCCTACCTCCTAAGTGTAATGTACTACCATTCAGCACACTTTCTAAATGTAATGTACGACCATCCACCCTATTTTTTTAATGTAATGTAATACCATTCACCCTACTTCCTAAATGTAATGCACTACCATTCACCTTACTTCCTAAATGAAATGTACTACCATTCACCCTACTTCCTAAATGTAATGTAATACCATTCACCCTACTTCCTAAATGTAATGCACTTCCATTCACCATTCTTGCTAAATGTAATGTACTACCACTCACCATACTTTCTAAATGTAATATACTACCATTCACACTACTTCCTAAATGTAATGTACTACCATTCACCATACTTCCTAAAGGCAATGTACTACCATTCACCCTACTTCCTAAATGTAATGTACTACCATTCACCCTACTTCCTACATGTAATGTGTTACCATTCACCATACTTTCTAAATGTTATCTACTACCATTCACCCTACTTTCTAAATGCAATGCACTACCACTCACCCTACTTCCTAAATGTAATGAACTACCGTTCACCCTACTTCAACCATTCACTATACTTTCTAATTGTAATGTACTACCATTCACCCTACATCTCTAAATGTAATGTACCACCATTCACCCTACTTCCTAAATGTAATGTACTACCAATCACCCTACTTCTCTAAATATAATGTACTACCATTCACCCTACTTCCTAAATGTAATGTACTACCATTTACCATACTTCCTAAATGTAATGTACTACCATTCACCCTTCTCTAAATGTAATGTACTTTCATTCACCATACTTTCTAAATGTAATTTTACTGCCATTCACCCTACTTCCTAAATATAATGTACTACCATTTACCCTACTTCCTAAATGTATTGTACAACCATTCACCCTTTTTTCTAAATATAATGTACTATCATTCACCATACTTCCTAAATGTAATGTACAACCATTCACCATACTTGTAAATGTAGTGTACTACCATTCATCATACTTCCTAAATGTAATGTACTACCATTTACCCTATTTCCTAAATGTAATGTATTACAGTTCACCCTACTTTCTAAATATAATGTATTACCATTCACCCTACTCTCTAAATGCAATGTACTACCATCCATCCTACTTCCTAAATGTAGTACGCAACCATTCACCATTCTTTCTCAATGTAATGTACTGCCATTCACCCTACTTCCTAAATGTAATGTACTACCATTCATCCCTACCTCCTAAGTGTAATGTACTACCATTCAGCACACTTTCTAAATGTAATATACGACCATCCACCCTATTTTTTTAATGTAATGTAATACCATTCACCCTACTTCCTAAATGTAATGCACTACCATTCACCATTTTTCCTAAATGTAATGTACTATCATTTACCCTATTTCCTAAATGTAATGTACTACAGTTCACCCTACTTTCTAAATATAATGTATTCTCATTCACCCTACTCTCTAATTGCAATATAATACCATCCACCCTACTTCCTAAATGTAGTACGCAACCATTCACCATTCTTTCTCAATGTAATGTACTACCATTCACCCTACTTCCTAAATGTAATGTACTACCATTCATCCCTACCTCCTAAGTGTAATGTACTACCATTCAGCACACTTTCTAAATGTAATGTACGACCATCCACCCTATTTTTTTAATGTAATGTAATACCATTCCCCCTACTTCCTAAATGTAATGCACTACCATTCACCATTTTTCCTAAATGTAATGTACTACCATTCACCATACTTTTTAAATGTAATATACTACCATTCACCCTGCTTCCTAAATGTAATGTACCACTATTCACCCAACTTCCAAAATGTAATGTACTACCATTCACCCTACTTCCTAAATGTAATGTAATACCATTCACCCTACTTCCTAAATGTAATGCACTTCCATTCACCATTCTTGCTAAATGTAATGTACTACCACTCACCATACTTTCTAAATGTAATATACTACCATTCACACTACTTCCTAAATGTAATGTACTACCATTCACCATACTTCCTAAAGGCAATGTACTACCATTCACCCTACTTCCTAAATGTCATGTACTACCATTCACCATACTTCCTACATGTAATGTGTTACCATTCACCATACTTTCTAAATGTTATCTACTACCATTCACCCTACTTTCTAAATGCAATGCACTACCACTCACCCTACTTCCTAAATGTAATGAACTACCGTTCACCCTACTTCAACCATTCACTATACTTTCTAATTGTAATGTACTACCATTCACCCTACATCTCTAAATGTAATGTACCACCATTCACCCTACTTCCTAAATGTAATGTACTACCAATCACCCTACTTCTCTAAATATAATGTACTACCATTCACCCTACTTCCTAAATGTAATGTACTACCATTTACCATACTTCCTAAATGTAATGTACTACCATTCACCCTTCTCTAAATGTAATGTACTTTCATTCACCATACTTTCTAAATGTAATTTTACTGCCATTCACCCTACTTCCTAAATATAATGTACTACCATTTACCCTACTTCCTAAATGTATTGTACAACCATTCACCCTTTTTTCTAAATATAATGTACTATCATTCACCATACTTCCTAAATGTAATGTACAACCATTCACCATACTTGTAAATGTAGTGTACTACCATTCATCATACTTCCTAAATGTAATGTACTACCATTTACCCTATTTCCTAAATGTAATGTATTACAGTTCACCCTACTTTCTAAATATAATGTATTACCATTCACCCTACTCTCTAAATGCAATGTACTACCATCCATCCTACTTCCTAAATGTAGTACGCAACCATTCACCATTCTTTCTCAATGTAATGTACTGCCATTCACCCTACTTCCTAAATGTAATGTACTACCATTCATCCCTACCTCCTAAGTGTAATGTACTACCATTCAGCACACTTTCTAAATGTAATATACGACCATCCACCCTATTTTTTTAATGTAATGTAATACCATTCACCCTACTTCCTAAATGTAATGCACTACCATTCACCATTTTTCCTAAATGTAATGTACTATCATTTACCCTATTTCCTAAATGTAATGTACTACAGTTCACCCTACTTTCTAAATATAATGTATTCTCATTCACCCTACTCTCTAATTGCAATATAATACCATCCACCCTACTTCCTAAATGTAGTACGCAACCATTCACCATTCTTTCTCAATGTAATGTACTACCATTCACCCTACTTCCTAAATGTAATGTACTACCATTCATCCCTACCTCCTAAGTGTAATGTACTACCATTCAGCACACTTTCTAAATGTAATGTACGACCATCCACCCTATTTTTTTAATGTAATGTAATACCATTCCCCCTACTTCCTAAATGTAATGCACTACCATTCACCATTTTTCCTAAATGTAATGTACTACCATTCACCATACTTTTTAAATGTAATATACTACCATTCACCCTGCTTCCTAAATGTAATGTACCACTATTCACCCAACTTCCAAAATGTAATGTACTACCATTCACCCTACTTCCTAAATGTAATGTAATACCATTCACCCTACTTCCTAAATGTAATGCACTTCCATTCACCATTCTTGCTAAATGTAATGTACTACCACTCACCATACTTTCTAAATGTAATATACTACCATTCACACTACTTCCTAAATGTAATGTACTACCATTCACCATACTTCCTAAAGGCAATGTACTACCATTCACCCTACTTCCTAAATGTCATGTACTACCATTCACCATACTTCCTACATGTAATGTGTTACCATTCACCATACTTTCTAAATGTTATCTACTACCATTCACCCTACTTTCTAAATGCAATGCACTACCACTCACCCTACTTCCTAAATGTAATGAACTACCGTTCACCCTACTTCAACCATTCACTATACTTTCTAATTGTAATGTACTACCATTCACCCTACATCTCTAAATGTAATGTACCACCATTCACCCTACTTCCTAAATGTAATGTACTACCATTCACCCTACTTCCTAAATGTAATGTACTACCATTTACCATACTTCCTAAATGTAATGTACTACCATTCACCCTTCTCTAAATGTAATGTACTTTCATTCACCATACTTTCTAAATGTAATTTTACTGCCATTCACCCTACTTCCTAAATATAATGTACTACCATTTACCCTACTTCCTAAATGTATTGTACAACCATTCACCCTTTTTTCTAAATATAATGTACTATCATTCACCATACTTCCTAAATGTAATGTACAACCATTCACCATACTTGTAAATGTAGTGTACTACCATTCATCATACTTCCTAAATGTAATGTACTACCATTTACCCTATTTCCTAAATGTAATGTATTACAGTTCACCCTACTTTCTAAATATAATGTATTACCATTCACCCTACTCTCTAAATGCAATGTACTACCATCCATCCTACTTCCTAAATGTAGTACGCAACCATTCACCATTCTTTCTCAATGTAATGTACTGCCATTCACCCTACTTCCTAAATGTAATGTACTACCATTCATCCATACCTCCTAAGTGTAATGTACTACCATTCAGCACACTTTCTAAATGTAATATACGACCATCCACCCTATTTTTTTAATGTAATGTAATACCATTCACCCTACTTCCTAAATGTAATGCACTACCATTCACCATTTTTCCTAAATGTAATGTACTATCATTTACCCTATTTCCTAAATGTAATGTACTACAGTTCACCCTACTTTCTAAATATAATGTATTCTCATTCACCCTACTCTCTAATTGCAATATAATACCATCCACCCTACTTCCTAAATGTAGTACGCAACCATTCACCATTCTTTCTCAATGTAATGTACTACCATTCACCCTACTTCCTAAATGTAATGTACTACCATTCATCCCTACCTCCTAAGTGTAATGTACTACCATTCAGCACACTTTCTAAATGTAATGTACGACCATCCACCCTATTTTTTTAATGTAATGTAATACCATTCCCCCTACTTCCTAAATGTAATGCACTACCATTCACCATTTTTCCTAAATGTAATGTACTACCATTCACCATACTTTTTAAATGTAATATACTACCATTCACCCTGCTTCCTAAATGTAATGTACCACTATTCACCCAACTTCCAAAATGTAATGTACTACCATTCACCCTACTTCCTAAATGTAATGTAATACCATTCACCCTACTTCCTAAATGTAATGCACTTCCATTCACCATTCTTGCTAAATGTAATGTACTACCACTCACCATACTTCCTAAATGTAATGAACTACCGTTCACCCTACTTCAACCATTCACCATACTTTCTAATTGTAATGTACTACCATTCACCCTACTTCTCTAAATGTAATGTACCACCATTCACCCTAATTCCTAAATGTAATGTGTTACCATTCACCCTACTTCCTAAATGTAATGTACTACCAATCACCCTACTTCTCTAAATATAATGTACTACCATTCACCCTACCTACTAAATGTAATGTACTACCATTTACCATACTTCCTAAATGTAATGTACTACCATTCACCCTTCTCTAAATGTAATGTACTACCATTCACCCTACTTCCTAAATGTAATGTATTACCATTTACCCTACTTCCTAAATGTAATGCACTATCATTCACCATACTTCCTAATTGTAATAAACTACCGTTCACCCTACTTCAACCATTCACCATACTTTCTAAATATAATTTACTACCATTCACCCTACTTTCTAAATGTAATATACTTTCATTCACCATACTTTCTAAATGTAATTTTACTACCATTCACCCTACTTCCTAAATGTAATGTACTACCATTCACCCTACTTCCTAAATGTATTGTACAACCATTCACCCTATTTTCTAAATATAATGTACTACCATTCACCATACTTCCTAAATGTAATGTACAACCATTCACCATACTTGTAAATGTAGTGTACTACCATTCATCATACTTCCTAAATGTAATGTACTAAATATAAAGTATTACCATTCACCCTACTCTCTAAATGCAATGTACTACCATCCACCCTACTTCCTAAATGTAGTACGCAACCATTCACAATTCTTTCTCAATGTAATGTACTACCATTCACCCTACTTCCTAAATGTAATGTACTACCATTCATCCCTACCTCCTAAGTGTAATGTACTACCATTCAGCACACTTTCTAAATGTAATGTACGACCATCCACCCTATTTGTTTAATGTAATGTAATACCATTCACCCTACTTCCTAAATGTAATGCACTACCATTCACCATTTTTCCTAAATATAATGTACTACCATTTACCCTATTTCCTAAATGTAATGTACTGCAGTTCACCCTACTTTCTAAATATAATGTATTACCATTCACTCTACTCTCTAAATGCAAAATACTACCATCCACCCTACTTCCTAAATGTAGTATGCAACCATTCACCATTCTTTCTCAACGTAGTGTACTACCATTTACCCTACTTCCTAAATGTAATGTACTACCATTCATCCCTACCTCCTAAGTGTAATGTACTACCATTCAGCACACTTTCTAAATGTAATGTACGACCATCCACCCTATTTTTTTAATGTAATGTAATACCATTCACCCTACTTCCTAAATGTAATGCACTACCATTCACCTTACTTCCTAAATGAAATGTACTACCATTCACCCTACTTCCTAAATGTAATGTAATACCATTCACCCTACTTCCTAAATGTAATGCACTTCCATTCACCATTCTTGCTAAATGTAATGTACTACCACTCACCATACTTTCTAAATGTAATATACTACCATTCACACTACTTCCTAAATGTAATGTACTACCATTCACCATACTTCCTAAAGGCAATGTACTACCATTCACCCTACTTCCTAAATGTAATGTACTACCATTCACCCTACTTCCTACATGTAATGTGTTACCATTCACCATACTTTCTAAATGTTATCTACTACCATTCACCCTACTTTCTAAATGCAATGCACTACCACTCACCCTACTTCCTAAATGTAATGAACTACCGTTCACCCTACTTCAACCATTCACTATACTTTCTAATTGTAATGTACTACCATTCACCCTACATCTCTAAATGTAATGTACCACCATTCACCCTACTTCCTAAATGTAATGTACTACCAATCACCCTACTTCTCTAAATATAATGTACTACCATTCACCCTACTTCCTAAATGTAATGTACTACCATTTACCATACTTCCTAAATGTAATGTACTACCATTCACCCTTCTCTAAATGTAATGTACTTTCATTCACCATACTTTCTAAATGTAATTTTACTGCCATTCACCCTACTTCCTAAATATAATGTACTACCATTTACCCTACTTCCTAAATGTATTGTACAACCATTCACCCTTTTTTCTAAATATAATGTACTATCATTCACCATACTTCCTAAATGTAATGTACAACCATTCACCATACTTGTAAATGTAGTGTACTACCATTCATCATACTTCCTAAATGTAATGTACTACCATTTACCCTATTTCCTAAATGTAATGTATTACAGTTCACCCTACTTTCTAAATATAATGTATTACCATTCACCCTACTCTCTAAATGCAATGTACTACCATCCATCCTACTTCCTAAATGTAGTACGCAACCATTCACCATTCTTTCTCAATGTAATGTACTGCCATTCACCCTACTTCCTAAATGTAATGTACTACCATTCATCCCTACCTCCTAAGTGTAATGTACTACCATTCAGCACACTTTCTAAATGTAATATACGACCATCCACCCTATTTTTTTAATGTAATGTAATACCATTCACCCTACTTCCTAAATGTAATGCACTACCATTCACCATTTTTCCTAAATGTAATGTACTACCATTCACCATACTTTTTAAATGTAATATACTACCATTCACCCTGCTTCCTAAATGTAATGTACCACTATTCACCCAACTTCCAAAATGTAATGTACTACCATTCACCCTACTTCCTAAATGTAATGTAATACCATTCACCCTACTTCCTAAATGTAATGCACTTCCATTCACCATTCTTGCTAAATGTAATGTACTACCACTCACCATACTTTCTAAATGTAATATACTACCATTCACACTACTTCCTAAATGTAATGTACTACCATTCACCATACTTCCTAAAGGCAATGTACTACCATTCACCCTACTTCCTAAATGTCATGTACTACCATTCACCATACTTCCTACATGTAATGTGTTACCATTCACCATACTTTCTAAATGTTATCTACTACCATTAACCCTACTTTCTAAATGCAATGTACTACCACTCACCCTACTTCCTAAATGTAAAGTAATACCATTCAACCTACTTCCTAAATGTAATGCACTATCATTCACCATACTTCCTAAATGTAATGTACTACCGTTCACCATACTTCCTAAATGTAATGAACTACCGTTCACCATACTTCAACCATTCACCATACTTTCTAATTGTAATGTACTACCAGTCACCCTACTCTCTAAATGCAATGTCCTACCATCAACCCTACTTCCTAAATGTAGTACGCAACCATTCACCATGCTTCCTAAATGTAATGTACTACCATTCACCCTACTTCCTAAATGAAATGTACCACCATCCATCCCTACTTCCTAAGTGTAATGTACCACTATTCAGCACACTTTCTAAATGTAATGTACTACCATTCATCCTATTTTCTAAATGTAATATACTACCATTCACCCTACTTCCAAAATGTAATGTACTACCATCCACCCTACTTCCTAAATGCAATGTACTACCATTCACCTTGCTTTCTAAATGCAATGTACTACCATTCACCTTACTTCCTAAATGTAATGTATTACCATTCACTATGCTTTCTAAATGCAATGTACTACCATTCACCTTACTTCCTAAATGTAATGTACTACCATTCACCATACTTCCTAAATGTAATGTAATACCATTCACCCTACTTCCTCAATGTAATGCACTACCATTCACCATTCTTCATAAATGTAATATACTACCATTCACCACACTTTCTAAATGTAATATACTACCATTCACCCTACTTCCTAAATGTAATGTACTACCATTCACCATACTTCCTTAATGCAATGTACTACCATTCACCCTACTTCCTAAATGTTATGTACTACCATTCACCCTACTTCCTACATGTAATGTGTTACCATTCACCATACTTCTTGACTGTATTCTACTACCATTCACCCTACTTTCTTAATGCAATGTACTACCACTCACCCTACTTCCTAAATGTAATGTACTACCATCCACATTACTTCCTAAATGTAATATACTACCATTCACCATGCTTCCTAAATGAAATGTACTACCATTCACCCTACTTCCTAAATGTAATGTATTACCATTCACCCTACTTCCTAAATGTAATGTTTTACCATTTACCCTACTTCCTAAATGTAATGCATTATTATTCACCATACTTCTTAAATGTAATGTACTACCGTTCACCATACTTCCTAAATGTAATGAACTACCGTTCACACTACTTCAACCATTCACCATACTTTCTAATTGTAATGTACTACCATTCACCCTACTTCTCTAAATGTAATGTACCACCATTCACCCTAATTCCTAAATGTAATGTGTTACCATTCACCCTACTTCCTATATGTAATGTACTACCAATCACCCTACTTCTCTAAATATAATGTACTACCATTCACCCTACTTCCTAAATGTAATGTAATACCATTTACCCTACTTCCTAAATGTAATGTACTACCATTCACCCTTCTCTAAATGTAATGTATTACCATTCACCCTACTTCCTAAATGTAATGTATTACCATTTACCCTACTTCCTAAATGTAATGCACTATCATTCACCATACTTCCTAAATGTAATAAACTACCGTTCACCCTACTTCAACCATTCACCATACTTTCTAAATGTAATGTACTACCATTCACCCTACTTTCTAAATGTAATGTACATTCATTCACCATACTTTCTAAATGCAATTTTACTACCATTCACCCTACTTCCTAAATGTAATGTACTACCATTCACCCTACTTCCTAAATGTAATGTACAGCCATTCACCCTATTTTCTAAATATAATGTACTACCATTCACCATACTTCCTAAATGTAATGTACAACCATTCACCATACTTGTAAATGTAGTGTACTACCATTCAGCATACTTCCTAAATGTAATGTACTACCATTTACCCTACTTCCTAAATGTAATGAACTACAGTTCACCCTACTTTCTAAATATAATGTATTACCATTCACCCTACTCTCTAAATGCAATGTACTACCACTCACCCTACTTCCTAAATGTAATGTACTACCATCCACACTACTTCCTAGATGTAATATAATAACATTCACCATGCTTTCTAAATGTAATGTATTACCATTCACCCTACTTCTTAAATGTAATGTATTACCATTCACCTTACTGCCTAAATGTAATGTTTTACCATTTACCCTACTTCCTAAATGTTATGCACTATCATTCACCATACTTCCTAAATGTAATGTACTACCGTTCACCATACTTCCTAAATGTAATGAACTACCGTTCACCCTACTTCAACCATTCACCATACTTTCTAACTGTAATGTACTACCATTCACACTACTCTCTAAATGCAATGTCCTACCATCCACATTACTTCCTAAATGTAATATACTACCATTCACCATGCTTCCTAAATATAATGTACTACCGTTCACCATACTTCCTAAATGTAATGAACTACCGTTCACACTACTTCAACCATTCACCATACTTTCTAATTGTAATGTACTACCATTCACCCTACTTCTCTAAATGTAATGTACCACCATTCACCCTAATTCCTAAATGTAATGTGTTACCATTAACCCTACTTCCTAAATGTAATGTACTACTAATCACCCTACTTCTCTAAATATAATGTACTACCATTCACCCTATTTCCTAAATGTAATGTACTACCATTTACCCTACTTCCTAAATGTAATGTACTACCATTAACCCTTCTCTAAATGTAATGTACTACCATTAACCCTTCTCTAAATGTAATGTATTACCATTTACCCTACTTTCTAAATGTAATGCACTATCATTCACCATACTTCCTAAATGTAATAAACTACCGTTCACCCTACTTCAACCATTCACCATACTATATAAATGTAATGTACTACCATTCACCCTACTTTCTAAATGTAATGTACTTTCATTCACCATTCTTTCTAAATGTATTTTTACTACCATTCACCCTACTTCCTAAATGTAATGTACTACCATTCACCCTACTTCCTAAATGTAATGTACAGCCATTCACCCTATTTTCTAAATATAATGTATTACCATTCACCATACTTCCTAAATGTAATGTACAACCATTCACCATACTTGTAAATGTAGTGTACTACCATTCATCATACTTCCTAAATGTAATGTACTACCATTTACCCTACTTCCTAAATGTAATGAACTACAGTTCACCCTACTTTCTAAATATAATGTATTACCATTCACCCTACTCTCTAAATGCAATGTACTACCACTCACCCTACTTCCTAAATGTAATGTACTACCAATCACCCTACTTCTCTAAATATAATGTACTACCATTCACCCTACTTCCTAAATGTAATGTACTACCATTTACCATACTTCCTAAATGTAATGTACTACCATTCACCCTTTTCTAAATGTAATGTACTACCATTCACCCTACTTCCTAAATGTAATGTATTACCATTTACCCTACTTCCTAAATGTAATGCACTATCATTCACCATACTTCCTAATTGTAATAAACTACCGTTCACCCTACTTCAACCATTCACCATACTTTCTAAATGTAATGTACTACCATTCACCCTACTTTCTAAATGTAATGTACTACCATTCACCCTACCTCTTAAATGTAATGTATTACCATTCACCTTACTGCCTAAACGTAATGTTTTACCATTTACCCTACTTCCTAAATGTAATGCACTATCATTCACCATACTTCCTAAATGTAATGTACTACCGTTCACCATACTTCCTAAATGTAATGAACTACCGTTCACCCTACTTCAACCATTCACCATACTTTCTAACTGTAATGTACTACCACTCACACTACTCTCTAAATGCAATGTCCTACCATCCACATTACTTCCTAAATGTAATATACTACCATTCACCATGCTTCCTAAATATAATGTACTACCATTCACCCTACTTCCTAAATGTAATGTATTACCATTCACCCTACTTCCTAAATGTAATGTTTTACCATTTACCCTACTTCCTAAATGTAATGCACTATTATTCACCATACTTCCTAAATGTAATGTACTACCGTTCACCATACTTCCTAAATGTAATGAAATACCGTTCACCCTACTTCAACCATTCACCATACTTCTCTAAATGTAATGTACCACCATTCACCCTAATTCCTAAATGTAATGTGTTACCATTCACCCTACTTTCTAAATGTAATGTACTACCAATCACCCTACTTCTCTAAATATAATGTACTACCATTCACCCTACTTCCCAAATGTAATGTACTACCATTTACCCTACTTCCTAAATGTAATGTACTACCATTCACCCTTCTCTAAATGTAATGTACTACCATTCAACCTACTTCCTAAATGTAATGTATTACCATTTACCCTACTTCCTAAATGTAATGCACTATCATTCACAATACTTCCTAAATGTAATAAACTACCGTTCACCCTACTTCAATCATTCGCCATACTTTCTAAATGTAATGTACTACCATTCACCCTACTTTCTAAATGTAATGTACTTTCATTCACCATACTTTCTAAATGTAATTTTACTACCATTCACCCCACTTCCTAAATGTAATGTACTACCATTCACCCTACTTCCTAAATGTAATGTACAACCATTCACCATACTTTTAAATGTAGTGTACTACCATTCATCATACTTCCTAAATGTAATGTACTACCATTTACGCTACTTCCTAAATGTAATGAACTACAGTTCACCCTACTTTCTAAATATAATGTATTACCATTCACCCTACTCTCTAAATGCAATGTACTACCACTCACCCTACTTCCTAAATGTAATGTACTACCAATCACCCTACTTCTCTAAATATAATGTACTACCATTCACCCTACTTCCTAAATGTAATGTACTACCATTTACCATACTTCCTAAATGTAATGTACTACCATTCACCCTTTTCTAAATGTAATGTACTACCATTCACCCTACTTCCTAAATGTAATGTATTACCATTTACCCTACTTCCTAAATGTAATGCACTATCATTCACCATACTTCCTAATTGTAATAAACTACCGTTCACCCTACTTCAACCATTCACCATACTTTCTAAATGTAATGTACTACCATTCACCCTACTTTCTAAATGTAATGTACTACCATTCACCCTACCTCTTAAATGTAATGTATTACCATTCACCTTACTGCCTAAACGTAATGTTTTACCATTTACCCTACTTCCTAAATGTAATGCACTATCATTCACCATACTTCCTAAATGTAATGTACTACCGTTCACCATACTTCCTAAATGTAATGAACTACCGTTCACCCTACTTCAGCCATTCACCATACTTTCTAACTGTAATGTATTACCATTCACACTACTCTCTAAATGCAATGTCCTACCATCCACATTACTTCCTAAATGTAATATACTACCATTCACCATGCTTCCTAAATATAATGTACTACCATTCACCCTACTTCCTAAATGTAATGTATTACCATTCACCCTACTTCCTAAATGTAATGTTTTACCATTTACCCTACTTCCTAAATGTAATGCACTATTATTCACCATACTTCTTAAATGTAATGTACTACCGTTCACCATACTTCCTAAATGTAATGAAATACCGTTCACCCTCCTTCAACCATTCACCATACTTCTCTAAATGTAATGTACCACCATTCACCCTAATTCCTAAATGTAATGTGTTACCATTCACCCTACTTTCTAAATGTAATGTACTACCAATCACCCTACTTCTCTAAATATAATGTACTACCATTCACCCTACTTCCTAAATGTAATGTACTACCATTTACCCTACTTCCTAAATGTAATGTACTACCATTCACCCTTCTCTAAATGTAATGTACTACCATTCAACCTACTTCCTAAATGTAATGTATTACCATTTACCCTACTTCCTAAATGTAATGCACTATCATTCACAATACTTCCTAAATGTAATAAACTACCGTTCACCCTACTTCAATCATTCGCCATACTTTCTAAATGTAATGTACTACCATTCACCCTACTTTCTAAATGTAATGTACTTTCATTCACCATACTTTCTAAATGTAATTTTACTACCATTCACCCCACTTCCTAAATGTAATGTACTACCATTCACCCTACTTCCTAAATGTAATGTACAACCATTCACCATACTTTTAAAAGTAGTGTACTACCATTCATCATACTTCCTAAATGTAATGTACTACCATTTACCCTACTTCCTAAATGTAATGAACTACAGTTCACCCTACTTTCTAAATATAATGTATTACCATTCACCCTACTCTCTAAATGCAATGTACTACCACTCACCCTACTTCCTAAATGTAATGTACTACCAATCACCCTACTTCTCTAAATATAATGTACTACCATTCACCCTACTTCCTAAATGTAATGTACTACCATTTACCATACTTCCTAAATGTAATGTACTACCATTCACCCTTTTCTAAATGTAATGTACTACCATTCACCCTACTTCCTAAATGTAATGTATTACCATTTACCCTACTTCCTAAATGTAATGCACTATCATTCACCATACTTCCTAATTGTAATAAACTACCGTTCACCCTACTTCAACCATTCACCATACTTTCTAAATGTAATGTACTACCATTCACCCTACTTTCTAAATGTAATGTACTACCATTCACCCTACCTCTTAAATGTAATGTATTACCATTCACCTTACTGCCTAAACGTAATGTTTTACCATTTACCCTACTTCCTAAATGTAATGCACTATCATTCACCATACTTCCTAAATGTAATGAACTACCGTTCACCCTACTTCAACCATTCACCATACTTTCTAAATGTAATGTACTACCATTCACCCTACTTTCTAAATGTAATGTACTACCATTCACCCTACCTCTTAAATGTAATGTATTACCATTCACCTTACTGCCTAAACGTAATGTTTTACCATTTACCCTACTTCCTAAATGTAATGCACTATCATTCACCATACTTCCTAAATGTAATGTACTACCGTTCACCATACTTCCTAAATGTAATGAACTACCGTTCACCCTACTTCAACCATTCACCATACTTTCTAACTGTAATGTACTACCATTCACACTACTCTCTAAATGCAATGTCCTACCATCCACATTACTTCCTAAATGTAATATACTACCATTCACCATGCTTCCTAAATATAATGTACTACCATTCACCCTACTTCCTAAATGTAATGTATTACCATTCACCCTACTTCCTAAATGTAATGTTTTACCATTTACCCTACTTCCTAAATGTAATGCACTATTATTCACCATACTTCCTAAATGTAATGTACTACCGTTCACCATACTTCCTAAATGTAATGAAATACCGTTCACCCTACTTCAACCATTCACCATACTTCTCTAAATGTAATGTACCACCATTCACCCTAATTCCTAAATGTAATGTGTTACCATTCACCCTACTTTCTAAATGTAATGTACTACCAATCACCCTACTTCTCTAAATATAATGTACTACCATTCACCCTACTTCCTAAATGTAATGTACTACCATTTACCCTACTTCCTAAATGTAATGTACTACCATTCACCCTTCTCTAAATGTAATGTACTACCATTCAACCTACTTCCTAAATGTAATGTATTACCATTTACCCTACTTCCTAAATGTAATGCACTATCATTCACAATACTTCCTAAATGTAATAAACTACCGTTCACCCTACTTCAATCATTCGCCATACTTTCTAAATGTAATGTACTACCATTCACCCTACTTTCTAAATGTAATGTACTTTCATTCACCATACTTTCTAAATGTAATTTTACTACCATTCACCCCACTTCCTAAATGTAATGTACTACCATTCACCCTACTTCCTAAATGTAATGTACAACCATTCACCATACTTTTAAATGTAGTGTACTACCATTCATCATACTTCCTAAATGTAATGTACTACCATTTACGCTACTTCCTAAATGTAATGAACTACAGTTCACCCTACTTTCTAAATATAATGTATTACCATTCACCCTACTCTCTAAATGCAATGTACTACCACTCACCCTACTTCCTAAATGTAATGTACTACCAATCACCCTACTTCTCTAAATATAATGTACTACCATTCACCCTACTTCCTAAATGTAATGTACTACCATTTACCATACTTCCTAAATGTAATGTACTACCATTCACCCTTTTCTAAATGTAATGTACTACCATTCACCCTACTTCCTAAATGTAATGTATTACCATTTACCCTACTTCCTAAATGTAATGCACTATCATTCACCATACTTCCTAATTGTAATAAACTACCGTTCACCCTACTTCAACCATTCACCATACTTTCTAAATGTAATGTACTACCATTCACCCTACTTTCTAAATGTAATGTACTACCATTCACCCTACCTCTTAAATGTAATGTATTACCATTCACCTTACTGCCTAAACGTAATGTTTTACCATTTACCCTACTTCCTAAATGTAATGCACTATCATTCACCATACTTCCTAAATGTAATGTACTACCGTTCACCATACTTCCTAAATGTAATGAACTACCGTTCACCCTACTTCAGCCATTCACCATACTTTCTAACTGTAATGTATTACCATTCACACTACTCTCTAAATGCAATGTCCTACCATCCACATTACTTCCTAAATGTAATATACTACCATTCACCATGCTTCCTAAATATAATGTACTACCATTCACCCTACTTCCTAAATGTAATGTATTACCATTCACCCTACTTCCTAAATGTAATGTTTTACCATTTACCCTACTTCCTAAATGTAATGCACTATTATTCACCATACTTCTTAAATGTAATGTACTACCGTTCACCATACTTCCTAAATGTAATGAAATACCGTTCACCCTACTTCAACCATTCACCATACTTCTCTAAATGTAATGTACCACCATTCACCCTAATTCCTAAATGTAATGTGTTACCATTCACCCTACTTTCTAAATGTAATGTACTACCAATCACCCTACTTCTCTAAATATAATGTACTACCATTCACCCTACTTCCTAAATGTAATGTACTACCATTTACCCTACTTCCTAAATGTAATGTACTACCATTCACCCTTCTCTAAATGTAATGTACTACCATTCAACCTACTTCCTAAATGTAATGTATTACCATTTACCCTACTTCCTAAATGTAATGCACTATCATTCACAATACTTCCTAAATGTAATAAACTACCGTTCACCCTACTTCAATCATTCGCCATACTTTCTAAATGTAATGTACTACCATTCACCCTACTTTCTAAATGTAATGTACTTTCATTCACCATACTTTCTAAATGTAATTTTACTACCATTCACCCCACTTCCTAAATGTAATGTACTACCATTCACCCTACTTCCTAAATGTAATGTACAACCATTCACCATACTTTTAAATGTAGTGTACTACCATTCATCATACTTCCTAAATGTAATGTACTACCATTTACCCTACTTCCTAAATGTAATGAACTACAGTTCACCCTACTTTCTAAATATAATGTATTACCATTCACCCTACTGTCTAAATGCAATGTACTACCACTCACCCTACTTCCTAAATGTAATGTACTACCAATCACCCTACTTCTCTAAATATAATGTACTACCATTCACCCTACTTCCTAAATGTAATGTACTACCATTTACCATACTTCCTAAATGTAATGTACTACCATTCACCCTTTTCTAAATGTAATGTACTACCATTCACCCTACTTCCTAAATGTAATGTATTACCATTTACCCTACTTCCTAAATGTAATGCACTATCATTCACCATACTTCCTAATTGTAATAAACTACCGTTCACCCTACTTCAACCATTCACCATACTTTCTAAATGTAATGTACTACCATTCACCCTACTTTCTAAATGTAATGTACTACCATTCACCCTACCTCTTAAATGTAATGTATTACCATTCACCTTACTGCCTAAACGTAATGTTTTACCATTTACCCTACTTCCTAAATGTAATGCACTATCATTCACCATACTTCCTAAATGTAATGAACTACCGTTCACCCTACTTCAACCATTCACCATACTTTCTAACTGTAATGTACTACCATTCACACTACTCTCTAAATGCAATGTCCTACCATCCACATTACTTCCTAAATGTAATATACTACCATTCACCATGCTTCCTAAATATAATGTACTACCATTCACCCTACTTCCTAAATGTAATGTATTACCATTCACCCTACTTCCTAAATGTAATGTTTTACCATTTACCCTACTTCCTAAATGTAATGCACTATTATTCACCATACTTCCTAAATGTAATGTACTACCGTTCACCATACTTCCTAAATGTAATGAAATACCGTTCACCCTACTTCAACCATTCACCATACTTCTCTAAATGTAATGTACCACCATTCACCCTAATTCCTAAATGTAATGTGTTACCATTCACCCTACTTTCTAAATGTAATGTACTACCAATCACCCTACTTCTCTAAATATAATGTACTACCATTCACCCTACTTCCTAAATGTAATGTACTACCATTTACCCTACTTCCTAAATGTAATGTACTACCATTCACCCTTCTCTAAATGTAATGTACTACCATTCAACCTACTTCCTAAATGTAATGTATTACCATTTACCCTACTTCCTAAATGTAATGCACTATCATTCACAATACTTCCTAAATGTAATAAACTACCGTTCACCCTACTTCAATCATTCGCCATACTTTCTAAATGTAATGTACTACCATTCACCCTACTTTCTAAATGTAATGTACTTTCATTCACCATACTTTCTAAATGTAATTTTACTACCATTCACCCCACTTCCTAAATGTAATGTACTACCATTCACCCTACTTCCTAAATGTAATGTACAACCATTCACCATACTTTTAAATGTAGTGTACTACCATTCATCATACTTCCTAAATGTAATGTACTACCATTTACGCTACTTCCTAAATGTAATGAACTACAGTTCACCCTACTTTCTAAATATAATGTATTACCATTCACCCTACTCTCTAAATGCAATGTACTACCACTCACCCTACTTCCTAAATGTAATGTACTACCAATCACCCTACTTATCTAAATATAATGTACTACCATTCACCCTACTTCCTAAATGTAATGTACTACCATTTACCATACTTCCTAAATGTAATGTACTACCATTCACCCTTTTCTAAATGTAATGTACTACCATTCACCCTACTTCCTAAATGTAATGTATTACCATTTACCCTACTTCCTAAATGTAATGCACTATCATTCACCATACTTCCTAATTGTAATAAACTACCGTTCACCCTACTTCAACCATTCACCATACTTTCTAAATGTAATGTACTACCATTCACCCTACTTTCTAAATGTAATGTACTACCATTCACCCTACCTCTTAAATGTAATGTATTACCATTCACCTTACTGCCTAAACGTAATGTTTTACCATTTACCCTACTTCCTAAATGTAATGCACTATCATTCACCATACTTCCTAAATGTAATGTACTACCGTTCACCATACTTCCTAAATGTAATGAACTACCGTTCACCCTACTTCAGCCATTCACCATACTTTCTAACTGTAATGTATTACCATTCACACTACTCTCTAAATGCAATGTCCTACCATCCACATTACTTCCTAAATGTAATATACTACCATTCACCATGCTTCCTAAATATAATGTACTACCATTCACCCTACTTCCTAAATGTAATGTATTACCATTCACCCTACTTCCTAAATGTAATGTTTTACCATTTACCCTACTTCCTAAATGTAATGCACTATTATTCACCATACTTCTTAAATGTAATGTACTACCGTTCACCATACTTCCTAAATGTAATGAAATACCGTTCACCCTACTTCAACCATTCACCATACTTCTCTAAATGTAATGTACCACCATTCACCCTAATTCCTAAATGTAATGTGTTACCATTCACCCTACTTTCTAAATGTAATGTACTACCAATCACCCTACTTCTCTAAATATAATGTACTACCATTCACCCTACTTCCTAAATGTAATGTACTACCATTTACCCTACTTCCTAAATGTAATGTACTACCATTCACCCTTCTCTAAATGTAATGTACTACCATTCAACCTACTTCCTAAATGTAATGTATTACCATTTACCCTACTTCCTAAATGTAATGCACTATCATTCACAATACTTCCTAAATGTAATAAACTACCGTTCACCCTACTTCAATCATTCGCCATACTTTCTAAATGTAATGTACTACCATTCACCCTACTTTCTAAATGTAATGTACATTCATTCACCATACTTTCTAAATGTAATTTTACTACCATTCACCCCACTTCCTAATTGTAATAAACTACCGTTCACCCTACTTCAACCATTCACCATACTTTCTAAATGTAATGTACTACCATTCACCATACTTTCTAAATGTAATGTACTTTCATTCACCATACTTTCTAAATGTAATTTTACTGCCATTCACCCTACTTCCTAAATATAATGTACTACCATTTACCCTACTTCCTAAATGTATTGTACAACCATTCACCCTTTTTTCTAAATATAATGTACTACCATTCACCATACTTCCTAAATGTAATGTACAACCATTCACCATACTTGTAAATGTAGTGTACTACCATTCATCATACTTCCTAAATGTAATGTACTACCATTTACCCTATTTCCTAAATGTAATGTATTACAGTTCACCCTACTTTCTAAATATAATGTATTACCATTCACCCTACTCTCTAAATGCAATGTACTACCATCCATCCTACTTCCTAAATGTAGTACGCAACCATTCACCATTCTTTCTCAATGTAATGTACTACCATTCACCCTACTTCCTAAATGTAATGTACTACCATTCATCCCTACCTCCTAAGTGTAATGTACTACCATTCAGCACACTTTCTAAATGTAATGTACGACCATCCACCCTATTTTTTTAATGTAATGTAATACCATTCCCCCTACTTCCTAAATGTAATGCACTACCATTCACCATTTTTCCTAAATGTAATGTACTACCATTCACCATACTTTTTAAATGTAATATACTACCATTCACCCTGCTTCCTAAATGTAATGTACCACTATTCACCCAACTTCCAAAATGTAATGTACTACCATTCACCCTACTTCCTAAATGTAATGTAATACCATTCACCCCACTTCCTAAATGTAATGCACTTCCATTCACCATTCTTGCTAAATGTAATGTACTACCACTCACCATACTTTCTAAATGTAATATACTACCATTCACACTACTTCCTAAATGTAATGTACTACCATTCACCATACTTCCTAAAGGCAATGTACTACCATCCACCCTACTTCCTAAATGTCATGTACTACCATTCACCATACTTCCTACATGTAATGTGTTACCATTCACCATACTTTCTAAATGTTATCTACTACCATTAACCCTACTTTCTAAATGCAATGTACTACCACTCACCCTACTTCCTAAATGTAAAGTAATACCATTCAACCTACTTCCTAAATGTAATGCACTATCATTCACCATACTTCCTAAATGTAATGTACTACCGTTCACCATACTTCCTAAATGTAATGAACTACCGTTCACCATACTTCAACCATTCACCATACTTTCTAATTGTAATGTACTACCAGTCACCCTACTCTCTAAATGCAATGTCCTACCATCAACCCTACTTCCTAAATGTAGTACGCAACCATTCACCATGCTTCCTAAATGTAATGTACTACCATTCACCCTACTTCCTAAATGAAATGTACCACCATCCATCCCTACTTCCTAAGTGTAATGTACCACTATTCAGCACACTTTCTAAATGTAATGTACTACCATTCATCCTATTTTCTAAATGTAATATACTACCATTCACCCTACTTCCAAAATGTAATGTACTACCATCCACCCTACTTCCTAAATGCAATGTACTACCATTCACCTTGCTTTCTAAATGCAATGTACTACCATTCACCTTACTTCCTAAATGTAATGTATTACCATTCACTATGCTTTCTAAATGCAATGTACTACCATTCACCTTACTTCCTAAATGTAATGTACTACCATTCACCATACTTCCTAAATGTAATGTAATACCATTCACCCTACTTCCTCAATGTAATGCACTACCATTCACCATTCTTCATAAATGTAATATACTACCATTCACCACACTTTCTAAATGTAATATACTACCATTCACCCTACTTCCTAAATGTAATGTACTACCATTCACCATACTTCCTTAATGGAATGTACTACCATTCACCCTACTTCCTAAATGTTATGTACTACCATTCACCCTACTTCCTACATGTAATGTGTTACCATTCACCATACTTCCTGACTGTATTCTACTACCATTCACCCTACTTTCTTAATGCAATGTACTACCACTCACCCTACTTCCTAAATGTAATGTACTACCATCCACATTACTTCCTAAATGTAATATACTACCATTCACCATGCTTCCTAAATGTAATGTACTACCATTCACCCTACTTCCTAAATGTAATGTATTACCATTCACCCTACTTCCTAAATGTAATGTTTTACCATTTACCCTACTTCCTAAATGTAATGCATTATTATTCACCATACTTCTTAAATGTAATGTACTACCGTTCACCATACTTCCTAAATGTAATGAACTACCGTTCACACTACTTCAACCATTCACCATACTTTCTAATTGTAATGTACTACCATTCACCCTACTTCTCTAAATGTAATGTACCACCATTCACCCTAATTCCTAAATGTAATGTGTTACCATTCACCCTACTTCCTATATGTAATGTACTACCAATCACCCTACTTCTCTAAATATAATGTACTACCATTCACCCTACTTCCTAAATGTAATGTACTACCATTTACCCTACTTCCTAAATGTAATGTACTACCATTCACCCTTCTCTAAATGTAATGTATTACCATTCACCCTACTTCCTAAATGTAATGTATTACCATTTACCCTACTTCCTAAATGTAATGCACTATCATTCACCATACTTCCTAAATGTAATAAACTACCGTTCACCCTACTTCAACCATTCACCATACTTTCTAAATGTAATGTACTACCATTCACCCTATTTTCTAAATATAATGTACTACCATTCACCATACTTCCTAAATGTAATGTACAACCATTTACCCTACTTCCTAAATGTAATGTATTACCATTCACCCTACTCTCTAAATGCAATGTACTACCATTCACCCTACTTTCTAAATGTAATGTACATTCATTCACCATACTTTCTAAATGCAATTTTACTACCATTCACCCTACTTCCTAAATGTAATGTACTACCATTCACCCTACTTCCTAAATGTAATGTACAGCCATTCACCCTATTTTCTAAATATAATGTACTACCATTCACCATACTTCCTAAATGTAATGTACAACCATTCACCATACTTGTAAATGTAGTGTACTACCATTCAGCATACTTCCTAAATGTAATGTACTACCATTTACCCTACTTCCTAAATGTAATGAACTACAGTTCACCCTACTTTCTAAATATAATGTATTACCATTCACCCTACTCTCTAAATGCAATGTACTACCACTCACCCTACTTCCTAAATGTAATGTACTACCATCCACACTACTTCCTAGATGTAATATAATAACATTCACCATGCTTTCTAAATGTAATGTATTACCATTCACCCTACTTCTTAAATGTAATGTATTACCATTCACCTTACTGCCTAAATGTAATGTTTTACCATTTACCCTACTTCCTAAATGTAATGCACTATCATTCACCATACTTCCTAAATGTAATGTACTACCGTTCACCATACTTCCTAAATGTAATGAACTACCGTTCACCCTACTTCAACCATTCACCATACTTTCTAACTGTAATGTACTACCATTCACACTACTCTCTAAATGCAATGTCCTACCATCCACATTACTTCCTAAATGTAATATACTACCATTCACCATGCTTCCTAAATATAATGTACTACCGTTCACCATACTTCCTAAATGTAATGAACTACCGTTCACACTACTTCAACCATTCACCATACTTTCTAATTGTAATGTACTACCATTCACCCTACTTCTCTAAATGTAATGTACCACCATTCACCCTAATTCCTAAATTTAATGTGTTACCATTAACCCTACTTCCTAAATGTAATGTACTACCAATCACCCTACTTCTCTAAATATAATGTACTACCATTCACCCTATTTCCTAAATGTAATGTACTACCATTTACCCTACTTCCTAAATGTAATGTACTACCATTAACCCTTCTCTAAATGTAATGTACTACCATTAACCCTTCTCTAAATGTAATGTATTATCATTTACCCTACTTTCTAAATGTAATGCACTATCATTCACCATACTTCCTAAATGTAATAAACTACCGTTCACCCTACTTCAACCATTCACCATACTATATAAATGTAATGTACTACCATTCACCCTACTTTCTAAATGTAATGTACTTTCATTCACCATTCTTTCTAAATGTATTTTTACTACCATTCACCCTACTTCCTAAATGTAATGTACTACCATTCACCCTACTTCCTAAATGTAATGTACAGCCATTCACCCTATTTTCTAAATATAATGTATTACCATTCACCATACTTCCTAAATGTAATGTACAACCATTCACCATACTTGTAAATGTAGTGTACTACCATTCATCATACTTCCTAAATGTAATGTACTACCATTTACCCTACTTCCTAAATGTAATGAACTACAGTTCACCCTACTTTCTAAATATAATGTATTACCATTCACCCTACTCTCTAAATGCAATGTACTACCACTCACCCTACTTCCTAAATGTAATGTACTACCAATCACCCTACTTCTCTAAATATAATGTACTACCATTCACCCTACTTCCTAAATGTAATGTACTACCATTTACCATACTTCCTAAATGTAATGTACTTCCATTCACCCTTTTCTAAATGTAATGTACTACCATTCACCCTACTTCCTAAATGTAATGTATTACCATTTACCCTACTTCCTAAATGTAATGCACTATCATTCACCATACTTCCTAATTGTAATAAACTACCGTTCACCCTACTTCAACCATTCACCATACTTTCTAAATGTAATGTACTACCATTCACCCTACTTTCTAAATGTAATGTACTACCATTCACCCTACCTCTTAAATGTAATGTATTACCATTCACCTTACTGCCTAAACGTAATGTTTTACCATTTACCCTACTTCCTAAATGTAATGCACTATCATTCACCATACTTCCTAAATGTAATGTACTACCGTTCACCATACTTCCTAAATGTAATGAACTACCGTTCACCCTACTTCAACCATTCACCATACTTTCTAACTGTAATGTACTACCATTCACACTACTCTCTAAATGCAATGTCCTACCATCCACATTACTTCCTAAATGTAATATACTACCATTCACCATGCTTCCTAAATATAATGTACTACCATTCACCCTACTTCCTAAATGTAATGTATTACCATTCACCCTACTTCCTAAATGTAATGTTTTACCATTTACCCTACTTCCTAAATGTAATGCACTATTATTCACCATACTTCCTAAATGTAATGTACTACCGTTCACCATACTTCCTAAATGTAATGAAATACCGTTCACCCTACTTCAACCATTCACCATACTTCTCTAAATGTAATGTACCACCATTCACCCTAATTCCTAAATGTAATGTGTTACCATTCACCCTACTTTCTAAATGTAATGTACTACCAATCACCCTACTTCCTAAATGTAATGTACTACCATTTACCCTACTTCCTAAATGTAATGTACTACCATTCACCCTTCTCTAAATGTAATGTACTACCATTCAACCTACTTCCTAAATGTAATGTATTACCATTTACCCTACTTCCTAAATGTAATGCACTATCATTCACAATACTTCCTAAATGTAATAAACTACCGTTCACCCTACTTCAATCATTCGCCATACTTTCTAAATGTAATGTACTACCATTCACCCTACTTTCTAAATGTAATGTACTTTCATTCACCATACTTTCTAAATGTAATTTTACTACCATTCACCCCACTTCCTAAATGTAATGTACTACCATTCACCCTACTTCCTAAATGTAATGTACAACCATTCACCATACTTTTAAATGTAGTGTACTACCATTCATCATACTTCCTAAATGTAATGTACTACCATTTACGCTACTTCCTAAATGTAATGAACTACAGTTCACCCTACTTTCTAAATATAATGTATTACCATTCACCCTACTCTCTAAATGCAATGTACTACCATCCACCCTACTTCCTAAATGTAGTACGCAACCATTCACCATTCTTTCTCAATGTAATGTACTACCATTCACCCTACTTCCTAAATGTAATGTACTACCAATCATCCCTACCTCCTAAGTGTAATGTACTACCATTCAGCACACTTTCTAAATGTAATGTACGACCATCCACCCTATTTTTTTAATGTAATGTAATACCATTCACCCTACTTCCTAAATGTAATGCACTACCACTCACCATTTTTCCTAAATGTAATGTACTACCATTCACCATACTTTTTAAATGTAATATACTACAATTCACCCTGCTTCCTAAATGCAATGTACTACCATTCACCCTACTTCCTAAATGTAATGTACTACCATCCATCCCTACTTCCTAAGTGTAATGTACTACCATTCAGCACACTTTCTAAATGTAATGTACTACCATCCACCCTATTTTCTAAATGTAATATACCCCTATTCACCCAACTTCCAAAATGTAATGTACTACCATTCACCTTACTTCCTAAATGAAATGTACTACCATTCACCCTACTTCCTAAATGAAATGTACCACCATCCATACCTACTTCCTAAGTGTAATGTACTACAATTCAGCACACTTTCTAAATGTAATGTACTACCATTCATCCTATTTTCTAAATGTAAAATACTACCATCCACCTTACTTCCTAAATGTAATGTACTACCATTCACCATACTTCCTAAATGTAATGTAATACCATTCACCCTACTTCCTCAATGTAATGCACTACCATTCACCATTCTTCCTAAATGTAATATACTACCATTCACCACACTTTCTAAATGTAATATACTACCATTCACTCTACTTCCTAAATGTAATGTACTACCATTCACCATACTTCCTAAATGCAATGTACTACCATTCACCCTACTTCCTAAATGTTATATACTACCATTCACCCTACTTCCTACATGTAATGTGTTACCATTCACCCTACTTCCTGACTGTATTCTACTACCATTCACCCTACTTTCTAAATGCAATGTACTACCACTCACCCTACTTCCTAAATGCAATGTACTAGCACTCACCCTACTTCCTAAATGTAATGTACTACCATCCACATTACTTCCTAAATGTAATATACTACCATTCACCATGCTTCCTAAATGTAATGTACTACCATTCACCCTACTTCCTAAATGTAATGTACTACCATTCACCCTACTTCCTAAATGTAATGTTTTACCATTTACCCTACTTCCTAAATGTAATGTACTACCGTTCACCATACTTCCTAAATGTAATGAACTACCGTTCACCCTACTTCAACCATTCACCATACTTTCTAATTGTAATGTACTACCATTCACCCTACTTCTCTAAATGTAATATACCACCATTCACCCTAATTCCTAAATGTAATGTGTTACCATTCACCCTACTTCCTAAATGTAATGTACTACCAATCACCCTACTTCTCTAAATATAATGTACTACCATTCACCCTACCTACTAAATGTAATGTACTACCATTTACCATACTTCCTAAATGTAATGTACTACCATTCACCCTTCTCTAAATGTAATGTACTACCATTCACCCTACTTCCTAAATGTAATGTATTACCATTTACCCTACTTCCTAAATGTAATGCACTATCATTCACCATACTTCCTAATTGTAATAAACTACCGTTCACCCTACTTCAACCATTCACCATACTTTCTAAATATAATTTACTACCATTCACCCTACTTTCTAAATGTAATACACTTTCATTCACCATACTTTCTAAATGTAATTTTACTACCATTCACCCTACTTCCTAAATGTAATGTACTACCATTCACCCTACTTCCTAAATGTATTGTACAACCATTCACCCTATTTTCTAAATATAATGTACTACCATTCACCATACTTCCTAAATGTAATGTACAACCATTCACCATACTTGTAAATGTAGTGTACTACCATTCACCCTACTTCCTAAATGCAATGTACTACCATCCACCCTACTTCCTAAATGTAGTACGCAACCATTCACAATTCTTTCTCAATGTAATGTACTACCATTCACCCTACTTCCTAAATGTAATGTACTACCATTCATCCCTACCTCCTAAGTGTAATGTACTACCATTCAGCACACTTTCTAAATGTAATGTACGACCATCCACCCTATTTGTTTAATGTAATGTAATACCATTCACCCTACTTCCTAAATGTAATGCACTACCATTCACCATTTTTCCTAAATATAATGTACTACCATTTACCCTATTTCCTAAATGTAATGTACTGCAGTTCACCCTACTTTCTAAATATAATGTATTACCATTCACTCTACTCTCTAAATGCAAAATACTACCATCCACCCTACTTCCTAAATGTAGTATGCAACCATTCACCATTCTTTCTCAACGTAGTGTACTACCATTTACCCTACTTCCTAAATGTAATGTACTACCATTCATCCCTACCTCCTAAGTGTAATGTACTACCATTCAGCACACTTTCTAAATGTAATGTACGACCATCCACCCTATTTTTTTAATGTAATGTAATACCATTCACCCTACTTCCTAAATGTAATGCACTACCATTCACCTTACTTCCTAAATGAAATGTACTACCATTCACCCTACTTCCTAAATGTAATGTAATACCATTCACCCTACTTCCTAAATGTAATGCACTTCCATTCACCATTCTTGCTAAATGTAATGTACTACCACTCACCATACTTTCTAAATGTAATATACTACCATTCACACTACTTCCTAAATGTAATGTACTACCATTCACCATACTTCCTAAAGGCAATGTACTACCATTCACCCTACTTCCTAAATGTAATGTACTACCATTCACCCTACTTCCTACATGTAATGTGTTACCATTCACCATACTTTCTAAATGTTATCTACTACCATTCACCCTACTTTCTAAATGCAATGCACTACCACTCACCCTACTTCCTAAATGTAATGAACTACCGTTCACCCTACTTCAACCATTCACTATACTTTCTAATTGTAATGTACTACCATTCACCCTACATCTCTAAATGTAATGTACCACCATTCACCCTACTTCCTAAATGTAATGTACTACCAATCACCCTACTTCTCTAAATATAATGTACTACCATTCACCCTACTTCCTAAATGTAATGTACTACCATTTACCATACTTCCTAAATGTAATGTACTACCATTCACCCTTCTCTAAATGTAATGTACTACCATTCACCCTACTTCCTAAATGTAATGTATTACCATTTACCCTACTTCCTAAATGTAATGCACTATCATTCACCATACTTCCTAATTGTAATAAACTACCGTTCACCCTACTTCAACCATTCACCATACTTTCTAAATGTAATGTACTACCATTCACCCTACTTTCTAAATGTAATGTACTTTCATTCACCATACTTTCTAAATGTAATTTTACTGCCATTCACCCTACTTCCTAAATATAATGTACTACCATTTACCCTACTTCCTAAATGTATTGTACAACCATTCACCCTTTTTTCTAAATATAGTGTACTACCATTC
Source organism: Bathymodiolus brooksi (assembly GCA_963680875.1). NCBI lineage: Eukaryota > Metazoa > Mollusca > Bivalvia > Mytilida > Modiolidae > Bathymodiolus > Bathymodiolus brooksi. The sequence continues at coordinate 53,788,933 of OY804589.1, read as the reverse complement.
ACCATACTTCCTAAATGTAATGTACAACCATTCACCATACTTGTAAATGTAGTGTACTACCATTCATCATACTTCCTAAATGTAATGTACTACCATTTACCCTATTTCCTAAATGTAATGTATTACAGTTCACCCTACTTTCTAAATATAATGTATTACCATTCACCCTACTCTCTAATTGCAATGTACTACCATCCATCCTACTTCCTAAATGTAGTACGCAACCATTCACCATTCTTTCTCAATGTAATGTACTACCATTCACCCTACTTCCTAAATGTAATGTACTACCATTCATCCCTACCTCCTAAGTGTAATGTACTACCATTCAGCACACTTTCTAAATGTAATATACGACCATCCACCATATTTTTTTAATGTAATGTAATACCATTCACCCTACTTCCTAAATGTAATGCACTACCATTCACCATTTTTCCTAAATGTAATGTACTATCATTTACCCTATTTCCTAAATGTAATGTACTACAGTTCACCCTACTTTCTAAATATAATGTATTCTCATTCACCCTACTCTCTAATTGCAATATAATACCATCCACCCTACTTCCTAAATGTAGTACGCAACCATTCACCATTCTTTCTCAATGTAATGTACTACCATTCACCCTACTTCCTAAATGTAATGTACTACCATTCATCCCTACCTCCTAAGTGTAATGTACTACCATTCAGCACACTTTCTAAATGTAATGTACGACCATCCACCCTATTTTTTTAATGTAATGTAATACCATTCCCCCTACTTCCTAAATGTAATGCACTACCATTCACCATGTTTCCTAAATGTAATGTACTACCATTCACCATACTTTTTAAATGTAATATACTACCATTCACCCTGCTTCCTAAATGTAATGTACCACTATTCACCCAACTTCCAAAATGTAATGTACTACCATTCACCCTACTTCCTAAATGTAATGTAATACCATTCACCCTACTTCCTAAATGTAATGCACTTCCATTCACCATTCTTGCTAAATGTAATGTACTACCACTCACCATACTTTCTAAATGTAATATACTACCATTCACACTACTTCCTAAATGTAATGTACTACCATTCACCATACTTCCTAAAGGCAATGTACTACCATTTACCCTACTTCCTAAATGTCATGTACTACCATTCACCATACTTCCTACATGTAATGTGTTACCATTCACCATACTTTCTAAATGTTATCTACTACCATTAACCCTACTTTCTAAATGCAATGTACTACCACTCACCCTACTTCCTAAATGTAATGTACTACCATCCACACTACTTCCTAAATGTAATATAATACCATTCACCATGCTTCCTAAATGTAATGTACTACCATTCACCCTACTTCCTAAATGTAGTGTACTACCATTCACCTTACTTCCTAAATGTAATGTTTTCCATTTACCCAACTTCCAAAATGTAATGTACTACCATCCACCATACTTCATAAATGCAATGTACTACCATTCACCATGCTTTCTAAATGCAATGTACTACCATTCACCTTACTTCCTAAATGTAATGTACTACCATTCACCCTACTTCCTAAATGTAATGTATTACCATTCACCCTACTTCCTCAATGTAATGCACTACCATTCACCATTCTTCCTAAATGTAATATACTACCATTCACCACACTTTCTAAATGTAATATACTACCATTCACCATACTTCCTAAATGTAATGTACTACCATTCACCATACTTCCTAAATGCAATGTACTACCATTCACTCTACTTCCTAAATGTTATGTACTACCATTCACCCTACTTCCTACATGTAATGTGTTACCATTCACCATACTTCCTGATTGTATTCTACTACCATTCACCCTACTTTCTAAATGCAATGTACTACCACTCACCCTACTTCTTCCATTCACCATACTTTCTAATTGTAATGTACTACCATTCACCCTACTTCTCTAAATGTAATGTACCACCATTCACCCTAATTCCTAAATGTAATGTGTTACCATTCACCCTACTTCCTAAATGTAATGCACTACCAATCACCCTACCTCTCTAAATATAATGTACTACCATTCACCCTACTTCCTAAATGTAATGTACTACCATTTACCCTACTTCCTAAATGTAATGTACTACCATTCACTCTTCTCTAAATGTAATGTACTACCATTCACCCTACTTCCTAAATGTAATGTATTACCATTTACCCTACTTCCTAAATGTAATGTACTATCATTCACCATACTTCCTAAATGTAATAAACTACCGTTCACCCTACTTCAACCATTCACCATACTTTCTAAATGTAATGTACTACCATTCACCATACTTTCTAAATGTAATTTTACTACCATTCACCCTACTTCCTAAATGTAATGTACTACCATTCACCCTGCTTCCTAAATGTATTGTACAACCACTCACCCTATTTTCTAAATATAATGTACTACCATTCACCATACTTCCTAAATGTAATGTACAACCATTCACCATACTTCCTAAATGTAATGTACTACCATTTACCCTATTTCCTAAATGTAATGTACTACAGTTCACCTTACTTTCTAAATATAATGCATTACCATTCACCATACTCTCTAAATGCAATGTACTACCATCCACCCTACTTCCTAAATGTAGTACGCAACAATTCACCATTCTTTCTCAATGTAATGTACTACCATTCACCCTACTTCCTAAATGTAATGTACTACCATTCATCCCTACCTCCTAAGTGTAATGTACTACCATTCAGCACACTTTCTAAATGTAATGTACGACCATCCACCCTATTTTTTTAATGTAATGTAATACCATTCACCCTACTTCCTAAATGTAATGCACTACCATTCACCATTTTTCCTAAATGTAATGTACTACCATTCACCATACTTTTTAAATGTAATATACTACCATTCACCCTGCTTCCTAAATGTAATGTACTACCATTCACCAAACTTCCTAAATGCAATGTACTACCATTCACCCTACTTCCTAAATGTAATGTACTACCATCCATCCCTGCTTCCTAAGTGTAATGTACTACCATTCAGCACACTTTCTAAATGTAATGTACTACCATCCACCCTATTTTCTAAATGTAATATACCACTATTCACCCAACTTCCAAAATGTAATGTACTACCATTCACCCTACTTCCTAAATGTAATGTAATACCATTCACCCTACTTCCTAAATGTAATGTGTTACCATTCACCATACTTTCTAAATGTTATCTACTACCATTCACCCTACTTTCTAAATGCAATGTACTACCACTCACCCTACTTCCTAAATGTAATGTACTACCATCCATCCCTACTTCCTAAGTGTAATGTACTACCATTCAGCACACTTTCTAAATGTAATATACTACCATTCACCCTGCTTCCTAAATGTAATGTACTACCATTCACCAAACTTCCAAAATGCAATGTACTACCATTCACCCTACTTCCTAAATGTAATGTACTACCATCCATCCCTACTTCCTAAGTGTAATGTACTACCATTCAGCACACTTTCTAAATGTAATATACTACCATTCACACTACTTCCTAAATGTAATGTACTACCATTCACCATACTTCCTAAAGGCAATGTACTACCATTCACCCTACTTCCTAAATATAATGTACTACCATTCACCCTACTTCCTACATGTAATGTGTTACCATTCACCATACTTTCTAAATGTTATCTACTACCATTCACCCTACTTTCTAAATGCAATGTACTACCACTCACCCTACTTCCTAAATGTAATGTACTACCATCCACACTACTTCCTAAATGTAATATAATACCATTCACCATGCTTCCTAAATGTAATGTACTACCATTCACCCTACTTCCTAAATGTAGTGTACTACCATTCACCTTACTTCCTAAATGTAATGTTTTACCATTTACCCAACTTCCAAAATGTAATGTACTACCATCCACCATACTTCATAAATGCAATGTACTACCATTCACCATGCTTTCTAAATGCAATGTACTACCATTCACCTTACTTCCTAAATGTAATGTACTACCATTCACCCTACTTCCTAAATGTAATGTATTACCATTCACCCTACTTCCTCAATGTAATGCACTACCATTCACCATTCTTCCTAAATGTAATATACTACCATTCACCACACTTTCTAAATGTAATATACTACCATTCACCATACTTCCTAAATGCAATGTACTACCATTCACTCTACTTCCTAAATGTTATGTACTACCATTCACCCTACTTCCTACATGTAATGTGTTACCATTCACCATACTTACTGATTGTATTCTACCACCATTCACCCTACTTTCTAAATGCAATGTACTACCACTCACCCTACTTCCTAAATGTAATGTACTACCATCCACACTACTTCCTAAATGTAATATACTACCATTCACCATGCTTCCTAAATGTAATGTACTACCATTCACCCTACTTCCTAAATGTAATGTTTTACCATTTACCCAACTTCCTAAATGTAATGTTTTACCATTTACCCTACTTCCTAAATGTAATGCACTATTATTCACCATACTTCCTAAATGTAATGTACTACCGTTCACCATACTTCCTAAATGTAATGAACTACCGTTCACCCTACTTCAACCATTCACCATACTTTCTAATTGTAATGTACTACCATTCACCCTACTTCTCTAAATGTAATGTACCACCATTCACCCTAATTCCTAAATGTAATGTGTTACCATTCACCTTACTTCCTAAATGTAATGTACTACCAATCACCCTACTTCTCTAAATATAATGTACTACCATTCACCCTACTTCCTAAATGTAATGTACTACCATTTACCCTACTTCCTAAATGTAATGTACTACCATTCACCCTTCTCTAAATGTAATGTACTACCATTCACCCTACTTCCTAAATGTAATGTATTACCATTTACCCTACTTCCTAAATGTAATGCACTATCATTCACCATACTTCCTAAATGTAATAAACTACCGTTCACCCTACTTCAACCATTCACCATACTTTCTAAATGTAATGTACTACCATTCACCATACTTTCTAAATGTAATTTTACTACCATTCACCCTACTTCCTAAATGTATTGTACAACCATTCACCCTATTTTCTAAATATAATGTACTACCATTCACCATACTTCATAAATGTAATGTACAACCATTCACCATACTTCCTAAATGTAATGTACTACCATTTACCCTATTTCCTAAATGTAATGTACTACAGTTCACCCTACTTTCTAAATATAATGTATTACCATTCACCATACTCTCTAAATGCAATGTACTACCATCCACCCTACTTCCTAAATGTAGTACGCAACCATTCACCATTCTTTCTCAATGTAATGTACTACCATTCACCCTACTTCCTAAATGTAATGTACTACCATTCATCCCTACCTCCTAAGTGTAATGTACTACCATTCAGCACACTTTCTAAATGTAATGTACGACCATCCACCCTATTTTTTTAATGTAATGTAATACCATTCACCCTACTTCCTAAATGTAATGCACTACCATTCACCATTTTTCCTAAATGTAATGTACTACCATTCACCATACTTTTTAAATGTAATATACTACCATTCACCCTGCTTCCTAAATGTAATGTACTACCATTCACCAAACTTCCTAAATGCAATGTACTACCATTCACCCTACTTCCTAAATGTAATGTACTACCATCCACCCTATTTTCTAAATGTAATATACCACTATTCACCCAACTTCCAAAATGTAATGTACTACCATTCACCCTACTTCCTAAATGTAATGTAATACCATTCACCCTACTTCCTAAATGTAATGCACTTCCATTGACAATTCTTGCTAAATGTAATGTACTACCACTCACCATACTTTCTAAATGTAATATACTACCATTCACACTACTTCCTAAATGTAATGTACTACCATTCACCATACTTCCTAAAGGCAATGTACTACCATTCACCCTACTTCCTAAATATAATGTACTACCATTCACCCTACTTCCTACATGTAATGTGCTACCATTCACCATACTTTCTAAATGTTATCTACTACCATTCACCCTACTTTCTAAATGCAATGTACTACCACTCACCCTACTTCCTAAATGTAATGTACTACCATCCACACTACTTCCTAAATGTAATATAATACCATTCACCATGCTTCCTAAATGTAATGTACTACCATTCACCCTACTTCCTAAATGTAGTGTACTACCATTCACCTTACTTCCTAAATGTAATGTTTTACCATTTACCCAACTTCCAAAATGTAATGTACTACCATCCACCATACTTCATAAATGCAATGTACTACCATTCACCATGCTTTCTAAATGCAATGTACTACCATTCACCTTACTTCCTAAATGTAATGTACTACCATTCACCCTACTTCCTAAATGTAATGTATTACCATTCACCCTACTTCCTCAATGTAATGCACTACCATTCACCATTCTTCCTAAATGTAATATACTACCATTCACCACACTTTCTAAATGTAATATACTACCATTCACCATACTTCCTAAATGTAATGTACTACCATTCACCATACTTCCTAAATGCAATGTACTACCATTCACTCTACTTCCTAAATGCTATGTACTACCATTCACCCTACTTCCTACATGTAATGTGTTACCATTCACCATACTTCCTGATTGTATTCTACCACCATTCACCTTACTTTCTAAATGCAATGTACTACCACTCACCCTACTTCCTAAATGTAATGTACTACCATCCACACTACTTCCTAAATGTAATATACTACCATTCACCATGCTTCCTAAATGTAATGTACTACCATTCACCCTACTTCCTAAATGTAATGTACTACCATTCACCCTACTTCCTAAATGTAATGTTTTACCATTTACCCAACTTCCTAAATGTAATGTTTTACCATTTACCCTACTTCCTAAATGTAATGCACTATTATTCACCATACTTCCTAAATGTAATGTACTACCGTTCACCATACTTCCTAAATGTAATGAACTACCGTTCACCCTACTTCAACCATTCACCATACTTTCTAATTGTAATGTACTACCATTCACCCTACTTCTCTAAATGTAATGTACCACCATTCACCCTAATTCCTAAATGTAATGTGTTACCATTCACCCTACTTCCTAAATGTAATGTACTACCAATCACCCTACTTCTCTAAATATAATGTACTACCATTCACCCTACTTCCTAAATGTAATGTACTACCATTTACCCTACTTCCTAAATGTAATGTACTACCATTCACCCTTCTCTAAATGTAATGTACTACCATTCACCCTACTTCCTAAATGTAATGTATTACCATTTACCCTACTTCCTAAATGTAATGCACTATCATTCACCATACTTCCTAAATGTAATAAACTACCGTTCACCCTACTTCAACCATTCACCATACTTTCTAAATGTAATGTACTACCATTCACCATACTTTCTAAATGTAATTTTACTACCATTCACCCTACTTCCTAAATGTAATGTACTACCATTCACCCTATTTTCTAAATATAATGTACTACCATTCACCATACTTCATAAATGTAATGTACAACCATTCACCATACTTCCTAAATGTAATGTACTACCATTTACCCTATTTCCTAAATGTAATGTACTACAGTTCACCCTACTTTCTAAATATAATGTATTACCATTCACCATACTCTCTAAATGCAATGTACTACCATCCACCCTACTTCCTAAATGTAGTACGCAACCATTCACCATTCTTTCTCAATGTAATGTACTACCATTCACCCTACTTCCTAAATGTAATGTACTACCATTCATCCCTACCTCCTAAGTGTAATATACTACCATTCAGCACACTTTCTAAATGTAATGTACGACCATCCACCCTATTTTTTTAATGTAATGTAATACCATTCACCCTACTTCCTAAATGTAATGCACTACCATTCACCATTTTTCATAAATGTAATGTACTACCATTTACCCTATTTCCTAAATGTAATGTACTATAGTTCACCCTACTTTCTAAATATAATGTATTACCATTCACCCTACTCTCTAAATGCAATATACTACCATCCACCCTACTTCCTAAATGTAGTACGCAACCATTCACCAAACTTTCTCAATGTAATGTACTACCATTCACCCTACTTCCTAAATGTAATGTACTACCATTCATCCCTACCTCCTAAGTGTAATGTACTACCATTCAGCACACTTCCTAAATGTAATGCACTACCATTCACCATTTTTCCTAAATGTAATGTACTACCATTCACCATACTTTTTAAATGTAATATACTACCATTCACCAAACTTCCTAAATGCAATGTACTACCATTCACCCTACTTCCTAAATGTAATGTACTACCATCCATCCCTACTTCCTAAGTGTAATGTACTACCATTCAGCACACTTTCTAAATGTAATGTACTACCATCCACCCTATTTTCTAAATGTAATATACCACTATTCACCCAACTTCCAAAATGTAATGTACTACCATTCACCTTACTTCCTAAATGAAATGTACTACCATTCTCCCTACTTCCTAAATGTAATGTAATACCATTCACCCTACTTCCTAAATGTAATGCACTTCCATTCACCATTCTTGCTAAATGTAATGTACTACCACTCACCATACTTTCTAAATGTAATATACTACCATTCACACTACTTCCTAAATGTAATGTACTACCATTCACCATACTTCCTAAAGGCAATGTACTACCATTCACCCTACTTCATAAATGTAATGTACTACCATTCACCCTACTTCCTACATGTAATGTGTTACCATTCACCATACTTTCTAAATGTTATCTACTACCATTCACCCTACTTTCTAAATGCAATATAATACCACTCACCCTACTTCCTAAATGTAATGTACTACCATCCACACTACTTCCTAAATGTAATATAATACCATTCACCATGCTTCCTAAATGTAATGTACTACCATTCACCCTACTTCCTAAATGTAGTGTACTACCATTCACCTTACTTCCTAAATGTAATGTTTTACCATTTACCCAACTTCCAAAATGTAATGTACTACCATCCACCATACTTCATAAATGCAATGTACTACCATTGACCATGCTTTCTAAATGCAATGTACTACCATTTACCTTACTTCCTAAACGTAATGTACTACCATTCACCCTACTTCCTAAATGTAATGTATTACCATTCACCCTACTTCCTCAATGTAATGCACTACCATTCACCATTCTTCCTAAATGTAATATACTACCATTCACCACACTTTCTAAATGTAATATACTACCATTCACCATACTTCCTAAATGTAATGTACTACCATTCACCATACTTCCTAAATGCAATGTACTACCATTCACTCTACTTCCTAAATGTTATGTACTACCATTCACCCTACTTCCTACATGTAATGTGTTACCATTCACCATACTTCCTGATTGTATTCTACTACCATTCACCCTACTTTCTAAATGCAATGTACTACCACTCACCCTACTTCCTAAATGTAATGTACTACCATCCACACTACTTCCTAAATGTAATATACTACCATTCACCATGCTTCCTAAATGTAATGTACTACCATTCACCCTACTTCCTAAATGTAATGTACTACCATTCACCCTACTTCCTAAATGTAATATTTTACCATTCACCCTACTTCCTAAATGTAATGTTTTACCATTTACCCTACTTCCTAAATGTAATGCACTATTATTCACCATACTTCCTAAATGTAATGTACTACCGTTCACCATACTTCCTAAATGTAATGAACTACCGTTCACCCTACTTCAACCATTCACCATACTTTCTAATTGTAATGTACTACCATTCACCCTACTTCTCTAAATGTAATGTACCACCATTCACCCTAATTCCTAAATGTAATGTGCTACCATTCACCCTACTTCCTAAATGTAATGTACTACCAATCACCGTACTTCTCTAAATATAATGTACTACCATTCACCCTACTTCCTAAATGTAATGTACTACCATTTACCCTAATTCCTAAATGTAATGTACTACCATTCACCCTTCTCTAAATGTAATGTACTACCATTTACCCTACTTCCTAAATGTAATGCACTATCATTCACCATACTTCCTAAATGTAATAATCTACCGTTCACCCTACTTCAACCATTCACCATACTTTCTAAATGTAATGTACTACCATTCACCCTACTTTCTAAATGTAATGTACTTTCATTCACCATACTTTCTAAATGTAATTTTACTACCATTCACCATACTTCCTAAATGTAATGTACAACCATTCACCATACTTGTAAATGTAGTGTACTACCATTCATCATACTTCCTAAATGTAATGTACTACCATTTACCCTATTTCCTAAATGTAATGTACTACAGTTCACCCTACTTTCTAAATATAATGTATTACCATTCACCATACTCTCTAAATGCAATGTACTACCATCCACCCTACTTCCTAAATGTAGTACGCAACCATTCACCATTCTTTCTCAATATAATGTACTACCATTCACCCTACTTCCTAAATGTAATGTACTACCATTCATCCCTACCTCCTAAGTGTAATGTACTACCATTCAGCACACTTTCTAAATGTAATGTACGATCATCCACCCTATTTTTTTAATGTAATGTAATACCATTCACCCTACTTCCTAAATGTAATGCACTACCATTCACCATTTTTCATAAATGTAATGTACTACCATTTACCCTATTTCCTAAATGTAATGTACTACAGTTCACCCTACTTTCTATATATAATGTACTACCATTCACCCTAATTCCTAAATGTAGTGTGTTACCATTCACCCTACTTCCTAAATGTAATGTACTACCAATCACCCTACTTCTCTAAATATAATGTACTACCATTCACCCTACTTCCTAAATGTAATGTACTACCATTTACCCTACTTCCTAAATGTAATGTACTACCATTCACCCTTCTCTAAATGTAATGTACTACCATTCACCCTACTTCCTAAATGTATTGTATTACCATTTACCCTACTTCCTAAATGTAATGCACTATCATTCACCATACTTCCTAAATGTAATAAACTACCGTTCACCCTACTTCAACCATTCACCATACTTTCTAAACGTAATGTACTACCATTCATCCTACTTCCTAAATGTAATGTACAACCATTCACCCTATTTACTAAATATAATGTACTACCATTCACCATACTTCCTAAATGTAATGTACAACCATTCACCATACTTGTAAATGTAGTGTACTACCATTCATCATACTTCCTAAATGTAATGTACTACCATTTACCCTACTTCCTAAATGTAATGTACTACAGTTCACCCTACTTTCTAGATATAATGTATTACCATTCACCCTACTCTCTAAATGCAATGTACTACCATCCACCCTACTTCCTAAATGTAGTACGCAACCATTCACCTTTCTTTCTCAATGTAATGTACTACCATTCACCCTACTTCCTAAATGTAATGTACTACCATTCATCCCTACATCCTAAGTGTAATGTACTACCATTAAGTACACTTTCTAAATTTAATGTACGACCATCCACCCTATTTTTTTAATGTAATGTAATACCATTCACCCTACTTCCTAAATGTAATGCACTACCATTCACCATTTTTCCTAAATGTAATGTACTACCATTTACCATACTTTTTAAATGTAATATACTACCATTCACCCTGCTTCCTAAATATAATGTACTACCATTCACCAAACTTCCTAAATGCAATGTACTACCATTCACCCTACTTCCTAAATATAATGCACTACCATTCACCATTTTTCATAAATGTAATGTACTACCATTTACCCTATTTCCTAAATGTAATGTACTACAGTTCACCCTACTTTCTAGATATAATGTATTACCATTCACCCTACTCTCTAAATGCAATGTACTACCATCCACCCTACTTCCTAAATGTAGTACGCAACCATTCACCTTTCTTTCTCAATGTAATGTACTACCATTCACCCTACTTCCTAAATGTAATGTACTACCATTCATCCCTACCTCCTAAGTGTAATGTACTACCATTCAGCACACTTCCTAAATGTAATGCACTACCATTCACCATTTTTCCTAAATGTAATGTACTACCATTCACCATACTTTTTAAATGTAATATACTACCATTCACCAAACTTCCTAAATGCAATGTACTACCATTCACCCTACTTCCTAAATGTAATGTACTACCATCCATCCCTACTTCCTAGTGTAATGTACTACCATTCAGCACACTTTCTAAATGTAATGTACTACCATCCACCCTATTTTCTAAATGTAATATACCACTATTCACCCAACTTCCAAAATGTAATGTACTACCATTCACCTTACTTCCTAAATGAAATGTACTACCATTCACCCTACTTCCTAAATGTAATGTAATACCATTCACCCTACTTCCTAAATGTAATGCACTTCCATTCACCATTCTTGCTAAATGTAATGTACTACCACTCACCATACTTTCTAAATGTAATATACTACCATTCACACTACTTCCTAAATGTAATGTACTACCATTCACCATACTTCCTAAAGGCAATGCACTACCATTCACCCTACTTCATAAATGTAATGTACTACCATTCACCCTACTTCCTACATGTAATGTGTTACCATTCACCATACTTTCTAAATGTTATCTACTACCATTCACCCTACTTTCTAAATGCAATGTAATACCACTCACCCTACTTCCTAAATGTAATGTACTACCATCCACACTACTTCCTAAATGTAATATAATACCATTCACCTTACTTCCTAAATGTAATGTTTTACCATTTACCCAACTTCCAAAATGTAATGTACTACCATCCACCATACTTCATAAATGCAATGCACTACCATTGACCATGCTTTCTAAATGCAATGTACTACCATTCACCTTACTTCCTAAATGTAATGTATTACCATTCACCCTACTTCCTCAATGTAATGCACTACCATTCACCATTCTTCCTAAATGTAATATACTACCATTCACCACACTTTCTAAATGTAATATACTACCATTCACCATACTTCCTAAATGTAATGTACTACCATTCACCCTACTTCCTAAATGTAATGTACTACCATTCACCCTACTTCCTAAATGTAATATTTTACCATTCACCCTACTTCCTAAATGTAATGTTTTAACATTTACCCTACTTCCTAAATGTAATGCACTATTATTCACCATACTTCCTAAATGTAATGTACTACCGTTCACCATACTTCCTAAATGTAATGAACTACCGTTCACCCTACTTCAACCATTCACCATACTTTCTAATTGTAATGTACTACCATTCACCCTACTTCTCTAAATGTAATGTACCACCATTCACCTTAATTCCTAAATGTAATGTGTTACCATTCACCCTACTTCCTAAATGTAATGTACTACCAATCACCCTACTTCTCTAAATATAATGTACTACCATTCACCCTACTTCCTAAATGTAATGTACTACCATTTACCCTAATTCCTAAATGTAATGTACTACCATTCACCCTTCTCTAAATGTAATGTACTACCATTTACCCTACTTTCTAAATGTAATGCACTATCATTCACCATACTTCCTAAATGTAATAAACTACCGTTCACCCTACTTCAACCATTCACCATACTTTCTAAATGTAATGTACTACCATTCACCCTACTTTCTAAATGTAATGTACTTTCATTCACCATACTTTCTAAATGTAATTTTACTACCATTCACCATACTTCCTAAATGTAATGTACAACCATTCACCATACTTGTAAATGTAGTGTACTACCATTCATCATACTTCCTAAATGTAATGTACTACCATTTACCCTATTTCCTAAATGTAATGTACTACAGTTCACCCTACTTTCTAAATATAATGTATTACCATTCACCATACTCTCTAAATGCAATGTACTACCATCCACCCTACTTCCTAAATGTAGTACGCAACCATTCACCATTCTTTCTCAATATAATGTACTACCATTCACCCTACTTCCTAAATGTAATGTACTACCATTCATCCCTACCTCCTAAGTGTAATGTACTACCATTCAGCACACTTTCTAAATGTAATGTACGATCATCCACCCTATTTTTTTAATGTAATGTAATACCATTCACCCTACTTCCTAAATGTAATGCACTACCATTCACCATTTTTCATAAATGTAATGTACTACCATTTACCCTATTTCCTAAATGTAATGTACTACAGTTCACCCTACTTTCTAAATATAATGTACTACCATTCACCCTAATTCCTAAATGTAGTGTGTTACCATTCACCCTACTTCTCTAAATATAATGTACTACCATTCACCCTACTTCCTAAATGTAATGTACTACCATTTACCCTACTTCCTAAATGTAATGTACTACCATTCACCCTTCTCTAAATGTAATGTACCACCATTCACCCTACTTCCTAAATGTAATGTATTACCATTTACCCTACTTCCTAAATGTAATGCACTATCATTCACCATACTTCCTAAATGTAATAAACTACCGTTCACCCTACTTCAACCATTCACCATACTTTCTAAACGTAATGTACTACCATTCATCCTACTTCCTAAATGTAATGTACAACCATTCACCCTATTGACTAAATATAATGTACTACCATTCACCATACTTCCTAAATGTAATGTACAACCATTCACCATACTTGTAAATGTAGTGTACTACCATTCATCATACTTCCTAAATGTAATGTACTACCATTTACCCTACTTCCTAAATGTAATGTACTACAGTTCACCCTACTTTCTAAATATAATGTATTACCATTCACCCTACTCTCTAAATGCAATGTACTACCATCCACCCTACTTCCTAAATGTAGTACGCAACCATTCACCAAACTTTCTCAATGTAATGTACTACCATTCACCCTACTTCCTAAATGTAATGTACTACCATTCATCCCTACATCCTAAGTGTAATGTACTACCATTAAGCACACTTTCTAAATTTAATGAACGACCATCCACCCTATTTTTTTAATGTAATGTAATACCATTCACCCTACTTCCTAAATGTAATGCACTACCATTCACCATTTTTCCTAAATGTAATGTACTACCATTTACCATACTTTTTAAATGTAATATACTACCATTCACCCTGCTTCCTAAATATAATGTACTACCATTCACCAACTTCCTAAATGCAATGTACTACCATTCACCCTACTTCCTAAATGTAATGTACTACCATCCATCCCTACTTCCTAAGTGTAATGTACTACCATTCAGCACACTTTCTAAATGTAATGTACTACCATCCACCCTATTTTCTAAATGTAATATACCACTATTCACCCAACTTCCAAAATGTAATGTACTACCATTCACCTTACTTCCTAAATGAAATGTACTACCATTCACCCTACTTCCTAAATGTAATGTACTACCATTTACCCTACTTCCTAAATGTAATGTACTACCATTCACCCTTCTCTAAATGTAATGTACTACCATTCACCCTACTTCCTAAATGTAATGTATTACCATTTACCCTACTTCCTAAATGTAATGCACTATCATTCACCATACTTCCTAAATGTAATAAACTACCGTTCACCCTACTTCAACCATTCATCATACTTTCTAAATGTAATGTACTACCATTCACCCTACTTCCTAAATGTAATGTACAACCATACACCCTATTTTCTAAATATAATGTACTACCATTCACCATACTTCCTAAATGTAATGTACAACCATTCACCATACTTGTAAATGTAGTGTACTACCATCCATCATACTTCCTAAATGTAATGTACTACCATTTACCCTACTTCCTAAATGTAATGTACTACAGTTCACCCTACTTTCTAAATATAATGTATTACCATTCACCCTACTCTCTAAATGCAATGTACTACCATCCACCCTACTTCCTAAATGTAGTACGCAACCATTCACCATTCTTTCTCAATGTAATGTACTACCATTCACCCTACTTCCTAAATGTAATGTACTACCATTCATCCCTACATCCTAAGTGTAATGTACTACCATTAAGCACACTTTCTAAATGTAATGTACGACCATCCACCCTATTTTTTTAATGTAATGTAATACCATTCACCCTACTTCCTAAATGTAATGCACTACCATTAACCATTTTTCCTAAATGTAATGTATTACCATTTACCATACTTTTTAAATGTAATATACTACCATTCACCCTGCTTCCTAAATATAATGTACTACCATTCACCAAACTTCCTAAATGCAATGTACTACCATTCATCCTACTTCCTAAATGTAATGTACTACCATCCGTCCCTACTTCCTAAGTGTAATGTACTACCATTCAGCACACTTTCTAAATGTAATGTACTACCATCCACCCTATTTTCTAAATGTATTATACCACTATTCACCCAACTTCCAAAATGTAATGTACTACCATTCACCTTACTTCCTAAATGAAATGTACTACCATTCACCCTACTTCCTAAATGTAATGTAATACCATTCACCCTACTTCCTAAATGTAATGCACTTCCATTCACCATTCTTGCTAAATGTAATGTACTACCACTCACCATACTTTCTAAATGTAATATACTACCATTCACACTACTTCCTAAATGTAATGTATTACCATTCACCATACTTCCTAAAGGCAATGTACTACCATTCACCCTACTTCCTAAATGTAATGTACTACCATTCACCCTACTTCCTAAATGTAATGTACTACCATTTACCCTACTTCCTAAATGTAATGTACTACCATTCACCCTTCTCTAAATGTAATGTACTACCATTCACCCTACTTCCTAAATGTAATGTATTACCATTTACCCTACTTCCTAAATGTAATGCACTATCATTCACCATACTTCCTAAATGTAATAAACTACCGTTCACCCTACTTCAACCATTCACCATACTTTCTAAATGTAATGTACTACCATTCACCCTATTTTCTAAATATAATGTACTACCATTCACCATACTTCCTAAATGTAATGTACAACCATTTACCCTACTTCCTAAATGTAATGTACTACAGTTCACCCTACTTTCTAAATATAATGTATTACCATTCACCCTACTCTCTAAATGCAATGTACTACCATCCACCCTACTTCCTAAATGTAGTACGCAACCATTCACCATTCTTTCTCAATGTAATGTACTACCATTCACCCTACTTCCTAAATGTAATGTACTACCATTCATCCCTACATCCTAAGTGTAATGTACTACCATTAAGCACACTTTCTAAATGTAATGTACGACCATCCACCCTATTTTTTTAATGTAATGTAATACCATTCACCCTACTTCCTAAATGTAATGCACTACCATTCACCATTTTTCCTAACTGTAATGAACTACCATTTACCATACTTTTTAAATGTAATATACTACCATTCACCCTGCTTCCTAAATATAATGTACTACCATTTACCAAACTTCCTAAATGCAATGTACTACCATTCATCCTACTTCCTAAATGTAATGTACTACCATCCATCCCTACTTCCTAAGTGTAATGTACTACCATTCAGCACACTTTCTAAATGTAATGTACTACCATCCACCCTATTTTCTAAATGTATTATACCACTATTCACCCAACTTCCAAAATGTAATGTACTACCATTCACCTTACTTCCTAAATGAAATGTACTACCATTCACCCTACTTCCTAAATGTAATGTAATACCATTCACCCTACTTCCTAAATGTAATGCACTTCCTTTCACCATTCTTGCTAAATGTAATGTACTACCACTCACCATACTTTCTAAATGTAATATACTACCATTCACACTACTTCCTAAATGTAATGTATTACCATTCACCATACTTCCTAAAGGCAATGTACTACCATTCACCCTACTTCCTAAATGTAATGTACTACCATTCACCCTACTTCCTAAATGTAATGTACTACCAATCACCCTACTTCTCTAAATATAATGTACTACCATTCACCCTACTTCCTAAATGTAATGTACTACCATTTACCCTACTTCCTAAATGTAATGTACTACCATTCACCCTTCTCTAAATGTAATGTACTACCATTCACCCTACTTCCTAAATGTAATGTATTACCATTTACCCTACTTCCTAAATGTAATGCACTATCATTCACCATACTTCCTAAATGTAATAAACTACCGTTCACCCTACTTCAACCATTCACCATACTTTCTAAATGTAATGTACTACCATTCACCCTATTTTCTAAATATAATGTACTACCATTCACCATACTTCCTAAATGTAATGTACAACCATTTACCCTACTTCCTAAATGTAATGTATTACCATTCACCCTACTCTCTAAATGCAATGTACTACCATCCACCCTACTTCCTAAATGTAGTACGCAACCATTCACCATTCTTTCTCAATGTAATGTACTACCATTCACCCTACTTCCTAAATGTAATGTACTACCATTCATCCCTACATCCTAAGTGTAATGTACTACCATTAAGCACACTTTCTAAATGTAATGTACGACCATCCACCCTATTTTTTTAATGTAATGTAATACCATTCACCCTACTTCCTAAATGTAATGCACTACCATTCACCATTTTTCCTAAATGTAATATACTACCATTCACAATGCTTCCTAAATGTAATGTACTACCATTTACCCTACTTCCTAAATGTAATGTACTACCATTCACCCTTCTCTAAATGTAATGTATTACCATTCACCCTACTTCCTAAATGTAATGTATTACCATTTACCCTACTTCCTAAATGTAATGCACTATCATTCACCCTACTTCTCTAAATGTAATGTACTACCATTCACCTTACTTCCTAAATGTAATGTACTACCATTCACCCTACTTCTTAAATGTAATGTATTACCATTTACCCTACTTCCTAAATGTAATGTACTACCATTCACCCTACTTCTCTAAATGTAATGTACTACCATTCACCCTACTTCCTAAATGTAATGTACTACCATTCACCCTACTTCCTAAATGTAATGTACTACCATTCACCCTACTTCCTAAATGTAATGTACTACCATTCACCCTACTTCCTAAATGTAATGTTTTACCATTTACACTACTTCCTAAATGTAATGTACTACCGTTCACCATACTTCCTAAATGTAATGAACTACCGTTCACCCTACTTCAACCATTCACCATACTTTCTAATTGTAATGTACTACCATTCGCCCTACTTCTCTAAATGTAATGTACTACCATTCACCCTACTTCCTAAATGTAATGTACTACCATTCACCCTACTTCCTAAATGTAATGTACTACCATTCACCCTACTTCACCAAATGTAATGTACTACCATTCACCCTACTTCCTAAATGTAATGTACTACCATTCACCCTACTTTCTAAATGTAATGTACTACCATTCACCCTACTTCTCTAAATGTAATGTACTACCATTCACCCTACTTCCTAAATGTAATGTATTAACATTTACCCTACTTCCTAAAGGTAATGCTCTATCATGCACCATACTTCCTAAATGTAATAAACTACCGTTCACCCTACTTCAACCATTCACCATTCTTTCTAAATGTAATGTACTACCATTCACTCTACTTTCTAAATGTAATGTACTTTAATTCACCATACTTTCTAAATGTTATTTTACTACCATTCATCCTACTTCCTAAATGTAATGTACTACCATTCACCCTACTTCCTAAATGTAATGTACTACCATTCACCCTACTTCCTAAATGTAATGTACTACCATTCACCCTACTTCCTAAATGTAATGTACTACCATTCACCCTACTTTCTAAATGTAATGTACTTTCATTCACCATACTTTCTAAATGTTATTTTACTACCATTCACCCTCCTTCCTAAATGTAATGTACTACCATTCACCCTACTTCTCTAAATACAATGTACTACCATTCACCCTACTTCCTAAATGTAATGTATTACCATTTACCCTACTTCCTAAGTGTAATGCACTATCATTCACCATACTTCCTAAATGTAATGTACTACCATTCACCCTACTTCTCTAAATGTAATGTACTACCATTCACCCTACTTCCTAAATGTAATGTATTACCATTTACCCTACTTCCTAAATGTAATGGAATTTCATTCACCCTCCTTCTCTAAATGTAATGTACTACCATTCAACCTACTTCCTAAATGTAATGTACTACCATTCACCCTACTTCTCTAAATGTAATGTACTACCATTCACCCTACTTCCTAAATGTAATGTATTACCATTTACCCTACTTCCTAAATGTAATGTACTACCATTCACCCTACTTCTCTAAATGTAATGTACTACCATTCACCCTACTTCCTAAATGTAATGTACTACCATTCACCCTACTTCCTAAATGTAATGTATTACCATTTACCCTACTTCCTAAATGTAATGTACTACCATTCACCCTACTTCTCTAAATGTAATGTACTACCATTCACCCTACTTCCTAAATGTAATGTACTACCATTCACCCTACTTCCTAAATGTAATGTACTACCATTCACCCTACTTCACTAAATGTAATGTACTAACATTCACCCTACTTCCTAAATGTAATGTACTACCATTCACCCTACTTTCTAAATGTAATGTACTACCATTCATCCTACTTCCTAAATGTAATGTACTACCATTCACCCTACTTCCTAAATGTAATGTACTACCATTCACCCTACTTCCTAAATGTAATGTACTACCATTCACCCTACTTCCTAAATGTAATGTTTTACCATTTACACTACTTCCTAAATGTAATGTACTACCGTTCACCATACTTCCTAAATGTAATGAACTACCGTTCACCTTACTTCAACCATTCACCATACTTTCTAATTGTAATGTACTACCATTCGCCCTACTTCTCTAAATGTAATGTACTACCATTCACCCTACTTCCTAAATGTAATGTACTACCATTCACCCTACTTCCTAAATGTAATGTACTACCATTCACCCTACTTCACCAAATGTAATGTACTACCATTCACCCTACTTCCTAAATGTAATGTACTACCATTCACCCTACTTTCTAAATGTAATGTACTACCATTCACCCTACTTCTCTAAATGTAATGTACTACCATTCACCCTACTTCCTAAATGTAATGTATTAACATTTACCCTACTTCCTAAAGGTAATGCTCTATCATGCACCATACTTCCTAAATGTAATAAACTACCATTCACCCTACTTCAACCATTCACCATACTTTCTAAATGTAATGTACTACCATTCACTCTACTTTCTAAATGTAATGTACTTTAATTCACCATACTTTCTAAATGTTATTTTACTACCATTCATCCTACTTCCTAAATGTAATGTACTACCATTCACCCTACTTCCTAAATGTAATGTACTACCATTCACCCTACTTCCTAAATGTAATGTACTACCATTCACCCTACTTCCTAAATGTAATGTACTACCATTCACCCTACTTTCTAAATGTAATGTACTTTCATTCACCATACTTTCTAAATGTTATTTTACTACCATTCACCCTCCTTCCTAAATGTAATGTACTACCATTCACCCTACTTCTCTAAATACAATGTACTACCATTCACCCTACTTCCTAAATGTAATGTACTACCATTCACCCTACTTCCTAAATGTAATGTACTACCATTCACCCTACTTCCTAAATGTAATGTACTACCATTCACCCTACTTCCTAAATGTAATGTTTTACCATTTACACTACTTCCTAAATGTAATGTACTACCGTTCACCATACTTCCTAAATGTAATGAACTACCGTTCACCCTACTTCAACCATTCACCATACTTTCTAATTGTAATGTACTACCATTCGCCCTACTTCTCTAAATGTAATGTACTACCATTCACCCTACTTCCTAAATGTAATGTACTACCATTCACCCTACTTCCTAAATGTAATGTACTACCATTCACCCTACTTCACCAAATGTAATGTACTACCATTCACCCTACTTCCTAAATGTAATGTACTACCATTCACCCTACTTTCTAAATGTAATGTACTACCATTCACCCTACTTCTCTAAATGTAATGTACTACCATTCACCCTACTTCCTAAATGTAATGTATTAACATTTACCCTACTTCCTAAAGGTAATGCTCTATCATGCACCATACTTCCTAAATGTAATAAACTACCGTTCACCCTACTTCAACCATTCACCATACTTTCTAAATGTAATGTACTACCATTCACTCTACTTTCTAAATGTAATGTACTTTAATTCACCATACTTTCTAAATGTTATTTTACTACCATTCATCCTACTTCCTAAATGTAATGTATTACCATTCACCCTACTTCCTAAATGTAATGTACTACCATTCACCCTACTTCTCTAAATGTAATGTACTACCATTCACCCTACTTCCTAAATGTAATGTACTACCATTCACCCTACTTCCTAAATGTAATGTACTACCATTCACCCTACTTTCTAAATGTAATGTACTTTCATTCACCATACTTTCTAAATGTTATTTTACTACCATTCACTCTACTTCCTAAATGTAATGTACTACCATTCACCCTACTTCTCTAAATGTAATGTACTACCACTCACCCTACTTCCTAAATGTAATGTATTACCATTTACCCTACTTCCTAAGTGTAATGCACTATCATTCACCATACTTCCTAAATGTAATGTACTACCATTCACCCTACTTCTCTAAATGTAATGTACTACCATTCACCCTACTTCCTAAATGTAATGTATTACCATTTACCCTACTTCCTAAATGTGATGGAATTTCATTCACCCTCCTTCTCTAAATGTAATGTACTACCATTCAACCTACTTCCTAAATGTAATGTACTACCATTCACCCTACTTCTCTAAATGTAATGTACTACCATTCACCCTACTTCCTAAATGTAATGTATTACCATTTACCCTACTTCCTAAATGTAATGTACTACCATTCACCCTACTTCTCTAAATGTAATGTACTACCATTCACCCTACTTCCTAAATGTAATGTACTACCATTCACCCTACTTCCTAAATGTAATGTATTACCATTTACCCTACTTCCTAAATGTAATGTACTACCATTCACCCTACTTCTCTAAATGTAATGTACTACCATTCACCCTACTTCCTAAATGTAATGTACTACCATTCACCCTACTTCCTAAATGTAATGTACTACCATTCACCCTACTTCACTAAATGTAATGTACTAACATTCACCCTACTTCCTAAATGTAATGTACTACCATTCACCCTACTTTCTAAATGTAATGTACTACCATTCACCCTACTTCTCTAAATGTAATGTACTACCATTCACCCTACTTCCTAAATGTAATGTATTACCATTTACCCTACTTCCTAAATGTAATGCTCTATCATGCACCATACTTCCTAAATGTAATAAACTACCGTTCACCCTACTTCAACCATTCACCATACTTTCTAAATGTAATGTACTACCATTCACCCTACTTTCTAAATGTAATGTACTTTCATTCACCATTCTTTCTAAATGTTATTTTACTACCATTCACCCTACTTCCTAAATGTAATGTACTACCATTCACCCTACTTCCTAAATGTAATGTACTACCATTCACCCTACTTCCTAAATGTAATGTTCTACCATTCACCCTACTTTCTAAATGTAATGTACTTTCATTCACCATACTTTCTAAATGTTATTTTACTACCATTCACCCTCCTTCCTAAATGTAATGTACTACCATTCACCCTACTTCCTAAATGAAATGTACTACCATTCACCCTACTTCCTAAATGTAATGTACTACCATTCACCCTACTTCTCTAAATACAATGTACTACCATTCACCCTACTTCCTAAATGTAATGTATTACCATTTACCCTACTTCCTAAGTGTAATGCACTATCATTCACCATACTTCCTAAATGTAATGTACTACCATTCACCCTACTTCTCTAAATGTAATGTACTACCATTCACCCTACTTCCTAAATGTAATGTATTACCATTTACCCTACTTCCTAAATGTAATGCAATTTCATTCACCCTCCTTCTCTAAATGTAATGTACTACCATTCAACATACTTCCTAAATGTAATGTACTACCATTCACCCTACTTCTCTAAATGTAATGTACTACCATT
Organism: Bathymodiolus brooksi; assembly: GCA_963680875.1. Classification (NCBI taxonomy): domain Eukaryota; kingdom Metazoa; phylum Mollusca; class Bivalvia; order Mytilida; family Modiolidae; genus Bathymodiolus; species Bathymodiolus brooksi. The sequence goes on along the minus strand of OY804589.1, from coordinate 53,764,795 downwards.
CACCCTACTTACTAAATGTAATGTATTACCATTTACCCTACTTCCTAAATGTAATGTACTACCATTCACCCTACTTCTCTAAATGTAATGTACTACCATTCACCCTACTTCCTAAATGTAATGTACTACTATTCACCCTACTTCCTAAATGTAATGTATTACCATTTACCCTACTTCCTAAATGTAATGCACTATCATTCACCATACTTCCTAAATGTAATGAACTACCGTTCACCCTACTTCAACCATTTACCATACTTTCTAAATGAACTGTACTACCATTCACCCTACTTTCTAAATGTAATGTACTTTCATTCACCCTACTTTCTAAATGTAATGTACTTTCATTCACCCTACTTCCTAAATGTAATGTACTACCATTCACCCTACTTCCTAAATGTAATGTACTGCCATTCACCCTACTTCCTAAATGTAATGTACTACCATTCACCAAACTTCCTAAGTGTAATGTACTATAGTTTACCATACCTAATTAATTACTGTATTTATTGTCACCCTACTAACAAAACGGGCAACTTGTTGACATTTCTTCATACATGTCCTTTCTTTCACTCTACAGTATGGTTATGACCATACCTCCTACTTTATTTCTTTTGGCCATTGCGTTATCTGTTCTTCGATATACGGTTTCTGGTTACCCTTTTGGCATCTTCTATCTCTTCTTATTTAATAGTAATTAAAATACCTTTGTGAATCTCATCTTATGCTAATCTATTCAGTAGCCAGATTGGTACTGACATGATATATTGAATATAGTCATCATCTTTCTACAATATATAATTCATCAAAGCTATGAACAATTTCCTGCGGGCATTCGTAACCAGAGATTATTATTTCCTTCGAACATTCGTAACCGAATATGATTATTTCCTTCGGGCATTCGTAACCGGGGATGATTTTGGTTATCCTGATTAGGCCCTTTGTCTTTCTGACTTCCCATTGTTTGGCTTTCTAATCTTTAGGTGGTGGAAAAGTACCTGATGAAGGTTGTCTTAGAAAAGCGTTGTGTCCACTAAATTAGTTTGCTTTCCAATGTTTTGGCTATGAGGGTATCTGATGAAGATTATTTCAGACACGCATCGTGTGCACTAAATCATGTATTTACATGTACGCATTTATAACTATTGCTTACCTTTGCTGTTGTATCAGCATGGCTTTATGTTAATTGATGGATTAGACCCTTCAAAAGGCATGCTCGATGTGCCAGAGAAAAATGAGAAATATCAAAAGTTATATTGGGAATTCTTCACACCAGAACCAACGAGTTTAAAAGAAAGTAAGTAGAAATTGTTATCTTAAAAAGTTTGAACATACCAAAGGGGTAATCAGAAGTTGAACGTCTGAGAAAGATAGGCAATGCAATGGCCAAAAGAAAAATGGAAAAAAGACAAACACCATCCACAAAACACTACAAAGAAAACTAAGCATATTTTATTGTCAAACAAATACAGACAATGGATCAGACACACGTTATAAACTTACGAGGTCTTCTCCGTTACATATAAATCATTAAGTAGACAATGTATTACAACAGCATAGCATTATTTTATTCAAAATTATTTGAGAAAAATGACATTATACTTCAAGATATGTTATGATTGATATTGATTCGTTGCCGTCAGATGAGTTAGGAGTACATACACATTAGACAAATCTTTTAGTGTCTAGTATGTATTTGTGAACAGCTGCAAAACGTGAGCAGTTGACATCATATGCAAAATTTAAATTTCCATGCAATATATTGTTAATGGATATATCTAACCAAGATCTATAATATTGTTCAACATTACCTTTCTCTGATTTACAAGCAGTTTACAGTGTAGGAAGTAGTGTTGTGTGATCACGATTGTGATGACGCCAAACGGAACATGTCAGTGGCAACACAGTGATGACGTCAACTTTAAGGGTCATACCATCCATCTATGCTGGATATGTAGTACCATCCTCACAATATAAATAGAGTACGATATCCTATAAGTGTTAAAGCAACCATTGTTCGTTCTTTTATCCTTTTTCTCGTGACCATTGCATGCCATTCCCTTCGATATGCCCTTTATTATCTAAAAACTTTTAGTCACCAAATAAGCCTGGAATTCAGGAAAGACAGGAATGAATTAGAAAGAAACATATCCGTTCTCAATAGGAATGTTTTGTCATTAAATGTATAATTACAGCGAGGGCATATGTGTTCCTAGATATATGATGAACATGTTGCGTTTGATTTCGAAATAGAATGTGTCATTTTCTTGAACAATTTGATTAGTACCATTCTGACTCCATACAAATGTTTACACAATGTAAATACCAATTGACATAAGAACAGGTTGAAGATGCCAAAATCAGAAACCGTAAATTGAAGGACGAGCAATTCAATAACCAACGAAAACAAAACAGAAGTACAAATACTAGTCTACAAATAACTCGTGCGAAACTGAAAACTGGACAACACAAAACCGGGGGTGAACTCAAGTGCTCCGTTAGTGGCACCCAGTGCTGGAATTAGGACAAATGAGGCCCTGCGACAGTTAATTTATGAGGCCACTTACTTGGAATGTGAAGGAGGTAGACTTGGCAGGCCTACTTAGGCAATCAGGCATACATGCTCAGGAAATTTAGTAATAGTTAAAATATAAAAATTGGACCACATAAGCAAAAATCCATCGTAAAGCAAATTATTTGGCAACAAAATGGAACCCTGGCCGATGGGGTCCTGTACTGCAGCACACCTATGAACAATGGTAAATCTGGCACTGGTGGCACCAGCCGTATTACTCGTATTATAAACCCGTTAACTCATGACTGTGAGAAAGACTGGAGTGAATTACAACAAGCAAACATATCCGTTATTATGTATGACACAGATATGCTGTTACGGTTCATCCCGACATGAACGTTAAAAGGGAACATATACTGTATAATACCATTACTACGATTATTTCAAACATAAGTAAGTCGGTACACCATAGATTTTCTGCATTTCTCATTATTAAGAAGATTTTGAAGATACCAAAGTGGTAATTCGAATCCGTAAATCGACGAACAGACATCACAATGCCCCAATGGCCAAATACATATATATATATATATGTGACGTTGGAGATCCCATGACTTCCTATCAACCGTATTTCAAACAATATAAATATGTGTAAGAAAATAGGCTCTTTCGTCATAACAAAAAATCGTATAATATGCCATAATAAGACACCCATTTAGAAACTTGAAATATGAAACTTATTAGTTTTATCATTTATCTTGAGTTCAATGTTATATTTATTACCTATGAAAACACAACAAGAGTTTGAAGATACCAAACGGGATATCAGAATCGTAAATCAAAGGACAAACAACACAATGACCAAAAGACAAAGTTCAAAAGGACAAACAACGGTCTACAAAACATACACATAAAACTAAGGATCGAGTAACACGAACCCCACTAAAACGGTGGTGAGCTCATGTGATCTGGAAGGATAAGATTTAAGTTTATATCTTTTTCAGATAGCTACGACGCCATTTGTATGTCAGCAGCTATTGGAGGTGGAGACATACCAGCGAACTCTGTATATGAAATGCTACGTCTTACAAAAACCAGGTATGTTAGTCAAGTTAAATTCAACGTTTGTATTTATATAAGGACATTAAGCAAAGTTTACTGCAATGTTTTTACAAATACTCCACACCCTGACTCCGAGGTTATGAAGTAGAATCTAGTATCTTCACTTACGGATACAACCCTCCAAAAGAGTCCACTAGGCGTGCTTTGGGAATGAAATGTATAATCATGCTTACTAACCTTTTGTCTTTTATCTCTCAGTTCTAAATCTGTTCGGAAATACAAATAAAATGAACTGGTTTGAATACATGTATACAAATAACCTCGAATGTATCCCATGGCTAATGCAAAAACAAGCATTTAATAACACAGAAATTTGATAAGTGACTTCTTTTTTCGTTTGTCATATTGACAGTCAATTATAAAAATATATTATTCAATTAAATTAACAATAAACATGATTGATACGGGTCTATGAGTGGTATGTGAACATGATTGATACGGGTCTATGTGTGATATGTGAACATGATTGATACGGGTCTATGAGTGATATGTGAACATGATTGATACGGGTCTATGAATGACATGTTAACATGATTGGTACGGTTCTATGAGTAACATGTTAACATTATTGATACGGGTCTATGAGTGATATGTGAACATGATTGCTACAGGTCTATGTGTGATATGTGAACATGATTGCTACCGGTCTATGAGTGATATGTGAACATGATTGATACGGGTCTATGAGTGATATGTGAACATGATTTATACGGGTCTATGAGTGATATGCGAACATGATTGATACGGGTCTATGAGTGATATGTGAACATGATTGATACGGGTCTATGAGTGATATGTGAACATGATTGATACGGGTCTATGAGTGATATGTGAACATGATTGATACGGGTCTATGAGTGATATGTGAACATGATTGATGCGGGTCTATGAGTGACATGTGAACATGAGTGATATTATTCTATGAGCTACAGGCGAATATGGTTGGTACGGTTCTATGGCTAACAAGTGATTATGATTGATGCGGTTCTGCGAATCACACGTTAGCATGATTTATACGGGCGTATGTGAACTTGATTGCAAAGTATTGAGAAGTGGAGGCGGAATAATGGTCAAAATATACGGCAATGTTTGAATTACATCATCAGGAGATTATATTGGTGGAGTTTGGGTTTGTGTCATTGTGTTTCAACAATACGGTGTTTACCGCCGCTGTCAACAATATTTCAGCTATATCGCGGCGGTCAGTTTTATTAGTGGAGGAAACCGGCGTGCCAGGAGCAAACCACCTACCTGTCGCAAGTTACTGACACACTTTATCACATGATGTTGTATCGAATGCACCACGCCTGAAGTGGATTACATAGGTAGTAATAAATCCCATACGATCACGAAAACGACGGTCCCTCTTTGTTCATAGAATTGTTCTATACTTTCAGTTCGGCAATGTTAAGTAAGAGAAAGTAATTACCCATATCAAGCCAAGTTGTATAAACTGTCAATATTAGTATTATAATAATAGTAGAAAACAACGTTGCTATATTGGCATTTTATTAAATGCTCATTTTCGACAGTATTATCTGTGTAAATATTCAGAGCAAACATAGCTCCATTTGCCCTTTACTCCTGGTTTACTTTATTTCATTGAAGGGAGCATAATAGAATAATAGTAGAACCAACGTATTTACATAGAATTAATTGAACAATGGATTGAGTCAATTATACTTAATGGTTAGTATATTATATCTGTATTGCTGTAATTTGGTTTATGGGTGTAATAATTATTATTATTATATGACTATAAATATCCTAGATTCTGATTGGACAAAACACTACTTCATTCTCCAATTAAAAATGTGATGATCACCGCTCAAAAGTGCACGTGAGGTTAACATCACTTTTGAACACTGTAGCGTGTACCCAAAAATAGCAACAGGAAAAGTCCAGGTTGTTTATTTTGAAAATGTATTGGTCGATATTAAAAGAAGCGGTTTTGCTATCCAATCAGCGTTTTCCTAGCAACAGCTTGTAATACATCTTCTTGTTTTATGTCTACCCCACGTTGTTTTCCTTTCGCGACATTTTGTTTGTTTTGAATTGTAATCATCTTCAGGTGAAAGTCACAGGTGGATAAGAGGCTCGCTCAAGTAATACCTTGGGGAACCGCATATGTTTTGTTTGTTTGTTTGTTTGTTTGTTTTGACTATTACAGTGAAAAAGAATCACTAACTTCGGATTTACTCATATTATAAAACAATTGATGACTTTGGATTTCAGTTAATACCACGATTTATCAACCCCAGAGATGGCCTCGGTGATAATCAGAACTCTGGGGTTGATAAATCATGGTATTAACCTCATCCAAAGTCATTAATTGTATATTAATAGCAAAATTATGAGTTGAAATAATGTTCCCTGCGGAGCGACATGTGTGCCGGTGCATTTTAGTTCAAACGAGTTGGCACTATTAAAACATAGCTTTGATGGTCTAGTCCAAAGCGGACATCTTCTTCTCATAGAAAGGAATGTGTTCGCTCCACGATACAGCTGGAATAAAAGTCACTCGGTGTTAAACAACCATTACTCATTCACCAAAGTTTTTGAAACGTTTCAGTGAAACAATCACTAAAATGGAGTCACGGTATATTGGTATTACAGAAATGTTTGAAGGACTCTTCATTTGTGTTTTATTACTGTTCATAATGTTATACTTTTTGGATTTCCATTCATCTGGATTCAATCCCCACTGATGAGACATTTGTCGTTGAGACATTTGTCGTTGAAATCTGCATATAATACAATAACTCAACGTTAATATGTTCCATATTTACTGGGTCGATGTCACTGTTGGTGCATGCACTATTAGTCCTATGATTGCATCACCAGGCCAATAGCTAGTAGTTTTATGATATTGTCATCATAATATATTTGAATTAAAACTAATTAGATGATTTTGGCTATGATTTCTGGACATTTTGTGTTTTATTATCCTTCACAATTTGCTACATTTTCTTTTTGTTTTATTAAAACACAGGCGACCTTACATCTCTCTTTTGTATCTTTGTTATGCATATATGTAATAGGCATATGAACTTTACATGATCCAGGAAAAGGAGCAAATTCACGCTTCTTCGTTGTATGATACAGGTATCACAAAGTTATTAAAGGAAGTAATCTAACTCTCTATTGTGTGGTGATCACTAGTGTCGGATTTACGCATCGAAATGTTATATATAAAACCTACCTACGTGGCAGATATCAGAAGGTTGTCCATTAAAATGGGCTACTTTACATCTCTCCAGTGAATGGTATAAATATAAGATTATTATCCATGGAAATAAACGACCCTACGTCTCTTCATTGTTAGATATATAAGTTTCAGAAGGTTGCCCATAACAAAAAACTACCCATTGCGTTGCCGGCGTGAGATTCAGGTAACGAAATGTTGTTCGTGACATTAAGCGACCTTAATCTCTACAGTGTTTCATATAGGTATCAGAATGTTATCCTTGAAATAAGCTACCCTATATGACGCCAATGTACAATCCAGGTAACGAAATGTATCAATGAAAATAAGCTACTTAGATCACTCCTATTAGTGATATTGATACCAAAATGGTATCTAGGACAATTAGCTACCTGACATTCATTCACTACATGGAATATGTGTCATAAATATGTCCATGAAAATAAGCTACCTTGCATCTGTTAATTTTTTTCATAAAGGTATCATTATGGTTTCCATGAAAAGAAGCTACCTTATGCATATGCTCATTGCATGACATATATATCACAGCATTTTCCAGGGAAATAAATATAGTATTCCTAACCGTAGAATTTGAATATCAATATAAGACCACGAGTGACCGAAGTACACATAAGGATTAAACGAGTGGGCGGAACTTGTTCCGTCCACGAGTTTAATCATTAATGCCTATTCGGTCACGAGTGGTTTTATTTTTATATTCAAATTGTATGATTTACATATGTAGTTATGCTGTTTATTATATAGACTTTCAACATTTCTTATATATTATATGTTTTATTTGTATATTTCATTCCACGAGTATAAATCTACGAGCAATGATACTAAGGGGTTCAGCTGGAAGGATCTTCCATCTTGAAAATGTGAAATCCTATAAGTCATATTTACAACAAAACACACAAATAATTAAAATGCTTACCTTAAAATCTTATTTTAGTTAAATTTGATCAAAATTGAAGCGTACACGACACCAAAATAACGTCTAATCTTTACATTTCAAACTAGAAGTCTTCATATGACGTCAATGACGTCATGTTGATTATGTGCCAAATTCGTCAATAACATTTCGCGAAACTGATATCTCACTTGTGAGATACCGGGATTTATTTCACGGATAAATCCCCATAATTCACACCTTTCTAAATAATAAGCTATATTACATCTTTCAAACATGTGGCATATGTATCAGAAGGTTGTCCATGAAATTAAACTAATTCAGGAAGCGCAATGTCATTCATGAAAACAAGCTATCTTAAAACCCCCAATCGTGTGGTAGAGGTGTCAGGATGTTATCCGTGAAAATAAGTTACAACAGATGATGCCAGAGTGTGTTTCAGGTAATGAAATGTTATTCATGAAAATAAGCTATCCTACATATTCATGTGCGTGATATTTGTACCAAAGCGGTATCCATGAAAATGATCTGGCATTCCTTCATTACATGGTATATGGGTCATGATGTTTTACATGAAATTAAGCTACCTTAGATTTGTTCATTGTATTACGTAAGTATCAAAGTGTTATCCATGAAAATAAGCTACCTTAGATCTCTGAAGCACGTGACAAAAGTTTGTCTATGAAAATAAGATACCTCAGTTTATGCCAGTGTGTCCATCATGTAGCGAAATGTTGTTCATGACAATAAGCTACCTTGCATCACTCATGTGTGTGATATTGGTACTAAAGTGGTATCCATGAAAATTAGCTACCTGACATGCATTCATTAAATGCTATAGATATTGTCGCACCACTTAGGTGGTAACGATATAAATATAATAACTGGTTGTATTATCACCCTGGTAGTGGGTTATTTCTATTACTGGTAGCGTAATCTGCACAAGCTCAAGGCACTGGTAAAATTCAATGTGTCATACTTGTACACCAAATAACAAGAGCATAGAATAAATTTCCCCTTGAAATTTATTATTATATATTGATAATTTAATAAATACAATAAAAAAATCCTATTGAGCGCAATAAAATAAAGGGAACCCCCTTTTGGACAAATGTAAATATTAACGTAAAGTTGTACGGACGTAGTACAATATTGTAGGTCACAAGTTGGAATATTCTATTCTGATTACATACGGTGGACGTACCAATCTAAACAACAGGGACGGTACTAGGAAAATAAGTGGTATCTATCTATTGTAGCTGGTAGCGGTCAGGTTAATTTCAAGGTACTTCAAGGTGTAACTGCCCTGGTATCGGGTCTAAAGTGTCTTTCCTAGGTTGCAGACATTTCGCCTTGATATTCTCAGGGCCCCAATTTGGATGTGGGCCAACGCCGCTGGTTGGTCAGTTATTATGGAAGTTGCCATGGTAATTATGTCGTTGGCAGGCTCACATAAGTGTGATCGATAACACATGCACACTATAAACTATATACAGGAAATGGCGGAAAGTATAAGCTAGCGTGGCTTGTACTGTCAAGACTATGGGAAAATGGGCTTAATAAAGCTTACCCTTGTAGAAAACAATTCCAGGTACAATACAAAAGCATAGCGTGAATGAATGAAATAGGGAAGAAAATGAGACACAAAACTTGCAAGGAGAACTAAAGCTTGTAGCTTGTCGTATACCCCCTTTGGTCAAACAATGAGACCGAACTCTGTCCGAACTGCATATTTCCCATATAAAATAACAACAATATACATACAATAAATATTATTAGCGATCACGATGCCTCTGTAATAGAAATAATAGTTCGTGGAAGTCCATTAATACACACATACGCGATGTGCTACTCGACGGCTGCAAACACATGACGATTGAAAGAACTGAACAACAAAAGGTAAATGAGTAGCTCATTGGAAATATAATAAATATATACATACAAACAATCAATCATTTTTGGCTACAATTCCACATATTTTTCAAACAAAATTCAGAAAGGTAAAACATGATACTCCGAGGAACAAGTGATCAGTATGCTAGAGTTCCTCATCGATAACATATGTGTCTCCTTTGGAGGGACATTGTTTCAGCAGGTCGTCGGCATACCAATGGGTACGAATTGTGCCCCTCTTCTAGCCGATTTATTTTCATGCTCATATGAGTCGGAGTTTCTTCAAGAGCTTGTAAAAGATAAGAAGATCCATGAGGCTAGATACTTTAATTTCACATACAGGTATATTGATGACGTTTTATCAATCAATAATTCTAGATTTTCAGAATTTCTTCCATTGATATATCCTCCAGAGCCGGAAATTAAAGAGACCACAGATAAAGCTTCGTCAGCATCATTTTTGGACTTATACCTCGAATTTGATGACAGTGCTCAACTCAGTACTACAATTTATGATAAACGGGACGACTTCAATTTTAAAATCATAAATTTTCCAAATATGTGCAGCAATATACCAGCTTCTCCTGCATATGGTGTTTAAATCTCGCAACCGATTCGCTATGCAAGGGCCAGTAGCAATTATTCTGATTTCCTTAAATGTCATCTTTATCTGAGAAACAGGCTACTGGACCAGGGCTATAAAAAGATTCGCCTTATTCGATCTCTTTAAAAGTTTATATTCTCGATACCACCATTTTTTCGAAATATATTCTGTCTCTGCAGAGACGAAAATAAACCATTGATTTTCATATAGTGAAAATGTATAAAGATAAGGAAGTCAACACAAATGTCAAAAATATTTTTTATCAATGTGCGATGTGAGAGTGTTTTTGACATTTACTTCACTGAATTTGGTACTGCTTTGACAACTGGTTTACCTATTTTGCTCCAGTATTGTTATAAACACTGTTATAGTGACATCCGGAACTTTTGAGCCGTAATGAAGGCGGGAGATTTGGCGCTTTAAAATCTGATACAACCCACCATTTCTTTGGAAATGCCTGTACCAAGTCAGGGTCATTACGGTTTTCACAGTTTTCCGGTTGTTGACTGATTTTGTCTGTGTATATACTTATGAGTTTTGACTTTCCCTTTGTAAGATTGTTCGGATTTCGGTAATTTTGTTATTACCCTTATTTATCCATAACTCCTAATCGAAACAATATGCATCCTGTTTCCATTGCGTCTCTTAATTGGATGTTATAAGTTTCAGAATATTGTACGTGACAATAGGCTACCATATGTATTAAATACCGTACACCTCCCCCGGTGTTTCATACAGGTACCAAAATGTTGTCCATGAAATTAAGTTATCCTATATCTCTCCAGAGTGTGATATACTTATTAGGAATGGTCATTCATGAAAATAAGCAACCTTGCATCCCTCCATTGGGTGATATTGGTATCAAAGTGTAATCCATTAAAATAATCTACCTTATCTTTCAAGCATGTGAAATTAATATCAGAAGGTTGTCCATGAAAATTAAAACAAAAGATGTAACATTTACGTCTCTACTCTATAGAAAGTTTTACGTCTCTACTCTATAGAATGTTTTACGTCTCTACTCTATAGAAAGTTTTACGTCTCTACTCTATAGAAAGTTTTACATCTCTACTCTATAGAAAGTTTTACGTCTCTACTCTATAGAAAGTTTTACGTCTCTACTCTATAGAAAGTTTTATGTCTCTACTATATAGAACGTTTTACGTCTCTACTCTATAGAAAGTTTTACGTCTCTACTCTATAGAAAGTTGTACGTCTCTACTCTATAGAAAGCTTTACGTCTCTACTCTATAGAAAGGTTTACGTCTCTACTCTATAGAAAGTTTTACGTCTCTACTCTATATAGCTAGCACGTAGAAAGTGTTTTGTTCCACCAGGTATATCTTGTCTGTTTGAAGATGCAACTATTTCATTTCATTCTCCATGGATCTCTCTATCTGTTCATCTTATTGATAAATATATGCATAATTTACAAATGTTATGTTTTTTTTTTTTGCTAATTGAAATTTAATCTTACTCATGGGAGTGCCGAGTGATATGAGATGGCTTTCCATAATTTGTATTGTGCAGAGAATATAGACATGATGGATGCATTTATTTAAACAGAACAACTAGAGCAGTATAGTTCCTTAACATTTATGTTGTTTTTGTATGTGTAAGTATGTATATTTGGATTGTTTAAAGAATAGAGAACAAATCACACATACACATGAAGTAAGATCTCAAATAATTTCATAAAGGACCACAGAAGAGTATACGTTTTCATTTTGTATTCCACCATTGTCTAATGTTTATTGACATGGCGTCAAAATTAATTATTAGTACTAGTATTTAACGTTTGTATTCCCAAAGCAATCTAATGTGTAGTTGCCTTTTCTTTTTTTATATTCCAAGAAATCAACGAGTCATTATTTTGTTTTAGAAAATCCTCAATACAACGACGTTTACGTTTGTGCTTACAATAATATAATATTATACGTTGTTTGTAAATATTCGTGAAAATGTAATTCACACATTGTTGCTTATAATAAGTAGTAAACAATTCAAATGCTAGTTGAGCGAATTATATTTAATTTGCAATTGTCTTACTGTGCTAAATTGCAAAATGTTTATTATATATTCAGACCTGATAAAATCAATACACTCAACCATTGAGCTAGTGATATCTCATTTCTCAACAGCATTACACATGATTTAATATAAGCATATTTTGTTACCATAAAACAGCAAAATATAATCGACACCGGTTATACAAGATAGAAATGTCGTGAGTATATTACACATGCATAAAACCACACAATATTAGCATTTATGCTCCCTCAATATATAGCAACACATCTCAACAACACCAATTGAATCAACGCCATACATTCTACCAAAAGATAATATATATATACACCTAAGCAGCTTACAACAGCAAGCAGCTGGAATGTTATGGGTCACCTATTGTGGCCATTTAATCTATCTACTTTTAACAATTATACATTAAAGTTTCATCACGTGGCAAAGGTGGGTGAACAAAAAAGTGCACACCTTAAAACTAATTAAAAAGTAATATTAACTCATCACAGAAACTAAAATATGCTACCCTTAACTATACACATTACAAATACTATAACAATAATTATATATTAAACAGACAAAAATACTAATATCATACTGTTATCATTGACATTACTAATAAGAGGGAGGAGGAGGGGCATAGGGAGGTATTAAAAATTGTCACAAAAATTCACAATAAACTTCGATCATAAATTGACATGGATTTGTCTCTCTCCTTTTATCTACAAGAATGACCCTTGACCCCACGCGTGCAGGAACAAGCTATTTAATTATTCATGGGGGGCTCTTTCAAGGGTTATACTATAATCACTTCTCCCTCGCATGAAGCATATTATTCTTTAAATAAAATGTATATATTCAACTGCATGTACGAAGAGCGGAAAGATTTCTAACACCACTAGCTCTCAATATTTAGTCACTCTTCTAAATAGGTTGTCTTTGGTTAAATAGAAAAATAGTTTTTATATTAACGTTACTCGTCTGTAAAATGTAAAAAATATTATGATTCTTCAAATGACCGTGTCTATGTAAATCACGTCATTTTGTCTGTGCGTCAGTGATTCTACAATATAAAAGAAATAATTCATATGTTCTACTATATTAAGTATGTTAATATTGTACAATATATGCATACTATTGGGTTATTGCATGAATATTGGTGAATATTGTCCCGAGCAGTATATCATATTGCACGAGTTTGCGACTGCAATGTGATATTTTGCGAGGGACAATGTTCACCAATATTCATGCAATAACCCTTTTATTACATAGTAATACATATGTTATGCCTAAAGCATTCTTTATAATACTATTGTATATTTTATTATATTTAAGTGGAATACTGAACTACTTCAAATATTCATATTTGAACTAGTGCAATATACATTTTTTTCAGTATTTTCAGCTTGCACATACAAGGATATAGTGCACGATTATTTTCCATTCAAATTAATAGGAAAATATTTATTACTATATAATAAATCATGTTATTGTACTGTTCCTCGTATTATTTCTGAGTTTTGATGGTTTCCTGTGTTGCTATGGTTGATCAATATACCGTACATAAAGAAGTAAAAAAGATTGGCTAGTTTTATTGAGAACCCCATGACATGACATAATTTGGGTTAGGATTATGGTTTATGGTGTGTAATACCACTTTCTACAATAGTTCAGTTATATCGTGACGGTCAGATTGGTGGTGGAGGAAGCCAGAGTACACGGAGAAAACAAAAGACCTGTCGTTTTTTGTGTTCAGTATTTTATAACTGTGCTTGACCATATCTTTTTTCTATTTACCATGGTTTTCTGTGTTTCAACTATTGATGGCTTTTGATAACATTTTGGTACATTCTGACTTTACTGTGTTTAAAGTCAGAGTATTTCCCATTTGATTATCTAAATTCAGGTGGTCTAACTCTGCGTATTTAAAGTCACACTATATTTTATTACGAGTACCTTAAGCTTCTAATTCTAAACAATATAGAAAACTCGCCAGACCAAACATTTCATTAGAATAAAACTGATGGTAGATCTTTTCGTAATGTTTAGCTGCTTAAAAGGCTAAATATATAATGACTCTGCTTTTTCTCGTAAGCATAAAAAGCTGATTAGGTGTCGTATATAACTTTTCGAGATAAAAAAAAATGAATAAAAAAAAAAATACAAGTTAGAATCGTTATGTCGTATTGGTAAGTGCATAAGAGATCGTGGGTTAAATACCCTAACAGCTAAAGACGAAGATAATAAAATTGGCATTGGCTGCGATTTAGTGGAGATCGCGACAGTAAGGTGTAAAGTAAGACATATGATAGGTTTGCTATGTGCCAAGATAATGTCTCCATGGTACAACTGTTGTTTCTGTGTGTCAATAGTATTAATATCAAAGTTTAACATCATATAACGTTGTCTCGTCATGACATAGCTGATGAATTGTTATTTAGCTACAGTCACCAAACATCACCCACATATCCCAACAGTAATCTACATCAATAACTAAGCATATTCAAAACAGTTTCAGATGAAGATTGTATCCGTTTGTAAGGAGAAATTATCGTTTTCCTATTTTAATGAGTTTTTGTGTGATGAACATGGTATGTACTGCTTTAAACAAATAAGTAACATATATGTAAAAGTTCCATGCTACCTACCTGTATGCTGTTGTAATCCATCATATATATGTAGATTTGAATTTGAGGATCTACAAGACAAGATACGTATGCACTTTATTATTGAACTGCAACGGTGGCGTAGTGGTTAGCGTGCTCGGCTGGAGAGCGGTATATCGTGGGTTCGAGCCTCGGTTGGGTCAATCCAAGGACTATTACATTGGCATCTGTTGCTTCTCCGCAAAGCAAGCAGCATTACGGAGAAAGAGCAAAGACTGGTTGGCTCAGAATCAGAATAAAATGACATGTCTATGTGAGCTAGCACTATAAAAATCCAACTCAGCGTGTTGATCTAGTACAAAGTGGACCTCAGTATCACCTCGTTGACAATTAACTTGTTCCCGCCATGATATAGCTGACAAATTGCTGAATTGGGTTTGGCAACAATCACTCACTCACTCACTTTATTACTGCAATGTCATAACTTTTATTTATTAGAAACAAGTTACTCAATAGTTGTTCGTTCTGGATGGAACTCAACACCTACCAACAAGAAAACTATATTCTTTGGTTCATCTTGACCAACATCTCGAATGGGAAGTTAAACCCAAAGTCACGATAACAAAATGTATCTATGTTTAGCAGTTTATGAATCGCATCGGAAAGACTACCACTCAACTAAAGGAAACGATTTGATCGTCATCATAGGATATCATGTTTTATCATGACATTAAATATCCTACTATTTTCATGAAATATATATCAGCTGTTTCTATACCTTATTATTAATCTACGCATTCAATATGTCTCCCTTGCTCATTCACACCCACCAAGACTTTTGTGAATCGAAGTTATGAAGTATCACATAACGGTAACAATTGTTCTTCGTTTTAACGCTATTGCTATTTTTCGCTTACCGTGCTCCCATAATGATAAAAAACTGAAGAAAAAAAATACAACATCAGAATAATTCCAAAATACAATAGAAATATCCTAGACGAAGGAGACACAATCGAAATACTTAAAATACACACATGCGACTGACCACCTTCCTGTCAGGGCATATGCATTTCAATAACAAAAAGTACTATTTAAGCTAGACCCTATTAGAAAATACACGCGGTCATGTAAGTGTTTTCCAACTGTGGGTAAAATACCGACATTCACATAAAAGATTTTATTTATTGATTTGTAGCCTTTTATTTCGTTTGTTGACTGTTTTTTTTAAATTACTCACCCAGTGTCTCCAGCCTTGTCATAAATTGCACTTTCAGCTATAAATAGAAATTAGTTGTCATTTACAACTTTAAAAACTCTTACTAGTATTATTCCCTTACTACTTGATATAGCTATTCTCATTTCTGCATAAAACCATATCGGTGGGGTCATGGTTAGCATCTTGCCCCTAATGCGATAGATCGTGAGGTCGAACCCCGTCCTCGTGAACGCAAGAACTATAAAATTGGTATGTATTGCTGCTTTCCTAGGCATGCATCACTAAGGAGAAAGACAACACGAATGGAATGGGGGCCCTCGTGGCCGTGATCGTAGATTTACAACTACCTATGCAATCAGTTCATATCACCATGATTTTGTGGGTTCGAATCTCAATCAGGGCGAGGTGCACAACATCATGTGATAAAGTTTGTAAGTGACTTGCGACAGGCCGGTGGTTCTCTCCGGGTCGTCCGGTTTCCTCCACCAATAAAACTGACCTCCACGATGTAACTGAAACATTGTTGAAATCGGCGTTAAGTACCATCAAGCAAATATACAAAGGCAAAGACTGGTATGCTCGGAATCAGAATAGTATGTCCGAATGGAGAGACATGTCCCCCCGCGAACTGTTGTTTCAGTGAGCTATCACCATGAAAATAAAATTAAGCGTGTTGGTCTACAAAGTGGATATCATGATCATCTCTTCAAATATAACTTGTTCTTGCCATGCTATAGCTGAACCATTGGGTCACTTAGTGATAAACAACAATCACTCAGTCACTCACTCTCTTCTAAAAGAGTTTTAAGAAGTCGGTCAAAACATCGTTATCATCGTCGTCGAGTCTGTTTGTAAATAAGCAATAATTCCGTTGTCATTAGTTGTCTGTTTTCTTCCACATTTTCCGAGAGAATTATTTGCTGATGAAATAAGCACTGAAGCATAGTTTTTCAACTATTCGTTGACTTGTTTTCAATATTAACTGAAGACGTAATAACTTGTTTCCTTATATGACTTTACCGGGGTGTCATTAACCTTGCTTTGCATGCGGTTCGTGATGTTTGACGTATTACCTAATTATTGTTCATATACTTGTTGTTGTTATGCTTTTAATTTGTTTTTATTTTTTTCTTGTTTTTGTTTGTTTGTTTGTTTTTTGTTGTTTTTTGTTGTTTTTTTTTAAATTTTTTTCCCTTTTTGTCGTTTTTTTTTTGCTTTGTATTTTGTTTATCAGATGTCCACATGAATATTTTTGTCTTATGAATAAAAGGGAACAACATGCACTCCTATCTCACAATCATTCCTGTATCCTTCAATGTGCATGACACTACACAATCTTATGGACAGCTTACGTAATACATGTTGATTTTTAATGGATACAAATATATGTGGTTGACATAATAATTAAATATTGAGTTGAGCTGTGTGCTCAAATGAACGTTTAAACAATACAGAGTTAAGCAGTGATAATCTTATAAAATGTGACATTACATGCACATCGACGCATAGGTTAAAGTTTGCATATGCTAATACTTTCCACTTCATGGCATATCAACACTAACTGACCAATCAGGTCTTAGAACATAAACAAAAGTAGTCCTTTTCAAAGAAGAAAGATCTATTAGCTCTGTTGTATTTTGAAAAACAATAAATGATATGGGATAAATAAACTTGGTAACTGAAGGTCAATATAGATTAATTGTATAAATATTATCTTCATTTGGTTGAAGTTAGTTGTATTTTAATCCTTTATTGAGGTCTTCATGCATGACCTATTAATACTTAATTTCTGGGAATGACATTGCTATTTTTAGAGTAGGTGTTATCACAGAAAATGACATTTCACTGCAAGATTAAAACATCCAATGATAGTCTGACAGAACGGAGAGGAGTCATATACGTTTCAGACACTATAAGCTGCTTGAAAGGTTAACCTTCAGACAAAATGGCAAGGTAGACTTGAAAATCTGAAAACAAATAATTGGTGGCTTTACACCTTATCACAGTTTTACTGTGATATGCAAGACACTAGTGATTACATAGAAGTCTTGTTGTACATGCATTTGTGCTTACAATTCTCCGATATCACACAGAATATGACTATCATCCCTCCCCGATCTTTTAACTTAACATGAAAAATCTTCCTTGTTTCGTCAATTCACTCATGTACAGTGCAACCTGTCTAATCCGATATAAAAGGGACGAGGGAAATATGTCGGATTGCGCAGGATGTCGGAATATTCAGGTGTTGGATTGCACAAATTCCACTGTATATATTCAGATCTATGCATATATATACCTGGTTTTCTAAGTCTATGTTGCTTCAAAATATATATAAATACAATAAGCAATACTAAAACCACAGCTGTTGATCCAATGCCAGCTCCAATACCAATAGCTATCGAACTGTTGTTTTCCTCCGATGCTACTGTAAAACAGGAAGTTGATAAAGAAATTTATTATACTTCATGTATGTAAGCTGTAATTTTATTGGATACGACGTGGGAAACATTCTGCTCTGACACATGACTCAGCGGGTAGCAATTTTTGTACTGTCACCCTCTCATTTAGAGCCTCAATTATGAATCTATAGTGCACTTGAAAGTGAAGCGTTTTCAAGGATATATTTTTTTAGGTCTATAAATCCATGTATTTACCCGAAATGGTAGGCTATAATTGCTTTATCATTTTTCAATATTATTATTTAAATTTGAAATTTTATGAAAATGTTGAAATCTTTGAAATTTTTGAAATTTTGCAATTTTTTGCTTTGAAAAGTTTGAACTTTAAAAAAAATTATTTTATCATCATAAATTGTTTTAAATAATTTAATAGAAATGAATAGACTGAATATGAAATGAAACAATAAAAAAAAGTCATTGCAAACGAGAAAGTGAAAACATTCAGTATAATAAATTAAACAACATATAATTGAGAGGGTGACAATGTTTTTCTCATGTTAACAATCTGAACTATCAATCTCTCAACTATATGTTATTTATATAATAATATCGCTATCGTATGTTATTTTATGCAGAGAGGCCAATGTTGTTGCGATCGAATGTTAATTATATTTTTATTTACCTATGAAATGGGTGCACCATCAGCAAGATCAATTATCACCTCTCACGAGATTTCCTTGGTAGATATGGTCTATGCGATCTAATTAGTCTCACATGAATAGTTATATAGTGGATAATTTGTAATTATAAGATTGTCTTTGACCCACCACATAAACAAGTTATTGGTGGTATTCACATCATTCTAGCTTTGTTTCTGTAAAATGTAACTTTTACACACAGTACAGATATGTTTATACTGTATTATTTCAATGCATTGTATACAGTTTGTTATGTACAGAGGCTGATACATTTGTACCTATGCTATTCGGTGACGAGCGATTCAAGGACGAATGCAACGTGAAAAGCGAATGGACGAAAAACTAATTGAAATTCAATCTTTCGAATGCATAAGCGAGTGACAATATCGTACATGTGAACCATGGGAGCAGGATAATAAGATAATAGCCCCTCGGACAATAGCCCCCGGATAATTACGCCCTCGGACAATAGCACCCCCCCCCCCCCCCACAAATTTTGTTCAGTTTTATTTTGTTGGCTTTGTTGTTTTACGCTCTTTGGTTCGACTGGTTGACTATTTTCCCTGTTTCCGTGTTTAATTCAATGTGATAAGGTTCTTATTGGTATTGTATTCAGATACACCATACTCCATAGAATCTGTTGATTGGGTGTAGTTGTGATGATTTTCTGTTTTGTCATTGTATTAGATATAGATTATCTAGGTAGAGTTGTAATTACTGTACACTAAATTTGATTTTGATTATTTAAAAAGAGAAGAATTCTGTATTTATATTTATTATGTTCATCCTCTCAAATTTTATATTACAACAAACAAAACAATATAGAGAAGTACAAAGCACTACATAAGAACAAATAGATTACTAGTTCATAATGCACTACAGTTATTGTCAAGCACTAATGTATATTGACCAAAGTCCTTACATGTGAATATTGTAAGCATTACCACGGAGAAAATCCAATTCATGACGGTTACCATTGTTCTGAACTAAGTGAAGTACACGGCTTGCTGCATCTTGGTATTTCTTTCGTTGAGGAATCACATCACCAGAAAGTATCAGTGTCAGTTGAATATGATGAAGTGACTGTTGCCTTTTCAGCTTTCCAAGGAAAGTCCAGATGTTTGGATGACAGGAACCAATGAGGAATAAAAAAACCACGTGCCATCCCTCGATGTTGTTGTTAGTTCTAGGTAGCTCTTGTAGTGTACAATGAAAGACATTCCACATGTCATGACTGAATCTTGGGTCCCGTCTGTGACGTCTACCAGGTCTACATATAAATGTGTCTTCAAAGTAGTCCAGCATGCCCTGATAATCATCACCAATGTCTTCCGCAAGGGTCTCAACTGCATCAACTTCATCTGCTACTGGACAAAAAGCAATGGCAGGTAGCATTTTAACGGTAAGGTTGAAGTCTGCATCTGCTCCTATATTTCGTATAGCCACACATCTTCATTTGTTTTTCGTACACATGGTTCATATAGACACACGCTCTACTAATTCGAATAGTCGTATGAATGTATCGCTGGTATATACATCATCTTATATTGTTCGCATAGACACGCGTATATCATGCCAATATCAGGTGACGATATAATTTCATGATTGATTGCGACAATAACTCAGTTATTGTGAGTGACTTACGACAGGTCGGTGGTTTTTTCCTGGGACCCCGCCAATAAAACTGACCACCACGATATAAGTGGCGTTAAGCACCATAAACTAACCATACATCAACTCACCAACCAACCAATCATTATACTATGACTGCAATTTTAACCCTGGGTTGTATCACTGACAAACTTTATTACATAATGCTACATCGAGCACACATAATATATTGAACTCATCATGGTAAATCGAACCCCTTTTTTCCCACACAAAGAGGGGTACATATACGATACGATGGGTGGGGTGAAACACCCCTTAGTAGTTTTACTTAGGTAGCAATCTAAGACGAATGGGATTGAGTTACCATAGTTAGGAGGTCAAACTACCATGGGTAGGATCATAATACCATAGACATATGGTTTGATATAACATAGGTAGAGGTTTATCATAACTTGGGTAGTGGGGTCAACATATCATAGGCAGTGGGTGTCGATACACCATAGGCAGGGCCTTCGATATACCAAGGGTGCATGGGGTCATAATACCATATACAGGGATTTGATATACAATGGGCAAAGGGGGGAGGGGCGTAAAAAAAACAATTGGCAAGAAGTTCGATATAACATGGGTAGTGGGTCAAAATACCATAGACAGGGGGTGGTTTTATATACCATTGGTAGAGGGATCAATATCTTCTAGAGCAAATGTTGGTAAATTATATTTATGTGCATCATTAAAAGTAAGCTTAAACAGTGATTGTCATTAATTCCTCTAATATCAACAAACCAAACAGTCATATCTCATCTTAACTGAGCTCGCTGAATACAAATGACCACGAACTATGTGGTTGGAAATGCACGTTTTGGGTTGGAACAGCCACAAAACGGTTGATGGGATCTCAATTCTCCCGTCTGATTACCTCGATCTCCAACGGCAATGCATAAATAAACAAACGATGAAAACCCTGCACATATCAGCTTCCACTAAAAAACTACATATCAAAAAAAAGAATGACAACATAAGCATAGACAGTACACTAACAGGATCAATGAATGGTCGTAGTTAACTGACTACTAGTTAGGAAGATAGCATGTGTTGGCTAAAGAGCATTACTCTTTAGACAACAAAACATATAACTGATACTTCTTACAGATTTAAAATCAATTAGCCATGAACATCGTGGGAGACCAGAATGAATTGTTCATCAAACTGTTGGAATAAAATATTAAACAGTAAATAGTAATACAGCACGGAAGTAGGAACTAATTTAATTGGCATGTAGAATTGTATGTATATACAAGATCTGTATAGCTGTAATATAACTTTATGAACGTTTCATTAATTTATAATTTATCCTTATGTTAAAGTTTTCCGTTATCACGAGATCACGGTCATTGAAGGCAAATACATTATTGTAAGTACGGGCAAAACGAACTAACCTGGATATGTAAAGGTCATATATGATGTATCGAAAGGAACGCAACCATCCATAAAGGGAACATTCACGATAGGGAGAGAAAAATCGTCTTTTGTGTCGTATACGCGTATGCTGTAGTTACATTGAGAAGGGAATGTGTTTTAATCCAAAACTTGACATGATATATTTATAATGTTATCCTTATTCACCGAAGGATCCTTGTGATAAATTTGTTTTACAAAAGTAAGAAAATTTGGGATTGCTTACAATTCAGATATCGTCTAGATGTCTACATTTATAGTTGAATAAACTAATAAGTTAGTGTTTAAATGGTCTTTTTGAAGATTAATCATAAATTATGATTCATACCAGTATAAAAACAAACCAGCAATGGGAGGAGCACAATTTGCTCCCACTTGATATACATGCATATCTTAATGTCTCCATTTTCAGTGTACATGTTCAAAATAATGTACATGTTTAGGGAGGCAATATACGGACGATGCATGTAGCAAAATGTCATTTTGCTTTACTAATTAGCGTTATCAGAAATATATTGAGTGATATATCAATTTGTGAGGATAAAAAAAATATTAATTGGAATGTATTTTCTTTCTTTGATATCAAAATAATTATTTGATTTTTTTTTTAATCTTGCTATGCACAACCGCACTGAACAAATACATGTAATTTTTTGAATAATGCCCATAGCTTGACCAATAATCCACATGTGCGAATTAGACATTGCTTACATAGCCAGCGGATGACGTCCAATTATAATTTTGTATTCTGCAGTGTAAAATATATTTAAGCTTTGAAATATGAAATAAAACACAAACTGATAAAATAAATATATTTTCACTTTCTGGCTATATTTTTTTATTATTCACATTGTTTCACTTTCAGAAGTAGGCTTCAGTTTACTGGGCAAGGTACGCAATCGCTTACACTTAACCCAGTAGAACACAATACAAACATACACTATATATTTACTGAATTAAACAATTGTAACACTTACCTGGACACAACTCCATAGAGCACGATTCAATTTCTGTGTCATTTCCTTGACAATCTGAGCCCCCATATGCAGGTTCTGGATTGTTACATTCCTGACGTCGTGATCTTGATCCACTTCCACATGTCAATGAACATAAATCCCAATCGTTCCATGTACCCCAGTTTCGTGTACTAAATATATAGTTAAATATAGATGTTAATAAATTAAAGACACACTATAATTGAGATATATCAGTACAATGTTATTCTTCATGTAATCAAAGTCATTACAAAGTTTACAATAACGTTCTCCAAAAGACCAAATAAAGAGCATTGGTAAATACCTTATTCTATGTATATGTCTTATAGACAGTAACGTTCTAATGGAATCAAATCATCGGGGGTTGATAGATTTACAATAATGTTCTACAAGTGACCACATGAAGAGCACGTGTACATAATATATTTCATGTATATGTCTTATAGACAGTACTTGATTTGATGGAAATTGTCATATAATCTCTCTACGTTAGAAATGTATCTTAGCGATGCAATGGCAAACCAAAAACCAACGCTTAAGGATTTAATTACGTTTTAATACATGTACCTTTCTTATTTTCAATACAACGTACTATCGGTTTCAGCTTATCAGAGGTTGTTGACTACATTTTGTTAAAACCTTCACAAAGAAAGAATATTGGTTTTCAATGTTACTTTCAAGGGTAGAACAGACCGAAATGATATAGGATTTTTTCCGTTTTAAAGTCCCTCAACGTGCTTCATTTATTAATACATTTTCGTGTATTATCTGCTGGTTTTTCTTTTGCTTTTTTAATTTTTGCTTTGCTTAGATTTGTGTTTTTTCTTTTATTTTTATTTTCATTTTCTGATATCTTTGTGTCTTTGTGTCTTTGAAAATGTTCCTCTTTTGTCAACGACTGTCCTGCCATTATATGATATGCTGGCTACAAACTTGTCATTGGCGCCAGCCTTAGAACAGCAACAATATCCAAATTGAAATTCAAATTTGCATTGCCATTATTCCAACAGAACTGCAGTTTTTCAATTACTGACTTATCAGTGAATGATATCATATTAATATCTTTCTTAAGCCTTTTCGCTCGTTGGTATCCATAAAAATAACATATGAATAATAACAAAATTTAGCCATATTATCCAAACAAAAGGAAGAAAATAAATAAACACTCAATTCTAATAGATACCTGGACATGGGGTTGTAAGACACGATGTCGTTTCATCGTTGTTTCCTTGACAATATGAACCACCATTTGCAGGTGGTGGACTGCTACATGATCTATATCTTGTCAATACAGCACTACCACACGTCTTGGAACATGAACTCCATGCTCCCCATGCACCCCAGCTTCCATGTACTATTGAATAAAAGCGATATGTCTAGCACATAATATTAAATATACAACAATATCACAACAATGTAGACTTTTTGCTTGTTATTACCATTTCACTGATATTATTTTAAAGCAATCTGTTATAGGAAATTTATGAATAAGGGAACGCTGTTTTATTTACATTTACTAGTTGCATTGGAAAGCTTCCAATTTTCAGTAAAATGTCACAGAAAAAAGTCAACCAAGTTATGGGAGAGGGATTTTAAAATCTGTTAATTAGACAGGAAACTCTCATTTATCATTGACTCAATATTTTGAATGTCCAAATACGTCTAAATGCCTATTTCGTATTGTAATTTACAGTTTTCTGCCTCCTGAATGCCGAGTTCAAATGAAATCATTACACTTCATTCTGCATTTTGAAGTGTTTCTATAATAATAAAGGATAACAAATGTGCATGGACGATTTGATGTGATATAATATAATATCATTCACTTATTTTGCAGCATTTCATCTTTGTATTTTTAGATCATTTCTCAAAGTTAATTGAAATAATTGTGTAACCCATGGCCAAGTAAAACTGTCAAATCACATAATTGACGCTTGCAACTATTCAAACACGATACAATTATCCCTGAAATAATTCTGGTTTATTAATACTATTATGTCTGTGAACAATCTGATGTTTATTCGATCTAATTTAAAGTATGATTTCCCCATCAATAAAATGTTTATCTAGAAACAAACAATGTCATCTTCGTCATTAGTGTGTAATTAGGTATTAATACCATTGATTTGGCGATAAATGAATTATTTAAATTAGGCTATAATATGTGTATTTGTGTCGGTTGTCATCTTTCTTTTCTTTTAGAAAATATATTTCGCCATAAAAACAATATTTTCTATAAACAAAAATATTGAATACATCTTTAACATGACGAGTAAATAAAATACACAACATGAATTTATAAATATACCTGGGCATATAATTGTTGTAGATTACATTTTCTTTATTGGATTATTCTGGAAGAATTGTCGTTTTCAAGGAACAGATGAGGGTGTTAGGGTTATGGTGTTTAATGCCACTTTTGACACTATTTCAGTGATATTGTGGCGGTCAACTTTATTGGTGGCGGAAACCAGAGTACCCGGAAAAAAACCACCAACCTACCATAATTCACTGATATAATTTATCACATGATGTTGTATCGAGTACACCTCGCAATGAGTTGGATTCGAATTAATAATAGGTGCAAATGAAATTAAAGCAGAAGAAGGAAGAAAATTAAACACTCAATTATAACATAAATTCCTGGGCATGTTGGCTTAAAACATTGTGTCGTGTCATACTTGTTTCCTGGGCAATCGGAACCGCCATGTGCAGGAGTTGGATTGTCACATGATCTAGATCGTGTCCACGTGCCACTACCACACGTCCTGGAGCATGCACTCCATGCTCCCCACACACCCCAGTTTCCATTTACTATGGCAAGTAAACGATATATGTGGCACATTAATATAGATATAAAACAATATCATTCCAATGTATACTTTTTACTTGTCATTACCATCTCACTGATATTATCTTAACATCATCTGTTATAAGAAATCTATGTAGAAGGCAAATCTGTTTGATTACATTTTCTAGTTGAATTAGAAAGTTTCTATTCTTACAGTAAAATGTCATAGCAAAGACAAACTAAATTATGGGAGAGGGATTTTAAGATCTGTTAATTAGACAAGAAACCCACATTTATCATTGATTTAATATTTTCATTGTCCCAATATGTCGAAATGCTCATTTCTAATTGTACAGTACAATATTCTACCTACTGAGTGCCAAGTTCAAATGAAAACATTACACTTCATTCTGCATTTTGAAATGTTTATATGATACTAAAAGATAACAAATGTGCATGGAAGATTTGATGTGATTTAATACTATTCAGTTACGTCCTGGCAATCCCAAGAACGTTTACAAAAAAAGAAACGTACTTCCACTAGTTAAAACACGAGGGGAAAATAACATTTAGTCATGTGATCAATTTGGACAGAAACGACGCCATGAGAGGCAGTGTTCTAGTGAGAATTCAATTTGTCAATTAAATCAATATAATAGAAATTACATCGTCTACCTATATAGCATTTCTTGTTTGATTATTTCCTAAATTGAAGATTGCATGTTTGACGCTTGCAACTATTCATATACGATACACTTATTCCTCAATTATTCTTGTTTATTAAGGTCATAACTTCTGTGAATGATCATTACAATTTCCTATTTAAACGATCTAATACAATGCCATCGTCGTGATTAGTAGGTAATTACGCATTACTACCATCTGATTCTATTATAAATAACTTATTTATTTAAATAATGTTAAATAATGCGATAATATGTATCGATTGTCTCCTTTGTTTTCTTTTAGAAAATACATTTCTCTATACAAAATGACTTAATACGTTCATAACATGACGAATACATAAAATACATATTATAATTCTATTAATATTTATGGGCAAATAATTGCTGTAGATTATGACCTCTTTATTAGGATATTCTTAAGGAATTGTCGTTTTCATGATACAAATGAGGGGGTTGGGGATATTGTGTTTAATGCCACTTTGAATAATATTTCAGTGATATCGTGACAGTCAGTTTAATTTTTTTCCTAATTCAAAAAGATATTTATAAATTGTTATATGTCATTTTTCATATTACATGTCATATCAACCCGAGATGCCCATATGGCTGTATCATAACCTATTTATCATATACTTCAATGGGTCTTTCCTTATATATGTTAAAGCTGATCGTTATACAGTTACACTTATACAACAACACAAGATGATTTAATCTTTGGTTCATAAAGCAGTGTCATCATTCGTTGCATAATGAGCATTTTCCATGTTTTCTTCGTTATCCATTTGAACAGTAGCAGACAATGGAAGTAAACAACGATACATTAATAACGAAATCTGATCGGACCAGAAAATGTGAATTCCGGAAAACATTTTTTTTTCCAAAAAGACAAAATAATGGTGAAAAACTCAATACTCCATTTTATGCAAAATTTCCGACGGCCATTTTTAAAAATCCATATTACACCCCATGTAATACTGCACACACATTATTACACTCCCCATGTAATACGGATCAGGTTATTACACTCCTGGGAGATATGACTTGTTGCATTTCGAATTTATCACATATGCAAAATTAAACATATTTTGAGTAAGCATATGATAAACATTTATATTATTTCTATTATAATTTTGGCAATAATATATCAAGTTTAACAACATATAGCATGTTACTTTTCATATTATTTCTAACCCAAAAGCATTATGGATTATTGTTTATTGCCCTGTAGTGTTCTCGTAGTGTTTATGTAATGTATTGTATATATGGACAAGCTACAAAACAATATGATATGAGTTTGGTAATTTTGTTATTACCCTTATATTATGGATTTAGTTTGCTACACATATTTTCATTGGTTCTTCAACCCTGAATGTCAGCATATATTCGGAAAACAGACGGGGTATATATTTCAGTCCCCAACAACGATTAAAACATGGACGACAAAACATTACGCTTCACTGAATCAATGGTATAATACGGAATAATAAATGTATTTTTACCAAGTTAAATGCTATTTTTATACTAAAAACGGCTGCATGAACAAACAAATATTACAACGGTTAATTCCGTCACAAATACCTGATCGATTTAGCAAACTCCTATGTTCCACGGCTGTACCATAACAAATAAACAAAACGTTGAGCCTTGAAAACTTTCGACGTCATGGGGCCACACCAAGGTTTTATTTACATGTTGTTTACATTTAAATTATTGAAACTGTTTCGTTTATATATTAATGTTATATTTATAAAGTTTATAAAATGTACTACATATGAAACTGTATTGATTTAGAAATTTAGTACATTATTTTCCTTCATGAGACATTCCCGGCTTACGATATATATTTCCTTTGGCTGCGCCTCAGGGAATATAGATCATAAGCCGGGAATGTCACATTATATACCCTGTCTGATAGCTGAATAACATACAATATCCTTATATAATCCATTTTTTCAGAAACATAAAACGAATATTCTAACGAACATTATGCTATGTTATTTTTCCGTGATTATTCTGGATGAATTGTCGTTTTCAAGGGGTTTAGGGTTATGGTGCTTAATAACATAAATACATGGGCATGTTGCTTAAATCATTGTGTCGTGTCATGCTTGCTTCCTTGGCAATCGGAGCGCCATGAGCAGGAACCGGATTGTCACATGATATACATCGTATCCATGTGCCACTACCACATGTCGTGGAACATGTACTCCATGCTTCCTATACACCACAGTGTCCATTTACTATGCCTAATAACATATATATGTTGTACCTACGTATAGATATACAACAATATCACAACAATGTATACTTTTAGCTTGTCATTGCCATATCACTGATATTATCTGAAAGCAATCTGTTATAAGAAATATATGAAGAAGGCAAAGCTGTTCAATTGCATTTTCTAGCTGAATTAGAAAGTGTTTTCTTTCAGTAAAATCTCACTTCTGTAATATTATATGTAGCATGTTGTGTTATAGTAGTTGCTATTAATACTGTTTTGTCTGTGGATGGACATAATAAACTGAATTTAACTTGATTTTAGCTGTAAAGTATGGCTTCCTTATCCATATCATTCGTCTACAACTAGACAATGCTATCACCATTTTGAATATGCAATTGACTATTAATATTAATTATCCAATACATGGGAAGGTATTAGACAGCCTAGTGGAAATCGTTACCTAAATGACTTGTCTTAAGTTATGTGCTGGGAAATACTTAAATGCTTTTTTTTTCGGTATTGTCTTTAAGCTTTAATACTTTGGACGAAGTAGGTTTATGCAATGCCATAACATAGCTCCAATGTAGAACACGTGATTCATTAAATCTAACTTCAGTGTTTTGAGGCTAGAATTGACCATTTCTTTTTAAGTTATTTAATGGATGACTATGGAAAATTGGCAGAATGTGTATTATAGTTACATGTCCTTTCCCCATTCATGACTTATCACCGAGTTTGTATCAAGAGTAACACAACTGAGTTCACCCTCTGTTTTTAGAGGTGTTTGTATTGCTCGATCTCTAATTTTCGGTGTAGTTTTTTTTAGGTCGCTGTTTGTCATTTTGTCATGTTTCTTTTGGTCATTACATTGTCTGTCCTTCTTGATTGACGGCTTTTGATTACCCCTTGTGGTATCTTCAAACTTTTCCTAATTCCAAAAGATATTTATAGATTATTATATGTCATTTTTCATATTACATGCCATATCAACCCGAGACGCCCATATTAGCCCAATGGCTGTATCATAACCTATTTATCATATACTTCAATGCGTCATTCCTTATATTTGTGATAGCTGATCGTTTTCCGAAACCATGGAATGTGCTTGCAATAATGTCATACGTTTTTATTATTTAGAGACATAATCCTTATACAGTTACACTTATACTACTACACAAGATGATTTAATCTTTGGTTCATAAAGGAGTGTCATCACTCGTTGCATAACGAGCATTTTCCATGTTTTCTTCGTTATCCATTTGGAGAGTAGCAGACGACGGAAGTAATCAACGATACATTAAAAACGTAAACTGATCGGACCAGAAAATGTGAATTCCGGACCATATTATATTTCCAAAAAAGAAAAACTAATTGTGAAAAACTCAATACTAGATTTAATGCAAAATTTCCGCTTGCCGTTTTGAAAAATCCATATTACACCCCATGTAATACGGCACACATTATTACACTCCTCATGTAATATGGATCAGGTTATTACACCCCTGGGAGATATGCAAAATTAAACATATCTTGGGTATGCATATGATAAATATTTATATTATTTCTATTATAATTTTGGCAATAGGATATCAAGTTTAACAACATATAGCATGTTACTTTTCATATTATTTCCAACCAAGCGCATTGTGGATTATTGTGTATTGTCCTTTAGTGTTCTAGTAGTGTCTATATAATGTATGGTATATATGGACAAACTACAAAACAATATGATAATTCCTTATATAATCCATGTTTTCAGAAAAAAAAACTTATATTCTAACGAACATTATGCTATGTTATTTTCCCGTTATCAGCAAAGCGAACAACCATCACTCACATGAATAAATTGAACAAAGAACAAACATACAACGACATATCGCGTTGAAAATTCAGGTCCAGGCTTAGAGCAGGCATGATAATATGGCGGTTTTAAACAGGTAATTTGGATCCGAATCCCGCACAGGTAATTGATTCTCCAATGACAATACATATATAAACAAACAACTAAAAATATCTTCAGATTCGTTTCCACCCAAAAAATAAAATCCACATGTTCGCAAAAAATGATTGACGACATAAACATGTACAATGCAATACTAATGTTTGTGAATGCAACTGACTACCAACTAAGAAGATAGATTCTGTTGGATAAATACCAATGCATCTCATAGTTATAATTGATGGTTCGGAAGCATCAATCAATTAAACATTTTACTTTTTAACTCCTAATATATTTAATATATACAACGATGGGTCTTAATATCCTTGCAAATATTTCCCATTGTATCCTATGTTAAGTGTTCGACTTCTAGTTGTTTGAACCTGTACTTCTCTATGCGCTTGAAAAAACCGCAAGCAATGAAATTTGATTGCTGATTCTTTCGCTATTGCAGTTTATTATATTAATGACCACCATGGAGTTGAATATCATAGAGCTTTCGACACATGACCCATCTCCAGCTAGAGAAGCAACCTCATTGGAACATATCTGAATTTCAGCACATCACAATGACCATTTCCAGGTAAGATTAAGGTAATAGAGGAGAAAATGAATAATGTTGATGCACTATCGAAAGAACGACATTTCAATAAGCATACATTATTTATCAATAACTGCTTATTATCGAACATTTAAATATTTTGCTGAATACACCCGCTGTTACCCACTCTTATTGTAGCGTCATATTTCTATCATGGAACAAATTACGATCCCTAAGAAATGAAATCTGAAGAAAATAATGTGACAATAAACATGGACATTGATGATGATTATTATATCTCTGGATCACTTGTAATGAATATGTTAACCTTCTATATTGATAGTGTGTGTTGTATTTTTATTGTTTTTATATATTTATTATATTATTGTCCCCAAGGAAATTTACGACGATAACTTAGATTGAATATATATTAACTGTCTCATGTTACTCTTGCTGTGTGGTTGTCATTATTAACATATATGCATATGGGTACATATAGGAAAACAAAGTTGCATTACATGATAATGTGTTTGCGTCTGAAATTAATACCTGGGCATGGTGTAGTTGTACAATCCATAATTTCAAAACCACTTCCACTACATGAACCACCTTGGCAAGAACGACTTCTTATCGATTCCCCAACATCACATGTCTTTGAGCAAATAGTCCATTGTGACCATTGTGTCCAGGTTCCAGGAACTAGATTATACGAATGCATACGATACATATAAAGTATTAAATAATATCATCACAGGACATTTACAAATATTCTAGTACATTACTATGCTTAGTTTTACTGTAGATGTATTTACGAAAAGTATTTTCCAAATTGTTAATCAATAGTTATCCAGTGTATTTTAGGCTTTTTAAGGACAAATACAGATGACTCAATTTCTACTTTAAATGTTGCTGTGATGTACAACATGTTTTCTTTTTCATTAGGCAATCAATAAATAATTCCACATGAGGAATGTTTATTCCGTACTTTATAATCATGATGTAACAATTAGAATAAAATGATATGTAGACTTGAATTGGCCTCAATGTTATACATCCACTACTACAATTAACACAGATGTCAGATATCAGCATTCCTGATGTAGTAGTCATTGGCATATACTTGTCTTATCTACTATGCATACCTGTAACATTAAGAGCTATTTGACTTTGTAGTGGTTGTGGCCAATCTGTACAACGATAAGTACCGGCGTCATTCACATCAATATTAAATATAGTCAAAGATGTAGTATTAGTATTCCCATATTTAGAACTGTCTTGAAGTTTGGTAGACCAAAACCCAGTCATGTTCTTTTGCCACATGGTGAACGATCCTGACAATGTACACACTAATGTAATAGTACTACCTACTGTGGCTACAACTGAAATTCAATAAAAAATAATTAAATAAACAAGAAATTAAATGAATTACCAGGGACAGTTTTATACATGTTCATCTATACATAGAGCATTAAGTTTAAGTCATCACTTGAAAGTCTTACGGTGAATACCTTGAATTGGCTAACCGCTACGGAGTATCTGTGTCACAAATTAATTGTAACTACGACAGATGGAACATATACAATAGCTTCAGTGGCACAGATTATTCATGTGATGATTTCAACTTAAACATGTGCATCTGTCGGATTACGAATCACGTTTCTGCAAGTCATATCTTTGTGACCGTCATTTACAAAATGCTAGACATACGCATATGAAAAGAATTATAGCATGCATATAAATACAAGACAAAACATGGGAAGGGACTAAATAAAAAAAAAATACTTGACGAGATGTGTGTGGATTCGTTGATTCTTTTTAGGAAAATATTGCGTATTTTGTAAAAAGAAATATTGGCCATTTTCACATAGTGCACCATAGATGCAATAATTTAATAGCATAGCAGTTGACATTGTATAAATAGTTATTTACGTTTATATTAAGAAGGGTGCATGTTAGAGAAGCTGTGTTAAAGTTATAATAAGTTTCCTTTGACTATGGAAGCAGTATATCGGCATTTTGTATTGACCGTTTGAACTAAGATAAGGTGTTCATGGGACACACTGGTTAGCAAGTATACACAATTCCATAATAATATTGTTGCCAAGCTTGTAAGGTATACACGATGAAATGTGAGATTGTCTGAAGAAATAAGATCAAGGAAATATAGGGGTGTGCTACCGTTTTAGATATTATAGAGGTCCTGGGTGGCTCAATGAGTTAGGAAGTTGGGTAACCTTACAACTCATATAGACCTATCACCAATACGGCGTTGGTTCGCGCCCGGCTTTGTAAATTACGAAAAGGGTGCAACCGCAAGTCATAAAGTTAATCAGTTGCTTGCTCATGGTCGGCGGTTCTCCCGGGGTATTCCGGCTTCTTTCACCACTAATACTGGTTGCCATGATTTAGCTGAAATATTGCTAAAAGTGGCGTTAAACACCAAACATCAATCAATCAATAGATATTATAGAATAATCGAAGCCTTCTCCTAGTTCTCCTTTCTTCCAATCTTTCCCATCCAGTTTATCTCTATATATAATGTATTGGTAAATATTGGATATCTGGTCACAATCATTGCTGCCACTAATTGTATAATCTTCAATGTGCATGAATAAGAAACGCAATTATTATCCCAAACCTCACACGCGTACTCAGCTATTTGTAACTAAAACCAACTTTTCTGCTGTACTATTGTGCTTGATTTAGACTGTTTGTTATCAAGTCCATTAAGTTCAATAATTATTATATTTAGTTTTAATTATAATAGATTAATTAATTACGGTAATATTTCCAGATCAATCAAATGTATGATATAATGACTGTAATTACATTTGATTATTATTATTAGAGTACATTTATTTGCGTGTGTGTCTGTGTGTGTGGGGGGGGGGGGGGAATTGGTTAATGCTACTTTCAACGATATTTCAGTTACTAGCTTTGATTATTTCCATACGTTACAGATACTATTCTTTCTAAATAACCACTTACCAGCGTTTGATGACCACACTTTTAAAACCAGTAATAATATTAGTCCCAACATTTCAATCCTTTCATAAATTCTGAAACCTTAACACGTAAGTAGATACATGTGTACAATTTAAATACTTGCCTTTAGAAAATAGTATAACCTGTTTGCTTATTTATTCGTGTCGTTATCGTATAATATTACCACTCCCTTATGGTACATCTGTACGTTTTATTTCTCTGATGTTGGTTTATTTAATGCACTTTCTTTGTTGCTTTACTCAGTCAAATGAAATACTATTTATGTGGCTGACCCCTCCCCCCATTTTTGGTTGTCTCAATGTGTATATTTGTTATTTTGCTACATTAGACATTGATTGCAAATTCACTTTACTCAAATCCAACAGACTAATTATCTACATGCTTTCTTTTTCTCATCTGTCATTACATTTTAATAGGAAAATAAAGACAGTCGTGGTCGTGATCGTATAGTAGTTGGATGTACTATATTATCACCACTAACGTTGTGATTTCGAATCCCTCTAATGGCGAAGATGTACTCGATGCAACATTATATGATAAAGTTTCTCAGTGGCTTGCAACAGGTCGGTGGCTAAACACCATAGCCCTAACCCTAATATAAATAAATTTGATAACGTAAATATATTCTATGATCTTCTCTTAAGAAGGAATATGTTTCCACTCTTTTACCGTAGATGCATTTTGTCGGATACGCTGACATCTTTCTGATTGGTAAATAATTCAATTATAGTTAAACACTGTATCCTAGGAATTTGAGCTACTATGAAATCAATCTACTTTTTGTCATTCGGAATAAAATGTTGTTTCAAGTAATAGCCAAGACAATTTGCTACCTCAAAAATGCATTAAAAATACTAGTCCAGTTATCCCTCTTTAACCACGTTTTGATAAATTAATAGAAGCTTAGAAACAAATACGTCCATTTGATATTAATCTTTTCCAGGTACATTTTTTGAAGTAAAAGAGGGGGGGGTGGAGAAGAAGCAAGTAATGAGATCTAATTTTAATACTAACATGACGTCCATCTTTCGCTTTGCTAACAAATGAGCGATCAACCCGATGACAAAATCGCATTAGCATATGCGCGGTACGCCTTCAAACCAGATGATACAATCACAAGATAAAATTAGTTACACAGTTGTTAACGTTTTAAACATCTATATTCACTGAAAATAATCAGCATATCAAAAATTAATAATATGCGACGTGCAATTAAAACATGCAAACACAAGATATTGCTACGGATGCTCCATCAATACGACTCACTTTCCGTCGAAAATGTACATGTTAACGAATAATCGTCTGCTCGAATTTGGCAGCATAAATTGTGTTCGCAAGCTTGAATATAAATTACCGTCTTCCAATCAAAGTGTACTACCGTATTTGTACTGTTAGACATATCAGAATCGAAATAATTCATGGAAACCAGAATGTGGTTTGAGTTTTAGCATGGGTTGGCAGATATTTGTAAATTTTATCCGCCAACCCATGTTAAAACTCAAAATTCTGTAAAGTAATTGTTAATAAATTGTAAAATGGTGTAATTATCCATGTCAACTTCTGTCACTATCAGTATCACACAATCTTGTACCTGGTCCGGGTGTTATGTACAAAGCAAAATATTGAATATCCATTTATTACTTATTCATGTATCAGAGACATATAACACAATTATGTCTCTGCGTCAATTGGGTATATCAGTAGATGTCCATATTGAATTATTCGACAACTCTCCGTTAATAAATAGTTGCTAAATTATATTTCGAGTTGAAATACTTTTGAAAAAAAATGGCAGGCATTGATATATTTTCAAACATAGTGAATATCTGAGTGTGCATGATGTAATGCTATATTTGTTTCTTTTGTTCTCCTCACATCTCTTTTTTTTTTAAAATACAATGTTACTTTTTTATAATGGCCTACAGATGAAGTGAAAAAAACCCAGATAACACTCGTAACCCTCAAATCTATTTTTTATTCCTGTAAATTTTCATATCTAGAACTTGAACCGGATGAAACTGATGGAATATTTCAATTTATTAAATCTTAATTAAATAAAAATGAATCTTGGGTTACATTGTTTTTAAATTTTGAATCTGGGGGAAAATCTTTTCAGGGCCGTCCTAACAGCATTATAGGACCCCGGGCAAAGCGGTACACTGAGACGGCTACTTATACAACCACTCGCAGGAATAAAAATGTAAATGTCGTTTAAATTAATATATAGTTATTGCATAGGTACTTCCAAAACAATCAGTTTTTAAACATTAAAAAAATATGCGCAAAGATTGGTATAGGGCTCCTATGCTACATATATATGGTTCAATGTTATATATTTAATCTTGTTTTCGTTATGTGTGTATGCTAGGTTAAATAAGCTTGAAGAAAGGAGTAATGAAATGCAACGGTACATGTAGCTTTACACCAAGTTTTTTTCCCCATTAAATAGTAGCAAGATATTTTTTTATTTCAGTTCTGCAAACATATAAACAAAATAACATTCAAGCTCTAACAATCTTCATGGGCTTTTGAAGCAACAAAGTAAACTGTAAATAGTTAAAATATTTTAAACACCAACAATTAGGGATGAACAAATATGTTTTAATTCTACAGCAAAAGAGAACGAAATATATAAAAAAAAAATTGTAATATGTTTTAAATGCACAAAACTAATGGTCCATGATTAACATTTTTTTTTGCAATATTCTAATATCAGGTCTCAATGTCAACAAGCTCAAGTAATCATCATGACAGAAAGATAAAGATTAATGATATTTTCATAAAGAACTAAATTACAGGTCAAATGCAGTTAATGCAACACACATATATGTACAACCAATTAATATAAACACAGTGATCAATTATATATTTTAGACAAACTGCCTATCTCTGATATGCTCAACATTTCGTAGAAAACCAGGTAACCTCAAGAACGTTGCGAAATTAGCAATATTTCATGAAATACTAAATTTGAACTGTCAAGCTACCGAAAGACACATAATAATGTGAAAAAAATAGATATAGTTTTGTAACAATCAGATATATTACAAACTATCCAAGTACCGTAGCATATCTGCTATAATGTTTTCCATTTGGTTTGATAATTTTTGAGAATAAGTAAAAATAAAATGGATAACAGATGACAGACACAGTCATGATATACATCATTTAGTCTTTTTGGGCCAGTTGAGCTAAAAATCGGTAAACTTTCTTAATTTCAAATTTTACCAACATCATTAAAATATTCAAATATTTCAAGCACATTTTTCTACATTATAATAAGAAGAAGATGGGTCATGAAGATCAATTTGTTTCATCAATAGAGCAATATGTACATGTATAACATGTTTAGCATCTTACCTTGATGCCCATTTATCATACCCTTAATATATCACCAAGATGATTGAAAGCATAACAATGAAATTAGCTCAGTGCAGAGACAGTTAATATAATACTCAGCTACTGAACTAAATCCAATGCAAATGCTGATTATTGACCATCTTGAATCTTCTAAAATTATTATTAATGTAATATGCTGTATATTTGCCTACAAAATATATTGTCAAAACATACAATGATTAAATAACACTGAAGTTTATTTGACTTGTCTATTAGTACTCAAAATCACACAATTGCAGGATAAATTCATTATACAATTGGGTTTTATAAAAAAACATTTTTTTATAATTAACAATAATACACTGTACAATGTATACATAACCAGGTATTTCTTCTAAGAAAAAACTTGATCAGTGCAATTTGTAATTTTGTAAAGGTTTAATGTTACTGAACATGTTTTGGCATAATTAAATAAACTACAATATATTAAAAGGAATTAAACATACGTCTTAATATGTCTCAATAAAAAAAATATTTGATCAAAATGTGATATTG
This sequence comes from Bathymodiolus brooksi, assembly GCA_963680875.1. Classification (NCBI taxonomy): domain Eukaryota; kingdom Metazoa; phylum Mollusca; class Bivalvia; order Mytilida; family Modiolidae; genus Bathymodiolus; species Bathymodiolus brooksi. The sequence continues at coordinate 53,726,457 of OY804589.1, read as the reverse complement.
TAGCTCAACCAGATCACCCACCTTTAATTAAACATTTAATTTAAATTACAATGTACATAATAGTTTCATTTCAGGTTTTGGTTTTATGGCTTTATGTATTTTACTATATGGACCATGAATTGTGTTAGTTATTAAAAAGAAAAAAAAATAGATTTAGAGAATAGCTAACAGGTGTCAGATCAGTTTTCGCCTGTTGTTTATTTGATCAAATCTGTTATGTGTAAATTAATTTTGACCCAAACAAATTTCAGAAGTTTAAATATTGATGAAATTGAAGTCATCATCCCCAGTCCCTTGACAGAAGATTTTTTGGAGGAAAAAAAACCTCTGAAAAGTGATGCTATTCTCTGATAATGCATACATACTTTTTGGTTGTCGATTATTAGTATGCATTGAGAATTTGTCCTACACAAGTAGCTAGAATGGAGAATGTGCCTTTCCAAGCCAAGGTATTATGGAGATTACATGTCACTTGTAAAGGAAACAAATGTAAATTCTAAAAATAAACATAACCCCAACCCATCAATATATTTTTTGTATAAAGATTCGGTTTAAAATATTTGGTTGAGACAACACGGTTTAATTTAAAATAGGAATTTAAATGAGTATATGCAGAAGAATGATGGTAATTGCGGTTAGATTGGTAGTTATTATACTGAGAGTGTTACAGCTTGGTGTTGAAGAAGGGGACTTTAGTATATTTTCTCCCAACGTATCAATATGCAATATATCTGGTCTGGGAATACCATACGAAACACGAAAATGTCAACGCATTAATTATAAACTGCTAAACGAATTTGGACATCGCAGTGTGGGTTTAGATTAGTATATGCACAACACAGTTAGCTCAGAAACAGGGGTAACATCGCATGCCCGGAAAGAACAGTGGCATTTTTAAAACCAGCGCAAATTTCTATGAAAATATGAAAATTCTGGATAACTAAAGAACTTGAAATTACTGTACTTGATGAGGAGACGTGTAGAAACGACTTATGATCGATGCAAATTGTGTAAACACATTGTAATCGTTAGTTATTTCAGTTGTTTACGTATGCAGTTCGAAACTTACTCGCAGCTAACATAAACACTTACGATACTTCCGGTGTTGATGTAAACACATAATCAGCTGTTCAGAATGCTGTTTTATCGGGTGTTTGTTTTACTACTGTCTGCCAATTTTTATCAACAATATCAACAGATCAGAAATCAAAATTTGTTTATAGTGTCAACGCATAATTACATTCGAGATCTCACACTTAACACGCTGTCTGTAAGTGCATATGAGGTGACCTTTGTCAATGACCTATATATTGACATTTTTACAACACTGTCCTACCACATAAAGCACAGCAGGATAGTTCCACTCTCAATCCCTGTTGAGTTTAAGCAAATATACCATAGACTTTTACTTATCTTGATACTCAGCGGTGACATTTCAGTAGATCCCGGACCACCCAAACATCCATGCGGCTATTGCTATAAGCCAGTTGCGAAATATCATCGTGCTGTATTGTACGAGGCCTGCAACTACTGCAGCCACATCAAATGTGATAAGGTTTCACCAGCCGAGTATATATCGTTGAGTAGTTCTGATGAGCCATGGTTATGCGGTGAATGTAACTCCTTCAAATTCACTGATTCATTTTTTGACAGTTCATTGCAAATTGCAGATATAAGCTCTCTGTCGTTATCTTCAGACGGTTCAAATATTAACATGTTTACCGAACTAATAGATGCCAGAAAGAAACATGCGGAAAACGATCTAATTTGTCACCTGAATATAAACAGTATGAGATACAAATATGATGAAATCAAAGATATTTTATTAGATAAAGTTGTTGACTGTCTCATAATATCAAAACTAAATTAGATTTATCTTTTAAATATTCCATATTTGAGGTTGATGGCTACAAACTTCAGCGAATAGACAGAACTGACAACGGAGGGGGCATAGCTACTTTCATGCGTGCCGATATACCATCACGGAGACGTTTTGACATTGAATGTAAGACTCTTGAAAATATTGTGTATGAAGTTACTCTTGATAAAACCAAATGGTTAATATATGCTATTTATAGACCTCGATCAATGGCTAATAATATTTTCGCTAACCATATGAACATTTTGTTAGATAAAGGTTCTAAATTTATAGAAAATGACATGGTTATTGGTGATCATAACTATGATATTTTGACTCCTGAAAAGTCGCAGGTACTTGATGATTTATTTGATATTTTTGATTTAACAAATATTGTTAAACATTCAACATGTTTTATGAAATGATGTGAACCATCATTAGTAGATGTTATATTTACTAATAAAGACAATATTTGTTTTAAGACATAAATTTGATACTGGAGTCAGTGATTGTCATCATATGATATCGACATTTATTAAAAGTAATACACAAAATTGTGTAAAGAGCAAGACACAATATAGAAGTTTTAAATATTTTGATGTTAATAAATATATTAGTGATCTAGAATAATACCGTGTATTTACATGATTCTAGTAAGTGTGTAGATGATATAAACACTATGTATAATGATTTGAAACTAAAGTGTGTGTGTAGACGATATAAACACTTGATTTTGAAACTAAAGTCTCACAGGTCATTGATCATCATGCACCCATAAAATAGTGATACCCTCGAACAAACTCAGTACCGTATATGAACAGAGTGCTGAGAAAAGCCATATACAACAAACAAATGCTATGATCGAAATTTGAGAAATACAAAACAAATAAAACCTGGGAAGCATACAGAAAACAAAGAAATCTTGTTACCAAACTAAAAAGAAAATCTATTAACACATATTTTCAAGAAAGATGTACTGGTGGACAAAAATCTAAAATTGTTTACACCACAGTCAAACCATTTCTATCAAAAAATTATACAGGTAGTCAATATAAAATTGTACTACTAGAAAATGATAAAATTATTGAACAACACTAAAGATGTATGTGATACCTTTAACACCTTTTTTTGTAAATGTTGCAAATGACATTGGCAAAGATGTTATTTTTGATAAAAATAGTCACCCTAGTATAAAGAAAATTAAGAACAATACACAACATGATATACTGTTTGATTTTACACCTACAGGTGTTGACACTGTAAGCAAACTGGTTAATAAAATAAACATCAAGAAAGCTACTGGTGTAGATCAGATCTAATCTGTTTCGTGTTGGTGCACCACTACTTAACAAGCATATAACAACACTTGTTAATTACACTATCAAAACCAGTATTTTTCCAACCAGGTTAAAAGAAGCTCAGGTTGTTCCACTACATAAAAAGAATGACCCTTTAGACAAAAAGAACTACCGGCCAGTTAGCATTTTACCCACAATTTATAAAGTTTATAAAATGGTTTTATCTAACCAACTGACTGATTTATTTGAACATATTTCTCATACTTTTTTATGCGCTTTTAGAAAGGGTCATGGTTGTCAGACAACTTTGCTGAGACTCCTTGAAGATTGAAAAACAGCTCTAGATAAAAATCAGTATGTGGCAGCAATTCTTATGGATCTTTTGAAGGCCTTTGACTCTCTGCCACATGGCATTCCTCTTTGTAAGCTGTCTGCATACGGCCTATCTCCAAAATTTGTGGAATTACTTAGAAATTATTTAACTGGTCGTAAGCAACAAATCAAACTTCAGGGATATCTCAGCAGTTGGGCTGATATACAAAAAGTTGTACCTCTAGGGTCTATACTTGGACCCTTGTTATTGAATATTTTTATTAACGACATCTTTTATTTCATTGAATATGGTACATTGTATAATAATGGTGACGATAACACCTTGTCTTATGTAAATGAATATTATGAGAAAATAATTGATATACTTGAAAAGGAAAGCTCAATATTGATAGACTGGTTCAAATTCAATTGTGTGTATGCTAATCCAGATAAGTTTTAAGCCATTGTAGTTGGCAATAAGACACATGCCAAGACACTAGTATTTAAAATGGAGTCAGCTGAAATTACTTGTGATGAAGTTGTAGAATTACTAGGAATAGATATTGATTACCAACATAATTTCAATTATCATATTAAAAATATACGTCGTACAGCTTCTCAACAGTTGAATGTTTTAAAGCGCATTGGCTGTTTTCTTTCAAAATTAAATAAATTAACCATTTTTCATACTTTCATTTTGTCTAATTTTAATTTTTGTCCTTTGGCGTGGCATTTTTGCAATAAAAGTATTACCTCTAAATTAGAAAAAAAAATCCAGGAGAGGGCTTTGTGATTTATATACGAGGAATATGAGAGCACATATGATGAGTTATTAGAAAACGCTAAAGATCCATCTATGAAAGTTAGAAAAATGCGTACCATGGCTATTGAATGTTTTAAGATATTAAGCAAACTTTCACCATCTTGTTTACATGATTTAGTTGTTTTTAAAGATTGTATATATCATTTTAGATATTCTAATATTGTAGATATACCTAGGGTGCAAGCATCTACCTACGGTAAGAATAGTTTTTAATATACAGCAGCTGTTTTATGGAAAGACCTACCTGATGAATTTAGAAAAAATTTCAACTTTATTCAGTTTAAGAATATTTTAAAATCTTGGAATGGAAATGTATGTAAATGTTCAGTTTGTGCTGACTTTTAAATATGTTTAAATTTCTACCATCTAGGTAATAGCCAGTTTTTATTTATTGTACTTATAATAATTGTTATGCTATGTTAGTATTAACATGGTAGAATTCTATGCTTAAGTATCTTATTTTGATTCTCCATGTGCTTTCTTCAAGTTCGGTACGTACGACCCCCTCTTTGCAGTATCAGCTGTTTGCTGTACATGTGCTTCAGGAAATTGTCATTATTAATCTAAAATAAGGTTTACCTCTCTGCATCGTTAGCCTGCAATGTGCGTGTGCATCATTCTCGTATTTGTCAACAAACAAGCTCTTTGGCGATGGCGATTTCCAAATATGGGCATTGAAGGGGTGGAGCCTAGCAAGACTGACAAGCGCCAAAATCATATTACAATCGACGTATTCAAAATAATGATATAGTCACAATCTGGACAGTCAATAGATATATATGTTAATCTTACTGTCACAAAACGAACAAGGAATACGTGCATTAGATCTGCAGAGAAACACGTTTTTTCTTCGGGCAGTTCACACATGAAGAGTGCGTTTCCATGGATGCAACGTCGTTACGTAGCATATTAGAAAGGGGAGCAACTCGTATGAAACAAACCGACGTGAAACAGCCTTAACACAACTGCGATAATAAAGCGTAATAACATAGATGAAAACTAGATGTGTCGGAACGACACGAATTTCCCCGCCGTGAATATTAAGGAGGCTCGCAAATGTTTCCCCCTTTTTTAATTCCCTCAGTAATAAGCTAAGAATGACAAACTATTGTTTAAGATCTGTATACGCAAGCCTCCTTCAATTCACATACCAAAAATAAAGTCAATATCTCAAATTATAGTGAAAAAAAAGTGATGACAACTAAATATTTGCCAAATTTCATAGCTCAACGGCTGTAAGCTGGCCAAAAATCATTCAACCGGAATTAATATCAGACTTGATCTGTAGCATATGATTATTCACTCTCATGCCAACAATCAAGTCAATATCTCAAATCAGAATGAAATAAAGTGGTGACAACTAAATATTTGGCCAAATTTCAAAGCCCAACGGCTGTAAGTTGGCCAATAATCATTCAACCGGAACGAATTTCAAAGTTGATCTGAACTTATGATTATACACTCATGCCAAAAGTCAAGTCAATATCTCAAATTATAGTGAAATAAAGTGGTGACAACTAAATATTTGGCAAAATTCCATGTCCAAGGGCCATAACTCGGCCAAAAATCATTGGACCGGAACGAAATGTAAATTTGATCTGTAACTCATCATTATACACTCGTATGCCAACAATCTGGTCAATATCTCCAAGCATTGCGAGAAAAAGTGGTGACAACTAAATATTTGGCCATATTTCAAAGTCCAAGGGCCATAACTCGGCCAAATTTGGACCGGAATGAAACCTCAACTTGATATGTAGCTTATCACTATACACCCCCATACCAAATATCAAGTCAATATCTCAAAGCAGAGCGAAAAAAATGGTCACAACTGTTTTATTTCCGAATTACGGACATGGGTAACACTATATGTCCCAGCCACTTAGTGGCGGGGACTTAAACAGAAAGCATATAGATCATTTGTTCGTAATTCAGAAATAAATGAAAAAAGTCAGTTGAATTTTAGTGAAGTGGTATTGTTATCAATGTCCAATATCACATAATAATAATATACACATCGAGACAACCAAAATGGGGTGTGTGTGTGTGGTGGGGGGGGGGGGGGGATATGTCAGTCAGATATATGGTATATCATTTGACAGAGTAAAGTAAGCTACATAAAACGTGTATTAGATAAATCCAACATCACAGAAACAAAACATAAAGACTGTGACGGACGCCGAGTGGTGGCAAACTTGTATTGATAATATATGGAGCACACAACTTAGACTTTCAATATAAACATTTTTTTTGAAAACAATTAATAATTAATAAAGATAATGAAAAAAATAAAAATAAAAATAAACATTAATAATACAAGTCACAGTCAATACATCGGACACATGCCACCAATCACGATTGTTCACTAAACGTCCAACAATGTAGCTCCATAGCTCCACATCTCCACAGTCATACGGCAATATTTCAAGATACGTTAATCACATATTATTAATCAAACAGGAAACATATAACAGGACACATAACACAGGAAACGTAACACAGGAAACGTAACACAGAAACATAACCTTCGAACATAATATTCATATTAAACTCGCTGTACATTATATCAGCATATTATTATACTTATGTGCATACATATATATATATATATATATATGCGTATTTCAATAAACAGTTTATTTCTAAATTTGTATTTATAAATATATAAACTAAATATATAAACGTTATATATATACTTTCATATTTCTAAATTTCTATAATGATATTATCCTGTTTTTACAATATATACACTCCGACAAAAGTTAAGCACCACCCTATATTTTTATCGATATATTTGTTTACATCAATACTGTTAAACCAATCAAATAGATATCACCATTGTTCTTACACTTCTTATAAGACTACACCAAGGGCTCTAAAATTACCAATCTACGAAGTATTTATCATCCTGAAAGACGTGACTATGACGTGGCAAAAATGGGGTTCAAAACAGGGGCTGGTAAAACGTAAAACCAGTTTGTCTTTGATGGAAGTTTTTAACATTGCATTAAAATGCAGAGTCTTCAAATTTTAAGAACTTTTAAATGCATCTATTGTGCGTATGGGTAAGGCATACAAATCAATAACGAATATATCCACCGCATTTATTGTGAAGTTCTGTAACACGCCCCGTCATGCTTCGCACAAGACGCCTAAGCCCTTCTTGGGGTGTTGCCACTCCTGTAAGATAGCAGTTCTTAATTCGTCAATATTTTGACATTTTGAATTGTGTTGGTTAATTATTTGGCCAATAAAGTCCCATATATGCACTATAGGGTTCATGTATGGCGACATTGCCTGCCATGGAATTGTCTGAACAGCCGCTTGCTTGAAAAATGTTGTCCAATTCGGGCTCTATGCGGCCTAGCGTTGTCGTCCATGAACATTGGCCTGTCAACCAACGCATGATTGTCGAAATGGGGGCCTATGCGTGGAGCGAACACATTGTCACTGTATATTTGGCCTGCCAGATTACCAGCAAGAACGTACAAGTTCAACTTACAGTCAAAGGGAAAACAACCCCCGACAGTTACACCTCCACCCCAAAAAGCAGTTGTGCCCACAATGTGGTTGTCCTGAAATGAAGTGTTTTGTTGGCGCCAAACCCTTGCACGACCGTTGGTAGGGCGTAACAAAAAACCACTTTCATCAGACCAGTGGACCCGTTTCCATGTGCGAATAGTCCACCCCAAATGATCATGTGACGAGTCAAATCAAGCATGGCGATGACGTAGTGTCAACTGTGGACGTTTTATGGGTCGTCGCGCTCGCATTCCCTGATGGTGGAGGCGTCTGATTACAGTGCGTGTGATAATGTGGCATCCAAACGCTAAATTACCACGACGTGCACCAGCTGTACTGAACGGTCGTTGCCGCGCCCGTCTGGATATGAGCCGGTCCTCTCTCGGCGTCGTATTGTAAGGTCTACCTGCACATGGACGGTCAGTAACATTCCCCGTTTGACGAAAACGCTGCATCAGTCGCACAATGATATAATGGTTAACCCTGAAGTGGTCTGCCACCCTTCTATGGCTAAAACCGGCATCTGTGCAATATATTGTGCTACCTGCAGGATTTTGGGCTGCTGTCCTGTCATTTGAACGCCTTTGGCTCTATTATCTTTTTGACTTGGCATGTTGCGGGTTCCAGTCAGTAAATGACGCACAGTTCTTGTTACACCATCTTATATCCAAAAACATGATACTATTTTTCTAAAATGACGTAAATTTCTTTAGTATCGTCGTATCTGATTAGACAGTCATTCTGTATTTCGATTGGTCAGTTGTTTATGAAATGGAGCTTTCTGATTGGTTCCTTTTTCTCTATTCTGATTGGTGAATGAGCGATCGATTGAAGTATTCGTATTCTGTACCTTTAAGAACAGCATGGTAAATGTCCCAAAACTTCCATGCATCCGTGGGATACTGTTGTCCCGTTTTACTCGTGAAGGCAACTAACACTAGAACTCGACTTATATTGATAACACCGTCATTGAACCTGGTAGACGCATTCCTTCTATATGCCTGTACTCTATCGTTTTCCATGTCTGAATGATGTATGTTTGCTTTTTTCTCTGTTTTCATAGGTTTTTGACTACGCGTCCTCTAACTATAACCCATTTTTTAAACTTTAGCACTATACATGCACTTTGTGTATTGGTTAACCCTTGATCAATCGTTTCTTTGTTTGTTCTGATTGTCCCTGTGGGGCTCATATATTTACCCTTTGCATACCTCTAGTACTTTAATATGAAGTCCTTTTTTTGTTTTGTTTTATGTAAAGTTTTCTTGTTTGTATATGTATGTTTTGTAAATCGTTGTTTGTCCCTTTGTACTTTTTTCTTTTGGCCATTGTGTTGTCTGTTCTTCTTCGATACACGGTTTCTGATTGCCCCTTTGGTATCTTCAAACTCTTCTTTGTATAATAGATGGGATCAGTTTTTAACTCCTTATAAAACATATACCATCAACTATTATGTGCATAAGATCAAACAATCCTGGATTATGTCCTCTAGTCCGTCTAGACCTTTGCATAACGATGCACCTAATTATAATTTACCAATAGAATGCTGGGAACCTAAACTTTGAATTAGAGAAAATATGACGGAGCATATACGCATGTTTGTCAGTAACTTGCGCTATGTCGGTAGTTTTCTCCGGTTTCCTCCACAACGATATAACTGCAATATTGCTGAAAATGGCGTTAAAGACCAACATTTTTTAAAGATCGTACATAATCTTTGATTGACCGATCAATTTATATCACGGAATCACCTAACATCCATTGTCATAATATGGAAGATCCAACACAGTTATACAGTTTCAATTATTTTATAAATACAAAAAAATAATCACATACAACAATGTACAATTTAGCACAGCCAATGAACATTTTTATTATTTTAAAAGAAAATCAATGGGGTGTATTATATTGACATCAATTTAACATCTTTAAAAGAAAATCAGTGAAGCATAACCCATTATATTTTCATTTATATTCAAAATAACTAGAACTTTACAGGTAAAAAAAGTTAATATTTCACAAAATAAAGTTTCACAAACATTTACACTTCACATTAGAATACTGTTAAACATTTCATGACAAATGCAAATATTTAAACAATCCATATTTGGAGTCTATATCACAGTCCACACCACAGATTTAAATATCTAACGGGGGCTGTAGACACTCCATCTGCTATGATCAATCTGTAGGCTCCAGCATGGCTTCTATGTCGTACGTTGCCCTGAATGGGTAATACTTGAGGTCTTCTAGAATATCGATACAGAATTTCTTTTTTTTTTCAAAAATGCATTGGTTAGGATGGTATACCCTTCGAGATAACTGTAACGCATGTTGGCCTCGCAGGTTCGTTCGTGACGTTGTAACGCCCAACAAGACTTCCAGAGTTTACCACATTTTCTGCAGGAAAAACGTTTTCTGTATGACCTCAGGTCTTTAATGTAGCTGAAATGGTCTTCAAAAAGATTGAAATACATTGTACTTTTGTGATTATATGGCGAACGCCGGGTCAGGTTGGCGTGAACATTCTGCCCATTTCGTCTTCTTTGAGCTCCTACACGAACATATTTATTTCGTAAAATTGTTCGATGTCTTGTAGATCTTCAATTGCCACTCCTTTAGATTTATTTGTAGACTTCTGTTTATGTTGTAAATATTGGTGAAAATATGTCTTTGTTGGAGATTCGACATCTCTAACAGGAGCTCCACGGTGTACGGCCAGGCATCTCAATAAACACAGGTCGTCGTTGTAAGGTCCATGGGATCCGGTAATCAATGCAATCATTCCAGTATTTGTTAGCATGTAATCAGGTAGAAGGACACTTGCGCCAATAGGATGCTCGTTGATTTCATTAACGTAAAATGTAACGTTGGTGAGGAGGTGCACAAACCATTTGGTGTCAGGACGCTGTTGTCTGATATATTCCAATGTGTCGTGACGGCTGAACTCGTCCAGAAATTTGTCTAAATCTTCTTCGTTCCTGATTAGATGTGGAACAGCGAAAAAAATCGGGCGTTGCTTTGACTAGGATGGTAGTACCGTAATTCTCCAGTTTCGAAGTTTCTCAAAATAAAACCAAATGAGACATTGATTCTGAAAGCCGACGTCTGTTGTGTGAAAATATGGCGTACCATCTCTGGAAAAGTGGAGGACGTTATATCGTTTAAGGTCAAACTGATATCGGTCCTGGACACGGTTTCCACTGTTTTCCTGAGTTTGAATGGTATTCCAGTGTCCTAGATATAGTAGTCTGGTTTCCTGGTCCTCTGGTAATAAATTAGGTTCAACGGACGAAATGTTGGAAGACTGGGGACTGTGAATTTGTGGTCTTTTTGCAGGACTATTGGATGGTCCAGGTTCGGGGGATGCGGTTCTCTTCACTAGCATCATTTACATCACTTCAGATCTTTCGTGCAGAGCTCAGTGACGGAGCATGTTTTCCCTTCTATTTAAAAAAATACCACAAACGGGACAGACAATTGTGTAGTTGTGGGATTCCTCGTGGCGTTTCTTAGTATCGGGACGGCTGAATTCCTTTCCGTAAATGTTGCAGGAATAGGTTTGAGAAGGTTTGACGCGGGTTTACATGTGTCTAGTGAGATTGCTCTTCTCCGTAAACTGTTTTTGCACATGTGTCACACACGTACTTCTGAAACGATTAAATAGAAACTCACGTTATGCTTGGGTAAAAAGTTCAGTCGTATTTTTATTCCTGTTTTGAGATTTGATTGTCTTTTTGTTTGTGTGATGCATATATTTAGTGGAATGATCCTTCCTTAGTCTGGTAGTTTGTGTGTTTCTTTTTGTTTGACTTGCTATCTAATCGTGTATCTAAATAATTGATTCCCAACGGAACCTCGTTATTTTTTTTCCTTTTTTCATTAATCATACTATATTTAATAGTTATGTTTCATTTATCAAACCCAATGGAGCTGTGATTCAAATTTAAACACATAATACAAATAAACACTTACGCTATTTTTATCCATCTTCATGCTTCTTTGAACCTGGAAAAGAATGTATATTTAATAAGACTACATACAATGTACCATCTGCCCTACTTCACCGAAAATCGATTAAGAACTGAATGACATTAATACAACTACAATCGTTCCGGCTTATACACTTGAATTCTTTTAAAATTATAACAATATATAGTAAATTTATTCAAATCACTCGCATCGTATTTCATATTTCTGAAAGATTCATACTAAAAGTAAAAACTATAAAAATGAAAATAATTTTACCTTTAGCAATATGCAAACTTTCCTCGTTTCTTCTTTTATTTGTATCAATTCTTTGTATTCTGAAAAAAAGAAGTTACGTTTCACAATCATCAGAATTTGGGAAAAAATACTAGTAAAAAAGCATTTGCAGAAAACTTGTTGAAATAAATAGTACCAACGAAAAATGATGGTACCTTATTTTTTTTCTGAAAAGGTACGGGTTTGATTTCCAATAGTTTGAAGGAAATTATGAGAATATTGATTAAAACGTGTAAATGGGAAACGGATGTTATCCATAGAAAACAACCTGTCACAACACGATCAGCATACACGAGTATTGATTTTAATAAAATGTTTTCTGAATTAAAATCAACTAGTGAAAAGACTACATGAATTAATTTGAAGAAGATGATATTGATTAAAATATCATAGTAGGATTGAGATGCTTACCTTTGTTCGAATATAAATTCTCTATTCCACAAGATAAGCACGTCCTGTCACTATGAAAGCTGAATCGAAAATGATGATTTTCAAATTGGAAAAAAACAAAAGGTTAACGTTTGAATTTGATTGGACGAAAGAAAGGGCTTCAACGAATGGTCAAAAATAAATGGTACGAACGCTATCATTGGACCTATAAGGAGATATGTGGTTGGCTAATTGAAAGAGCGATTGTGGCATTTCATTCGTTGAATTCCAAAAAAATTCATTGGTCAATACTTCCGCGGGAAAAATAGAATGTCCTATCGGAAACCCCGAAAAGCTTCCGATTAGACCCCGAAGTGTTTCCGAAGAAAACACGCGGGGAAAAAGATGGTGAGAAAAAAGGCGCGGAAAATGATCTCCCTTACACTTACGGTGATGCAACTTCCGGTGACGTCATTTCCGGTGAAGTCACGATCAGCCTCACGATCCACCTCAAATACTAGCCCGATTCAACATGATATACTACTTACCATTGTATATATGATTGTGTTAGGTATATTGGCACAATATGTATATCAGATATCAGTGACATTTTATTGAACTTAATTAAACTTAGGCTTGAAATGCCATAAGATAATGTTGCTCTATATATTTGCCATAATTCAAAAATACCAATCACGCTTCTTTTAATTAGCATATGGGAACTGGGGTTCATGTCGAGACTGGCCTCACTATACAAAGACGTGTGTTGGAGGAACAAGGACACGATATATAACCTGTGACAATCCAGTACCAGCAAATGGTGGTTCTCCTTGCCTAGAATTGGGATCTGAAACGGTATCATGCTCTACAACTATCATATGCACCGGTATTTGTTAGAATTGTGTGCGCATGCAATTACTCACTGTCCTAACATTCTCTTTTGTATACATTAGTGTGTAAATAATGAAGAGTGCACGAATAAAACGAAATATGCAGGAGAGTATGCAAATTAGCTAAATCCGTATGGTAAGCACAATTTTTCAGCGTAATATTCAATACATTTCTGATATCAAAGATATTCCTTGGGGAACAGACAAATATAAGAAACAAAGCAAAAATGACAATAATCAATACACATATTATCACAGTATTTGCATAATTATTTCATCACCAGGTCAAATAATACTAAGACACATATTAGCACAGTATTTACATAATTAAATCATCACAGTCAGGTAATACAAAGAAATATATCAACACAATATTTACATAGTTAATTCATCACATAGTCACTTAATACAAAGAAACATATCAACACATTATTTACATAAGTAATTCATCACAGTGTCAGGTAATACAAAGATACATATCAACACAGTATGTACATAATTAATTCATCACAGAGTCAGGTAATACAAAGACACATATTAAAACAGTATTTACATAATTAATCCATCACAGAGTCAGGTAATACAAAGACACATATCAACACAATATTTAAATAATTAATTCATCACAGAGTCAGGTAATACAAAGATACATATAAACACACTGTTTACATAATTAATTCATCACAGAGTCAGGTAATACGAAGACACATATCAACACAGTATTTACATGATTAATTCAGAGTAAGGTAATATAAATAACGGTCATGCACACTAAGCCTATCTACGTGTTTCTTACTATTACTGGGTCGATACCTCTACTGGTGGACTATTAGTCCCCGGAGGTATCATCCACTCAGTAATCAGTGTCTTGACACTGACATGGTTTATTAGATATATACCAACTACGTTATTATTATTATAACGTAGGATGCTTTACTTCAACGGTCCCATGCTTTGCAACCATCTCATGCCCAGGTATTTGTTAGAGCTATATGAACAACATAGGAAATCAACAGATACATTTGATATGTTATTGAAATTTGCTGTGCTTAAGCTCGAAAAGTCATAAATCAACCTTAAACAACAACGTCTATGATTTTACTATTGGTAAATGGAAACTTGGGTTCGTGGGGAAGCTGGACTCTGTGCACAATAACGGAGGAACAAGGACACGGTATACATGTGTGTAGATCCTGTAATAATCTGTCACCTGTAAATGCCGTTTCTCCTTGCCTAGGATTGGATATTGAAACTGTTTCTTGTTCTACAACCATCTCATGTCCAGGTATGTGTTAGAGATATATGTGTATGCATTTACCCACTGCCCTAACGTAGTCGGTGCAACTGATGTATATAATGTAGACTCGACGTTCGTCCTATAGAATAATAAAATATATACAAGAGATTATTCAAATTAGGGGTCTTTTTCAAGGTAATAGCAAATATCTTTGAACTGTACACGTGTACCCCGGACGCTTAAATAGTATGACTTAGACAGATAAAATGAAACAACAGATTAAAATATTCATATATCAGGTCACGTTTATTTTGTGTGCACAACTTATGTAACAGCAGCAATATCATATGTCACTGGTGTAAAATTGGATATTGAACGGAACATTTCTGATTTTATATGTAAAGACAAATAAATTATTTCATTCTCACAAAACTGTCCCGTGGTAAAACAACAGCCCCTTTTGTAGTCATTTATGCCTCTTCAGCGATTTTTGCTTTCTCTTGTTCTTATTAAATAAGAGAAATGCCTTAGAAAAATCTACTGTATACTAGTTTAACCCCGTCACGTTTTATTGAAGTATCTGAAATAGGCCAGGAGGGGTCATTTATATGTGTATTAGAGATATCGAATTTACCTATTTCTACGATTTTTCTATTTAATGTTGGAACTGTTCCGACAGTGTTATATTTTTTTTTCATTTTATTGTAGGTTGTGAAAACAAAATCAATGATAATGATGTTATGGCTTACTTCTCCTAACAGCTGAGTTGAAATTGCAATCATCAAATTAAGATAGTTGCGGTCCCTCTTCCGTAATTAAAATGGCCAAAATGAAATACAATCGAATTGATATAAATCGGTGACTTGCTTCAACCTCATTTATAATACACCTTTGAATCCTTTCAAACTTGTACATCTCGTTCACGATTTTTCATTACAACACTAATTCACTAAAGCGTACATTTTTTCCTGTTCTAGTTAAAGGCCTTTATCAACCAGAATCATACAGTTTACATGTAATACAGTTAGTACGCATTTAAATCACATAAGGATATTTCTATTTTTCACACGGCGGGGTGTTGGGTCGTTATTTGTGCATGGGAAACATTAACTATATATCATTATTATATTATATTTGTTTATTAGCAAAGCACACAAATGCTATGGCCGTTACATAGATAATACAAACAGAAAACAGCATGACATTATGCATAACAGGAATACATAGCAGAGGTCAAATATTATTTATATATACATATTTATGTTTATGGATCATTCCCAAAGTACAAAAAAACATATGAAATTGCAAACCCTATTGACTGGCTATATGCTACCTGTCAAGTATATTTTTGCATGCAAACAATAAATTATGCACTTGACAGAACGCATTTTCAAGGCCCCGGGTGGGTAGTTCCATTTGACTTAAGCACGTGGACTTAAGGGAATGAAATTGGTCAAAAGTTTAAATTAGACGAAAAAGGGGAAACTTTAAATAATTTAAATAATCATATGGGACAAATATATTGTATGGTTGTCACCTGCTTAGATGTTTGTATAATATACTTTATTTCTTGTGACTGTATGATGAATTCTTCATCATTCTATACAATATATAAAAAAATGCTTAGTTAAATTGCTGTCAAATTATAATATTAAGTATTTATGTACCATCTACACACGCTTAGACACACGTCTTATGTCTATCTCTAGATTTTCCTTACGAGACAAGGTAACACTTCGTCTATTGAAGCTATATTTTTATATAGCGGATGTGACCGATTGGTCTAGAACGCTGGACATAATGCTAAGCGAGTTGTGCTACAGTGTATCAATGGTGTGAGTTCAAATACCGTCGAGGGAAGAACAAAATTTATCAGAAAGATATAATTCGAACACGGTGTGTTTTAATCTAATATACATATATATATATATATATATATATATATATATAAATAAACGTCTGAAAAAGTAGCCAACGTATGAACCGATCGGAAACAAGTGTTAACGATACTGTGCAAACAAACAAAAATGATAAATAAACGTCTAAAATGTTAGCACAACGATATCAAAAAAGATGTTAAAATGTAACAAAATAACTATAAGTCTACAAAAAGACTATAGTTATAATTAAATCGATGGATATTTCGCTTAATCGACAAGCTTTATCAGCGTCTGTAATTAGTCTTTTAGATCTCCCTTTTCATGCTGCTCATGCTCAGCAACAGATCACCTTCGTCAATTGTTTAATTGTTTTAGCTCATCAATGATCATGAGATTAACTTAGAAAAATAGTACGAAACGTGCAATATTTAGTTAATTTTAATTAATTTATTCATTAATTATTTATTTATTTATTTATTTATTTATTTATTTATTTATTTATTTATTTATTTATTTATTTATTTATTTATTCATGTAAATGTAAATAAATTATTCGTTTGTATGCATTTTTTTTCTTTTCTGATATCTTATTTGAGAACCTGTCGCGTACCCCGTGTTCCCGTACTTCTTGACAATTTGACTCAGGTACATGTTCAAAGGCAAGACGGACGGGTTTGGACTGAATCTTTTTCACTCAAATAGTCGCTTCTGATTAGTTGTCAGGATTTTTCAAACCTTAACTAGACAATATCTATACATAAATACACAAATAACCCTATACCACATTGTAGATGTATTTTAACCTTAGCTATAAGATGGATGACAAGGGTTGAGTGAGTGAGTGAGTGATTGTCGTTTAACGTATATTCAGCAATTTTTCAGCTAAATCATGGCTAGAACATGTTAATTTTCAATGATATGATGATGAGGTCCGCCTTGTAATTGACCAACACGCTGAGTTGGATTTTTTATAGTGCTAGCTCACTATAGCAACAGTCTGCGGGTAGAAATATCGTTCCACTCGGACATATTATTCTGATTCCGAGCCAAGCAGTCTTTGTTCTTTCTCCTTAATACTACGTGCTTAGCGGAGAAGCAAGACATACCAATTTCATAGTCTTTGGTTGTATCGGACTAGGGATCGAACCCACGATCTACCGCACTCGAGGCGAGCATGCTAACCATTACGCCAGCGATACGGTTGAAGATGACAAGGACGTCTTACCTTTGATAATAATGCTGTAGTATCATCATACAAAATGTTTGATCGCATCATTACCCTGCAGATTTCTGGTTCATTTTAGTTGATCAAGCTTCTGAGCATCTTACTAAACAATTTCCACCGTTTGGATATTTATCGTTGAGGTCAAAATTGCTCGAAAATTTACTAAGCCAGCCGTTCTGTTCCAAAGATATATTACAGTTGTTTGAGGAGAGCATATGCATTTTGGATTCCGTATGGTGAAACTCCAGAGTCTTTTCAAAGACTGGTGTCAGAGAATTTGAGACTAAACAGAAGAAGCAGATTCACAGCAGGAAATATAAACGCTGAAAAGAGGTCTTTGATTACATAAATTTGGCTGAGACTTTATCCAACCTACGCCCCTTTTTCAATATGCTTTGGAGTCAGTGTTTCAACTGTTGACAGAGTTTTAAATTCAACTTAGGCAGACTTATGGGAAGTGTGTAATTGTGAAATTCAGTGGCCAACCATCCCAGTATGTTCGTCTGAAATGCCTTTGTGGGTGTAATTCACGGAACTTCACATGAAATACAAATTTCACCCAATGAACCAAAGCAGCAATTCTATCCTTACCCAGGTAAAAAATATAATAGTGAAAACGAGTAACGGACAGACCATATAAAGGGGGCTATGGTTTCTACCATAGAGTAAAAAAAAGGAAAAAAAACCTTTTCAAGTTAAGCGGTCGTTCTCTAAAGACATATTCTAAAGTAATCTGAATTAGATTCGATTCGAAGCGATAACAATGTTCGTTCGCA
The DNA here is from genome assembly GCA_963680875.1 of Bathymodiolus brooksi. Classification (NCBI taxonomy): domain Eukaryota; kingdom Metazoa; phylum Mollusca; class Bivalvia; order Mytilida; family Modiolidae; genus Bathymodiolus; species Bathymodiolus brooksi. Next base: position 53,708,001 of record OY804589.1, on the reverse strand, counting down.
GTTTAATTATCATAATTTCGTTATCCACATGTAAATCAAATGATGATTTATAGATGCAGCAAATAAACTAGATTATTCAAACTGGTTCTAAAGATTGTATGAAATTGTACCAAAATAATAAAATATTTTTATATTTATTATATCTTTGCAACATAATACTTGATTCATATATATCTTATATGTTATCATCGATAACGGGGACACCATAGTTCATGTACATTCTGCATTTCATGGTCACGAAAATGACCCAAACTATTATCGCCAAGTAGCGCCCATTGGACTAGATACACTAACTAACCTTCGTGTGGTTTTTTTTTAATATGTCGGACAACAGAACATGCATTATCTATTTCATCAAAGCAATTTATCTAAATTCGTTTTCAAATATCTTTATATTATGCTTTTGAACTTATATATATATTAAAATCTGGAATAGTATTTTTGATGCATTTTTGATGTAGCAAATTTTCTTGGCTATTACTTGGAACAACTGTGTGGTGTAGAACAATTGTATTCCGAATGACGAAAAGTAAATTGATTTCATGGTAGGTCAAGTTCCTAGGATACAGTGTTTAACTATTATTGGATTATTTATCAATCAGAAAGATGTCAGCGTATCAGCAAAAATACATCTACGGTAAAAGGGGTATCTGGGTGCGTAGAAATACCGCAAAGAACCTCCTTAGTGCACTAAGGACATATAAACTGCACTAAGGACATGTTAGAATGGTGCAAATAACACAAAAGAGGTTCACAATGATAGATAATACAATATTTTGCCTATTTCCTAAAATTGATTTTGATTGATTAAAATATATTAAAATTATAGCATATTTTCTTGGCGCGTGGCGACAGCCAATTAAATACCTCTGATTACACAAGGCAGATCATGTTCAGTCAAGCGTTTCAGTTTATGGCTTGTGTAGTTGTTTAATAGATAATGTGTATGGTGATTGTCTGCTATTTATCTATGAACTATGATCAACTAATTATATACAAATAAAAATGAAATCTGAAAGCTTATATTTTATATAATATAATTTATTACTATTAGTCATACAACGATAACAATCCTTTAAAGGTTACTTTTACGCGGTACTTTTTATTATCTCAATTTTAATGTCATTTTAGGTGTAATGCGGGATGGTCCTAGCTGTTACTGCTTACGAGCCAAACGTTTCACATTGGGTACTGTCAGTTTCTCGTCCGACGACTGGAACATTTTTGTGTTTACGTTTCGGTTCTTTTAGAATCTGGGAAGATATTTTCGTTTTCTGTTGTTGTTTTGCTGGTCCATACGGTGTGGGGTACATATAAATGTTGAAATGCGCATTCTAGTTCATAACTTCCTTGTCTAAATAAGGCTTTTTTTAAGTCAGCAAAGTGTAAACGGACAATGTCATGAATAGTATTGACTAGCTCTAGAAGGCGTTGAGGCTTCCAGTCTGTGGATATCTTGAATCTATGATTCATTCTTTCACAGTTATTGTTGGTCCACAGTCGTGTGTTGGTTCTTTGCCTTGATGGTCTAATCACGTGTTCTAACATTCTGGTTTTCAGCTTGGAGTTAAAGTATTCCGCAAACACTGGGAAACTGCTGCAAAGATTTTCGAATCTAACGTCGATATCTGTGGTGTCGTCTGCATTGATGATGCCATTGTCCCCGAAAAGAGTAGACATTATATCACTACGCTGGTCTTTTGTAATTGATAGTTTATTCTTTATATGGTCAGTGACATTGTTTTTAATATGCTTCGAGCACAAAAGTCTGGCTGCATTCGGGAAGACATTGTTGATTGCTTTTGTAAGTCCACCTTCGTCATCACTGCCAATACGGATGTCGATGCACTGTACATTGCTGTCCAAGCGAGCTTTCACGTGCGCAAAGAATGTGCTGTACGTAAAATACGACGCGCCCCAATGGAAGAAGACTGGTCCCAAAAATATAGGATTGTCTCTAGATGATTTTTTCACAACTTTTATGATTTCGGAAGAAGTTAACCTGGTTTTATAACAGCGAGGGGACTTAATATAAAAGCAAACTCTGAATTTCCATGTATGTTACTTTCTTAAAACATATACTGGTATCATATTTAAGGATGGTTAACATACTTCGCCCCCCTGAAAAAAAATCAACAAAATACAATGTGTTCTTTTTGAGGCTCTACTCATTTCGATTCATGAACTTTGACAATTAAATCAATCAAATATCCTTAGACTCGTCCATTTCGCAAATGAGACTGGTATTACTATTGGATGTTTGGATTTCTTTAACAATTAATATTTCTTTTTGTAATAATAATTCATAGAACTATTTGTCGAAAGTTTGAAATATTGCGAAGTCAATTAAAGGAGCAGCTTATAAATAAATGCATGTATATTTATAAGGTTTTAATTACTAGAAAAGAATTTTGAATAGAAATCAAAAGGACAATAAAGAAAAACATCGACATTTTTCATTAATCGATAACCTTTAATCACAACTTTTTATTGTGTATTAACATGTACGGTGGTAGTTTTTTGTAAGAAAAGGGGGAATTAATATAGCTCTTTCTCAAATGATACCGGTATTATTACTGAATGTTTGGATCTTTAACAAGCAATTACATTTATTTTAATAAAAACGAATATAACTTTTTGAACGAAAGTTTAAATATTGCAAAACTAATAAAAGGAGCGCCGTAAAATGTGTTTATAAATGCATGTATAAAGTTTTAATCACTAGGAAAGAAATTTTGATTAATGAATAAATAACTCGAAATATAATGAATTATGTACCAAAAGATCACGTGACTCTTTCAGTGACTTTCTTCTTAATACTGAAATTATCGTATTTGTAATTTTCATGTACGTTACTTTACATTGAAAATTACATGTTTTATTCATTATAAATCTTGAAAAATTACGACAATTGTGACATCTAGAAGAAAAAATTATACCTCCTGAAGTCTTTGCTGAAATAAATCATAGTCGAATGCACAGGACATCCAAGGTCGCCAGGCCATTACACATATGTTAAAAATGTAATTGGCTATTATCCAATATATCGTAAATACGAAGCAATGCGACTACCATTTTTCGGTTTAGATTTTATAAGTTTTGTGAGAAAATGTTGTAAAAATAATATGGTTTGAGTAATTTTTTTAAGTTTTTTTTAAATAACAACTTAAAACGGTTCTTAAAACAAACAAGTCACAAAATTTGATTGCAACAACAACTATGTGTAGTATTATAATTATGTTCGTCTTTGTGATGGACTTTAATTAGCTTTAGTAATGATATTGCAACTTTTACTAATGAATACGATAGCTTCTTATTTGTTGAACAATATGACTCCGGAAAAGATCAAAAGAAACTAATGGGTGTATATCGTTCTGGTTGATGCTCCTGACAAGGTGATAATTAGAATAACCAACTAGAACAATATGGCACGTGCCGATGAAAAAGACGAATAACTCGCTAATTACATAGAATAAAACCACGTTTTTTTAAAATATATACTTAATTTTATATTATCTTTCATTTAAAACGTCCTTTGTGCTATTTGCACCACTCTAACATGTCCTTAGTGCAGTTTATAGGTCATTAGTGCAATAAGAAGGTTCATTGTGGTATTTCTACACACCGTGGTAAAAGAGTGGAAGCATATTCCTTCTTAAGGGAAGATCATAGAATATATTTACGTTATCAAATTTATTTCTATTAGGGTTAAGATTATGGTGTTTAGCCACCGACCAGTTGCATGCCACTGAGAAACGTTATCATATAGTGTTGTATCGCGTACACCTCGCCATTAGAAGGATTCGAAATCACGACGTTAGTGGTGATAAGGTAGTTCTAAATCCAACTACCATACGATCACGACCGTGACTGGCCATAATCTTCTATTAAAATGTAATGACAGATGAAAAGCAGAAATCATGTAGATAATTAGTCTGTAATTCATGAGATAAATGTCAGTTGGATTTGAGTAAAGTGATTTTTAATCAAAGTTCAATATAACAAAATAACAAATATATCTATTGAGACAACCATAAATGGGGGGAGAGGTGGGGTCAGTCAGATATATAGTATATCATTTGACCGAGTAAAGCAACAAAGAAAGTGTATTAGATAAACCCCACATCAGCGAAACAAAACGTAAAGAGGTACAACAATGGAGGTGGTAATATTACCTGATCACAACACGAATAAATAAACAAACAGGTTATATTATTTTCTAAAGGCAAGACATAATCGGTTGAAAGGTCTATATATAGTGTGCAACTATATGGTCTTGTAGACAAGTATTTAAATTGTACACATTTATCTACTTCCGTGTTAAGGTTTCGGAATTTATTAAAATATTGTAATGTTGGGACTAATTTTATTACTGGTTTTAAAAGTGTGTTCATCAAACGCTGGTAAGTAGTTATTTAGAAAGAAAAATATTTGTGACTTATAGAAGTAATCAAAGCTATTAACTGAAATATTGTTGAAAGTAGCCTTTACCAATATTACCCCTCCCCCTCTCCCGCCCTACACACACACAGACGCAAGCATATTATATCCCAACAACACCAATACAGTGTTCTAACAATGAAGTGAACGATATAATAAGGAACCATTCAAATTTTAGGAAACAACCCACTTATTTATCTGCCTCAGTTCTGTCACTTTTATTGATTTGATATTGATTTGTTTACTTTCTTTCGGAAACTGAAGTAAACATGTTTGTATTTTTGATATATATCTCTTTACCATGTACATTGTAATTTGGTCACAAGAAATACAAATATTTGTCACCGTGATGTCTTAAATAACGAACACTATGTATTAATAATAGTGTGAGACAGATATAGATAGGTAGTCCTGACGGTGTCATCGACAAATGTTGACTAGTGTAATTATGTAGTGGAGAATACATTCCAACTGTAGATTCTTGAGAATAATCAACGAGTTGATTATTTTTTAGAATCTATAAGTTGGAGTGTATTCTCTTACGTAATACATTTCTATCTGCAACAGTGTTTTCATTTTATATGTTTACCTTTTAAATGTTCAGAAAGCTAATAAGTCACATTTAGCGAAAAATAACACAATTGTATCGCATCCGTGCTTTCGATTCCCGTTTATATTTAGATATTTCAAGGTCTTTCAAGTGAATATAATCGCTTATGTAACGGAGAATACAATTCAACTGTAGATTTTTAAAAATAATCAACGAGACCCGTAAGGGTCGAGTTGATTATTTTTAAGAATCTACAAGTTGAAGTCTATTCTCTTGCATAATACATTTCCATATGCAACAGTGTTTTCACTTTCGGTACTGGTAGACTGAGAAATGAAACGAAGCGAAAACAAAATCCAACGAAATCTGTAATGTAAGAAAACGAAATTCAACGAAAAGAAACGAAATCTGTAAAGTAAGAAATAAAAATATAGCGAAAAGAAATGACGCAATTTGTAAAGTAAGAAAACAAAATATAACGAAAGACACAGGGAAATACTGGTATCAGTTGCTAGACAAACACAATTTTTAGTAATCCAATCCTATCTAAGTGACTAAAATAAACCTCAATTTCTAGTAGCTCAGCCAAATATTTAGGGGCCTTGGGCAACTGGGCCTCTGATAATTTCCATCCCTGAATATTTGATGTTTTGATGGAGTAGTACATGTTTTTTTGTATGTCGTTAATTGTTTCGTTTAATGGGGGGGGGGGGGGATTGCAAGCCTACATTTTTATATTTCAAAGCGAAACGACGTACACTCACAATACTACCCGATGTGCATATGCATAGGGCAGTATCATCAACTTTCAGGGTTGCACTTGTGGTCATTTGAGTACATTTGATAATTATTGATTCCGATAGAAAAAAATAATTATGAAAATAATTATTCGTTATGTTAAAATGAAATCCCTAGATTTTATGAGGAAATATTAACTTTTACATTACATTCCAACAAGATGAACACAACAGTCGCTATATTGACCCATTCGTGTATACAGGTGCAAAGCCAAGGAATTGTCATGGGATGATAACATTTACACCACTACATGTTAGCATATATATGTTATATTTGATATAAAAAGATAAATCGATTGGGACAGCATAAATATCACAAATAAAATTTCTCTATTTTGTTTTAAAAATATAATAATAAAGACAAGGCCTAAATAATACCTTTACAAACAACATTTAATTGAAAAATTTTCAAATCCCTTCGCACACACAACATACAAACATCAGTCACACCTCAACGGTTTTCACAAGCAGATGATAATTCAAGTACAAACACGTTGAACTTTAATCAATACACAATCAACTCAGGTGAACCCCATCATGTCAAAATATTACGAATTAAATACATAAACTTATAACAATACACCAATTAGACATAATATTAAATATATTTGTATCTTGATACGACCATTGGAAAACCGAGCCCGAAGTACACAGTGAAACATTTCAAAATCTATACCCTCCCTTTATATCTTTATTACACATATCTCAATAAACATTAGAGGTTGTCATATTGGATTTCCATTTGTCTAAAGACTGAACATTGTCTATCTATAGTTTTCCAGTGTTAGCCTCTGGAATGGGCTAACCTGTAGGGGGTTTCAATTAATCAACACAAACTATTTAAATTTGTAAATCCCTGACGGAGTAAATCATTGCTTCCATTATTGATTGAGACAGGTGGTACATTTCGGTCGTCATGATTGAAGGGTTTATGGTAATTATATTTAGTGTATTGTGAATTTATCAATTACATAATGATTGGTAATTTAAAGATGGTGTTAAAACCCATATACAATACTTAGAATAATAGATTAGTCTACATATATTATGTAAATTTACTCGGTTTAGAATTCTTCATTATCGATAGAGACAGGTGTGAGAGCCGTAATTAGTCACTGAAGTGGATCAGGAGGGACACATGGTTTAACATAGGGGGCAATAGGTATATATACTCTGTGGCAAAATAATATGACTTGGGTTTGGTCTAGTAAACTTGAAGACGGTTCTAAATATGGGAATACTAATACTAAATATTTGACTATATTAAATATTGATGTGAATGACGCCGGTACTTATCGTTGTTTAGCTGGGACATAACGCCAACAAATAGGTCCTACTGTTACATGTATGCATAGTAGATAAGACAAGTATATACCAATAACTACTACATCACGAAGGTTGATTACTGACACCTGTGTCAATTGTAGTAGCTGACAAAATTGCGAATGAATAACATTGAGGCCAATTCAAGTCTACATATCATTTTATTTTAATTGTCACATCATGATTATAAAGTACGTAATATACATTCCTCGTGTGGAATTATTTATCGATTCCCGAATGAAAATGAAAACATGTTGTACATCACAGCAACATTTAAAGTCGAAATTGTGTCATTTATATTTGTCCTTAAAAAGCCTAAGATGCACTGGATAAGCATAGTAATGTACTATGATGTTTGTAAATATCCTGTGATGATATTATTTAATACTTTATATTTATTGTAAGCATTCGTGTAATCTAGGTACCTGGACACAATGGTCACATTGGGCTACTTGTTCAAAGACATGTGGTGTTGGGAAATCGACAAGAAGTCGTTCTTGCCAAGGTGGTCCATGTAGTGGAAGTGATTTTGAAAGTATGGATTGTACAACTACACCATGCCCAGGTATTAATTTCAGACGCAAACACATTATCATGTAATACAACTTTGTTTTCCTATATGTATCTACATGTATATGTATATAAGTTAATAATCACGGAAAGAAATAACTAGTAGTAGTTACTAGGTAAACTAGTAAATTTACTGTCCATAGGATTACTAGGACATTTGGTAATTTTACTAGGTACTAAGTAAAATTACTAGACACAACTAGTTCATTTACTAATCTGATTAGTAGTATCACTACTAGGCAATTAGTAAGTGTACAAACTGGACTAGTAGAACTACTAGTTTGATACATTAAATTTACTAATTATGCTTAGTACAAAAACCAATGATTACTAATCACTTAGTAATTGTACCAACCAAACTAGTTACTGCTACTATCTAACTAGTTTATTTACATGTATTATTAGTAATGTGTTACTAATCACTTAGTAATTGTACCAACCCAACCAAACTAGTCACTGCTACTATCAAACTAGTTTATTTACATGTCTTTTCAGTGATTCTGTTCAACCTTCTAATTGTGCCTATTAAAACCTTGAGGGGTACAAAAACTAGCTAAAGGGAAGGAATAATTGAACCCAGACTAGTAATGTTTGCTTTATACATTATTTTGTGTCACATGCTTATAAAGTTGGCTAGCACTTGCATATCATGTGAGAGGTTTTTTAAGATTTATTTAAGTGTAAAGTGTTTTTTCTACTTGAACCTCGTCCTGAATATATCAGAAATATTGCTCATTGGACATTAACATCAATCAATCTAATTACAATTTTCTAATTGTTGGAATAATTGTATGAGGGGTGGAGGTCGGAAGGTATACTATTCTATTTTATCCAATATGCATACTTATGTTTATTTGTATGCTAGAGCAAATACCCAGTTCTTGTACATATATACCCCCACCAGTAAATGTATATGCCTTCTGACTCCCCTCTCATACAATCCTTCTAGGAAAAGTCAAGAAATTATCTGTACTAAAATAAATTATTATTTTGTTTAAAATATTATAGTTGGCTTGAATATCAAATGAAAAATATAAAACATCATTTATTTGTCAAGATCATTTATTATTCCCACGTTTTGGGGTAGACCAAATTCATGACATAAATACATGCCAGTAACCCACAAAAAGCTTCAAAACAATTGTCACATTCATAAATATGTGTTTCTTCGACAAAAACCTGGAATATATCCGTATCCATGGACAACATTCTTTGTTTGATTTTAATGGACATTGGATAGTCTTTCTGGTCTTGTCCACATATTAGTACATTTTCTGGTTTTTCCTTGAACAGTAAACCCTGCTAGAATTATACAATCCTCAGCATCTGAAAAATATGAACAATAAAATAGCCCATAACATATATATAAAATTAAACATAATTTACCGAATGTGCTACACATTTGTTTATTGTCTATTTTGTTTGTTTGTTGTTTTTGTGCGTTTTCTGTTGGATTATGCCATTGTATATTTTTATACATGTATTGTCAATTCTTAATTTGATAAGAAATTAATATGTTGAAAAATACGAATGGATCAACATTGCAATAATTAAAACTCACATTTTATTTTTTTGCTTTTAATATTCGATTACTACCTGTGTATGAATTGCATTAATTAATTTTGAATACTGTCTGTTGTTAAAGATTCACAATAATAATTCACATTAATTTACAGTATGAATTTAAAAATTCCTGGTATATAACCAACATGGTATCCCATTCTGCAAAATGAAAAGCAAAATAACTACCATCAAAATCACATGATAAACATTAAATGTCAAACTACGTACAATTTCTCTGTGATTCAGTTCGATAATGAACACTACCATCTTCTATTTCTTTTAAGAAGGTTGTTTTTTTCTTCTTAGACAAAACCTTTATAATGGCCTTCCTATATTTCTGCAATCCCGATGTTAATATGTTTTCAATATCATCTGTTGCAATATTCGGCTGAAGCCGTTTAAGCTCCTTCAGAATCTGAGGAGAACTTGCTGCCTTGTATATATAATATATTGACGAACAAGCACAACACATGAAGGTTCATCTGAAATGAAAGTGTTCTTGTAAATAATTAACTTACATGTGTACATATGTATTATTATTACATGTGTCTCCAATTCCTTAATATGCAAATATATAGATATGTAAATGAATGTATGTACAAGGTGATGTGTTAATATACATGTATGTTTGTAATGTAACCTGGCAGCTAACTTCTTCAGATCAGTACAAAAAACTTAAAAAAAACTAGTACTGGTATAGGACTATCCCAGTATTATTTGTGTATGATTTAGTTTAATGTACTACATTTATGCCCACATTTAAAAAGAAATGTATATACATGTATTCACATAGGGTTCTATTATGTTCTTCAGTAGTAGCTATATACTGTGTACAGGTACAAATGTATAAAGATACATGCAAACAGTTACTCACTCACTTTGACTCATAGTCACCAAGATATATGTAAAACATCACTCATACTATGAATAAATTCCAAGATTGCAACTGTTTGTAAATGAACTTTTATATACAGATGTACATGTGTATTTATGTCATTAAAAATTCCAAGATTGAAACTGTGATTATACATGAACATCCATAATAACTTTACTACAAACATTCATTAGAAATAAAAAATTCTGAATTTTGTTTATAATTTTAAATGAAAATGTACAATGCAAGCAGTTACTCACTCACTTTGATTCATAATCACCAAGATATGTGCAAACATCACTCATAATATGAACAAATACCAAGATTGCAACTGTGATTATACATTACTTTTAGTATCCTTCATAATTTAACAAATGTTTCATTTAGAAATAAAAATGTTAATTTGTAAATGAAAATGTACAAGCAGTTACTCACTCATTTTGACTCATAGTCACCAAGATATGTTTAAAACATCACTCATACTATGAACAAATACCAAGATTGCAACTGTTTGTAAATGAACATCAAACACTTTACACCATAAAATGCATGTACACTTTTTTAAGCATTTTAAATTAAACCTTTTTCTAAGATATTTTATACTTTTGCTTTATAGACTGTATACAAATGTATATTGTGCACATGCTGTACAAAATGTACAATCTGAAAATGGCAAATAGGGATTTATTTAGCTGAATTATATAGCACATTTTGGATTGGAATTTTAGTTTGCCAGATATTTTGTTTTTTAATGCAAACAAAAAACCACGCAAAAATAGGGAGCCTCTACCTTAAGAAGGTACTGAGGTATGTGTAACACATGTACATGTATGACATGTGTGATGATACAATAACATGTATATTTGTTGTACAAAAAACACCTGTACCTATTTTTTCTTAAAAAATGACTTTTTAATGTACATACATTGGTTTTTTTTGTATAAAAATATTTCTGTATTTTACAGTGTATTGTATCTATACATATATGTACATTTGTAGATTGTATATGTGCACTGTATCTGCATTGTAACCTAAATCTAAACCCATAACCATACAATGTACATGCTTAAAGTTAGAATTTTAGTCTCTCAATTCTATTGATTCTTGTCTTTAAAAGTTTGCATTCCCGCCATCGAACTAAAAGGGGGTCTGTTGCTTCAGTTCTTTCCCATGAACATGATTTCACAGATTGCTTTGAAGATTCACTCCTGCTAGAGGTACTGGAAATGTAAAATAAGGGAGCGAGACCTCGTGTTTGATTCCTGAACACTGCCACTGCCAGCTTCACTTTCATGCTGAGATATTGAAGTATTATCAGAAATGTCACATGCTTTATCTTGTTCGGCATGTACTTTTACTGGACAAGGTGGGGTGCCCACTTTGACAAAGCTTGTATAATTGTCATTGTTTGTAGCGTCCTTTGTTTGTTTTCTTGTTTTACGGATTTATTTGGCCAATTGTTCTTGTTTTCTTCTCTTAATGAACTCCTTCCTTTTTTGTCTATCAATATGTTTACCCATTTGAATCTACGAAAGATACGTTTGCCAATCGAAAATATAGAAATGTATATAGTAAATAAAAATGTGTAAATAAGTCTTGATCGTTATGTAGACAACTCAGTCGATTGTCGCCACAAAAACGAGATGTTTACATGTTTGCGATAAAGATCAAGCAGGTTAAAAAATTATATGTTGTTGTAATTATCCGTCCTGCTGGTAACAATTATTTCGCAAAGTCTATGGTTAAGCAGAAATAAACATTGTCCAAATATGTTTAATCAAATATACCATGAACAACACTATAGTATATTACAACATGTAGAAACTGAAATACATTTATCAGTTAAATTAAATTATAAACATTAATTTAATAAAAAATATACTCACACAAGACTAAAAAATAACATCTCTGTAATCTCAATGGTACGACTTCTATATCAAAATGGCGTTCTGATAATGACCACGCCGGTGTCATTTGAAGTTCTTTGTTACAGAGGCGGGAACTGCAGGGCGCCGGTGTTACATACTCATTTTTCCCCCTACTCATTCTTCCCCCCGGAAAAAGCAGTATATACTAGTTTTTTCCCGCGGAAAGATTAGTATATACTCATTTTTCCTCCCGGAAAGATCAGTATATACTCATCTTTCCCCTTGATTTTTAGGGGGGAAATCTGAGTATATACTGAAGTTTCCCCCTCATACTCAATTCTCCCCCTTTGCAGTGATAGACTATGCAAGGGCAATAACCCCTATTAGGGGTCGACCCTATGGAGACTTTTGTAGAGCTTTTGATGCTGAAGAAGGAAGATCACCTCTATTTTTCTCTATATGTAATACTTGTTGAAATATTAGCCAATGACTGCAGTTTGACCCCTATGTTCTATTTTTAGCCATGGCGGCCATGTTTTTTCATCAACGGATTTATAATTCACAAACAATAGTCTACACATCCTAAGGATCATTCATACCAAGTTTGGTTAAATTATGTTCAGTGATTCTCAAGAAGAATATCAAAATGTAAAAAGTTAACGGACGGACGACGGACGGACGGAAGGACGACGAACGCAATGTGAAGGACGGGGGGTGGGAGGGGTTCCGACCACCGGAACCCCCCTGGATTCGCCAATGGTTATCTGTTAATTTATTCTTAAGAATTTCAACTGTTTACAGTACACCGAGACACAACATAATTAGCTTTAAACTAAACAAACTATTGTGTGGTAGCTTGTTTGTTTGTAATCGATCATTTTAAATAAAGATCAGTAACTATAGAATGGCAGTGTCCATCAATGACGCATAACTATGAACGATACAATTATTAGTTCTACTGTGAAGAGTGTGGATTTGTTTTACCGAACATAATTATACCAATTTATCATATTATGTTCATTTCAAATAATGAACTAAACGGTAACAGTATTCTCTAAATTAAACTACTACTATGAGGGGGGAAGGACCATTTCAGGACTCCGGGATGGTGTTTTTTTAAGCTCGAGAATTCGGGATTGACCATTTCGGGATTCGGGATTGAAATTTTATTATATTCGGGACTTTTGGATTTCAAGTTTTTTAGTTCGGGACTAAGGGGATTTCATATTTTTTAGTTCGCGGTTTCGGGGTCAGACCCCCTCCTAACCCCCTCTACTATATCAGCACAACTATTTTTTGCTTCGTTTCATGATCAAATTATTATAAAATTGAGCCATCTTGATAAATGCGTTTGTCTCCATCTTTTTTGATTGATCTACCGAAAGTGGTAGCACTATAATACCATATTCACACGTATTCCGGATTGAAACTGAATCATTAAATCGAATTTAAATCCGTTATAATTGTCGTATCGGATTTGAAATCAGTTAGCGTTCGCATATGGTCAACCAATGCGTAATTGTTCGTCTGCATTGAATTTATCTGTGGTTTGCATATTGACTAGAAATTGTACTGAGGGATCTGGTGTTTGTTTAGATCGGTTGAGGGACTTTTTCCGATTCGTCAACAAATGGTCATCAGGAGACATTGGAAACATTGTTAGTTTTTCAATAATCTTTTTTCAAGAAACACTGAAGCGATGGTTTGGAAACGTGATTTGTATGTTCATTTTAAGGTCCTTGACAGGGCTTGTTACTTTTTGAGCCCATCGAAATTCAAAATCGTTGCCAGCGGAGGTCAAAGTTTGCTTTGAAACCATATGTCCTACGCAAGTGTTGTTACTTTTCATGCCGATTCGTTAAAAAATGAATAAAAGAAGAATGTGTCTGAGGACACGGAGTTCTCCGCTTTCAGCTAAGTGGGCCTAACTTCCAAACCGTATATGGGATCTGGCTGCAATTGAACCTGACCTGCATATTATGGTTGTAAACATTGTCTTGAAATTTCAGAGTCCTTTACATGTGATAATGGTTTTTATGCCGATCGGAAATTCAAAAAAGGTCGACAGCGAAGGTCAAAATTGCTTTGAAAACCTATGAATTACATTTTCGTAATCTCATTGAGAACCACTGAACATAATTTAACCAATTTAACTTTGAGGGTGTTCACTATGAGGTACTACACAAGTGTTGTTTCTTTGGTGCAGATCGATAGGAGACTTTGAACATTCTGATTAATCGATTTTCAAGAACCACTGAAGGCATTGTCGGGGGAAATTTATTAAAGTAGTCGTCCTCCTCACTACCTTTCTCACCCTTCCTCTCCATCCTCTTCCTCACTGCCTCTCTCTCTCCTTCTTCTCCATCCTCCTCCTCACTACCTCCCTCCCTCCTTCCTCTTCTCTACTTATCTCCCTCCTTGCTCTCCTCTTCTCACTACCTCTCTCCCTCCTTCCTCTCAGTCATTCTCACTAACTCTCTCCCTCCTTCTTCCTCTTCTCTACTTATTTCCCTCCTTCCTCTCCTCTTCTTACTACCTCTCTCACTTCTTCCGCTCCCTCCTACTCACTGCCTCTCTCCCTCCTTCCTCTCAATCCTCCTCCTCACTACTTCTCCTCCCTCATTCCTCTCCATCCACTTCCTCACTACCTATCTCCCTCCTTCCTCTCAGTCATCCTCACTACCTCTCTCCCTCCTTCTTCCTCTTCTCTACTTATTTCCCTCCTTGCTCTCCTCTTCTTACTACCTCTCTCCCTTCTTCCTCTCATTCCTGCTCACTGCCTCTCTCCCTCCTTTCTCTCAATCCTCCTCCTCACTACTTCTCCTCCCTCATTCCTCTCCATCCACTTCATCACTATCTCTGTCCCTCCTTCCTCTGAATCATCCTCTCCCCCTCCTTCCTCTCAATCCTCCTCCTCACTACCTCTCTCTCCTTCTTCTCCATCCTTCTCACTACCTCTCTCCCTCCTTCCTCTGGCATCCTCCTCACTACCGCTCTCCTTCCTTCCTCTCAATCCTCCTCACTACTTCTCTCCCTCATTCCTATCCATCCTCCTCACTACCTCTCTCCCTCCTTCCTCTCAGTCATCCTCACTACCTCTCTCCCTCCTTCCTCTCAGTCATCCTCACTACCTCTCTCCCTCCTTCCTCCCAGTCATCCTCACCACCTCTCAATCCTCCTCCTCACTACCTCTCTCTCCTTCTTCTCCATCCTTCTCACTACCTCTCTCCCTCCTTCCTCTCAGTCATCCTCACTACCTCTCTCCCTCCTTCCTCTCAGTCATCCTCACTACCTCTCTCCCTCCTTCCTCCCAGTCATCCTCACCACCTCTCCATCCTTCATTCCTTTCAATCCGCCACCTCATTACCTCTCTTCTCTTTCCTGTAATATTATCATCCACCTCAATACCTCTGTCTTTCTTCCGTCTCCATCCTCCTTATTTAACTCTTCCTAATTACCTTCTCCGTATTCTTTTCTCCTTCGTCGTCATCATCATCCTCCTTATTACCTCCTCTTCACTATTTCTCTCCTCCTCGTTTACTTCGTCCTTTCTATCCTCTTCCTTCAAATCTCCTCTTCAATACCTGTTTCACTACTTCCTCATCATTATCCTCCTCACTATCTCCATCCTTTTCCATATTGACTCCCTCCCTAATTCCTCCCCGTCATCCTCCTTATTTATACCTCTAGTATCTCTCCTTCCTCTCCATCGTCTTTTTGCCATTCTCCCTCCGTCCTCTCTATCCTTCTCTTTATATTCCTTCCTTCCTGCCCTCTTCCTCATACCTGTCAGCTGTGCCTTCCAACACTTAGCAAACTTTAGTTTTTCTCACTTGCACTAAGGAAGATCGCTGTATCACTCAAGTGTTTTTCTCATCCTATCCTCCTACCTCCTTATCCGTTCTCACTCCATGTTCATGTTTGCCTTAGTTATTACTATTATCATTGTTGATACCCTCTTCCGTCCACATTTAACTATTATGTCTTCCACCATATGCATGAATATAAGTGTACACAAGAAAAACCCTATTAAAATAGGAGAGGGGAAAAACTAGTATGAGGGGGAAAATGAGTATGTGTTAACACATACTTGGATTTCCGGGGGGAAAATTCAGTATATACTCATTTTTCCGGGGGGGGGGGGGAAATCTCAGTATATACTCATTTTTCCGGGGGAAAAACTGAGTATATACTCATTTTTCCGGGGAGAAAAATTAGTATGGGGGAAAAATGAGTATGTAACACCGGTCATATGATGCGGACCACATGTTCGTTATCAGTACGAATACCAGTTTGATTAGTAAAACTATCCGCTACCCTAGTAATGCAGTTAAGTACTAGGCATCGATATCGGAATACTAGTTTAACTAGTGATAGTTACTAGGTATTTCTTTCAGTGATGACAACGACACAGCAAGAGTAATATGTCAATGTTTGTAGATATACAATCTAGATTATCGTTGTAAATTTGCTTGGAGGCAATACTATAATAAATAGATAAAAACAATAAAAAGAAAACACACACTATCAATATGAAAATGTAGCATATCCATTGCAAGTGATCCAGAGTTATAAATAATCATCATAAATGTCTATTGTTATTGTTGCATTATTTTCTTCATATTTCACTTCTTAGGGATCGTAATTGTTCCATAATAGAAATATGACTCTACAATAAGACTGGGAAACAGCGGATGTATTCAACAAAATATTTAAATGTTCGATAATAAGCAGTTATCGATAAACACTGTTTGCTTATTGATATGTCGTTCTTCCGATATTGCATCAACATTATTCATTATCTCCTGTATGAGCTTAGTCTTACCTGAAAATGGCCATTGTGATATGCTGAAATTCAGATATGTTCCATTGAGGTTGCTTCCCTAGCTGGAGAAGGGTCATGTGTCGAAAGCTCTATGATATCCAGCTCCATGGTGGTCCATGCTATAATAAACTGTAATAGCGAAAGAATCAGAAATCAAATTGCCTAGCTTTGGCTTGTTTCAAGCGTATGCACACGTACAGGTTCAAATGTCTAAATTATTTTCTTCTATCGAAATCAATAATTAACAAATGTACTCAAATGACACCACTGTAATATGTGCATTATATTTGGAGAACAATTGATAAACCCTTATTAAAAATTTAATTTCGCACGTTGCTTACAATTAAGATGGTCTAAATCTTTCCAGGATAAATCTTCAACAAATGTGTGCTTAATTGTGTCATAAAAATTACTTGCATTTAAGGACAAAGAAAGTTTAAATGAAAAATAAACAGGCATTTTTACCATATTTTTGCATCTCATTTCATTGATATCTGTCGAGAAAATACTTGCAATAATGACGTACATATAACAGTGGTGTCATTTGAGTACATTTGTTAATAATTGATTTCGATAGAAGAAAATAATTATGAAAATAATTATTCGTTATGTTAAAATGAAATTCCTAGATTTTATGAGGAAATATTAACTTTTACATTACATTCCAACAAGATGAACACAACAGTCGCAATGATGACCCATTCGTGTATACAGGTGCAAAGCCAAGGAATTGTCATGGGATGATAACCTTTACACCACTACATGTTAGCATATATATGTTATATTTGATATAAAAAGATAAATTGGGACAGCATAAATATCATAAATTTGTTTTCTCTATTTTGTTTTAAAAATATAATAATAAAGACAAGGCCTCAATAATACCTTAACAAGCAACATTTTATTGGAAAGATTTTCAAATCCCTTCGCACACACAACATACAAACATCAGTCACACCTCAACGGTTTTCACAAGCCGATGATAATTCAAGTACAAACACGTTGAACTTTAATCAATACACAATCAACTCAGGTGAACCCCATCATGTCAACATATTACCAATTAAATACATAAACTAATAACAATACACCAATTATATATCTGATACGACCATTGGAAAACCGAACCCGAAGTACACAGTGAAACATTTCAAAATGAATACCCCCCCCCCCCCTTTATATCTTTATTACACATATCTCAATAAACATTTCCATTTGTGTAAAGACTGGAAATTGTCTAACTATAGTTTTTCAGAGTTAGCCTCTGGAAGGGGCTAACCTGTACGGGGTTTCAATTAATCAACACAAACTATTTAAATTGGTAAATCCCTGACGGAGTAAATTATTGCTTCCATTATTGATTTAGACAGGTCGTACATTTCGGTCGTCATGATTGAAGGGTTTATGGTAATTATATTCAGTGTGTTGTGAATTATCAATTACATAATTATTGCTAATTAAAACACGGTGTTAAAACCCATATACAATACTTAGAATAATAGATTAATCTACATAAATTATGTAAATTTACTCGGTTTGGAATTCTTTATTATCGATAGAGACAGGTGTGAGAGCCGTAATTAGTCACTGGGGGGATCAGGAGGGACAAATGGTTTAACATAGGGGGTAATAGGTATATAGTGACCCGATACACCACTTGTACTTCTCACTACTTCTTTTTGCTAGAATTGAGCCAAAACAAAAATATATATACAATACATTACAGTTGGTATTCTTCACAGGATATACATATAAAATATAGTCAGTGAGAAATTATTTTCATTTTATCCTGAAAATACTTATCTGTTTGTCTGTAGTGTTAGTGTTGCCATACAGATTGTGCAACACCACAGCCATTTAGCAATAACATTGAGAATAAAACATTATTCCATAAACAGTAATATTCAGAACAAAATCTATGCAAAGAAATTGTTCGAGCATCGTCATTTACTTATAAGATATAGTTTAACAAGCTGATGAGAGTATACTGTTTAGAACTGGTAACACCAGGGACATATCTTCATAACACCATGGATCAAACTGATATCGTTCATGCATTTAACCAATGTGTTGAAAAACTGAATATTGTACTGAAGACATATAAGAAAACAAAAATTATAGGTTCATAGTTGTGTTTTTTTCTTGAATTAAATGTTTACATTCATGAAGATGTCCCTGGTTTTACTTTTGTCATCTGTGGTGTTACCTCTTGCCAATGGTGTTACCTAATGTACATTGTTTCATATAAAGGATCAATGACATAATTGAAGTAAATTATAGTTGAATAAAGTTGACTTTGATAACTATGTATGAATCATCTCTTCTTAATATAAAGTGAAACAAACTACGATTATGAAAACTTGTTTGTTTCATAATGCAGCTTAAATGGGACTCCACAACTACATATCCAACTATTGTGAGAAAAAAAATGGTGCTACAAGGAAAATATCCTAAATTGTGCATAAGTTCCCTGTATATTATGTATGTAACCACATTTTACATAACAAATATTTTTCATTTTCCTAAAAAGAATAATTTTGTGTTGGTAACACCACGGACTGAAAGGTATGAGAGAGTGCTACATATCTAGAAATATATATTTTCATGGAGGTTTTCCCGACTGCATAGTATGTGAATATGTCATTGTAATGTAGGAAAAACTAATAGGCTAAACCAAAACGGGAACGAAAATATTTGATGTCACCAAAATATGAACAGGAAAAAGCGCGTTTTATTTGGTAATGACCCATATATATATCTTCGTAAAGTGACATTTTCACTATATAAAGAATGAGGTTGTTATTAGAGCAGAATGTATTCAAATTCTGCATTAGTACTGCACCTGATTTGTCGAAATCTTTATTTTTCCAATAACAATTCATAGCTCGGCCGTCTTATGTTTGTCGAAAATACTATTTTGCCAAAATAATAGAAATGCTGAGATGCTGAATAAATGTCCACAAGACAACGATCCGACAAAACAGCAAAATACAAAACCTCATTTATATACATAGCGCTCAGCAGTCTTGCCAAAATAAGTTTCATATTGGGTCCTATATCAATAACGCCAGTAGTTTACAAAAATCAAGTAAGCGGCTATGGTTTCTGGACTAAATTTTTCATGGTTTGTATTTCTCAACAATATGGTTTTAAGATACAGGGGCGTATCCATGATTTCAGGTTAGAGTAAAAAATAATAATAATCGGCGGACTGAGCGAGGCGAAAATTTTCTTGGTATCAAGATTGCATGCAAAAATCGTATTTTTTCTATTTGTAGGGGGGCATACGCCCCACACCCCCACCTGATTAGTAATTCATATATATATTAGGATATTTTTAACCATTCATTTACAAAGCAAACATTCTAACTTGTAGGTGGTAATCAGTTGGATTAGAGTCAAGGCCTCAATGTCCGCCAAATGTCAACGAGTTCCATTTAAACTCCATATTATTTCTAAGAACAATACTTTATACTTTAAAACAATATAGATACTTTACTGATCTAATCTAGGTCTACATGCCCGTGTCTAGACATTTTCAACTGGGTGTGATTCCTATGGAAAATTGGATTTTCTCTACAGATTTAATATGCTCTTAGCTGAGACAGAAGGGGGGGGGGGGGGGTTATTTATTCAAATAAAGCAATGTTTATCAATGCACATACTTTATTTATGAAACTGTCAATTATTAACTTTCAGAGAGTTAAACCTTCGGACGTCTTGTTTTACATTTTTGCCTTAGTATTCCTCATACGACATGTATCTGAAACAAAACTTCGCCTCTAAGGGATCAGTTGCATGCCCACTAACGTATACCTGTACGTAAACTGGATGCACGGGGTTGTGAGTGAGCGTTTTTTGTTTTGTTTTGTTTTTTTTATAAATTAATAGTGTTTTATATTATGGTTTACATTGAAGTATATTTTTGTCAGTCTGCTTCAAATTTCAACATGACAGTCAATTTTACATTTATCTTTATCTTTTTTTCAAATACTGAGGATAAGGGCAACTTTGGTCTTGTAACTTCACATTAAAAATGACAAAAATATATTCCTTTAAATGAATTACTCGTTAAATCTTATGTTCCTATTTTCACTTGGGTTAGTATTCAACAAATTCCATACAGGCTGTTTTACATGTAGTTGTATTGCATCTTGGTAAACCTCCATGTTCATTCATCATGATCTTCTCTGTATCAATTCTATCCATTTTGATTTTTTCCTTTTTTTCCACTGTGTTTTTTGTATATACGTTTTTTTTTTCCACTAGATGTACAATTGTCCACAATGATGAAATGCGACCTTTTGAAAATGGCAAGATTATATTCTATGATGCCTATTTGTTATTTAGCTATTGTATAACCATATTATTATGTTTTGGCCACTCTCATTACTTATCGTTGCAATCAGGTGTTACATAATAATGGGCATTTCAATTGAACAATACCGACTGAGAGTAGGCCTGTTTACTTCAAATTTTGGGCACAACACAAAATGACTTCGCCAAAGTGAGGTCCTCTGTATCTTGTTATTCTTTTTCTCGCATAGAAAGACAAATGCACTGCGAGTTATAGTGTTCATTCATTTTATTATCGACTTAATAGTTTTGAAAAATATGTCTAAAAAATATCACAAAAATGACCAAAGTTGACAAGTCAGCTCCGAGCTTGCCTAGCAAACCTACTGTAGATTCTAAGTTGACCAATAGTGTTATGCACATATTGTTCTTATTATTTGTACTGCAAATGTTGTTAATATTAGGTGGTATAAAAACAAATCCTGACCCAGAACTCCCCATTGATGATGCGTTAAGTTCTAGTTTTAATGACTCCTCTGAAATGTCAAGTATATACGAAACGTTTTCAACTTCTGTCTCATTTGTTCATTTAAATATACAAAGCCTGGTTCCGAAACTTGATTTAATATATGCTGAATATGAACATTTCGATATAATGTCATTCACTGAGACATGGTTGAAGGGCGACAACTCAGACGATTCTATTGAACTGCTAAATTTCCAAAAACCATTTAGGAGAGATAGGGGTCCAGAGAAAAACGGGGGAGGTGTTGTAGTGTATATCAAAGAAAATAGTTATGCCTACAGAAGATCTGATCTAGAAGTTAATGGAATTGAGGCTATTTGGGTCCAGATAAAAATAAACGGGAAAAAAGTATTATATGGGACTTTTTATGTACCTCCAAAAAGTAACACTGATTCATGGAATAAAGTTGAAAATTCGATAGAATCGGCTGTAAATGATGATAATATTGATTATGTTATTGTGACCGGTGATTTTAATGACAATCAACTAGATGTAAATAATGTAAAAATGAGAAATATATCGATGCAGTACAGCTAACAGCAACTAGTCGAAGATCCTACAAATTTTACTGAACATTCATCATCTCTTATCGATTTAATATTAACTAACGATGTAAACTTTGTTCGTATGCTGGTGTGGGTCCCCCTCTATTTGATCAAGGACGTTACCATTGTCCGGTCATTGGTTTCTTGAATGCCCCTAAACCTGTGAGCAAATCGTTTAAGCGTAATATTTGGTTATATAACCAAGGAGATTTCGATGAGTACAGACGATTATTGTCACTAACTGATTGGGAATCCATTTTTTCTATAGACGATATTGATAAAATCACTATCGACATTTCGAATACTATCTTAATATCTATATGCTGAAGCCACTATTCCAAACAAATGTGTAACTATTAGGAAACAAGACCCTGCATGGTTAACAAACGAGATTAGAAAACTCATCAGAAAGAAAAATAGAATCCATAATAAGGCTAAGCGTCTAAATAAACCTGCTGATTGGAATAAATTTCGTAAAATTAGTAATGATGTTACATCTCTAGTAAGAAAAGCCCGCGATGCGTATCAATATACACTTGTATCTAGACTGTCTGACGATCATCCTTCGACTAGAACTTGGTGGAAGACTTGTAGCCAAATTTCTGGACTAAAACCATTACACTATGGCATACCCCCGCTACTGAAAAATAATAATTTGATTTTTAATGATTTAGACAAGGCGAATGAGTTCAATAATTTCTTTGCTATGCAAACTGATCTTGACGACTCTGAGGCCGTACTTCCCGAACTTTCTCTTCCCGAAAACCAGCTTTGTGATATTGAAAAAAGCGAAACTGATATCGAAGACGTTATATCAATATTAAATCCTAGTAAGGCCTCTTGTCCAGATTTGATTAACCCGCGACTTCTAAAAGAGGCGGTTCATCAACTAAAATGTCCTTTATGTAACTTTTTAATCTATCGTTATCAATTGGTGTGCTACCCAGCGACTGGAAAAAAACTAATGTAACCCCGGTCTATAAGAACAACAATCCTAATGATGTAAAAAATTACAGGCCAATTTCCCTGTTAAGTGTTATTTCTAAATGTATAGAGCGCTGCGGTTATAAGTATGTTTATAATTTTTTATTGCTAAACAATATTATTATATCTAATCAATTTGGCTTTACATTTGGCGATTCCGCGATAAATCCGTTGGTAAATATTTCAAATGACTTTGGGAGGACATTAGACAGTGGTAAGGAAATCAGAGTTGTATTCTGTGACATTAGTAAAGCCTTTGACCGGGTATGGCATAAGGGATTATTGTTTAAACTAAATCAGCATGGAATATCTGGCAATCTTTTAGTATGGTTTGAAAGATACCTTTCTGGACGGTCCCAACGGGTGGTTTTAAACGGGTCAAATTCCGAGTGGGAGACTATAAATGCGAGGGTTCCCCAGCGCTCTATATTAGGTCCTCTTCTATTTTTATTATTCATAAATGCTATTGTACCTGATATCAAAGCGAGCATTAAGTTATTCGCAGATGACACTAGTCTTTATGTAACAGTTGATACTCCTCAAAACGCAGCTGACATTATTAATAGAGATCTTGAAAAAATCCATCAGTGGTCGTAAACTGGCTTGTAAAATTCAATCCCCAGAAAACAGAGACTATGGTTATTTCTAGAAAATTAATAAAACCACTCCACCCCCCACTGGAAATGAACAGTCAAATTCTTCAACAGGGTACAAATCATAAACATTTAGGATTATTCTTTTCTAACAATGGTTGTGGCAGGATCACATTGACTACATTGTTAAGAAGGCTTATACACTATTAGACATGATAAGGAAAGTCCGTTTTAAGCTGAACAGATTTACTTTAGAAAAGATGTACCTCTCTTTTATTAGACACATTTTGGAATATGGGAATGTTGTTTGGGATACGCAGACTCACTATTTGATAAATAAAATCGAAAATGTCCAGAGCGAAGCTGCACGAATTGCTACGGGTGGTACAAAATTACCGTCTATTCAGAAACTATGCGAGGAAACGGGATGGGAAAAACTTTGGAAAGAAGGGAAAAACATAAATTGTTTTTACTTTATAAAATAGTTAACAATCAAGCACCTGGATATTTGAGAAATGTGTTGCCTGATAGAGTTGACAATCTACACAACCATAGCACTCGTCAGTCTGCGAATATTCTAGAAATAAGTTCAAAAACTAAATTCTATTCAGATTACTTCCTTCCATCATCCATAAAATTATGGAATAGACTCTCAATAGATACTCGAAATTCAAGGCCCCTGAATATTTTTAAGGAGCGTATTAAAACCCAAAATAGCAAATGCCCTGCACATTATTACAGTGCCACTCGTTTGGGTCAAATTTTGCACACCAGGTTAAGAACTGAACAGCAGCTCATTAAATGAGCACCTGTTCATTCGAAATCTGGTGGATTCCCCTAATTGTGCATGTAGTCAGGTCGAGTCTACATCCCAATTTTTGATACCGTGCAAAAAATATACTGATTTACGTAATGAACTCATGTATACAATCAATTATCCGGTTACTATTGATCTCAATCTTCTACTAAAGGGGTCAGACACCTTAAGTGTAGATCAAAATATAGACATTTTTATCAAGGTACAGAATTTTATTCTTAAAAGCAAAAGATTTACATCATAATTCTAAGTTGCATTTCATCTGTATTACTAATTTCATATCTTTCTGTTTTGTTATTCCACTGTTTATTATTGCTTTTTTTAGATTTGTCATGTAGCATGTTCTATAACTGGTTTGCTATATTAGTCAATTATAATTCATAGGAGACGGATTAGTATAAGCTTTGCTTGTTTCCGAATCCTGTCATGTTCAAACAAATTTTGTGTGTATTGTAACATTATACCAGTTTATCATGAATAAATATGTTTATACCAAGGGATCAGGCAATAGGGACCAGTGCAAAAGGCCATGGGACAAAGATATTTTTGCAACATGTTTTCATGGGACTTCAAGTTTTCTTGGCAGAATTTGGTAAAACCTATATTATTTTCATTGAAATGAGGCATTTTTTTTTCATAAATATTGAACATGGGACAAAGACTTTTTAAGAGGCAAAATTTAAATGCACCGGTCCAAACCCCTGATAAATGTTGCCTGGTCCCCAACTACCGTACAGCCCGTGCTTAGGGCACTTAGCTCCAAAATGTGCACTTACCGACTTATCCCGTTAAAAAAAATATTCAAGATGAAATTATATAGTTAATGTGCATAATTTTGACAGAATACATTTTTCAAGATGTTGTTTTCCGAAAGCCCTGTGCGAGTCCGGGCGACATAAAGAATAGGTCTGAAGCAGATCTCGGCTTGTCGTAAAAGCCGACTAAAAGTACTTAGAGTCTGGCCGGGGGTCGGATGCTCAGCCCCCCGAGAAACTAAGGTTTGTACCTTAGGTGACTCGATGGCTAAATAGGGTAGCCCTGGCTTCGGGAGGTGTCAGGCTATTAGAGGAAAATCTTACAGCGGACAATAGTAGGCCAACGTATGTGGAGGGTGCCACTCTTCATGCACGTAAAAGATCTCGTCTGTAAATTTCGTAAGAACATGCCCTTATGCTACCTTGAGGACGCTACAGATGGTAACATTTTCCGCCCCTATCCAGCTCTCCCCTTTTCCAGGCCATAAATATGTAAAAAAATATTTTTCCTGTTTCCCATCCCAACCTTCTTTATCAAATTGATTTGTGTCAACTTGTTCTTGTCACGATTATGCATGAAATATTAGCGACTGAACGTAAAACAAACAACAATAAATAAATCAATCCGAAGTGCGCATCCAGTCGGTATCAAATAGAAAATACTGAGATGTGGAATACTAGTATTTGAATGAGTGATGAATGCTATTGTAATTTTCATTCAACTTCAATGTATGATCCCATGAGTCATGCTTCGTGACCATAGGTACAGATACGCCTGTATGGGTAGCTTAGGTCGAGCTACGTAATTGTATTGGATATCTATAGTAGTGCTTGCAAAGAATAAACGTTTATTTCGTTTCGATTCTTGTCTTACTTTATAGAATTCGTTCTTTTTTTCATTTGATGTTGTTTTCTTACTTTATAAATTTCGTTTCTTTTTGTTATATTTAGTTCTCTTACTTTACAGATTTCGTCGTTTCTTTTCGTTGGATTTCGTTTTCTTACTTTACAGATTTCGTTTCATTTCGTTGGATTTCGTTTTCTTACTTTACAGATTCCGTTGGATTTTGTTTTCGTTTCGTTTTGTTTCTTTTCGTTTCTGGGTTTACCAGTACCCTTTCATTTTATATTTTTTTCTTTTTAATGTTCAGAAAGCTAAATAAGCCATAATTAACAAAAATAAAAAAAACACAATTTTATCGGCATTCGTGCTTTCGAATCTCGTTTATATTTAGATATTTCAAGGTCTTTCAAGTGAAAATAATCGTTTATATTTAGATATTTCAAGGTCTTTCAATTGTCTCAAATGTTCTGCTGTGGTCTGTCTGATTTGTAATTACTTGCGGTTAGTTGTTTTTGTATTGCGAGAATACATTTTAAAAGTTCACGTACTCGTTAGTTCTGAACATGAATTATGCCAGATCTGAAATACTTGTATCATGTCTTATATATATTGATCAATTGCTTTCTTAAGCAAATTGTTGATATTTTTTTTTACAAAGCTTACTATCAAGAGTCATATATACTAATCATAGCGCATAGTATTGTGGTCACCGTAGCCGAGTGGTTAGTTGGAAGTTTTGAAAGTCAAAGTAGACTTTAAAAAGCCCAGCAGTGGTTCGGTACCCGAAAGTTCCAATATATGTATATCACATTTTTAAGCCTAATACAGTAAAAGATTAACGATTATATCCAAGAACAATAGAATAACATGTAGATTCTAAAATAATCCACTGTTCCAACAATAGGGTGACGTCAGAGAAATGTATTATAGGTAGAGAATAGCCAGACTGATAGAGGTTTTATCTTCTACTGTAAGGTTTATTCAGTTGCTCACTGCTGAAACACACTTCAAATCTTGAACATATTCTTACTGTGCTCTAATACGGGATAACAGTCACATGTAATTACAGTCAGTATGTCATACATTTGACTGATCTGGAAATATTACCGTAATTAATTAATCTATTATAATTAAAACATAATATAATAATTATTGAACTCAATGGACATGATAACAGTCTAAATCAAACACAACAGTAGAGTAGAACAGTTAGATTTAGCTAAAAATATTTGAATACGCATGTGAGATTTGGGACAACAATTGCGTTTTTTATTGATGCATATTCATGATTACACAATTGGTGGCAGCTATGATTGTGACCAGATATCTAACATTTACCAATACATTATATATAGAGATAAACTGGATGGGAAATATTGGAAGAAAGGAGAAGTAGGAGAAAGCTTCGATTATTCTATAATATTAAATGATTGATTGATGTTTGGTGCTTAATGCCACTTTCAGCAATATTTCAACTAAATCATGGCGACTAGTATTAGTGGTGAAAGAAGCCGGCGTACCCGGGGAGAACCGCCGATCATGGGCAAGCAACTGATAAACTTTATCACTTGTGGTTGCGAGTCCAGTGCACCCTTTTTGTAATTTTCAAAGCCGGTTGCGAAGCAACGCCGCATTGGTGATAGGCTTGTATCAGTTGTTAGGTAATCCAACTTCCTAACTCATTGAGCCACCCGGGACCTCTATATTATCTAAATCGGTAGCACACCCCTATATTTCCTTGATCTTATTTCTTCAAATCATCTAAAATTTGATCGCGTATACCTTACAAGCTTGGCAACAATAGCATTATGTAATTTCGTAGACTTGCCATGGACACCTTATCTTAGTTTAAACGTCAATGCAAAATGCCGATATACTACTTCTATAGTCAAAGGAAACTTATTATAACTTTAACACAGCTTCTCTAACATGCACCCTTCTTAATATAAATGTAAATAACTATTTATACAATGTCAACTGCTATGCTATCAAATTCCTGTAACTATGGAACACTATGTGAAAATGGTCACTATTTTATTTTACAAAAGACGCAATATTGTCCTAAAAAGAATCACCGAATCCATATCTCCTCAAGTATTCTTTTTTTAACTAGTCCCTACCCATGTTTTGTCTTGTATTTATATGCACGCTATAATTCTTTTCATATGCGCATGCCACTGAAGGTATCGTATATATGTTCCATCTGTCGTAGTTACAATTCATTTGTAACACACACACGCCGTAGCTGTTAGCCAAGTCACGATATTCACCGTAAGATTTTCAAGAGTTGACTTCAACTTAACCACTAGGAACATTTTGCTTAATAGCTTCCTTGTTAGCAGCAATCCTCTATCAAAGAAATCTCTATTAAGTATTAAAGATGATGACAAATAGCAACACACAGTAATTACAGTTTCAAATAATGCACATATATGTTGCTCCTACTTATATTCACTATTCTACTCCTATCACATATAACCTTCAACAAGTAACAAGTTGAAGATTGTGACTGAGAATGTTATATTTATAGATGAACATGTATAAAAATGTCCTTGGTAATTCATTTATTTTCTTGTTTATTTAATTATTTTTATTGGACTTCAGTTGTAGCCACAGTATGTAGTACTATTACATTAGAGTGTACATTGTCAGCATCGCTTACTATGTGGCAGAAAAACATTACTGGGTTTTGGTCTAGTAAACTTCAAGACAGTTCTAAATATGGGAATGTTAATACTGCATCTTTGACTATATGCAATATTGATGTGAATGTATATGAGTTCTTGAACTACCAGCACTGCTGGTGTAATAAATTATTAAAACTAATAAAAGTAAAAAAAAAGGATTTCTTAAGAAATACGATGTAATTTCGTGCAAATATGACAAATAACGAGAGACCGTAATTACAGTTTCTACTTCAACTCCTATCACGTAGAGGGCCATCGTGGACGTGATCGTATGGTAGTTCAATTTACAACTACCTATGCTATCAGGGCCTATCACCACCGATGTTATGAGTTCGAATCTCGATCAAGGCGAGGTACACAACATTATGCGATAAAGTTTCTCAATGATGGTGTTTTTCTCCGGGTCCTCCGGTTTCCTCCACCAATAAAACTGACCACCACGATATAACTGAACTATTGTTGAAAGGGGCTTTAAACGCCATGAAGCAAACACAAACAATACTATCACGTAGTGGCCGTTTTCAATAAGTTGAAGACTATGTCAGAGGATGCTCTATTTATAGATGAATATGTATGAAAATGTCCTTGGGTATTATTTTATTTAAATTTATAATGTTTTTATTTCTTGTCAGTAAATGCTACTTATAAATTGACCGTTCTCATTAAATTACAGTTGCAACTACAGTAGGGAGTTCTATTATATTAGAATGTACACTATTCTGGTCGTTTTACCAATGGCAAATGAAGTTGAATACTTATTGGTCTAACGCATTTCAAGAAGATTCTAAATATGGGAATGTTAATACCGCATTCTTGACCATACGTGATATAGATACCTATGACGCCGGTACTTATCGTTGTACAGCTGGGTCACAACAAATGCAAATAAATCTTATTGTTACAGGTATGTATGGTAGACAAGACAAGTATATATCAATGACTACTACATCACGAAGGCTGATTTCTGACATCTGTGTTAATTGTAGTAGCTGACAAAATTGCGATTTATAACATTGAGGCCATTTCAAGTTTACATATCATTTTATTTTAATTGTTACATCATGATTATAAAGTACGGAATAAACATTCCTCATGTGGAATTATTTATTGATTGCCTAAGGAAAATAAAACATGTTGTACATTACAACAACATCTAAAGTAGAAATTGTGTCATCTGTATTTTTCTTTAAAAAGCCTAAAATGCACTTGATAACTATTGATTAATAATCGACAAGAAGTCGTTCTTGCGAAGGTGGTTCATGTAGTGGAAGTGGTATTGAAAGTATGGATTGTACAACTACACCGTGCCCAGGTATTAATTTCAGACGCAAGCACATTATCATGTAATACAACTTTGTTTTCCTATATGTACCCATATGTATAAATAATGACAACGACACAGCAAGAGTAATATGTTGTTTTTTTTTAATCACAGATTTTATTGCACTAATTGCTGTTAACAATTTACTAGAAATACAGCTTTTACCTAGTATCCCTAGTTGTTAATCATTAAATAGCAAAGGATTTGCTATTTAGTGAAGCTTAGTTCAACATAAATGTTGTTAGTACACTTATACAATTAATATCCAGTATATATTGTAATTCTGACATGTAATAAACATATAATAGCTGTCTATAGTGATTTCACATCCTTTTTGTTGACAATATCCGGATATTTGACACTTTCAAACCGATCACGGTCGAATATGTGAATGTTTGTAGATATGCAATCTAGATTATCGCTGTAAAGTTGCTTGGAGGCAATAATATAATAAATAGATAAAAACAAATAAAAGGAAACACACACTATCGATATGCAATGTTAGCATTTCCATTGCAAGTGATCCAGAGCTATAAATAATCATTATAAATGTCCATAGTTATTGTTGCATTATTTTCTTCATATTTCACTTCTTAGGCAACGTAATTGTTCCATAATAGAAATATGACGCTACAATAAGACTGGAAAACAGCGGGTGTATTCAGCAAAATATTTAAATGTTCGATAATAAGCAGTTATCGATAAATACTCTCTGCTTATTGATATGTCGTTCCTCCGATATTAAATCAACATCATTTATTATCTCTTGTATTACCTTAATCTTACCTGGACATGGTCATTGTGATATGCTGAAATTGAGATATGTTCCATTGAGGTTGCTTCCCTAGTTGGAGATGGGTTATGTGTCGAACGCTCTATGATATCCAACTCCATAGTGGTCCATAATATAATAAACTGCAATAGCGAAAGAATCAGCAATCAAAAGTCATAGCTCTGGCTTTTTTCAAGCGTATGCACAAGTGCAGGTTCAAATGTCTAAGCCTGTCAAAACAACCAGAAGTCGAACACTTAGCATAGGATACAATGGGAAATATTTTCAAAAGATATTAAGACCCATCGCTTTATTTGTTTTGAATCATTATTCAGATAAAATATATTAGGAGTTAAAAAGCAAAATGTGTTATTGATGGATGTTTCCGAACCATGCATTATAACTATGAGATGCAGTGGTATCCATTCAACAGAATCTACCTTCCTAGCTGGTAGTCAGTTGACTACGTGCATTCACATACCTTATTATTGTAATGTGCATGTTTATGTCGTCAATCATTTTTTGTGAACATGTGGATTTTCTTTTGGGTGGAAGCGAATCTGAAGATATTTTTAGTTGTTTGTTTATATCTGTATTGTCGTAGGAGTTCCAATTATCATAGCGGGATTCGGATCCAAATTACCTGTTCAATCCCGCCATATCCTCATGCCCGCTCTAAGCCTGGACCTGAATTGTCAGCGCCATATCTCGTTGTATGTTTGTTCTGTGTTCAATTTATTCATGTGGATGATGGGTGTTTGCTTTGCTGATAACTGGAAAACAGCATAGCATAATGCTCGTTAGACTATTCGTTTTATTTTTCTGACAACATGGATTCTATTAGGAATTATCATATTGTTTTGTAGCATGTCCATATATACAATGCACTAAATAAACACTACGAGAACACTACAGGACAATACACAATAATCCATAATGATCTTGGTTGGAAACCATATGAAAAGTAACACGCTCTATGTTGTTAAAGTTGATATCCTATTGCCAAAATTATAATAGAAATAATATAAATATTGATCATATGCTTCCAATGATTATTGTAATGCGCTGAAATGCAGATATGTTTCCTTGGGGTTGCATATGGATATCCCACTCCGTTGCCCATGTGGGCCAAAATATAATAGACTGCAAAACCGAAAGTTGATAAGCATGTGCATAAATCGTCTTAAGAATCAGCAATCAAATTTCATTGATTTGGCTTTTTTCAAGCGTAGGCACAAGTCCAGGTTCCATTGTCCAAAAGTGTTCAAACAAGCTAGAAGTCGAATACTTTATATAGGACAAAATGAAAAATATTTTCAAATGATATTAAGATCCATCATTGGAAATGAAGTTGTGTTTGTCGTGAATCATTATTCAGATAAAATGTGTGTAGTGTCTTTCATTGGATGCGAACCTGTTGATATATTAGTTGTTTGGTTATATCGGTATTGTCGTTGGAGATCCACTTATAAGAGCTGGGTTGGCATGTAATTAACCGGTTTATCCCTGCCATATTTTCATATTTGCTCAAAGCCAGGACCGGAATTTCAACGCCATATGACGTGGTATATTTGTTATGTGTTCCATTTATTCATTGTTCCCCTTAATACAATGTTTGTTGGAATAATATTGTTGTTGAAACATGGAGTCTATAAGAAATTATTATCTTGTTTGGTTACTTGTCAATACATACAATGCAGTACACAACATATACGACATTAACAATTTTCTGTTGTGTTTTTGCTTGGATAAAATATGAAAAGTAACACGTACTGTGTTAGTAAGCTTGATATCCTGGTGCCAAAGTTAATAGAAATAATAGATACTATATTGTTATATTAAGAAAAGTTAACAAACGGGTAAAGAGAAGCCTTAAATCCTTAAAAATGAGAAAAGGACAAACAACGATCTACAAAGCACTACACAGAAAACTAGAGACCGAGCAACACGAACCGTCACCGAATATGGTACTGCTTTGACAACTAATTTACCTATTTTGTTCTTGTATTTAAATGCTGCTGTGGTGACAGCCGGAGCCGTTGAACCGTAATGAGAGCGGGAGGTTTGGCGCCTTAACATCTGATTCAACCCACCATTTCTTTAATAATGCCTGTACCAAGTCAGGGTTATTACGGTTTTCGCAGTTTTCCGGTTGTTGACTGATTTTTTCTGTTTATATACTTATGAGTTTTGACTTTCCCTTTTTAAGATTGTTCGGAGTTCGGTAATTTGTTATTACCCTTATTTAAAAGTTGCCGTGTATTCAGTCCCTTCTGAAGATTAAGCAGTTATTGCTCCATATGTCGAAACCGTCATGTTACCCTTTTTCCAAACCGGTGATGACCTATGAATTAGGAAAGGGCCGAAAACTAACTTATGCTTTATGTCAATATTCCTGCGTAACGATTCAATATATAGCTGTAACAGATGGGCACATTCTAGTCTCAGAACCCTGAAATTAAATTTAATGATACACGAGCTCTATAATGCAGCTAGTTTATGGTATAGGATAAACCTATTATCCGATTGATTTTACTTGCTCGTGTTAAATTAACCATTTTGTCCAAAGTATTAAAGTTGAAAGACAAGACTGAAAAAAAAACAACATTTAAGTATTTCACAGCACAGAACCAAAAACAAGTCATTTAGATAAATAACTTCCCATGTACTGGATAATTAATGTTAATAGTCAATTGCCTATGCAATCTAGTGATATTATTGTCTAGTTGAGACGAATAATATGGATAAGGAAGCCATACTTTACAGCTGAAATCAAGTTTATCATGTCCATCCACATACATAACAGCATTAATACCAATTATTATAACACAACATGATGCATACAACATTGCAGAAGTGACAATTCACTTAAAGAAAACACTTTCTATTTCAACTAGAAAATGCAATTAAACAGTTTTACTTTCTTCATAAATTTCTTAAAACAGATTGCTCTCAGATAATATCAGTGATATGGCAATGACAAGCTAAAAGTATACATTGTTGTGATATTGTTGTATATCTATATTTATGTACAACATATATATATTATTATGCATAGTAAATGGAAACTGGGGTGTATGGGGAGCATGGAGTACATGTTCCATGACGTGTGGTAGTGGAACGTTGACACGATCTAGATCATGCGACAATCCAGCACCTGCAAATGGTGGTTACTATTGCCCAGGAAACATGTATGACACGACACAATGTTTTAAAACAACATGCCTAGGTATTTATGTCATTATTGAGTGTTTTCCTTCTTCTGCATTAATTTCATTTGCACCATTTATGAATTTGAATCCCAGTCATTGCGAGGTGCACTCGATAGAGCATTATGTGATAAATTATATCAGCGAATGGTGGCAGGTCGGTGGTTTTTTCCGGGTACTGCGGTTTCCTCCACCAATAAAACTGACCGCCACGATATAACTGAAATATTATTAAAAGTGACATTAAACACCATAACCCCAACCCCCTCATTTGTACCATGAAAACGACAATTCCTTCAGAATATTCTAATAAAGAAGTCATAATCTACAGCAATTATTTGCCCATGAATATTTATAGAATTATAATATGTATTTTATGTACTCGTCATGTTAAGAATGTTTTAAGTCATTTTTTATGGAGAAATACACTTTTCAAAAGAAAACAAAGATGACAATCGATGCATATTATCGCATTATTTAACATTATCTAAATAAATAAGTTAAAGAATCAGATGGTAGTAATGCTTAATTACCGACTAAGCACGACGATGGCATTGCATTAGATCGCTTAAATAGAAATTGTAAAGATCATTCACAGAAGTTATGGCCTTAATAAACAAGAATAATTGAGGAATAAGTGTATCGTATATGAATAGTTGCAAGCGTCAAACATGCAATCGTCAATTTCAGAAAAAATCTAACAAGAAATGATTTACAAGTAAACGATGTAATTTCTATTATTTTGATTTAATTGACAAATTGAATTCACATTATAACACTGCCTCTCATGGCGTCATTTCTGTCAAGATTGGTCACGTGACTAAATGTTATTTTCCCCTCGTTTTTTATCTAGTGGAAGTTCGTTTTTATTTTTTTGTCCACGTTGTTGGGATTGCCAGGGCATAACAGAACAATATTAAATCACATCAAATCTTCCATGCACATTTGTTTTCTTTTAGTATTATATAAACATCTCAAAATGCCGCATGAAGTGTAATGATTTCATTTGAACTCGGCATTCAGGAGGCAGAACATTGTAAATTACAATACGAAATAGGCATTTAGACGTATTTGGACATTCAAAATATGGAATCAAATGATAAATGTGAGTTTCCTGTCTAATTA
Source organism: Bathymodiolus brooksi (assembly GCA_963680875.1). Lineage (NCBI taxonomy): Eukaryota > Metazoa > Mollusca > Bivalvia > Mytilida > Modiolidae > Bathymodiolus > Bathymodiolus brooksi. The sequence continues at coordinate 53,672,717 of OY804589.1, read as the reverse complement.
ACAGATTTTAAAATCCCTCTCACATAATCTAGTTAACCTTTTTCTGTGACATTTAACTGAAAGACTGGAAGCTTTCTAATTCAACTACTAAATGCCAAAAAAAACAGCTTTTCCTTCTGAATAGATTTCCTATAACATATTGCTTTAAAATAATATCAGTGAAATGGTAATGACAAGCAAGGAGTCTACATTGTTGTGATATTGTTGTATATCTAATCTTATCTACTACGCATATCGTTTATATTCAATGGTACATGGAAACTGGGGTGCATGGGGAGCATGGAGTTCATGTTCCGAGACGTGTGGTAGTGGTGTATTGACAAGATACAGATCATGTAACAGTCTTCCACCTGCAAATGGTGGTTCCTATTGACGTGTTTTGTCCTTTTGGAATAATATAGAAATTCTAGATTATACCGTTATACGATTCCGCGATCAGATTATATAATAATAATAATTATCCATGAGTTGATACAATTTCGACCGTTGATTGGTTAATTGATCGCGCGTACAAAACGCAGGCATCCGACTTGTAGCTATGCAACGCTATGATGGTCTTTACATGGCAATGAATATCAAACTCATTTAGGTAAATAACTTCCCATGTACTGGATAATTAATATTAATAGTCAATTGCCTATGCAATCAAGTGATATTATTGTCTAGTTGAGACGAATAATATGGATAAGGAAGCCATACTTTACAGCTGAATTCAAGTTTATCATGTCCATCCACATACATAACAGCATTAATACCAATTATTATAACACAACATGATGCATACAACATTGCAGAAGTGAAATTTCACTGAAAGAAAACACTTTCTATTTCAACTAGAAAATGCAATTAAAACAGTTTTGCCTTCTTCATAGATTTCTTAAAACAGATTGCTCTCAGATAATATCAGTGATATGGCAATGACAAGCTAAAAGTATACATTGTTGTGATATTGTTGTATATCTATATTTATGTACAACATATATATATTATTATGCATAGTAAATGGAAACTGGGGTGTATGGGGAGCATGGAGTACATGTTCCATGACGTGTGGTAGTGTCACGTTGACACGATCTAGATCATGTGACAATCCAGCACCTGCAAATGGTGGTTACTATTGCCCAGGAAACATGTATGACACTACACAATGTTTTAAAACAACATGCCCAATTATTTATGTCATTATTGAGTGTTTTCCTTCTTCTGCATTAATTTCATTTGCACCATTTATGAATTTGAATCCCAGTCATTGCGAGGGGTACTCGATAGAGCACTATGTGATAAATTATATCAGCGAATTGTGGCAGGTCGGTGGTTTTTTCCGGGTACTGTGGTTTCCTCCTCCAATAAAACTGACCGTCACGATATTACTGAAATATTATTGAAAGTGGCATTAAACACCAAAACCCCAACCCCTCATTTGTACCATGAAAACGACAATTCCTTCAGAATATTCTAATAAAGAAGTCATAATCTACAGCAATTATTTGCCCATGAATATTTATAGAATTATAATATGTATTTTATGTACTCGTCATGTTGAGAATGTATTAAGTCATTTTTTATGGAGAAATACACTTTCTAAAAGAAAACAAAGATGACAATCGATGCATATTATCGCATTATTTAACATTATCTAAATAAATAAGTTAAAGAATCAGATGGTAGTAATGCTTAATTACCTACTAAGCACGACGATGGCATTTAATTAGATCGCTTAAATATAAAATTGTAATGATCATTCACAGAAGTTATGGCCTTAATAAACAAGAATAATTGAGGAATAAGTGTATCGTATATGAATAGTTGCAAGCGTCAAACATGCAATCGTCAATTTCAGAAAAAAATCTAACAAGAAATGATTTCCAGGTAAACGATATAATTTCTATTATTTTGATTTAATTGACAAATTGAATTCACATTATAACACTGCCTCTCATGGCGTCGTTTCTGTCAAGATTGGTCACGTGACTAAATGTTATTTTCCCCTCGTTTTTGTATCTAGTGGAAGTTCGATTCTTTTTGTTTTGTCCACGTTGTTGGGATTGCCAGGGCATAACAGAACAATATTAAATCACATCAAATCTTCCATGCACATTTTTGTTTTCTTTTAGTATTATATAAACATCTCAAAATGCCGCATGAAGTGTAATGTTTTCATTTGAACTCGGCATTCAGGAGGCAGAACATTGTAAATTACAATACGAAATAGGCATTTAGACGTATTTGGACATTCAAAATATGGAATCAAATGATAAATGTGAGTTTCCTGTCTAATTAACAGATTTTAAAATCCCTCTCACATAATCTAGCTAACCTTTTTCTGTGACATTTAACTGAAAGACTGGAAGCTTTCTAATTCAACTACTAAATGCAAAAAAAAACAGCTTTTCCTTCTGAATAGATTTCCTATAACATATTGCTTTAAAATAATATCAGTGAAATGGTAATGACAAGCAAGGAGTCTACATTGTTGTGATATTGTTGTATATCTAATCTTATCTACTACGCATATCGTTTATATTCAATGGTACATGGAAACTGGGGTGCATGGGGAGCATGGGGAGCATGGAGTTCATGTTCCGAGACGTGTGGTAGTGGTGTATTGACAAGATATAGACCATGTAACAGTCCTCCACCTGCAAATGGTGGTTCCTATTGATGTGTTTTGTCCTTTTGGAATAATATAGAAATTCTAGATTATACCGTTATACGATTCCGCGATCAGATTATATAATAATAATAATTATCCATGAGTTGATACAATTTCGACCGTTGATTGGTTAATTGCTCGTGCGTACAAAACGCAGGCATCCGACTTGTAGCTATGCAACGCTATGATGGTCTTTACATGGCAATGAATATCAAACTTATTTAGGTAAATAACTTCCCATGTACTGGATAATTAATATTAATAGTCAATTGCCTATGCAATCAAGTGATAATATTGTCTAGTTGAGACGAATAATATGGATAAGGAAGCCATACTTTACAGCTGAATTCAAGTTTATCATGTCCATCCACATACATAACAGCATTAATACCAATTATTATAACACAACATGATGCATACAACATTGCAGAAGTGAAATTTCACTGAAAGAAAACACTTTCTATTTCAACTAGAAAATGCGATTAAAACAGTTTTGCCTTCTTCATAGATTTCTTAAAACAGATTGCTCTCAGATAATATCAGTGATATGGCAATGACAAGCTAAAAGTATACATTGTTGTGATATTGTTGTATATCTATATTTATGTACAACATATATATATTATTATGCATAGTAAATGGAAACTGGGGTGTATGGGGAGCATGGAGTACATGTTCCATGACGTGTGGTAGTGGAACGTTGGCACGATCTAGATCATGTGACAATCCAGCACCTGCACATGGTGGTTACTATTGCCCAGGAAACATGTATGACACGACACAATGTTTTAAAACAACATGCCCAGGTATTTATGTCATTATTGAGTGTTTTCCTTCTTCTGCATTAATTACCTTTGCACCATTTCTGAATTTGAATCCCAGTCATTGCGAGGTGTACTCGATAGAGCATTATGTGATAAATTATATCAGCGAATTGTGGCAGGTCGGTGGTTTTTCCTGGGTACTGCGGTTTCCTCCACCAATAAAACTGACCGCCACGATATTACTGAAATATTACTGAAAGTGGCATTAAACACCAAAACCCCAATCCCCTCATTTGTACCATGAAAACGACAATTCCTTCAGAATATTCTAATAAAGAAGTCATAATCTACAGCAATTATTTGCCCATGAATATTTATAGAATTATAATATGTATTTTATGTACTCGTCATGTAAAGAATGTATTAAGTCATTTTTTATGGAGAAATACACTTTTCAAAAGAAAACAAAGATGACAATCGATGCATATTATCGCAATATTTAACATTATCTAAATAAATAAGTTAAAGAATCAGATGGTAGTAATGCTTAATTACCTACTAAGCACGACGATGGCATTTAATTAGATCGCTTAAATATAAAATTGTAATGATCATTCACAGAAGTTATGGCCTTAATAAACAAGAATAATTGAGGAATAAGTGTATCGTATATGAATAGTTGTAAGCGTAAAACATGCAATCGTCGATTTCAGAAAAAAATCTAACAAGAAATGATTTACAGGTAAACGATGTAATTTCTATTATTTTGATTTAATTGACAAATTGAATTCACATTATAACACTGCCTCTCATGGCGTCGTTTCTGTCAAGATTGGTCACGTGACTAAATGTTATTTTCCCCTCGTTTTTGTATCTAATGGAAGTTCGATTCTTTTTGTTTTGTCCACGTTGTTGGGATTGCCAGGGCATAACAGAACAATATTAAATCACATCAAATCTTCCATGTACATTTGTTTTCTTTTAGTATTATATAAACATCTCAAAATGCCGCATGAAGTGTAATGTTTTCATTTGAACTCGGCATTCAGGAGGCAGAACATTGTAAATTACAATACGAAATAGGCATTTAGACGTATTTGGACATTCAAAATATGGAATCAAATGAAAAATGTGAGTTTCCTGTCTAATTAACAGATTTTAAAATCCCTCTCACATAATTTAGTTAACCTTTTTCTGTGACATTTAACTGAAAGACTGGAAGCTTTCTAATTCAACTACTAAATGTAAAAAAAACCAGCTTTTCCTTCTTCATAGATTTCCTATAACATATTGCTTTAAAATAATATCAGTGAAATGGTAATGACAAGCAAGGAGTCTACATTGTTGTGATATTGTTGTATATCTAATCTTATCTACTACGCATATCGTTTATATTCAATGGTACATGGAAACTGGGGTGCATGGGGAGCATGGAGCTCATGTTCCGAGACGTGTGGTAGTGGTGTATTGACAAGATATAGATCATGTAACAGTCCTCCACCTGCAAATGGTGGTTCCTATTGATTTGTTTTGTCCTTTGGGAATAATATAGAAATTCAATATTATACCGTTATACGATTCCGCGATCAGATTATATAATAATACTAATTATCCATGAGCTGATAAAGCTTCGACCGTTGATTGGTTAATTTCTCGCGCGTACAAAACGCAGGCATCCGACTTGTAGCTATGCAACGCTATGAGGGTCTTTCCATGGCAATGACTATCAAACTCAAATGATCTTAAAGACCTTTTCATACCAAATAGAGACGGGATGTTGACATTATTTTCAAGAAATACCGGAATAACACTACAGCATTTAAAGTCGAGGCTACCATACGAATTGACTTAGCTGAGTCGTGTATTTTAAAATAATATTTAATGCGGGAAAACCCATACAAATTCTAAAGTATAGCTGTTCAGTATATTGCTAACTGCCTGTAAAATCCATCAACATCAGTTTATCAATAAAAAAAGAATCCAAAAAGCATTTTAAGAAATCATTAAGAAATCGGATAGTTGAATTTTAAAACTGCAATATATCTCTTGGAGTACCTTGGAGTTAAATTCCAATTATTGAATCCCTCAATACGGAAGAAATGACTAATATTTCCTACCATCAATGTTTCATGCAATCCTGTGGATAATATGACTAAATCTTGTTATTATTCAGATGTTATTTTTATGGATGCTTATGTTTATTTTTATGAGGCAAAGCAACGAGCGGAAAAGCTTAAGAAAAGATTTGAAGATGATATAATTCACTGATAAGTCAGTAATTGTAAAACTGCAGGTCTGTTGGAATAGTGGCAATGCAAATTTGAATGCAGTTTTAGTTGGCCATCGGTTGCACAATTATTTCAGTTAAGTTTGAGAAATGATCTAAAAATACAAAAATAAAATGCTGCAAAATAAGTGAATGATATTAAATCACATCTAATCTTCCATGCACATTTGCTATATTTTAGTATTAGTAATGACAAACAAAAGGTATACATTGTTATGATATTGTCGTATATCTATTCAGATGTACTACAGACATCGTTTATTTGCAGCAGTAAATGGAAATTGGGGTGCATGGGGAGCATGGGGTTCATGTTCCAGGACGTGTGGTAGTGGCACGTGGACACGATCTAGATCATGTAACAATCCAACTCCTGCACATGGCGGCTCCAATTGCCCAGGAAACAAGTATGACACGAAACAATGTTCTAAACAAGCATGTCCAGGTATTTATGTTATAATTGAGTGCTTATTTTTCTTCCTTCTTCTGCTTTAATTTCATTTGCACCTTCTATGAATTCAAAGCCCATTCATTGCGAGGTGTACTCGATACAACATCATGTTATAAATTATATCAGCGAATTGTGGCAGGTCGGTGTTTTATTCCGGGTACTGCGGTTTCCTGCACCAATAAAGCTGACTGCCACAATATCACTAAAATAGTGTTGAAAGTGGCATTAAACACCATGAACCTAATCCCCTCAGCTGTACCTTGAAAACGACGACAATTCATCCAGAATAATCCAATAAAGATATTGTAATCTACAACAATTATATGCCCAGGTATATATATATAATTATGTTGTGTATTTAATTCACTCGTCAGGTTAATGATATATTCCATATTTTTGTTTATAAAAAATATTGTTTTTATGGAAAAATATATTTTATAAAAAAGAAAGGTGACAACAGACACAAATACACATATCATAGCCTAATTTAAATAATTCATTCATAACCAAACCATGTGGTATTAATACCTATTTACAATGTACATACTAATCACGAAGATGACATTGTCTATTTCTAGTTGAAGATTTCATAGATGAGGAACTCATACTTTAAATTAGATCGAATAAACAGCAGATTGCTCGCAGACATTATCGTATTAATAAATCATAATTATTTCAGGAATAATTGTATCGTATTTGAATAGTTGCAAGTGTCAATTATGTGATTCGACAGTCTCGAATGTAGTTTTAATTGGCCATCGGTTACACAATTATTTCAATTAATTTTGAGAAATGATCTAAAAATACAAAAATAAAATGCTCCAAGTTAAGTGAATTCTAATCTTCCATGCACATTTGCCAACTTTTAGTATTAAATAGTAGTAAATTTCAAAAAGCCGAATGCGGTGTAATGTGTTAATTTGAACTCGGCATTCGTGGACAGAAAATTGTAAATTACAATTAGAAATATGTATTTAGACGTATTGGGACATTCAAACTATTGAATCAATGATAAATGTGAGTTTCCTGTCTAATTAACAGATTTTGAAATCCTTCTCCCATAATTTAGTTGACCTTTTATTGTGAAATTTTAGTGAAAGAATAAAACTTTTTAATTCAACTAGTCTACATTATTGTGATATTGTTGTATATCTTATCTTACGTACAACATATATATTTGTATTAGCGATAGTAAATGTAAACTGGGGTGCATGGGGTGCATGGGGAGCATGGAGTACATATTCCGCGACGTGTGGTATTGCTGTATGGACAAGATATAGATCATGTAACAGTCCACCACCTGCAAATGGTGGTTCCTATTGTCAAGGAAACAACGATGAAACGACATCGTGTCTTACAAAAAACTTAAGACCTTATCACCGAATGGAATCAATGAGAAAAAGAAATATCCTCTCTTGACTCCTATTTTAGTTGATCTCCGCCAGTCGCTTTAGGACATATAGTTTGCTCAATTGGCCCAAAGTATATATTCCACACTGTGGTGGGCCGTTTTTTTTTAATGAGTTTGGGTATTATACCGTTTTCAACAATATTTTGACAGTGCTATTTGATACTTTTACCAATAATGTCTCATTTTTTTATTTTTTTTTATTTCTAATTTAACATTTATTTAAATGTGTAGCCCTATTGTGTATTTATATTGTTATTGTACTTTTATTAATTTATATGTAGGATTACCATTCTTTTATGCATGCAGTTTCATATGTGCATCTTCTGGTTCTTTTGTGCCGTACATGGTAAATACTAAAGTCGCTATGCTGTTTCGAGATTTTATTTAAATAGACATTGATAAAGTCCCTCGGTGGGACGAAAATTTTGTCATTCAACGAAATGTTTAATTCTTTATCACTTTGTTTTGTGTACTTGGTGTTGTTTTACAAACCAGTTTAGACGTTTATATATATTTATATATATAGTCAAACCTGCTTTAGTGACAACCTCTATTAAGCAATAACTTGTATTATGTGACCTTAATGTAACGGGCCTGGTATCTATTGAAAATGATATGATAAAGTAAATTAAAATAAATAGGAAAATAAACTGTAAGAAAGGGTTCGTACCTAAGTTACTTTTTATGGTTCGCGATATATTGTGTAAAATGAAAAGAAACTATCCAAATTAATTGTATTATTTTAAAATAGTAGAAAACTTTATATCTCAATTTTGCTCAGTAAACTACAACTATAACTATAGATATAATGTTGGCTCGCTTTGAGCTATTCAACGATCAAACGTTTTATCAGAATAACAGACAAGACTTAAATCAGTCACTTCTGCTATTCTTTAAACCCTGATGTCTTGTTTTAGCTCAGTTCAGCTCAATATACCTATTTAATCTTTCTAATCTTGTGGTATTCACTTCCCAAATGACACAAAACAAATGCAACGATCCGCGGCATTTGACCGCCTTATATACTCTAAAATTTACTCGGGATCCTCTAATTAATCGATCACTTCTATGTATAAACCCGAGGATTCTACAAGGGGATTTCCAACTTTATAAATACAACATTAACGTAATGGAAAAATAGCGCTTTCAGGAAAGTGTTCATTTCATTTCACTACATTAATATTAATCTCCCTTCACAGTGCATTTCATATCAATTAAAGCTGTATTTATTGATCACCTGCCTTATATGACCATATTTCTCTGTTCCCTTGGGAGATCACATGTTGACTCTATGTTTAAAAAAAAAATACATAAAAGAATAAAAGAAAAAACAAAGACAAAAACAAAAACAACAACAAAATGAAAACAAGAATAAAGCAGTAGACAAAAAAAAACAAAATTCAAAACAAAACAAAAATTAAGAATGCAAAATATCAGCAGATAATTCACGAAAATGATTCTATTAATAAATGAAACACAGATGGACTTTAAAACGGAACAATCTCAAATCATTTGATTCTGTTCTACTCTTGAAACGTCACATCAATCAAGCACTGTCTATAAGATATATACATGAAATATATTAACTAACCAATGCTCTTCATATGATCATTTGGAGAACATAATTGTAAAATATATAATGGTTGATATTATAAGGAACAATTATTGTACTGCTATTTCTCAATAATAATTGTCTGTAATGACATCTATATTTAAAAACATCTTTAGTAAACGGAAACTGGGGTGAATGGCAGGATTGGAATTCATGTTCAGTGACATGTGGTAGTGGATCAAGGTCACGATATCAGGAATGTAACAACCCAGAGCTTGCACATGGGGGCTCAGATTGTCACGAAAATGACACAGAAACTGAATCGTGCTCTATAAAGTTGTGTCCAGGTAAATGTTAGGTTAGCTTTATTCTATGACGTATGTTTGTATTGCGTTCTACTGAATCAAGTGTATATGACTTTGTAGTTAAGGTGCCTTCGTGGTCCTAATCATATGATGGTGGTTATATTTATAACTACCTATGCAATCAGTTCATATCACCACTAGTGTTGTGAGTTTGAAACCCCAGGCGAGGTGTACTCGATACGACACTATATGGTAAAGTTTTCAGTGACTTTCGGCAGGTCTGTGGTTGTCTCCGGGCATTCCGGTTTCACCTACCAATAAAACTGACCGCCACGACTTAACTGCAATTTTGTTGATTGTGGAATTAAACACCATAACCCTAACTCTAGGCGTCACTAACAGTCTGTGGAATGCTCTCATTCTCTCATGATTACTTCTTCGTGTGGATATACATTTTGTCCGACCAACGATGATATCCTTATCTTGCACGCTACGCGGAACAATTCCACAGACTAAAACGTCCGCTTGAGGTTCAAGGGCTCAAAGCTTTTCATGGTTTTTGCTTAAAAAATAACTTGCTATGTGAATATTAGTTTGCATAGAGTGATCGTAATTTGCCCGCTGTAAAGCAAGATGTTCCGTAACAATCATATCATCTCTTCGTCCAAGTCATCCAAGCGCTATCTATTTTACCCATTATCACTGGTGTGTACATGTGTTCTCCTCATGAAAATAACCACGATACTGCTTGCGCTAAGAAGGGTTCAATCACTCAAAATTGATTTGTGAACTGTGATGTTTAGTGTATAATAACTTCTGATTTACTATTTAAAGATGTGTAATAATGTAGCAGATATAACATTAACCGTGTGGTTGTGTTTACTTTACTGAATGTCTTGCAGAGACTGTGACGTCTTCGTCTGATGCAGTTCCTATTGTTGGTGGAATTTCAGTCGCTGTCTTGTTACTGGTTGTCATAGTAATTGTACTCATATTTGCTAAAAGGTAATATTGAAAATTTAAAACAAATTTTTAATCATCTAGCAGTTCCTTTTAAGTCTTCAGGTGTGCTTGTAAGAAAATAATATACAAAGATTGCAACACATTCCATGTCACTGCAAGTATTATAAAATTATCTGCATATTACAAGAAATTAATAGAAATTATAGAAATGCATAACCTCTTAACCTCCGTAGGAACTCGGGATAACATAGATGACCTAGTGAAACCACTATTGGATACAACACAATCTTCCGAAAGGAGATTATTTACTGCCCGTGGCTTTACTGGATTTCACTGAATGCCAGGTTCAATGCTGGTAAAATGTTATATTTGTAGTAATTCCTAACGTTTGGTGACAAGACAAAGTCGGCCATGCCGATTCACTAGTTTTCCCTTTACATATACATGTAGCACTAAAGCAATTGTCATATGCCCACACCATACTTACATGGTTTATTTTTGTACGAAATAATTTGTATATCATTTCGGTATTAAATATCACACACACACACACACACACACACACACACACACACACACAAGTGTAACTATAAAGCTATATTTCTGCTTTCTGCACATGTCGCTGTTGTTTAGAATGTGAATGATGAACTTTCTGATATTAAACCTTGTAATTGTTATTAGGAGAAGACAAACACCTCATGTTAAAGAAACAACTGGAGTTATGAATAACAAAGCATCCAAAAACGAAGAAGATGTAACGTTCCGAATAGGTACTGTATCAGATATTGAACAGTATGTTTAGTATATTATTTGAAGAGATCCAAATGGCAGACAGCTTACAATTTTTACTTTGTTGTATAGCCATGTACATTTATGTTTCTTGTTTTGATTGACGAACAATATTGCCTATGTCGTTCAAAATACTTCATGGTATAATATATGATTGTACCGCTGCGGGGTACTACCCCCCCCCCCCCCACCCCATCTCCACCCAAAGGTGTTTGTATCCTCTAGTTTGGTGGTACAAATCAAACACATAATCATCATGCAATGAGTGTCTTGCTTATTGGGAATTGCTGATCCCTTGGAAGGCAAACATTACCATCCCCTTGCATCACCACCCCTTTCAACTTATAGAATTTAGTACCTTAACCTTTTTACTATATCATATTTAATTCGTTTAATATTTACCGTCGTCACCAAATAAATGATGATGTCAGATGTTAATAAATTAGTCTGCTTCCATGTAAACACCATGTTCGGGTCGTTATCATACACATACAAGGGTGCCATGCATGGATCGGGATATGCTGATCCACACGAATCACTTTAAGGCATTCGAACTTCTACTATTTGCTCTTCTCAACCCAACTCACGTCCTGAACAAATACGTGGCAGGGCTAAACGGATTTATTGAACATCCAACCCAGACACAGATATATAAACAAACAACAAAAAGAAGAAAGAAGAGTGATATGAGATGATACGGAAAGGCAACCAGTTCCTGCCCACTCCTGACAACCGTCATTTTATGTCCAAAGTCGTAGTGGAATAGTCCTTTGAAAGGAAGCCGGACAGTTTAAATTCATAAGTCATGACGGTCGAAAGCATAGGATTTGAATAGAGAAGTGAAAATATGCGTTGATACATGAGTCCTGGAACGGTGAAAAGAACCAAGATAGGATAGTGATCGATATAACTTGGAAGTGATATCTTTATAAGTTATCATTAAGAACTACTGTTTTTGTAATTTCCTTGTTGGTAGTTAGTATGTGTCAAGAAAATACTGATAGAAATTACAAACTCTAGAATATCGTATCAACAAAAATATCTATATACCGATGTGCAGATGCTGCTGGAATGGTACTATACATACATGGAATATATATAATAGGACAATCGAAATTATCACTTCTGACGTAATGCTTTGTTATTAACCGGTCATCACTGTCAATTACTATATGTAGATAAGATGCAGACCCAGAGCTGTATCTGGTTTATCCTTTATTTTACGTTCAATGGAATAGATGTGACATACATGGAATTATTCGATGAAAGGGTTATGGTTATAATGTTTAACACCTATTTTAAGATTATGTCAGTTATATTGTAGCGGTCAGATTTATTGCTGCAAAATCACAGATCTGCCGCAAACTTTATCATATAAATGTGTATCGATAGCACCTCGCCAAATTTAGTGGTGAAAGGTACTGATTGCATAGTTAGTTGTAAATACAACTACCATACGATCCCGATCACGACGGTCCTGATCATGTATATATAGTGGACTAATAACGCAAGCCTACAATACACTGATGTCTTTCAAATATGCGTTAATGTGTTTACTTAAAATAAAACATTATCAATGCGAGATTATTTCTATTTTTTCCCAGTTTCTGTTAGGAATGATTAATTAACTAATTAACACCTGTCTTAAGTATAAGATAATTCTGATGACAAATTGTAATGATATTTCTTTTTAGCGAGAACCTGGGATCATTCTTTGGTTTATTTATTGTTTTTTTAAGGTGGAGTCATTGTTTCTAATCTTTATAGTTTTTTGCTGTTTGACTTAGAATTGTGTCTTGTGCTTAAGATTTCCTATGGTTCTGGATTGTTAATTCTTCATTTTCTCTTCTGTTTTCGCTAACATGTATGTCCAGTGTGCATTTGTAATACATTTGTTTTCATTTGAAAATGACAATTGAATGACATTGTTCTTGATCCAGTTGTGGTATTCTTTAGTGGAATAGTCCTTTGTAAGGAAGCCGGACAGCTTAAATTTCAATGTTACCTTGCTATGCGCTATTTGTATAACATTGAATCTATACCTGTATGGTAACGGTTAACGGATCATTATGTTTTTTCAGAAGGCAAAGATGACCAAATGTACATCAACTTAAGTATACTTAATCGTACATCTTCTACTGACACATATGATGATATATTACCTACATCATCAAACATAAATCAGAGCCAAGATACAAATATGACGTATGAAAATATAAGAGGTGTTAATTCTTGTGTTAAAGTGGAAGAGTTGAAGGAATATATAGGTAGAAATCAAATAAACGAGGGATTGACAAAAGAATATCAGGTAATTAGTGCTTAATGCATAGGAAGAAAACAAATAAATGAGGGATTGAAAGAAGAATATCAGGTAATTAGTGTTTAATGTATAGGAAGAAAACAAATAAACGAGGAATTGAAAGAAGACTATCAGGTAAATATTGGTTAATGTATAGGAAGAACACAGATAAACGACAGATTGAAAGAAGAATATCAGGTAATTATTGTTTAATGCATAGAAAGAAAACAGATAAACGAAGGATTGAAAGAAGAATATCAGGTATTTATTATTTAATGTATAGAAAGAAAACAGAGAAACGAGGGATTGAAAGAAGAATATCAGGTTATTATTATTTAATGTATAGAAAGAAAACAGATAAACGAGGGATTGAAAGAAAAATATCTGGTAATTATTATTTAATGTATAGAAAGAAAACAGATAAACGAGGGATTGAAAGAAAAATATCTGGTAATTATTATTTAATGTATAGAAAGAAAACAGATAAACGAGGGATTGAAAGAAAAATATCTGGTAATTATTATTTAATGTATAGAAAGAAAACAGATAAACGAGGGATTGAAAGAAAAATATCTGGTAATTATTATTTAATGTATAGAAAGAAAACAGATAAACGAGGGATTGAAAGAAGAATAGCAGGTAATTACGGTTTAATGTTTAGATTATTTGTTGAATGAATAAACGCTATCGAAAACAGAAAAGGCAATCAAAAATAGGCAAGGCGAAGACACAGGATACATTGAACACAAGACATAGACTAAAAAATACATATAATAAAAGAATAAACAAGATGGGACATAATTTTAAAATGCTGATATTAAATTCAATTGCAATGTAATGCAATGCACCACGCCTTGAACAAACATTGAATATAATGTCAGCAACAGTTGTCTTTAAATATCAGGGGCTGTCGTGGTAGTGCTCCTAGGGTAGTTGGATTTACAACTACATGTGCAATCAGTGTACCAATAAAACTGTTATCCACTATATTACTGAAGTGTTAATGAAAATGGTGTTAAACACCATACAATAATCCAGCAACCAATTTTTAAATATCAGGAAATTGTATTATTAATCTTAACATTTGGGTACAAAGAAAATATTGCAATTAGAAATCAATCACAGTGGCTAAAGAAAGCAGTGAAATTAGCATCCGCATACATCGCCGTTGGTAAAAGTGAATGAAATTCATCGAAATCATAAACTACATCAAAGGAAATACATCGGCTGGCAGCCAATGAAAATCCACGAAATCTATAAAAGATGTAATTATACAATCAATTGCTGAATAAAGCAATATGATCAGCAATAAATATTATATTTTGGTATAGTATCTCTGTAGATATAAAATAAAAAAAAATAAAACATCTGCTCAATCATGGAGTTGATACATAATTAGTAGGCACAAAAGCATATACCTTAAACATATTTTATCGTTCTAAAAGATAAAGGGATAAGGTACAAGTTAAACAACTTGGACAGTATTTTCCCATTACACATATTACAAAATACACATTTGAACATTATCATATTGCATTACACAAATTTATAGTAAACGAAGACATGAAGAACAAAAACATATTTAAAAAACAATTAAGCACCTCATGGAGCCTCATCGACTGTATGATTAAATAATAAATAATATACTGATACGTAATTGAACAGACCATAATGCGTACTATGTGGCAATAGGGATAGTAAAGTAGCGAACATCGTATACAATAGAAGCTGTGACTACATACATGATGGTAAATATTTTTTATATATTTAGAGCATACAGTATGGAGCTCAACATCCAACAACTAAATCACAACTGAAGGAAAACGTCGTGTATAATAGATATAAAACAACGTTACCATGTAAGTATAAAATAATGAAATTTCGAATATGGTTGTTACTTTTTAGCAAATAGTTCATGGCACTCGGGGTCATATGGCAGTATATGAACGGATCCGTCACCAAAAAAATAGTATATGGACCGAAGCTTCTGAGAAAATAGTGACCGACTGGTTAGCAAAGACAAATAGGGAAAATAAAAACGTAAAGTGTAATATATAATAGTGTTGACTTAGCAATGACTAGGACAAAATAGTTTTCAGGGTTGAAGACATACTGCACGACCCGAAGGGAAGTGCACCATGTCCTCAACCCTGACCACTATATGGCAGGGTCATTGCTGACACAACATTATTATTATTATTATGCTGATTGTTATATGTAGACATAATATATTGAGAACTATTACAATAAAGGAGGTCCTGATATTGGAGACTAATATATTGGATCAGATAGTCTTGAAAGTGTGATAATATTCTTGGTGTCATTTAAGGCTTTAAAAATATAAAGACTTTTGAAGTTTGAAATTTAATTAACAACAATAACAAGTATTAAAACAACACTTAGACGACTATGATAGATTGACAGATTGGATCCGCCCCCTTGCACGTGGGCTAGCTATACATAGCTTGACAGACAGCTGAAAACCCAGCCTTCCCCGCGTGAAACTGGCATAGTAGATGTACTATTTTCGCATAGTATGTCAACGCTAAATAATTCTTTGCGATATATGCCAAAATATCGGTATGAACTTGTATTACAGAAGAAATTTACAGAAAGCATAATATTTTTTAAAGGAATGAATAATAACACATTAATTTGATTGCCCTTTCTGTTTGTTGTAGCTTAATGTTCATTGAAAATAAGCTTGAAATGTAATTAATATGAACATACATGTATATGTTTTCTAATTGTATTTATATATTAACCTAAATAATAAAAGGCATTGTTTTATTGAAACAGATGATCACTCACGAGTAATTCTAGAAACAGAGCATGGATCAGGAAAGTCTGACTATATCAATGCAAATTACATTGACTTGAGTATGACTGGTGCTAAGAGTCCGTTGTTAAAGTGTTTTTTTTTCTTTGTCAAAGTCAGGTGAAAATATTAAATGAAACATAAAACTGATATCTGCGGTTTATCATCCTTCCTTCTCGCTATATCTACCGTCAAACTCCATAAGCAAAACTCGTATCAACGTCCGTATGAGCTGAGAAGGACTTAATAACAGTCAGCAGGAGTTATCACCAAATTCTCCCAATATTTAAACGATTATTACTGTGAAGATGACAAAAGTAAATAAAAAACATCAACATCCTTAGGTAGTAAACATTTCATTTTTTAAAACATAAATCAAATTAGGAACTGTCAGCAATATCAACAAACATCGTCCTTCAAAAATGTTCTTGAAAACAGCTGCTGGACATACCTTTTTTTACATCATCAAAACAATACCGCTAATGAAAATGAGTGGATCACTTAAATGTTCATTATTTTAAATCTTTGTCCTTGAACTATGCTTATTTTGGTTATATGCTCATCAAGTTACGCTATCAAATCCACCATGTACTCTAATAATGAATGGTATGTTTGCAAATTACTTACGAACTATGTATTGAAGCGTATTTGTTCTAAAGGAGTGAGTGCGGATAAATATTTTGAAATATGTGATTTTTTCCGCGAAAGCACAAATATCGAAACCTATGGATGTACCATATATCCATGTTTATGTTTGACTAAAGGATGATAAACATGTCATCTGAATAAGAATATGATTGATACTGAAAAATATCAGTCTGTTCTACAGAATATGAAGATTGTGATTCGTTCGCTTCGCTCACTCGCCAACAAACTTCATATTGTGGCTCAACAGGCTAATATTTTCGGTATCAGTCAATTCACATTCAGATAACACATACATCTCGTATGCTGAAACAAATAGCGTACACGACAATTATATGCACGTATTACACATTTATGCATTGATAGTGTGCAATTTTATTCAATTAATGTAAGCTTTATATTTATAAAACTGTAATGATGAGAACGGTCATTACAGATAACTTGATTTTCCTTTCAGGGATTTGAAAAAGACAAATGTTACATCGCATCTCAAGGTAATTATGCACTGTTAGTGGTAGAATATCATAGGCTATGCATACCGTATGTTTTGTGAATTTATATATCTAAGCATGAATTCACCTTTAACAGCCTTTACTATTATCTCCCTTCTAGTTCACTTTTCTTAGAGACACAATAGATAGAAACATCGATATGGAGTTTAGTGCATACGACGTCTTTCTGACATAACCTCCATCAAGTACTCTCATAATACAAGTTTTTAATTTAAAAGTAGTTAGGAGCAAGTAAATCAAAGGACCTAAACAGTATAACAAAATCGTCTAAGGTCACCCATGTCTGATGGAACAGAACCTTAGTTTTATTAATAATAACATTATTTATTAACCGTAAACTTCAATAATAGAAATATCTAGTAAAAATAAATCTAGTAATTCCTGGCATGGCCGAAACACTGACTGGGAAGATAATGCCCTCGAGACTAATAATAAACCTGCAGAGGTATCTACTCATGGATATATGAATAACAGTTCTGCTACAAATTATAAAAAAATATGACTTTTACATTTATATTATTATCGTATAATAGAAACATAGGACGATATATTTCATTAGGTGTTGGTGATCAGTTTTATTGGTGGAGGAAACTGAAGTACCGGAGAAAATCATTGATCTCCCGCAAGTCACTGACATACTTCATCATATAATGTTGTATCGAGTACGCCTTGCCTGAGTGGGATTCGAGCTCACAACGTCAGTGGAGATAGGCACTGATTGGATAGTTAGCTATAAATCCAAACTCTACCATATGACAACAACCACGACGGACCTAGAACTGTTATGCAGTTGCGAAATATCTTTCAATCTCTAACTAAAACATTGTAACTTATATATATATATATATATATCGAATTGTATTCGCTAAAAATATTGGATTGCATTCCTTATGTTTATTGGATTGCATTACATTATAATATTTTACAGGTCCGACAAAGATTACTATACCAGACCATTGGAGAATGATTTGGCAGAACAACGTAAACAAGATTGTTATGTTGACAAATCTAGAAGAATCAGGAAAGGTTATTAATTTATTCCTTTTATGTCAATTTCTAGATTTTTGTTTTACAGCTTTGTTTGCCTTCCGTGTGTTAAAAGTCAAATTTCTATCAATTATGCTCTTGATAATTGTATGCTTTGTTTTAAATATATGAACAAGGATAAACGTTTAGTGATATTGCTGCTTATTCATCTTTTTTATATGTTAATTTGATTGATATATCTAATTTGTATCACTGGGTCGATACCTCAGCTGGTGGACTATTAGTACCGAAAAGTATTATCTACCTAACACTCCATGTTTCCCAACATGTGTGGTTTATCATATATATTTATTATTGAAATCTAGTTTCTAAATAATGTAATTATTATTAGAAATAAGGTTCTCCTCTCTTAAGCATAGATGATCTTATTCTACATTTGCTATCATATTATGACCTTTGGTTTTCTTTCTCCCAAAATATCTTAAATTTCTATTTGTGTTATGTTGAGCGTGCCTGATGACGGTTATTCCAGGAGCATGCATTGCGCACTAATTAGATATCTCCGTTTTTATTACATAAATATTTGAATTTGTATTATAACGTGATGTTTATGAGCTTATGCCACTCTACGTTTAGTATGTATAGTGAACATATGGCGCTCTAAATTAAGATATATGTATTTTAACTTTTCATATTTTTTATCTATTTAGGTTAAATGTGATAGATACTGGCCAGTTGGTGGTAAGCCAATGACGCACGGAAGCCTTGTCCTTACACTAGTGACAGAAAAGGAAAGAACAGCTTATGTAACAAGGGAAATATCTGTTGTGAACAAAAAGGTTGGATGAGCATTACATAACTTTTTATTTATTTTGTATTAGATAACCTGCCCCTCCCCCCAAGCAAAATATCAATATAGTAGATATGTCAAGAATATGCGTCTTTTCGACAGGCTGTTTGCATTTGAAACAACACAATAAATATGGTCAAAAGTATGCATGCATTTTTATTTATAACGGGTATATTTCTAATCTGACTTTTGAAATAATTAATATGTGTTCAACGACGCTTCTAATAATATTTCACTTATATCCTTATAGTCAGTTTATTTGCAGGGAAACCTTTAATCTTTCGGGTAAAAATCACCCGGCTGCCATAAGTCACTGGCAAGTTAATCATCGACACAATATTATCTAGTATATTCCGCCACGGGTGACCATCCAACTCTCAAGCATTAATATTGTTTGGTGGTGATTGATAGGTAAATGTGCATGTAATTACCCACCATACAAATAATGTTCTGTTGACAAGTGCTATAATAATGTAAATGTGTTTATTTCTTAATATACGTTACATATATAACATATGGCTAACATTGTGCATACCCTGTCATCGATATCTTTGAATCTTCTTTTCCAACGTGTTTCTTATATCAATTGACAACGTGAATAAGTGTATTTTGTAGATATATATTGAATTCTAACATGGCGTCCTTCATTGAAGGTTAGTGTAATCATGTTATGTCCATTACTGACTTCCACTTTAAAAATTTAATTAAGACTTTTCCTACTAGAATTGGAATAATTCATGGAAGCCATAGTTTGTATAACGTTTTAACATGGGTTATATTATTTTCGTTGCATCTTATCCCTCGCCTTAGCTTCGGATAAAATGTTTACCCAAATAATGTTTCTCATATTAAAGCTGGATGCAAACTGTTGCTTCTATTAATGAATTCTTTATTATTACAATACGTTTATTAACATTTAATCTACTAAAATCTAGACAAAAGAGAAGAGAATTGTAACCCAGCACCACTTTACAGCTTGGCCAGATCATGGAACACCGGATCCACTTTATCTAGTACTGTTTCATAGACATGTGACAACAGACTACAATCAAACAGAAAGTAGTCCACTTTTGGTTCACTGCAGGTAAACCTGTGGTATTTAAATTCAAAATATATCGACACCTAATATATGGCAACCTTATATGTATACCCCCGCTCCACAGGAGGGGGGTACTGTTTTACCTCTGTCCTTCGTCTGTCCTTCCGTACGTCCCAAGATATTTTTCGTCGCATTTTTCTCAGCAGCTATTGATAGCAGAAATCTGATAATTGGTCACAAGCTTCATACTGGTACCTCATATCGTGGGAAGCGGTATTGGACCCGTCAGATTCCTACTTCCTTCTTGCCGACTTAGTTGGCTTTTATACACATTGAACATATATGCACATTTTTCGTCACCTGTTTATAAGTAATCATTGATGGCAGCACTCTGATATTTCGTCACAATCTTCATATTGCTACGCAATATTATGGGAAGGGTTTTTGGACCCGTCAGATTCCTACTTTCTGTTTGCCGACTTAGTTGGTTGTTATACACATTGAACATATATGCACATTTTTCGTCACATTTTTCTCAGCAACTATTGATGGCCGAAATCTGATATTTGGTCACAAGCTTCATATAGGTACCACATATCGTGGGAAGTGTTTTTGGATCCCCTAGATTCCTACTTCCTGTTTGCCGGCTTGGTTGGTTTTTATACACATTGAACATATATGCGGGGGTATCATAAGTGAGCATTAGCTCACAGTTCATCTTGTTATATATTATTAAGCTGATTACACAGTGGAACACATTGTACTCCGTTCTTTTGATCTTAATAAATCATGTCATGCAATAGGTTTGTTGTGTTGCATTTGATAGCGTGTCGTGCAATGGTAAGGTATATCCAAACCATTATAGTATGTTTTTGGACGAAACATTTTTATCCTGGGGTATGGTGCATTGTTCATAGAATGACTACAGACATTATATATTTGATATTATAATTCAATTTTGTGCATGGTCTGATTTGATTTATTAATAATGTACGTAACATTATTAATCTACCTGTCGTAACTAAAGGGTTCAGCTGGACGGATCCGCCATCTTGAAAACGTGAAATCGTACATGTCATATTTACAACAATACACACACATAATTCAGCTAAATTTGATCAAAATTGAAGCGCACACGAAGCCAAATAATGTATGATCTTCACGTTTCTAACTAGAAGTCTTCAAATGACGTCAACAACATTTCGCGGAATTTTAATTTGTGTGATTTTTAAACCCAGGGAAATGTATTAATTCACTTTTATGTGCATCATTGCATTAGAATGGAGAAAATGTTTTTTAACTTTTGCGGACGTAAATCTTCGTTTTTCAGTCGCAAATATCCGATTGCATAGCTCCGCTCTGCGTCACAACGTATGCTCAATTTGCGACTGCAAAACCGACGATTTACGTCTGCAAAGCTTAACATACAATACAGTTATCTCCTAATTATATTTTAGGTTATGATTATAACATGTAACAGCCAGCCCAAAGAAAATAAAAATAATGTATTAAATTTAAAGTAATTTCTGATGAAAGTATTTACTTAAGGTACAATTGGTAGCAAGATGACATGCCAAATTCAGAAACAAAGCAATGTTTTCTATCGACCGGATTGGCAATCATCATGTTCCATTTCAATGCATTTGATTATACATTAACTGTACAATAAAACGAATTAAACTTTGCTCGATTATGATCACCCTTTTCGTATTTTCAAAGTATTCTTCATATTTACCTATTTGCAATATTTTAGTTCTTGATGGAAATTCATATCATTATATTGAACAGGCCGACCAAACCTCGGTTAATTTGATCCAAGTCCTCCCCACCCTGATGACTAGATGTCCATGGGCAATACAAATGTAAATAAACAATTATAAATCTTGCACTGATTCACTTCCACTCAAACACACCACACAATATAACAAGCATGGACTTACTTTATCAACATCATTAGTACAATAGTAGAGTCAGTGAAGGTTCATTCACTTATAATATTATGTACATATTACAGTGCTGGCATTGATAGAACCGGGACATACATTGCACTAGATGCTTTGTTGGAGGAAGGACGTACCACTGGCTATGTTAATATTGCCAAGTTTCTAATGCAAATGAGATACGGTCGTATGAATATGATCCAGACTCCTGTAAGTAAAAACATATATTTGTCAAACGTGTCATACCCATATATTAATGTTACTATGTCTGCTTCACATTACGATGGGGGCCGTCGTGATCGTATGGTAGTTGGATTAATAGCCACCTATGCAATCAGTTCCTATCACCATTAACATTATGAGTTCGAACCTCGTTCAGGCTAGGTGTACTTGATACAACATCATGTGATAAATTTTGTCAGTGACTTGCGACAGGTGGTGGGTTTTCTCCGGATATTCCGGTTTCTTCCTCCAAGAAAACTGACCGCCACGATATGACTGAAGTGTTGTTGAAAGTGGAGTTAAACACCATAACCTAACTGCACCCTAATCTCATATTACGCCGAACATTGAAATAAATTATTGCATATGTGTAATGAATCAACATATATTTTACAGCACCAATACGTCTGTCTTCACTACGCTTTACTGGAAGCGTTTACAATGAAGGACACCAGTATACGGATAGAGAAGTTCAATAAAGTATGGAGGGATATCCAGTCAGACAAACGTCCCATTAATCATCAAAGGATTAACGAAGAATTTAAGGTACGGAGTCAATGGAACAGTGCATAATTTATCATCGGGTTTGTTACTAGAGTAACACGACCGGTATCACTAGTGGAACAGGAACTTATTATCCTTCCAGAGCACATGCGTCCATACCCGGTTTTAAGTGGGAGTTCGCGTTACTCGATCTATGTTTTTTCTGTGAATTGATTAGTAGATCGTTTGTTTTTTTGTTTTGTCCTTTTTCATTTGCCCATTGTGTTGTCTGCCCTTCTTTGATTTTCGGATTCTCTTTACCCAATTGGTTATCTTCAAACTCTTCTTCAACGTTCATACATATTTCACTTACTATGAGGCATATTCAAATATTGATTTATCCAGAAGTCGTTTTTCACGATAATTACAATGCTTTAGTATAACAGATTATAACTATAGTTATGTAACAATATATTTCTCACTTAATCAATGAATGTTAGAGATTACCAAAGTTGCAATAAAAAATGGACAATCCAGAGAAACTGGCAACATATGGTATACAAGACGTACAAAAACAAAACACCATAACATGCACATATAACGTAAATAAGATACGAGCCCTCCTAACATCTCATGTTTTATGCAACCATTTTTAGATGTTGGAAGCCAAGAAATCTGAGCTCGAATCGCCGGAATATATTGCAGACATGAGCACCCAGAACATCAATAAAAACAGAAATCGAAAATGTGTTGCCAGTGAGTTTCATTAGATTAATAAGAAATGTTGTACTACATGTATTGATCTGCGAATAATTCATGTTATATACACAATGCGCTGTGATGTATCTGGTAAATAGTTTTACTTTGGGTACCAGTCGAGCATACCTCGTGGTGTGCTGTGTGAACATACTCCTAATTAGTGAAAGGGTATATTTTATTGTAGATAATATGTTATTATTCTATGATAAACTACACTGATCTAGCATGTGGGATAAGCAATGGTAAATTGTAATGATGACCCATATAACCCGTATGTTTACTTAATACAAGTTTTAAATATCTACTGGCATTTCATAGAAAGCCATTACTGGTATGTTCCTCAGTATTTGACATCCTGATCACAAATAGAGAAAACAATAATAAAGGAACGTGGAATTGTTTGCTCCTTTCATTTTGAAAACACAGTAATATCGGTCATTTTTTCTCAATACGCATATTGTTTGTTTGATGGTGTTTAACGCCACTTTCAACAATAGTTCAGTTATATCGTGACGGCCAGTTTTATTGGTGGGGGAACCGGAGGACCTGGAGAAAACCACCTATCTTTCGCAAGTCACTGACAAACTTTATCACATAATGTTGTACACCTCGCCCTGATCGAGATCCGAACTCACAACATCAGTAGTGATATGTACTGATTTCATCGGTAGTTGTAAATACAATTGCCATACATTCACAGCCACGAGGGCCCCCATAATGAGCCATTCACAAGGTGCATTTAAATATAAAACCACTAATACAAGACTACGACACGACATAAGATTATGGAGATGTATGTACATGTGTGAATATGGCTCGGCTTGATAATTAGAAAAAAAACATCTTTGAATAAAGATACCTGGTCTTCATTATTAATATTATTTATGTTATTCAACGTGAAGCACAGTTGTCATTACATTAATAGAACGATTTATTGTGATACAACAAATATATCAATATATATTTTATGTATAATTACACCTTATATAAGAATCCTGGATTTGATTGGTTAATAACCGGTGTATTTTTCGTGTATTTTCATATTTAGGATTAATTTCGCTCATTTTTTCCGGTGACGGGGTATTTGCATGAGGATTTACCTTTTATTCCCTCTCTGCAGTGGTATTTGCGAAAACGTATTTTACCTTTTTACCATCGCGTGCCTGAAAACCGCCCAATTCATTCGGAATAGTTCTCCTTTACCTGTATACGTAAGGTATCGTGATTAATCAAATTTGAAACCCGGAAGTGTTCCGGTGTAAACGTATTTCACTTTTTTACCCTCGCGTGCCTCAAACCGCCTAATTCATGAGGAATACCAATACAAAAAAAACAAAATACAAATTCCTCAAAAGGTTTATAACAAGTTAAATCTTTTTGACAAAAGCAATAAAAATAGAATATTCCTGAAAACGACAAGCACAGGGTATTATAATATTTATTTAGCCAGTGTTCTAAATAATATTCGGAGTAATTAAACATATATATCATATTGGGAGGGGTATTTGCAAAACTTTTCCAGTCTTGAGACTAAATTTCCCTCGCCTTTCAGCGCGGGAAATTGTTCGTCTCTCGACTGCTATTTTTCGCAAATACCCCTCCCAAACATGATACATCTGTTTATAATCCATGTTACCGTATCCATGGATTAAGATACAGATTGGTATTTTGTGAAATGTCTTAGTGATGGGATATTTTAAAATATAGATATGCATAAAAAAAGACAGACCAATACACAACTGTATGGTGTTTCAGCATTTGTCATAAGTTAATTACATGGTATTTAATTTTCACCGGAAGTGGACACATTCTCGAATGTAACAATCACATATATATATTTACGTTTTCTTCTGTATATCAATTGACTATTAACATATTGGAACTCATCGCTTGTTGACTAATGCTATTTTTCATTACAGTGGACAGTACAAGGCTGTATCTTATGACATTTGAGAAAGGAAGATCAAACTTTATTAATGCAGTTCAGGTTCCTGTATGTAAACTTACAGTAATATTTCCATATCAGTTTTATATAGTGTGTATTTTCACATAGTTAGTATATTCTTGAATCTTGATTAAATATTAATTGGTGTAAACCGCGTCGGTGATGTAATGAATGGCTAGTGTGGTTGATTCGAATGTGGTTTATCGTGGTTTGGAGTCCAGATCAGGAAATTCCACAAACTATAACATTGGTATTTGTTGCTTCACAGCTAGGCATTCACTATTAAGGAGAAAGAAGAAAGAGTAGCAAAATCG
Source organism: Bathymodiolus brooksi (assembly GCA_963680875.1). Classification (NCBI taxonomy): domain Eukaryota; kingdom Metazoa; phylum Mollusca; class Bivalvia; order Mytilida; family Modiolidae; genus Bathymodiolus; species Bathymodiolus brooksi. The sequence goes on along the minus strand of OY804589.1, from coordinate 53,646,732 downwards.
TGTTGGTTCGAAATGAAGATAATGTGTCCGAGTGAAGCGACATGTCTACCACTGGACTGTTGTTTCAATGAGCTAACAATATAAAATTTAACCCAGCGTGTTGATGTAGTACAAGGTTATCATTGTTTTATCGATGTATCCTGTTCCTCGTCATAGCCGAAAATGTTTTCATTTGGCAATAAAACAATCACTCACTCACATGATAATGGACGTACATAGACGTCCCAAATAGGACAAAACATGCGATTTTTTACCCGATTAACAGTTGAAAATGGCTATTATGTTGGAAAAGAAGTGGTAATTCAAGTAAGAAAAAATGATATGTATGTATGATTCTACGACTTTCAACACTTTGACTGTCACCGTTTCCTTTGGACATTGAAACAATGGCATTCGAATGGATTCCGAGTATTATCGATATGCACTTGAATAAAAGCTTTATAAGTTCATTCACGTTAACAAATTATTTTTTCATCTGTTGGTTTTCCACATATATTGATAAGAAAACTCTGATTTGCCCGTGATTATTGATTAAATCACGTTTATTAAATCACGTTTATTAAATCACGTTTACTACAGCTTCCAATCGTAGGTAAACGTTAGAGAATACCGAATGGGGCAATAATAAATGGCCATTCAAGTCAAACTGGCAAGATAGGGCTCACAAGTCGAAGACAAGCAAATGAAAATAACAACACAATGTGTAATGGACACCACTATGCACAAACAAACACAGCAAACGTAAATGAGACATGATCCCCCTGCAAAGCACTGGATATAAAGACGAATCGGACATCGTTTTTATTCTAGTTAGAATATAATTTATCTGGAGTTTATGGGTGATTATTGTTATTAACATTATTTAAATTATTGCAGTCATACACAAAATTTGTGGGATATCTAGCAACACAGCTACCACTGCCAGATACTAAAGTAGATTTCTGGACCATGATTAGAGATCACAGTTCGTCAACGATCGTCTTAATCCTGAATGATAACAAAGAGGTACACAATCGCAAACAATTAACAAAGCATACAGTGAATATTTGTGAAAACTTTAGATGGTTGAACTGAATGTATTTGGTAATATGGGCAATTAATCAACATTTCAGCTATGTGATTGCGCTCTATTTCGTTAGTTGTGGAACTTTGAGTATCTTGAGAAATCTACCTACCTGTCTAATGTAGTTTACTTATTTTGTATCGCGTGCACCTCACCATTAGTTGGAATTTAACTTTCTCCACTTTACGGAAGATTGGCAATAATAGCATATGTAGATGTAAATCCACCAATCATACGATCATATCCATGACTACCTCACCGGTCACTTCTGGCATTAGAAATTGACTTAATATATTGTGGTTGTTTAGGTTTTTGAATCTCAAAATTCCTCTTTGAAACATCTCGTCAATATCAGGCAACTTTGAAGATACTAAAGTGGTATTCAGAAGCCGTACATCAAAGAAGTACAGAAAATATATTGGCCAATCAGAAGCCGTACATCAAAGAAGCATAGACAATATATTGGCCAAAATAAAAGTTTAAACAATGATCTACACAACACTACACAGACAATATATTGGCCAAAAGAAAAAGGACAAACAATGATCTACACAACACTACACAGAAAACTACAGATTAAGCAACACTAACCCCACAAACATCACGAATTGTATGTTGCTCATGTAAATCAATTGATATATTAAGTTTATGCTTTTATTGTATGGAAAAATAACTTTTGCTATGTTATATGATAACGTATTTACTAGGTTTTTGTATATATATATTAATCTTTCCAGGCTGATCTGGTGTATACAGCATCGACAGATTCCTTTACTTGTGGTCATTTTACCATGAAAATTACAAAACGAGAGCAAGGAGAACTTAACATTACAGAGGCGACCCTGATTATGTCCAAGAAGGTGATATATTAAGGATATACTTCTGAGGCATTTCATCAACTATATTTACAAATGTACCATTTCGTGATTTTGTTTTATCAGAAACGTTATTTACAAGGTATTTTGTAATATAAATGACGTTCTCGTGGAAAGCAGTGCATGTTGATTGGATGACAGATGTATCCTGTCATTCAATGAATGTTTTTTTTTTATATGTTGATCAACGAATATCGTGTTTGTTCTTTATATCACACATTCAGTTTCCACAATCTACATCGTATGTTTTGATTCTCGTCTCTGGGTTGTCCATTCTTGGTTACCCTTCGGTTTTAAATAACGTTTATTTCTCTGGATTGTCAATTCTTGATTGCCCCTTCAGTTATCGCTAACATTTATTAAACATTAAGCATCAAATGTATTTTAAACTTTCTTTTCATAATTGGGAGAAACCATAATATATCCTCCAGAGCTGGAAGTTAAAGAGACCACTGATACCGCTTCGTCCGCATTATTTTTGGACTAATACCTCGAATTTGACGACAGTGGTCAAATCAATACTAAAATATATGATAAACGGGACGACTTCAATTTTAAGATCATAAATTTTCCAAATATGTGCAACAATATACCAGCTTCTCCTGCATATGGTGTTTACATCTCGCAATTGATTCGTTATGCAAGGGCCAGTAGCAATTATTCTGATTTCCTGAAACGTCATCTTCATCTAAGAAACAGGCTACTGGGCCAGGGCTATAAAAAGATTCGCCTTATTCGATCTCTTGAAAAGCTTATATTTCGATACCAAGATCTTGTCGAAATATATTCCGTCTCTACAGAAAAGATTATAAGCGGTGGATTTTTAAATAATGAAAATGTATAAAGATAAGTGGTCAAGAACAAAAATATCAAAAATATTTTTTTATCAATGTGTGACGTAAAGATATTTTTGACATTCACTTCACTAAGTTAGGTGCTGTTATGACAACTGTTTTACCTGTTTTGTTCAAGTATTGTTATAAATACTGTTATACTGACAGCCGGAAACTTTGAGCCGTAATGGAAAGGGGGAGGTTTGGCGCTTTAACATCTGATTCAACCCACCATTTCTTCAGACATGCCTGTACCAAGTCAGGGTCATTACGATTTTCACAGATTTCCGGTTGTTGACTGATTTTGTCTGTTTCTATACTTATGAGTTTTACCTTTCCCTTTGTAAGATTGCTCGGTAATTTTGTTATTACCCTTATTTATTGTATATTGCAATGATCAGCTCACTCGGAGATAATCACATTTGTGTTGCAATGGTGAAATCATAAGGACATACACTAATTGTATTGGAATCAAAAGACATTATTTAAACATTACTATTTAAATTTAACAAAACTATTTCTTTTCTTTGAAATACATTTCAGGACGATAAACCAAAAGATATAGCCATATACCAAACCGTGTGTGAAAACATGCCAGATCCTCAAGTTTTGTGCAGACTGGTTGATTTAATATCTACAAGAATCAGTATGTCTCGTGATCCAGTTACTGTTGTCAGTAGGTAGGTAGATACACCCTCTAGTCTACAAAATATCAACAAGTAGCAGTGTGTTGAGTTATCCATTTACAAGCGGATCCAATTGTAGTTTGGCTTGGTTTATGGTGTTTAGCGCCACTTTTAACAATATCTCAGTTATATTGTGGCGGTCAACTACCATACCATCACAACCACGACGGCCTCCAATCCAATGGTGTATGCACATTTGGTGAATATACACACATCAGTACAGAGAAAGATGCAGCATTTGATTCTAAAGTACGTTTTGTATTACTTATTTCTTTGAATTGGAATAAAAACAACGTAAATCAGATTGAAACCATATTCATGTATTGGAGTATTTTATTGTCATGTGTCAAGAAATCATTAGATTTAGGTATGACAAGTGATATTCCCGAATGAAACGTCCAATGTCCTAGTAATTGCGATAATCTGGAACAAGGTGGTGTGGTCGTTCGTATAAGCTGGATGACTACTATTGTGTTTGTTTTCGAACCTCAATTCCATGCTATCGATGCCATAATAACACCCAAGTCTAAATGTTGCTGTTTCTATGGTATTGCTTCAGCTTCAAGTTATGAGGAGGTTCCAGTTTACCATTTCGAGAACCAGATCTTACAGATGGTTTTTATGGGTATTATAGGAATTGTCCGATTCTTTGTTGTTTTTATTTTGTTCCCTTCTAAGTGTCTCCAGAATTCTATTTTAACGATAAATGTTATCAAATAGTTCTGACTCTCGCAACTCATGAGTTTTGGCCCCGAACCAGCATATAAAAAGCATGCAAAGGCACTACTCTGATTGGTTTGCCATCACTCGTGAACGATTTGAAACCAACCCTGACACATACCATGGTATGGACATGATTAATATATAGAGATCTACATGAACACAACATGTGTACTATACCGTCTCCATTATAATCGTATATATCCATGCTATTAACAGTTATGCTTATGTCTCCAACAGTGATGGTGCAAAGAATTGTGGGCTGTTCTGTACATTTACCAATGCAGTATCAAGTATGAAGATCGATGAGACAGCAGATATCTTCCAACTTGTACGGCTTCTGCAGTTAAGACGTCCTGAATGTTTTGCAGACTTTGTAAGTATTAATCTATGTTTAACATGTTCTTATTATTTTTTCATTACATTAACACTAGTTCGCTCATGATGGGGTTATCATTTTTGGTAACCAGTTAATTGAAATACACCATAGTTGTATACTATTGTGTACTAATTTCAAGATACTGAAAATAAGGAATTGCCTATTATCTGTATCTTTGTCTATTTTTTTCATTCCTAGCCATTTTATGGAAATAATGTTGAAATAGCGATGCTCTACAATTCAGCTTAAATCAATAAACACAAATAAGACCACCTCAACCAGGTCCTGGCTTGAGACTGACACAAACATGTGGCGGATTACAACCTAAACAGTTTTTACCTTTTCACCTATCATCTTTTAGTATCCTCGCTGTCACAGATGACCACGGATATGTTCAGAAACGCGTTGTGTGCACTGAATTCAAAATACACATTTTTATTCTGAATGTTGTAGTACAATTCCTGCCCTTTGGCGTGGCTTATCATTGTGTCACGATGAGAGCCACTGGTGGAACAATAATCTTTACATTTCCTGTTGAACATGTGTAATATAATTTGTTCATACAATGACAATTTGCTACATTAGCGAAGTTTAAGTTTAAAACTCTGCTGTCTTTATTACAGGAAGAATACCGTCTTTGCTATGAAGCTTTGAATATCTACATAGAATCTTCAAATGTGTATGCCAACTTCTAACTCAGTACAAACAGTTGAAATAAAAGACAACGACGTTTGTTATGAAATAACAGATAATCGATTGACTTTACTTATTCACCTTTATTGAAGATGATTACACTCTTTACAAAATGGAAACTCGCTTCAAATCGATAGTTACATCATCATCTGGAAACCATGCACATATTTGTTTATTATTAAAAAGTCTTGGTCAGTGTAGGAAAGTGAACCTCCTTACTGCATAAAGTACTTTACACAATTCCTTTTGTTCGATAAATATCATTGTGTATGTATATATATATATGTTTTTTGCATGCCTGTAACACTTGCGGCGTATTGATTAATAAGGTGACTTATCTCCTATGACAAATAATGTGATTATAAAACTTCTAATTAGCAATGATAAAACTGGTGACTTTTAATGATTTACCAATAATCAAATGTGTTTATTTAGCTGTTTTCTTAGCTAATTAAAATATGATTAAATTAATCGTAAAATATTGTAACATCAAAAAAAACATTAGTTTTACAAAGAATCGAGCATGGTTTTTTTTTTATTATTTTTCTAAAAATTATATATATTAAATGTGTTTATCTAGGTGTTTTCTTATTGAAGTATGATATGATTAAAGTACGGATTGCAATACTAAAATAATAGTATTACAGATAGTCGAGAATGGTTTCTTTATTCATTTTTCTAAAAATTATATTCCATGCAACAGAAACTTCATATATAGATTGTTATAAAGCAAGATTCGTTTGTTAAAATCTTGGTGACCAATACTCTGATTACCCGTATAATAATAATAACCTCAACTAGAAGTTCAGATGATGTACTTAGCATTATATTATTGTCGTAATTATAATCTCTTCGTGTATTTTTCTTCAAGATATGGAGAAATAATTAGAAATGTAACAATGAAATGAAAAACAAACAACAAATACCACACTTCCAAAATATAATAGAAAAATGCGTAGAAAAATGTAAAATAGATATCCATAATACACTAATACATGACACCCTAAACACACTAATGCATGACCACCCGACACCCTTAGCACACTAATACATGACACCCGTAACACACTAATACATGACCACTCGGTTTGTGGACTTGCTCCGAAGAAAATGGATTTACTAACACACATGACCACTTGGTCTGTACCTAAAATTATATATATATATTGTTTATTTAGTTATTTAGTTATAAGATCACTTATATATTGAGGGCTTTCCTTATTCATAATTGAAATGTTTCAATGCCTATTCTACATATACGCCTAACTTTTAAAGAATGTTATTCTGATTTAGTCAAAATTTCTTCACATGTGGAATGGTTTGCATTATCTATAAATATCGCTAACTTATTCAAATTTTTATTAAAATATATAAAATATAATGTTTTGTCTGCTTCTAGTTACATGTGTTGGAATTACAAAGTGTGCACACAGCATATTACACTAAAAGTATTACATCGCATCGTTTTGTAGTCGGTTATCTGTTGATGAAATTCCGTTGCCTGATGAAAGCCACCAATCTATAGTGTTAGAAAATTTCGTGTACACCAATCTGCATTGTATAGTGTTAGAAAAAACATCTTCACTTAAGGAAATTTCGTGTACAGCTCACAAATGGTGTGGATAGCAAGCAAATACGTTGTAGGAAATGGATATTAGGGTTTAGAGAGCAACTTGGCAAACACATCCTGAATTCCGACACTCAGCAGTGTTCTCCATTGCTGGTTACAGCCGGCTTCGCCGACCAGCTATAAATTTGTTACTACCGACATTCATTTTTCAAAGCTGGTCGGAAAATTAACATTGTTTTCCCAACTTGCGTATTGATCCCAATTAAAATCATGTGTTGTATTTCATGTGGCTCTTATGTTACAATCTTCAGAATGTCTTTAAAGGTATATTGAATCAGGGGACAGTTGACCATTTTAATGATGAAATAAGTACGAACATACGTTTTAATGGGTTATAATCCACATGCAAATATTTTTGAATTATTTGACTTTGCAAAACAACAGAAATATTTATCTGTGAAAAGATTTTGATAACTTCCGGTAAAAAAAATACTTCCAAGCTATACACTAACGGTGACACACTTTTACATGTAAGTCCTGTATAAACATTTCTCTTTTAAATTATAACACCCTTCGATTAGCATATTTGATCATCTTTCTTTAAACAATTAAGGTAGTGTTAGACGAATTATCCCTTGTATTCGGACGTTAATTAATTTCTTGTGTGTATACTATTCCATGTCGCTTCCACCTACAAGACAATTTACAACAGCGGCTAGCAAGGAAGACTGTGTATCGTGAAGCAAGACAAATGTTCGTGACTCTGCTTATCATCCTACATTTTTTTAGTGATAATTTGAGAAATATATATACTCATAACACTACTTTGTAGGACATGCATGCATTGTTTCTACAGCGTCAATTTGTTCTCAGCATGCAGAACTGTATACGAAACAATCAGGCAAACAAAGAAATGCAGAACAATACATTAATCTACTTTCGACTGCAAGTCGTGAAAGATATAGGTCTTCACCGCATTATGGAAGCCATTAGTTAGTCTATTACAAAGCCATATCGGGAATTATCATCATCTGATCTAACAGAAAGTCTTCTTCATGATATAACAGAAAGACCACACACCTGCCGTTAAACAAAATCACTACGTAGATGGTGATTAAGAATTAAGTTATCCATTTTGACAATGTTGTGGATACCTTGCATATTGAAGATGATTATCACACATTGAATTGTATGTGCAGAGCTTGTAGATAATAAAAGCTAATACTTCACAGGTGCAGGCATCATTTTCATACTTGATCAATAATTTTCAAGTATTATGTCTTTCCAAGGAAAACAAATTATAATATTATTGTCAAAGAAAATTGCGGAATGTCTAGCCATGTGGTTGGCTATGTGGCTCGCCATGACGATTTAACCTTCGTAAAGCACAAAGCATTTGTAGATTCAAATGTTTTTTATCAATGTGTGACGTAAAATTATTTTTGACATTTACTTCACTGAATTTATTACTGCTTTGACAACTATTTTACCTATTTTGTTCCAGTATTGTTATATATAGTGTTATAGTGACAGCCGGAACCTTTGAGCCGTACTGAAAGTGGGAGGTTTGGCGCTTTAAAATCTGATTCAACCCACCATTTCTTTATAAATGCCTATACCAAGTCAGGGTCATTACGGTTTTGACAGTTTTCCGGTTGTTGATTGATTTTGTCTGTTTATATACTTATGAGTTTTGACTTTCCCTTTGTAAGATTGTTCGGAGTTCGGTAATTTTGTTATTACTCTTATGTTCAAGAGACAAAACGTATTTACTAAACCAGAGATGCACCGGATCATCAATAAAACATCTGTACTGCGTTGGTGGCAATATTGGATTTCCGTCATAATGTTGTTTCAATCAGTTTTGTAGTTTCTGAAAAGGATTGAATAATATTCTGTCAGTTGCGTACAGATGAAGAAAGATGGTATTAGCAAATACATCTTGGTTCAAGGTTTGCCATCGTTTTACTATTCAGAATTCAGAAAATGGCAAAACCATCGGCTGTCTATAATACCACTAATATTGTACATATGACAACATCTGTGTCACAACGATTACAAATAGTATGCGTATTGCTCAAGATGATTGCTTTCTGCGTGATAGCGCTGATCGCCTGGTTATATGTGATTGTTGGCATTTTGTGCACATGTGGAAAACACTTGCATGACAGCTATTTCAGCCAGGAAAATGGGCTGTCATGTATTTGTGGATTTATTTTTTCATTTTAATATATATTTCCCAAGATATTTCAATATTAAAATGTGTCCTGTGTAGGTGTTCATCTTGGATTTCCGCTCGACTTTAAATGGCGCCCAATAAGCATTCATTTATTGTATGGGCTCAATACGTTTCGTAGTTTCCGGTAACAAGAGGTTTATGAATATGTTCCAATATTGTGCCATTTTAAAATTGTCTCCTGTGCTGGTAGTGATCTTGAACCTAGGATGAGGACTAAAACACATACTTTGGAAGATAACACTCCTGTGTTCATTCACAAAGCCTAAATGTGTTTGAAATATCCTGATATTAAGGACGCATTTCAGGTCCTGTTTTCCATATTAAATTTCAAGTCGACATCAACATAACCAAATCTAGTAGAGATCCCAGAACTAAAGTATACGGGTTTATTATTGTATATATTTTTTACATGACATTAGATTGAGAAAACAGTAAAATGTTGTAAGAAATGTCTGAACATAACCAGACAATTGCAAAAAAAGTAGACTTGAAATTAACACAGCGAGATAAACAAATCGTTGTTTCTGTTTCACTAGAAACGAAGATGACGACCATGCAAGTATGAAAAGAAAGTTAAGCAGTTGATTGTCAACAATTCTACAAATATTAATCGTTCATCTTCACTCACTGAACACAAGAACACAAAATACATTGTCGGAAATCCAGGCAATGGCTTTGGACAGGTAAACATGTGTGGTGGGCCTAAACCGTTCAATTCGACGCAAACCTCCCTCTTGATAACTTGATATCCAACGGCAATACAACAGCAATGTTAAATCTCAGTAAGGAATGTCAAGACAGTATCCATTCATTTCGATTGTCAAAGGGGAATACAAGACAAAGCATGATTGCTGGAATTAACAGTTCCTAAATAATGTAATTATTAATAAAACTGAGATTTTTCTTCTGCTGGTATAGGCGACTTTCCTGTTTAGACCCTTTAATTTTAATATTAGTGCTCCTAACAATATAAATGATTTGGCTTTCCGATCTTTCGATGTGGAGCGTACCTGATGAAAGTTATTCCAGAAACGTGTCGTACGTACTAAGCATGATATCTACGTTTTTACTATGGATATTGTGGTGGAGTATAATATTGGATATCCAGTGCAAAAGAGTAGGAATAGAAATAAAAACCATCAATGAAATATTTGGTAAAATTGGTTCATTTGACACGGAATATTAGTATTGCAATTTTTTTCGGTTACATCTGAGGTGACATTTGTACAATATCTCTTCTGAATAATGACACATAGCATAGAACATCACTTCTAAATCAGATCTCAGACTAATGGTTTAATTGGAACACGTTAGCAAACTGTATGGCATAAGGTACACAAACACTTTTTTCTGTGGGGAAGAGTGTTAATATTTGGGTCACATCCTCGTCCTGATAAACGTATCACCTTAATGATAGAACAATATAATTCATGGCTATGATGTTAATAAGGCAGCATTTATCAGTCCATATAAAGTAAATTATTTAATGTTAATGTTATACGTATTTCAGTTATAATGGATTATGTATTGTGTAATTATTATTATCTGTAATATTATAGCACTAAATTGACCAGAGTTATCTCAACTTTCTTGCTTTTCACTAAGTTTGGTGAAGGGAATTGTATTCTTTTGGTGACAGAAACTCACTAATTATATTGTCAATATTGCCTGGTACTAATTGAAATATTGAATTTTCCCATAATAAATAATTGTGTCATTGTTCAGAGGAGACATTATACAAGGTCATTGCAGGGGTTACCGAAAAATGTTGCAATACATATACTCAATGTCACATATATCAATTTAACAAAATGTTGTATTTATGCTTAACATTCCCATTCCTACCGGGCCTGGGTGGCTCAGTGAGTTAGGTCGTTGGATATATTAGCTCATACAAGCCTATCACCAATATGACGTGGGTTCGCGCCCAGCTTTATAGATTACAAAAGGATACACTCGACTCACAGCCGCAAGTGATAAAGCTTACCAGTTGCTTGCCCAGGGTCGGTGGTTCTCTCCGGATACTCCGGCTTCCTCCACCACTAAAACTGGTCGCCATTGATATAGCTCAAATACTGCTGAAAGTGGCGCTAAAACAACAAAAATAAAAAATAAACCCATTCTTACCCTTTTGTATATTGGAAATCCAATATTATGCTCAAACACACTGTCTAGAATAAAAACGTAGATATCAAGATTGGTGCGCACGACGCGTTTCTGAGATTACATCCACCAGGTACGCTCAACATCGAAAGATCGGAAAGCCATATAATTTATAGTTTTAGGAGCAATGAAATTAAAAGTCTTAAGCAGGAAAGTAAAAATTGGCTAGAGTCACCTATATCTGATGGAGGTGAACCTTAGTTTGATTAATAATTACATTACTTAGGAATTGCAAATTTCAGTAATCATGGTTTGCTTTGTATTCTCCCTTGACAATCGGAAGGAAGGGATACTTTCTTTTCTTTCTCTACAGATATTTAATATTGCCGTTGTATTGCCATCGGAGATCCAGTTATCAATAGGGGAGGTTCGGATCCCGATGACCTGTTTAGCCCCGCCATATGCTTGTACCTGTCCCATTCCATGACCACAATTTCCAACATTTTCTTTGTGTTCAGTGAGTGAAGATGAAAGATTGATACTGGTGGACTTGTTGACCTTCACTGCTTACACTTTCTTTTCATTATTACATGATCGTCATATTTGTTTCTAGTGAAACACCGATTTTTTTACCCTGCTGTGTTTATTTCATCTCTACTTTTTTTTATTGGAATTGTTTGTGTATTTTCAGACTTCTGTTACAACATTGAGCAGTTTTATCCTTCTAATGTCATGTAAAAAATAGATACAATAATGTACCTACATATTTTAGTTCTTGGATCTCTACTGTATTCTGTGATTTTGATGTCGATTTGAAATTTAACATGGACACCAGAGCCATAAATGCGTTCTGAATGTCAGAACATTTCAAGGACATTTTGACTTTATGAATGATTACAAGAGCGTTCTCTTCCAAATATGTGTGATGGTGCTGATCATAGGTTCAAGATAACAACCAGCTCATGATACACTTTTAAAATGAGAAAATATTGGAATAATAAATATATACATCTGGTTATCTAGCAGATTGCTGTATCAACCATAATATGCATTTCCTTCAACGTAATTTAAGAGAGACATGAAGGACCCACCGCTGTCATAGACTAATGCTCGTTCATCACCAGCTCTGCAATGAGTCCATATCACTTCTAATGTTTCCAATATATATCCACACCAGTTGCAAGCTGTACACGAAACTTCGTAAAGTGAAGATTGTTTACTAACACTAAAGATTTTCAGTTTTTACTAGGCAATGGCGTTTCATCAACAAATGACCAACTACAGTACGATGCGATATAATACTAATAGTATACTCTACTGTGTGTACACTTTGTGATTACCAACATACATAACTAGATGAAGACACAACATCACGTTTAATATATTTTAATAAACAAGTTTAATAAACTAATAATAACTACATAAATCCTAATGTTTACACGAGAAATATAAAAACAGATTAAAGCCGTTATTTAAAGATTACTGATCGCGAATTAAAATCGTCACTCTGAGAATTATTGTCATTAGCCCTATAATTTGTCATGGAATGGGGTTTATATAAACGTTGATATCATAATTTAGTACGCACGACGCATTGCTGGAATAACCTTCATCAGCTACTTTCAAAGTCAATAGAATAACAAACAGAATAATCTAACAGTTATTGGGAGCAAGATAAAAACAACAAATTGCCTTAACATGATTGAATTTAGTATCCTATGACCGAAGGAGGAGACCATCCTCTTGATAATACTTGTATTATTTAGGAACTATAAATGTCAATAATACATATATCAACATTATTTTGATATAACATACCATATAACCGGGTTTAAAGTCATTAATGTCATATTAATATTTAGGTATATTTTCAATACACATGTACTACGCGCACCATTTTCCATTCTTTCTAAATGTAGTGTATTACCATTCACCATTATTCCTAAATGTAATATACTACCGTTCACCATACTCCAAAATGTAATGTACTACCATTCACCATACTTCCTAAATGTAGTGTATTACCATTCACCATACCTTTTAAATGTAATGTACTACCATTCACCATACTTCCTAAATATAATGTACAACCATTCACTCTATTTCCTAAATGTAATGTACTACCGTTCACCCTACTTCCTAAATGTAATATACAACCATTCACCATACTTTCTAAATGTAGTGTACTACCGTTCACCCTACTTCCTAAATATAATGTATTACCATTCACCCTACTCTCTAAATGTAATGTACTATTATCCACCCTACTTCCTAAATGTAATTTACTATCATCAATCATACTTCCTAAATGTAATGTACTACCGTTCGCCCTACATCCTAAACGTAGTGCACAACCATTCACCATTCTTTCTAAATGTAGTGCACTACCATTCATCCTACTTCCTAAATGTAATGTACTACCGTTCACCCTACTTCCTAAATGTAATGTATTACCATTCACCCTACTTTCTAAATGTAATGTACTACCATCCACCCTACTTCCTAAATGTAATGTACTACCATCCATCCCTACTTTTTAAATGTAATCCACTACCATTCACCATTCTTCCTAAATGTAATGTACTACCATTCACCCTACTTTCTAAATGTAATATACTACCATTCACCCTACTTCCTAAATGTAATGTACTACCAACCACCCTACTTCCTAAATGCAATGTATTACCATTTACCATACTTCTTAAATACAATGTACTACCATTGATCCTACTTCCCCAAATGTAATGTACTACCATTCACTATGCCTCCTAAATGTAATGTACTACCATTCACCCTACTTTCCACATGTAATATACTACCATGCATCCTACTTCTCAAATGTAATGTACTACCATCCACACTACTTCCTAAATGTAGTGTACTATCATTCACCATGCTTCCTAATTGTAATGTACTACCATTCACCCTACTTCCTAAATGTAAAGTACTACCATTCACCATATTTCCTAAATGTAATCAACTACCGTTCACCCTACTTCAACAATTCACTACGCTGTCTAAATGTAATGTACTTTCATTAACCATACTTTCCAAATGTAATGTACTACCATTCACCCTACTTCCTAAATGTAATGTATTACCATGCACCCTACTTCCTAAATGTAATTTACTACCGTTTACCATACCTAATTAATTACTGTATTTACATTCACCCTACGAGCAAAACGGGCAACTTGTTGACATTTCTTCATACATGTAGAAACAAGCTTGTCCTTTCTTTCACCCTAGAGTATGGTTATGACCATAACTCCTACTTTATTTCTTTTGGCCATTGTGTTATCTGTTCTTCTTCGATATACGGTTTCTGATTACCCCTTTGGTATCTTCAAACTCTTCTTTTTTAATAGTAATTAAAATACCTTTGTGTATCTCATCTTATGCTAATCTATCCAGTGGCACTGACATGATATATTGAATATATTCACCATCTTTCTACAATATGTAATTCATCAAAGCTAAGGACAATTTCCTGCGGGCATTCGTAACCGGAGATTAGTATTTCCTTCTGGCATTCGTAACTGGAGATGATTATGTCCTTCGTGCATTCGTAACCGGAGATTAGTTTGGTTATCCTCATTAGGACCTTTGTTTTAATTAATTCCCATTGTTTGGTTTTCTAATCTTTAGGTCGTGGAAAAGTACCTGATGAAGGTTGTTTTAGAAGAGCGTTGTGTCCACTAAATTAGTTGGCTTTCCAATGTTTTGGCTATGAGGGTATCTGATGAAGATTATTTCAGACACGGGTCGTGTGCACTAAATCATGTATTTACATGTACGTAATTATAACTATTGCTTACCTTTACAGTTGTATCAGCATGGCTATAGGTTAATTGATGGATTATACCCTTCAAAAGGCATGCTCGATGTGGCAGAGAAAAAGGAGAAATATCGAAAGTTATACTGGGAATTCTTCACACCAGAACCAACGAGTTTAGAAGAAAGTAAGTAAGTTGGGCAGGTAGTTCCTACTCCACTAGTAGCAGACGTTGTGTACTCTTGGTACAATCACCGGTGAAATGTCATGCATGAGGAAAGGATGGGATTGTGATACTTTTTACATTAAGCATATTTTATTGTCAAACAAATACAGACAATGGATCAGACACACGCTATAAATTTACGAGGTCTTATCCGTTACATATAAATCATTAAGTAGACAATGTATTACAACAACATAGCATTATTTCATTCAAGATTATTTGAGAAAAATGACATTATACTTCAAGATATATTGTGATTGATATTGATTCGTTGCCGTCAGATGAGTTAGTGGTACATACACATTAGACCAATCTGTTAGTGCCTAGCATGTATTTGTGAACAGCTGCAAAAAGTGAGCAGTTGACATTATATGCGAAATCTAAATTTCCATACAATATATTGTTAATGGATATATCTAACCCAAGATCTCTAATATTGTTCAGCATTACCTTTCTCTGATTTACAAACAGTTTACAGTGTAGGAAGTAGTGTTTTGTGATTACGATTGTGATGACGGCAAACGGAATATGTCAGTGGTAACATAGGGTCATAACATCCATCTATGCTGGATATGTTGTACCATCCTTACAATATAAATAGAGTACGATATCCTATAAGTGTTAAAGCAACCATTGTTCGTTCTTTTATCCTTTTTCTCCTGGCCATTGCATGCCATTCCCTTCGATATGCCCTTTATTATCTTCAAACTTTCAGTCACCAGATAAGCCTGGAATTCAGGAAAGACAGGAATAAATTAGGAAGAAAGATATCCGTTATCAATAGGAATGCTTTCTTATTAAATGTATAATTACAGCGAGGACATATGTGTTCCTAGATATATGATGCACATGTTGCCTTTGGTTTCGAAATAGAATGTGTCATTTTCTTGAATAATTTGATTAGTACCATTCTTACTCCATACATAATATTTACACAATGTAAATACCAACTGACATAACAACAGGTTGAAGATGCCATAACCAGAAACCGTAAACTGAAGGACGACCAATTCAATAACCAACGAAAACAGAACGGAAGTACATATAATAGTCTACAAATAAGACGTGCGAAACTGCAAACTGGACAACACGAAACCGGGAGTGAACTCAAGTGCTCCGTTAATGGCACCCAGTGCCGGAATTAGGACAAATGAGGCCCTGTGCCAGTTAATTTATAAGGCCCCTTACCTGGGCCGTGAAGGAGGTAGACTCGCTAGGCCTACACAGGCAATCAGGCATACATGCTCAGGAAAATTAGGAATAGTTAAAATATTAAAATTGAACCACATACGCAAAAATCTATCGTAAAAACAAATTCCTTGCAGGAAAATGGACACCCTGGTCAACGGGGTCCTGTGCTGAAGCACACCTTTGAACAGTGATAAATCCGGCACTGATGGCACCCGCCGTGTTACTTGTATTATAAACCCGTTAACTCATGACTGTGGGAAAGACTGGAGTGAATTACAACAAACGGAACATATCCGTTAATATGTATGACACAGATATGCTGTAACGGTTTATACCGACATAAACGTTAAAAGGGAACATATACTATCTAATAACGTTACCACGATTATTTCAAACATAAGTAAGTCGGTACACCATATATTTTCTGCATTTGTCATTATTAAGAAGATTTTGAAGATACCAAAGTGGTAATTCAAATCCGTAAATCGAAGAACAGACATCACAATGGCCAAATGTATATATATATATGTGACGTTGGAGATCCCATGACCTCCTATCAACCGTATTTCAAGCAACATAAATATGTGTAAGAAAATTGGCTCTTACGTCAGAGCAAAAAATCGTATGATATCCCATAATTAGACACCCATTTAGAAACTTGAAATATGAAACTTATTATTTTTATCATTAATCTTGAGTTCAATGTTATATTGATTACCTATGAAAACACCACAAGAGTTTGAAGATACCAAAGGGGTTATCAGAACCGTAAATCAAAGAAGGACAGACAACACAATGACCAAAAGACAAAGTACAAAAGGACAAACAACGGTTTACAAAACATACACATAAAACTAAAGATCGAGTAACCGGAACACCACTAAAAACCGGTGATGAGCTCATGTCATCTGGAAGGATAAGATTTAAGTTTAATCTTTTTCAGATAGGTACGACGCCATTTGTATGTCAGCAGCCATTGGAGGTGGAGACATACCAGCGAACTCTGTATATGACTTACAAAACCAGGTATGTTAGTCAAGATAAATTCAACGTTTGTATTTATATATGGACATTAAGCAAAGTTTACGGCAATGCTTTTACAAATACTCCACACCCGGACTCCGAGGTTATGAAGTAGAATCTAGTATCTGCACTTACGGATACAACCCTCCAAAAGAGTCCACTAGGCGTGCTGTGGGAATGAAATGTATAATCATACTTACTAACCTTTTGTCTTTTATCTCTCAGTTCTAAATCTGTACGGAAATACAAATAAAATGAGCTGATATGAATACATGTATACAACTAACCTCGAATGTCTCCGATGGCTAATGCAAAAACAAGCATTTAATAATACACAAATTTTATTAGCGACTTCTTTTTTCGTTTGTGACCTCTTTCCGACCTACAATGAATATGGTTGTGTATATGAAAATTAACAAGAAATCGCCCATGCTACTTTACCTTGAGCCAAAATATAATACTCTACAACACGTACACTGATATGACAATTAAAGATAATCTTACGACTTCTTATAAGGTAGTTATTACTCCATGATTCATTGACATACAAGTTGTTGAAACATCCAATAAAAAAAAATGAATAATGATGAAAACAAAACAGAGTAGAAACATAAACAAAACAGCAACAACAAAAAGCAGAATAAAGAAAACAATCAGAGCCACAAAATTAAAACAAAAACAAAAAAGCAAAAACAAATTAATTATAATAAACAAAGTAATAATAACAAAATGTATAAAGCCAAACAAAACAAACAAGCAAAAATATCAAACAAAGCTAATCAAAACAGAGCAAAATAAAACAAACAAAACAAAACAAAGAAAAACAACAACAAAAAACAAATGAAAAAAAAGATATGCAAAAACCTAGAAACGTGATAATTAAAAACCAACAAAAAAATAAAATCAGATGAAAAAAGATTCAATTTTGAAAAGGGGAGATAATGATTTTTAAGAAATATTAATATCTTTTGCAGGTGGTATACTATGTTTAATCAGCAAGAGAGTAACACTACAAAAAATTTTACCATATATGGAAAAAATAGAAAAAGAGAAGAAAGTGGAAACAATAGATAGATTTGAAACTGAGGAATACAATAACAGGTACTGCGGATTGGTTCTGGTGTACAGAGTTATATAAATGTTAGATATATTACATGTTGTACTTTTGGTTCTGTTTTAGAGAGTCATGTGACATTTAGAAATGTAATGCCAGTTGTAATAAATTAGTTCATGGTTGTTTTGTTTTTTTTACATTATGTCATATTGACAGTCAAATATAACAATATATTGTTCAATTAAATTACCATTAAATATGATTGATACGGGTCTATGAGTGGTATGTGAACATGATTGATACGGGTCTATGAGTGATATGTGAACATGATTGATACGGGTCTATGAGTGATATGTGAACATGATTGATACGGGTATATGAGTGATATGTGAACATGATTGATACGGGTCTATGAGTGATATGTGAACATGATTGATACGGGTCTATGAGTGATATGTGAACATGAGTGGTATTATTCTATGAGCTACAGGTGAATATGCTTGGTACGGTTCTACGGATAACAGGTGATTATGATTGATGCGGTTCTGCGAATCACACGTTAGCATGATTTATACGGGTGTATGTGAACTTGATTGCAAAATATTGAGAAGTGGAGGCGGAATAATGGTCAGAATATACGGCAATGTTTGAATTACATCATGAGGAGATTATATTGGTGGAGTTTGGGTTTGTGTTATTGTGTTTCAACAATACGGTGCTTAACGCCACTGTCAACACTATTTCAGTTATATCGCGCGGTCAGTTTTATTAGTGGAGGAAACCGGAGTGCCAGGAGCAAACCACCGACCTGTCGCAAGTTACTGACAGATTTTATCACATGATGTTGTATCGAGTACACCGCGCCTGAAGAGGATTCGAGCTCACAACGTTGGTAGTTGTATACACTGATTACATAGGTAGCAATACATCCAATACGATCACGACAACGACGGTCCCTCATTGTTCATAAAATTGTTCTATAGTTTCAGTTCGACAAACTAAAGTAAAAAATAATAATTACCCATATCAAGCCAAGTTATATAAACTGTCAATATTAGTATTATAATAATAGTAGAAAACAACGTTGCTATATTGACATTTTATTAAATGCACATTTTCGACAGAATTATCTTTGTTATTAGTCAGAGCAAACATAGCCCCATTTGCCCTTTACTCCTGGTTTACTTTATTTCATTGAAGGGAGCATAATAGAATAATAGTAGAAAGCAATGTATTTTCATAGAATTAATTGAGCAATGGATTGAGTAAATTATACTTAATGGTTATTATATTATATCTGTATTGCTGTAATTTGGTTTATGGGTGTAATAAAAAATATTATTATATGACTATAACTATCCTAGATTCTGATTGGACAAAACACTACTTCACTCTCCATTTCAAAATGTGATGATCACCGCTCAAAAGTGCACGCGAGGTTAACATCACTGTTGAACACTAGCGTGTACCCAAAAATAGCAACAGGGAAAGTCCAGGTTGTTTATTTTGAAAATGTATTGGTCGATATTTAAAGAAGCGGTTTTGCTATCCAATCAGCGTTTTCCTAACAACAGTTTGTAATACATCTTCTTGTTTTATGTCTACCCCACGTTGTTTTCTTTTCGCGACATTTGTTTGTTTTGAATTGTATTTATCTTCATGTGAAAGTAACAGGTGGATAAGAGGTTCGCTCAAGTAATACCTTGGGGAACCGTATATTTTTGTTTGTTTGTTTGTTTGTTTTGACTATCACAGTGAAACAAAATCACTAACTTCGGATTTACTCATATTATAAAACAATTGATGACTTTGGATTTCAGTTAATACCACGATTTATCAACCCCAGAGATGGCCTCGGTTGATAAATCGTGGTATTAACCTCATCCAAAGTCATTAATTGTATATTAATAGCAAAATTATGAGTTGAAATAATGTTCCCAGCTGAGTGACATGTGTGCCGGTGCATTGTAGTTCAAACGAGTTGGCACTATTAAAATATAGCTGTGTTGGTCTAGTACAAAGCGGACATCATCCTCTCATAGAAAGGGATTTGTTCGTTCCACGATATAGCTGGAATAAAAGTCACTTGGTGTTAAACAACCATTACTCATTCACCACCGTTTTTGAAACGTTTCAGTGAAACAATCACTAAAATGGAGTCAGGGTATATTGGTATTACAGAAATGTTTGAAGGACTTTTCATTTGTGTTTTATTACTGTTCATAATGTTATACTTTTTGGATTTCCATTCATCTGGCTTCAATCCCCACTGATGAGACATTTGTCGTTGAAATCTGCATATAATGCAATAATTCAACGTTAATATGTTCCCCATTTACTGGGTCGATGTCACTGTTGGTGCATGCACTATTAGTCCTATGATAGCATCACTAGGCCAATAGCTCCTAGTTTTATTAAATTGTCATCATAATATATTTGAATTCAAACTAATTAGATGATTTTGGCTATGATTTCTGGATATTTTGTGTTTATTGTCCTTCATAATTTCCTACATTTTCTTTTTGTTACATTACAACACAAGCGACCTTACATCTCTCCTTTGTATCTTTGTAATGTATATATATATAATAGGTATATGAACTTTACATGATCCAGGAAAAGGAGCTAATTCACGCTTCTTCGTTGTATGATACAGGTATCACAAAGTTATTAAAGGAAGTAATCTAACTCTCTAGTGTGTGGTGATCACTAGTGTCGGATTTAAGCATCGAAATGTTATATATAAAACCTACCTTATATTTCCCAAACGCGTGGCAGATATCAGAAGGTTGTCCATGAAAACGGGCTACTGTACATCTCTCCAGTGAATGGTATAAATATAAGATTATTATCCATGAAATAAACGACCCTACGTCTCTTCATAGTTAGATAAATAAGTTTCAGAAGGTTGCACATAACAAAAAACTACCCATTGCGTTGACGGCGTGAGATTCAGGTAACGAAATGTTGTTCGTGAAATCAAGCGACCTTAATCTCTACAGTGTTTCATATAGGTATCATAATGTTATCCTTGAAATAAGCTACCCCATATGACGCCAATGTACAATCCAGGTAACGAAATGTATCAATGAAAATAAGCTACTTAGATCACTCCTATTAGTGATATTGATACCAAAATGGTATCTAGGACAATTATCTACCTGACATTCATTCACTACATGGAATATGTGTCATAAATATGTCCAAGAAAATAAGCTACCTTGCATCTGTTCATTTTTTCATAAAGGTATCATTATGGTTTCCATGAAAAGAAGTTACCTTATCCATATGCTCATTGCATGACATATATATCACAGCATTTTCCAAGGAAATAAATATAGTATTCTTAATCATAGGATTTGAATATCAATATAAGACCACGAGTGACCGAAGTACACATAAGGATTAAACGAGTGGGCGGAACTTGTTCCGTCCACGAGTTTAATCATTAATGCCTATTCGGTCACGGGTGGTCTTATTTTGATATTCAAAATGTATGATTTAGCTATGCTGTTTATTATATAGACTTTCAACATTTCTTATATACTATATGTTTTATTTGTATATTTCATTCCACGCGTATACATCTACGTGCAATGATACTAAGGGATTCAGTTGGAAGGATCTTCCATCTTGAAAATGTGAAATCCTATAAGTCACATTTACAACAATACACACAAATAATTAAAATGCTTACCTTAAAAACTTATTTTAGTTAAATTTGATCAAAATGGAAGCGTACACGAAACCAAAATAACGTCTAATCTTTACATTTCAAACTAGAAGTCTTCATGTGACGTCAATGACGTCATGTTGATAATGTGCCAAACTCGTCAATAGCATTTCGCGAAACTGATATCTCACTTGTGAGATACCGGAATTTATTTCACGGATAAATCCTCATAATTCACACCTATTTATATAACAAGCTAAATTACATCTTCCAAACATGTGGCATATGTATCAGAAGGTTGTCCATGAAATTAAACTAAGGTAACGCAATGTCATTCATGACAACAAGCTATTTAAAAAAAAACAATCGTGTGGTAGAGGTGTCAGGATGTTATCCATGAAAATAAGTTACAACAGATGATGCCAGAGTGTGTTTCAGGTAATGAAATGTTATTCATGAAAACAAACCATCCTAAAACCATTCAATCATGTGGTAGAGGTGTCAGGATGTTATCCATGAAAATAAGTTACAACAGATGATGCCAGAGTGTGTTTCAGGTAATGAAATGTCATTCATGAAAATAACATATCCTACATATCCATGTGCGTGATATTTGTACCAAAGCAGTATCCATGAACATTATCTGGCATTCCGTCATTACATGGTATATGGGTCATGATGTTTTACATGAAATTAAGCTACCTTGGATCTGTTCTCTGTATTACGTCAGTATCAAAGTGCTATCCATGAAAATAAGCTACCTTACATCTCTGAAGCACGTGACAAAAATTGGTCCATTAAAATAAGATACCTCAGATGATGTCAGTGTGTTCATCATGTAGCGAAATGTTGTTCATGAAAATAAGCTACCTTGCATCACTCATGTGTGTGATATTGGTACTAAAGTGACATCCATGAAAATTAGCTACCTGACATTAAATGCTATATATTTTGTCGCACCACTTGGGTGGTAACGATATAATTATAATAACTGGTTGTATAATCACCCTGTTAGTGGGTTATTTCTATTACTGGTAGCGTAATCTGCACAATCCCAAGGCACTGGTAAAACTCAATGTGTCATACTTGTACACCAAATGACAAGAGTATGGAATAAGTTTTCGTTGAAATTTATTATTATATATTGATGATTTAATAAATACAATATTAAATCCTACTGAGTGCAATAAAATACAGGGAACCCCCTTTTGGACAAATGTAAATATTAACGTAAAGTTGTACGGACGTAGTAAAATATTGTAGGTCACAGGTTGGAATATTCTATTCTGATTACATACGGTGGACGTACCAATCTAAACAACAAAGACGGTACTAGGAAAATAAGTGGTATCCATCTATTGTAGCTGGTAGCGGTCAGGTTAATTTCAAGGTGCCTCAAGGTGTAGCTGCCCTGGTATCGGGTCTAACGTGTCTCTCCTAAGTTGCAGACATTTCGCTTTGATATTCTCAGGACCCCAATCTGGATGTGGGCCAACGCCGCTGGTTGGTCAGTTATTATGAAAGTTGCCATGGTAATTATGTCGTTGGCGGGCTCACATAAGTGTGATCGATAACACATGCACACTATAAACTATATACAGGAAATGGCGGAAAGTATAAACTAACGTGGCTTGTAATGTCAAGACTATGGGAAAATGGGCTTAATAAAGCTTACCCTTGTAGAAAACAATACCAGGTACAATGTATAAACATAGCGTGAATGAATGAAATAGGGAAGAAAATGTGACACAAAGCCTGCAAGGAGAACTAAAGCTTGTAGCTTGTCGTAGACCCCCTTTGGTCAAACAATGAGAACGAACTCTATCCGAACTGCATATTTCCAATATAAAATAACAACAATATACATACAATAAATATAAATAGCGATCACGATGCATCTGTAATAGAAATAATAGTTCGTGGAAGTCCATTAATACACACATACGCGATGTGCTACTTGGACGGCTGCACACACATGACGATTGAAAGAACTGAGCAACAAAAAGTAAATCAGTAGCACATTGGAAATATAATAAATATACGCATACAAATAATCAATCATTTTAGGCTACAATTCCACATATTTTTCAAACAAAATTCAGAAAGGTAAAACACGCTACTCCGAGGAACAAGTGATCAGTATGCTCATCGATAACATATTTGTCTCCTTTGGAGGGACACTGTTTCAGCAGGTCGTCGGCATACCAATGGGTACGCATTGTGCCCCTCTTCTAGCCGATTTATTTTTATATTCATATGAGTCGGAGTTTCTTCAAAAGCTTGTAAAGGTAAGAAGACCCATGAGGCTAGAAACTTTAATTTCACATACAGGTATATTGATAACGTTTTATCTATCAATAATTCTAGATTTTCAGAATTTCTTCCATTGATATATCCTCCAGAGCTGGAAGTTAAAGAGAACACAGATACAGCTTCGTCAGCATCATTTTTGGACTTATACCTCGAATTTGACGACAGTTGTCAACTCAGTACCGCAATTTATGATAAACGAGACGACTTCAATTTTAAAATCATAAATTTTCCAAATATGTGCAACAATATACCAGCTTCTCCTGCATATGGTGTTTAAATCTCGCAATTGATTCGCTATGCAAGGGCCAGAAGCAATTATTCTGATTTCCTTAAACGTCATCTTTATCTGAGAAACAGGCTACTGGACCAGGGTTATGCAAAGATTCGCCTTATTCGATCTCTTTCAAAGTTTATTTTCCGATACCAAGATCTTTTCGAAATATATTCTGTCTCTGCAGAGACGATAATAAACCATGGATTTTCATATAGTGAAAATGTATAAAGATAAGGAAGTCAACACAAATGTCAAAAATATATTTTTTTTTCAATGTGCGACGTGATAGTGTTTTTGACATTTACTTCACTGAATTTGGTACTGCTTTGACAACTGGTTTACCTATTTTGTTCCAGTATTGTTATAAATACTGTTATAGTGACAGCCGGAACCTTTGAGCCGTAATGAAGGTGGGAGATTTGGCGCTTTAAAATCTGATGCAACAAACCATTTCTTTGGAAATGCCTGTACCAAGTCAGGGTCATTACGGTTTTCACAGTTTTCCGGTTGTTGACTGGTCTTGTCTGTTTATATACTTATGAGTTTTGATTTCCCTTTGTAAGATTGTTCGGATTTCGGTAATTTTGTTATTACCCTTATTTATCCATAACTCCTAATCGAAACAATATGTATCATGTTTTCCATTGCGTCTCTTAATTGGATGTTATAAGTTTCAGAATATTGTCTGTGACAATAGGCTGCAATATGTATTAAATACCGTACACCTGCCCCGGTGTTTCATACAGGTACCATAATGTTATTCATGAAATTAAGCTATCATATATCTCGCCAGAGTGTGATATACTTATTAGGAATGGTTATTCATAAAAATAAGCAACCTTGCATCCCCCAGTGGGTGATTTTGTTAAATTAATATCAGAAAGGTGTCCATGAAAATTAAAACAAAAGATGTAACATTTACGTCTCTACTCTATAGAAAGTTTTACGTCTCTACTCTATAGAAAGTTTTACGTCTCTACTCTATAGAAAGTTTTACGTCTCTACTCTATATAGCTAGCACGTAGAAAGTTTTTTGTTCCCTCAGGTACATCTTTTCTGTTTGAAGATGGAACTATTTCAGTTCATTCTCCATGGATCTCTCTATCTCTTCATCTTATTGATAAATATATGCATAATTTACAAATGTTATGTTGTTGTTTTTTTTGGCTAATTGAAATTTAATTTTACTCATGGGAGTGCCGAGTGATATGAGATTGCTTTCCATAATTTGTATTGTGCAGAGAATATAGACATGATGGATGCATTTATTTAAACAGAGCAACTAGAGCAGTATAGTTCCTTAACTTTTATGTTGTTTTTGTATGTGTAAGTATGTATGTTTGGATTGTTTAAAGAATAAAGAAAAAATCGCACATATACATGAAGTAAGATCTCAAATAATTTCATAAAGGACCACAGATGAGCATTAGTTGTCATTTTGTATTTCACCATTGTCTAATGTTTATTGCCATGGCGTCAAAATTAATTATTAGTACTAGTATTTAACGATTGTATTCCCAAATCAATCTAATGTGTAGTTGCTTTTTCTTTTTTTATATTCCAAGAAATCAACGAAGTCAATATTTTGTATTAGAAAATCCTCAATACAACGACGTTTACGTTTGTGGTTACAATAATATAATATTATACTTTGTTTGTAAATATTCGTGAAAATTTAATTCACACACTGTTGCTTATAATAAGTAGTAAACAATTCAAATGCTAGTTGAGCGAATTATATTTAATTTGCAATTGTCTTACTGTGCTAAATTGCAAAATGTTTATTATATATTCAGACCTGATAAAATCAATACACTCAACCATTGAGCTAGTAATTTCTCATTTCTCAACCGTATTACACATGATTTAATATAAGCATATTTTGTTATCATAAAACAGCAAAACATATTCGACACCGGTTATACAAGATAGAAATGTCTTCAGTATATTACACATGCATAAAAAGAACACAATACTAGCATTTATGCTCCCTCAATATATAGCAACACATCTCAACAACACCAATTGAATCAACGACATACATCCTACCAAAAGATAATATATATACACTTAAGCAGCTTACAACAGCAAGCAGCTGGAATGTTATGGGTCACCTATTGTGGCCATTTAATCTATCTATTTTTAACAATTATACATTAAAGTTTCATCACGAGGCAAAGGTGGGTAAACAAAAAAAGTGCACAACTTAAAACTAATTAAAAAGTAATATCAACTCATCACAGAAACTAAAATATGCTACCCTTAACTATACACAATATAAATACTATAACAATAATTATATATTAAACAGACAAAAATACTAATATCATAATGTTATCATTGACTTTACTAATAAGAGGGAGGAGGAGGGGCATAGGGAGGAATTAAAAATTGTCACAACAATTCGCAATAAACTTCGATCAAAAATTGACATGGTTTTGTCTCTCTCCTTTTATTTACAAAAATGACCCTTGACACCACGCGTGCAGGAACAAGCTAATTAATTATTCATGGGGGACTCTGTCAAGGGTTATACCATAATAATTTCTCTCTCGCATAAAACATCTTATTCTTTAAATAAAATGTATTTATGCTCCTTCAATATATAGCAACACATCTCAACAACACCAATTGAATCAACGACATACATCATACCAACAGATAATATATATACACCTAATCAGCTTACAACAGCAAGCAGCTTGCTATGTTTACCTCGTAGGATAAAAACAACTAGACACCAACTGGAATTTTCTGGGCCACCTATTGTGGCCATTTAATCTATCAATTTATAACAATTATACATTAAAGTATCATCACGAGGCAAAGGTCGGTGAACAAAAAAGTGCACACCTTAAAATTAATTAAAAAGTAATATTAACTCATCACAGAAACTAAAATATGCTACCCTTAGCTATAGACAATACAAAAACTATAACAATTATTATATATTAAACAGACAAAAATACTAAGATCATAATGGCTTCATTGACATTATTAATAAGAGGGAGGAGGAGGGGAATAGTGAGGAACTATAAATAGTCACAAAAATTCACAATAAACTTCGATCATCAATTAACATAGATTTGTCTTTCTCCTTTTATCTACAAGAATGACCCTTGACCCCACGCATGCAGGAACAAGCTAATTAATTATTCATGAGGGGCTCTGTCAAGGGTTATACCATAATCACTTCTCCCTCACATGACACATCTTATTCTTTAAATAAAATGTATTTATGCTCCCTCAATATATAGCAACACATCTGAACAACACCAATTGAATCAATGACATACCTCATACCAACAGATAATATATATACACCTAATCAGCTTACAACAGCAAGCAGCTTGCTCTGTTTGCCTCGTAGGATAAAAACAACTAGACACCAACTGGAATTTGCTGGGCCACCTATTGTGGCCATTTAATCTATCTATTTTTAACAAATATACATTAAACTGTCAACACGAGGCAAAGGTGGGTGAACAAAAAAGTGCACACCTTAAAACTAATTAAAAAGTAATATCAACTCATCACAGAAACTAAAATATGCTACCCTTAACAATGGACAATACAACAACTATAACAATAATTATATATTGAACAGACAAAAATACTATTTTTAACAATTATACATTAAAGTTTCATCACGAGGCAAAGAAGATGAACAAAAAAGTGCCACAGGATCAAGTGATGCTCCCCACCCAAAATTCTCACAAACATTCATAGTAATCTTCGAGCATAGATTGACATGGTATTATCTCCCTCGTTTTATCTACAATACTGACCCTTGACCCCACGCGTGCAGGAACAAGCTAATTAATTATTCATGGAGGGGGGGCTCTGTCAAGGGTTATACCATAATAACTGCTCCCTCGCATAAAACATCTTATTCTTTTAGTAAAATGTATTTATGCTCCTTCAATATATAGCAACACATCTCAACAACACCAATTGAATCAACGACATACATCCTACCAAAAGATAATATATATATACACCTAATCAGCTTACAACAGCAAGCAGCTTGCTCTGTTTGCCTCGTAGGATAAAAACAACTAGACACCAACTGGAATTTTCTGGGCCACCTATTGTGACCATTTAATCTATCTAGTCTTAACAAATATACATTAAAGTTTCATCACGAGGCAAAGGTGGGTGGGCAAAAAAGTGCACACCTTAAAACTAATTAAAAAGTAATGTTAACTCATCACAGAAACTAAAATATGCTACCCTTAACTATAGACAATACAAAAACTATAACAATAATTATATATTAAACAGACAAAAGTACTAAAATCATAATGGTATCGTTGACATTATTAATAAGAGGGAGGAGGAGAGGCATAGGGAGGAATTAAAAATTGTCACAAAAATTCACAATAATTTTCGATCATAAACTAACATGGATTTGTCCCTCTCCTTTTATATGCAAGGATGACCCTTGACCCCACGCGTGCAGGAACAAGCTAAATAATTATTCATGAGGGGTTCTGTCAAGGGTTATACCATAATCACTTCTCCCTCACATGAAACATCTTATTCTTTAAATACAATGTATTTATGCTCCCTCAATATATAGCAACACATCTGAACAACACCAATTGAATCAATGACATACCTCATACCAACAGATAATATATATACATCTAATCAGCTTACAACAGCAAGCAGCTTGCTCTGTTTGCCTCGTAGGATAAAAACAACTAGACACCAACTGGAATTGGCTGGACCACCTATTGTGGCCATTTAATCTATCTATTCTTAACAAATATACATTAAAGTGTCATCACGAGGCAAAGTTGGGTGAACAAAAAAGTGCACACCTTAAAACTAATTAAAAAGTAATATCAACTCATCACAGAAACTAAAATATGTTACCCTTAACAATAGACAATACAACAACTATAACAATAATGATATATTGAACAGACAAAAATACTATTTTTAACAATTATACATTAAAGTTTCATCACGAGGCAAAGTAGATGAACAAAAAAGTGCCACAGGATCAAGTGATGCTCCCCACCCAAAATTCTCACAAACATTCATAGTAAACTTCGAGCATAGATTGACATGGATTTATCTCTCTCGTTTTATCTACAATACTGACCCTTGATCTCGCGCGCGCGGGAACAAGCTAATTAATTATTAATGGGGGGGGGGGGGTGGGGGGGCTCTGTCAAGGGTTATACCATAATAACTTCTCCCTCACATGAAGCATCTTAATCTTTTAATAAAATATATATATTCAACTGCATGTACGAAGAGCGGAAAGATTTCTAGCACCACTAGCTCTCAAAATTTATTCAATCTTCAAAATAGCGACAAGTCAACATCACTCTAAGGTTGTCTTTGGTTGAATTGAAAAATAGTTTTGATATTAACGTTACTGGTCTGTAAAATGGAAAATATTATCATTCTTCAAATGACCGTGTCTATGTTAATCAAGTCATTTTGTCTGTGCGTCGGTGATTCTAAAATATAAAAGAAATAATTCATATTTTCTACTATATTAAGTATGTTAATATTGTACAATATATGAATATTATAGGGTTATCGCATGAATATTGGTGAATATTGTCCCGAGCAGTATATCATATTGCACGAGTTTGCGACTGCAATGTGATATTTTGCGAGGGACAATGTTCACCAAAATTCATGCACTAACCCTTTTATTATATAGTAATAAATTTGTTATGCCTAAAGCATTCTTTATAATACTATTGTATTTTGTATTATATTTAAGTGGAATACTGAACTACTTCAAATATTCATATTTGAACTAGTGCAATATACATTTTTTTAGTATTTTCAGTGTGCACATACAAGGATATAGTGCACGATTATTTTCCATTCAAATTAATAGGAAAATATTTATTACTATATAATAAAACATTTTATTGTACTGTTCCTCGTATTATTTCTGAGTTTTGATGGTTTCCTGTGTTGCTATGGTTGATCAATATACCGTACATAAAGAAGTAAAAAAGATTAGCTGGTTTTATTGAGAACCCCATGACATGACATAATTTGGGTTAGGATTATGGTTTATGGTGTGTAATGCCACTTTCTACAATAGTTCAGTTATATCGTGACGGTCAGCTTGATGGTGGGGGAAGCCAGAGTACACGGAGAAAACAAAAGACCTGTTGTTTTTTGTGTGTATTTTTGAATTGTGCTTGACCATGTCTTTTTTCTATTTACCATGGTCTTCTGTGTTTCATCTATTGATGGCTTTTGATAACATGTTGGTACACTCTGACTTGACTGTGTTTAAAGTCAGATTATTTCCCATTTGATTATCTAAATCCAGGTGTTCTATCTCTGCGTATTTAAAGTCACACTATATTTTATTACGAGTACCTTAAGTTTCTAATTTCAAACAATATAGAAAACTCGCCAGACCAAACATTTCATTAGCATACAATTAGAAAATAAGGGTAATAACAAAATTACCGAACTCCGAACAATCTTAGAAACGGAAAGTCAAAACTCATAATTATATTAACAGACAAAATCAGTCAACAACCGGAAAACTGTGAAAACCGTAATGACCCTGACTTGGTAAAGGCATTTCTAAAGAAATGGTGGGTTGAATCAGATTTTAAAGCTGATGGTTTATCTCGTCGTAATGCTTAGTTGCTTAAAAGGGCTAAATATATAATGACTCTCGTAAGCATAAAAAGCTGATTAGGTGTCGATGATCGAAACAACAAGCTTCATACTGGCGCAGTCATAATACGATGCGTGAAATTATTGTATATATCGTATATACATTTTAGAGATAAAAAAAGGGAATAAAATAAAATACAAGTTAAAATCGCTAAGTCGTATTAGTAAGTGCATATGAGATCATGGGTTAAATACCCGACCAGCTAAAGACGAAGACAATACAATTGGCATTGGCTGCGATTTAGTGGAGATCGCGACAGTAAGGTGTAATATGATAAGTTTGCTATGTGCCACGATAATGTCTCCATGGTACAACTGTTGCTTCTGTGTGTCAGTAGTATTAATATCAAAGTTTAACATCTTATCAATAGGTAACGTTGTCTGGCCATGACATAGCTGATGACTTGTTATTTAACTACAGTTACCACACATCTAATCACACATATATCCCAACAGTAATCTACGTCAATAACTAAGCATATTCAAAACAGTTTCAGATGAAGATTGTATCCGTTTGTAAAGAGAAATTATCGTTTTCCTATTATAGTTTTTGTGTGATGAACATGGTATTTAATGCTTTAAATAAATAAGTAGCATATATGCAAAAGTTCAATGTTACCAGAATTATTCTACAGACCTGCATTCGGTTGTATTTCTTGTATTTCATCATGTATAACCAGATCTGAATTTGGGAATCTACAAGACAAGATACGTATTCTCTTTATTATTGAACTGCACCGGTGGCATAATGGTTAGCGTGTTGGCCTGGAGTGTGGTAGATCATGGGTTCGAGCCCCGGTTGGGTCAAACCAAGGACTATTACATTGGTATTCGTTGCTTCTTCGCTAAGCACGCAGCATTACGGAGAAAGAGCAAAGACTGGTTGGCTCAGAATCAAAAGAATAGTACATGTCTATCAGCGGACTGTTGTTTCAGTGAGCTAGCACTATGAAAATCCAACTCAGCGTGATGGTATATTACAAAGTGGACCTCATCATCACCTCGTTGACAATTAACTTGTTCCCGTCATGATATAGCTGACAAATTGCTGAATTGGAGTTAGACAACAATCACTCACTCACTCACTTTATTACTGCAATGTCATAGCTTTTATTTATTAGAAACAAGTTAGTCAATAGTTGTTCGTTCTGGATGGAACTCAACACCTACCAACACGAAAACTATATTCTTTGGTTCATTTTGACCAACATCTCGAATGGAAAGTTAAACCCAAAGTCATGAAAACAAAATGTATCTATGCTTAGCAGTTTATAAATCGCTTCGGAGAGACTACCACTCAACTGAAGGAAACGGTTTGATCGTCATCATAATATCATGTTTTATCATGACATTAAATATCCTACTATTTTCATGAAATATATATCAGCTGTTTCTATACCTTATCATTTATCTACGCATTCAATATGTCTCCCTTGCTCATTAACACCCTCCAATGTTTTTGTGAATCGAAGTTACGAATAAGGGTAATAACAAAATTACCGAACTCCGAGCACTCTTACAAAGGGAAAGTCAAAACTCATAATTATATAAACAGACAAAATCAGTCAACAACCGGAAAACTGTGAAAACAGTAATGACCCTGACTTGGTACAGGCATTTCTAAAGAAATGGTGGGTTGAATCAGATTTTAAGGCGCCAAACCTCCCGCTCTCATTACGGTTCAAAGGTTCCGGCTGTCACTGTAACAGTATTTAAATACAGGAACAAAATAGGTAAAATAGTTGTCAAAGCAGTACCATATTCGGTGACGTAAATGTCAAAAATATTTTTACGTCACACATTGACAAAAAAAATTCTCCTTGACATTTTTTACTTCTTTATCTTTATACATTTTCACTATATGAAAATGCATCGCTTATAATTTTTTCTGCAGAGACGGAATATATTTCGACAAGATATTGGTATCGGAATATAAACTTTTAAAGAGATAAACTTTTTTTACAAAGCATCACATAACGGTAACAATTGTTCTACGTTCTAACACTATTGCTATTTTTCGTTTACCGTGCTCCCATAGCGATAAAAATCTGAAGAAAAACAATACAGCATCAGAATAATTCCAAAATACAATAGAAATATCCTAGACAAACGAGACACAATCGAAATACTTAAAATACACACATGCGACCTATTACCTTCATGCCAAGGCATATCCATTTCAATCACAAAAAGTACTACTTAAGCTAGACCCTATTAGAAAATACACGCGGTCATGTAAGTGTTTTCCAAATATGGGTGAAATGCTGACATTCACATGAAAGATACAGAAACACACAGTTATTTTATTTATTAATTTGTATCCTTTTATTTCGTTTGCTGAATATTTTAAGTACCCACCCAGTGTCTCCAGCAGTGTCATCAATTGCACTTTCAGCTATAAATAGAAATTAAGTTTTATAAAGTAAATTTACCTTTAAATTCGTCGAATTACTGTTATCATTTACAAATTAAAAAATTATTACTTGTATTATTGCCTTACTACTTGATATAGCTATTCTCATTTCTGCATAAAACCATATCGGTGGGGTCATGGTTAGCATCTTGCCCCGAATGCGGTAGATCATGAGCTCGAATCCCGTTCTGGTCAACGCAAGAACTATAAAATTGGTATGTATTGCTGCTCTCCTAGGCATGCATCATTAAGGAGAAAGACAAAAGATTGGGGGCCGTCGTGGCCGTGATCGTATGGTAATTAGATTTACAACTACCTATGCAATCAGTGCATATCACCACTGATGCGTTGGGTTCGAATCTCGATCAGGACGAGCTGCACAACATCATGTGATAAAGTTTGTCAGTGACTTACGACAGGTAAATGGTTTTCTCCGGGTCGTCCGGTTTCCGCCACCAGTAAAACCGTTTTTGTTTTTGTTTTTTTTTATTTTTATTATTTATTTTTGCTTTTTTTTATCAAATTTCCACATGAATATTGTTACCTATGAATAAAAGGGAACAACATACACTCCTATCACAAAATCATTCTTGTATGTTCTTCAATGTGCATGACACTACACAAACATATGGACAGCTTACGTAATAAATGTTGATTTTTAATGGATACAAATATATTTGGTTGACATATAATAATTAAATATTGAGTTGAGTTGTGTGTTCAAATGAACGTCTAACCAATATAGAGTTAAGCAGTGATAATGATATAAGATGTGACATTACATGTACATCAACTTATAGGTTAAAGATTACATATGCTAATACATTCCACTTTATGGTATATCAACACCAACTGACCAATCAGGTCTTAGAACATGTAAAAAAAAGTAGTCCTTTTCAAAGAAATAGGATCTGTTAGCTTTGTTGTATTTTGAAAAAAATAAATAAATGAAATGGCATAAATAAACTTGAAGGTCAATATAGATTTATTGTATACATATTATCTTCAGCCTACATTTGGTTGGATTCAGTTGTATGTTCATCCTTTATGGAGGTCTTGATGCATGGCCTATAGATAATAAATTTCTGGGAATGACATTGCTATTTCTAGAGTAGGTGATATCACAGAACATAGCATTTCACTGTAAGATTAAAACACCCAATGATAGTCTGACAGAACGTACAGTAGTCATATACGTTTCAGAAACTATAAGTTGCTTGAAAGGTTAACCTTCAGACAAAATGGCAAGGTAGACTTGAAAATCTGAAGAAAATTATGATTGGTGGTTTTACACCTTATCCCCGTTTTACTGGAATATGCAAGAAACTATTGATTGCATAGAAGTCTTGTTATACATGCATTTGCGTTTACAATTCTCCGATATCACCCATTATATGACTATCATCCCTCCCCTTACATTTAACATGAGAATTATTCATTGTTTCGTCAATTCACTCATGCACAGTGCAACCTGTCTAATCCGATACAAAAGGGACGAGGGACATATGTCGGATTGTGCAGGATGTCGGAATATGCAGGTGCTGCATTGCACAAATTCCACTGGATATATTCAGATCTATGCATATTTATACCTGGCTTTCTAAGTCTATATCGCTTCAAAATATACATTAATCCAATAAGTAATCCTACAACCACAGCTGTTGCTCCAATGCCAGCCCCAATACCGATAGCTGTCGAACTGTTGTCTTCCACCGATGGTACTGTAAGAGAGGAAGTTGATAATGAAATGTATTATACTTCATGTATGTAAGCTGTAATTTTATTGGATAAGACGAGAGTAACATTCTGTTCTGACACATGACTTAGCTGGTAGCAATTTTTTTACGGTCATCCTCTCATTTAG
Source organism: Bathymodiolus brooksi (assembly GCA_963680875.1). Lineage (NCBI taxonomy): Eukaryota > Metazoa > Mollusca > Bivalvia > Mytilida > Modiolidae > Bathymodiolus > Bathymodiolus brooksi. The sequence continues at coordinate 53,611,090 of OY804589.1, read as the reverse complement.
AGCCTCAATTATGAATCATTTGTGCACTTGAAAGTGAGGTGATTTCAAAGATATATATTTTTAGGTCTATAAATCCATGTATTTACCGAAATGGTAAGCTATACTTGTTTTATCATTTTTCAATATTATTATTTAAATATTAAAATTTTGAAATTTTATGAAAACTTTCAAATCTTTGAAACTTTTTGAAAATTTGATCATTTTGAAATTTTTTGGAAAATTTTGAAATCTTTTGGAATTTTGAAATTGTTTCAAAGTTTTGAGCTTTAAAAAAAATTATTATTTTAAAATGCTTAAAATAATTTAATAAAAATGAATAGACTGAATATGAAATGAAACATTAAAATGAAAAAAAAAAAAAAGCCCCATTGCAAACGAATTGGATAAGAATATCAGCGAACGTAGCTTGTTTTATTTTTAAGTCATTGAAACGGATTCAGCCACTTCCGGTTTGCGCTGGATTTTTTATATGCATTCGGAATTCGCTAGACGGCCATGTGTAACAATGTCATCATGATCATCTCCTCTCAAATGTAAAGTAAGCCTTTAAAATACAGATAATTGTTCCAATGCAGATTATAAAAATATGTTCAACTCCAAATTACTGACATTTGATTTGTAAGACACCTTTTTTTAAATTTTCTAAGTCAATTTAAACCGGACCGGAAGTGGCTGTATCCGTTTCAATGACTTAAAAATAAAGCAAGCTACGTTCGCTGATATTCTTGTCCAATTTGTTTGAGGGGGGCCCTGTAGCTATATTTAAATGCGTAGAGAGAAATATCTCGGGAGTGTAGCGATATAATTGGGTGAGCGAAAGGATCACAAATAATCGAAAAGTATTGAGGCGAAGTGGGAAAGGGGAAGAGTGCAGATGTTTACCCTGAAGTAAGGAAGAGGAGGGGGCATATATTTTTTGAAAGAAACAAGTGCATGTGACCCCGTCAATAAAACTGACCACCATGATATAAGTGGCGTTGAACACCATAAACTTACCATAAATCAACTCACCAACCAACCAATCATTATACTATGACTGCAATTTTAACCCTGGGTTGTATCACTGACAATCTTTATTACATAGTGATACATCGAGCACACTTAATATATTGAACTCATCATGGTAAATTGAACCCCCTTTTTCCCACACGAAGAGGGGTAAGCATGCGATACGATGGATGGGGTGACACACTCCTTAGCAGTTTTATTTAGTTAGCTATCTAAGACGAATGTGATCGATGTAACATAATTACCATAGACATATGGATTGATATAACATAGGTAGGGTCTTATCATAACTTGGGTAGTGGGGTTAAAATACCATAGGCAGTGGGGGTCGATATACCATAGGCAGGGCCTTCTATATACCATGGGTGCAAGGGGTCATAATACCATATACAGGAATTTGATATACAATGGGCAAAGGGGGAGGGGACGTAAAAAACAATTGGTAAGGGGTTCGATAAAACATGGGTAGGGGGTCAAAATACCATGGACAGGGGGTGGTTTGATATACCATGGGTAGAGGGGTCAATATCTTCTCGAGCAAATGTTGGTAAAATGTATATTTATGTGCATCATGAAAAGTAAGCTTAAAAAGTGACTGGCAGTAATTCCTCTAATATCAACACAACGAACAGTCATCTCTCATCTTAACTGAGCTCGCTGAATGCAAAATGACCACGAAATATGAGGTTGGAAATGCACGTTTTGGGTTGGAACAACCACGCAAATGTGGCGGGGTTAAACCGGTTCATGGGATCCCAATTCTCCCGTCTGGTTACCTCGATCTCCAACGGCAATGTATCAATAATCAAACGAAGAAAACCATGCACATAGCAGCTTCCACTACAAAGCTACATATTATCACAAAAAAGAATGGCAACATAAGCATAGACAGTACACTAACAGGATCAATGAATGCTCATAGTTAACTGACTACTAGTTAGGAAGATAGCATATGTTGGCAAACGAGCATTACTCTTTAGACAACAACAAATATAACTGATACTTCTTACAGATTTAAAAATCAATTAGAAATGAACATCGTGGGAGATCAGAATGAATTATTCATCAAACTGTTGGAATAAAATATTAAACAGTAAATAATAATAAAGCACATAACTAGGAACTAATTTAATTGGCATGTATAATTGTATGTATATACAAGGTCTGTATAGCTGTAATATAATTGTATGAACGTTTCATTAATTTATAATGTCTCCTTGATGTCAAAGTTTTCTGTTATCACGAGATTACGGTCATTGAAGGCAAATACATTATTGCAAGTAAGTGCAAAACGAACTAACTTGGATATGTAAAGGCCATATATGAGGTATCGAAAGGAACGCTACCATCCATAAAAGGAACATTCACGATAGGGAGAGAGAAAAATCCTCTTATGTGTCTTATACGCGTATGCTGTAGCTACATTGAGAAGGGAATGTGTTTTAATCCAAAAATTGACATGATATATTTGTAATGTTATCCTTATTCAACGAAGGATCTTTGTGATAATTGTTTTTTACAAAAGTAAGAAAATTTGGGATTGATTACAATTCAGATATCGACTAAATGTCTACATTTATAGTTGAATAAACTAATAAGTTAGTGTTTAGAAGGTTTTTTTTTTTTAAATTAGTCAGTTAATCATAAATTCAGATTCATACCAGTATAAAAACAAACCAGCAATGGGAGGAGCACACTTTGCTCCCACTTGATATACATGCATATCTTAGTGTCTCCATTTTCAGTGTACATGTACAAAATAAATTGTATGTTTAGAGAGGCAATATACGGACGGTGCATGTAGCAAAATGTTCATGGATTTTAGAGGCAGTTAGAAACATACTGAAAAGTTATACTATAGAATTTTCATGGGATTTCTTGCAACATAAAGCAAGACATAGAATACCACTCTTGTAGTTATCGTGGATCTGAAACACTATGAGACGTACACATGACCACCAATATAGTAGGAATATTAAATATCTCAATATAATTTGGTGCATTGTTGTTCTTTCTGTATTTCTGGGAGCTCTTTTCATTTCTTAAAAATAATTTCACCCTCCCTTCTCTGTTTGGGATGAAAAGGGCTTTAAGATCATCTGAGTTTGATATGCATAGCCATGTACAGATCATCATAACGTTACATAGCAACAAGTCGGATGCCTGCGCTTTGTACGCACGAGTGATTGACCAATCGACGGTCGACATTTTACCGAGCCATGGATCATTAGTGTTATTATATAATATTATCGTAGAATCGTACAAAGGTATAATATAGAATTTCTATATTATTCCCAAAGGACAAAACAAACCAAAACGTTATGAAATAAAAACAAAAGAGAGAAAATAAACCTGGATATGGGGTTTTAGGAGACGATGTCGTTTCATCGTTGTTTACTTGACAATAGGAACCACCATTTACAGGTGGTGGATTGCTACATGATCTATTTGTGTCTATACAGCACTACCACACGTCTCAGAACATGAACGCCATCCCCCCATGCACCCCAGTGTCCATGTACTATTGAATATAAACGATATGTGAGTACATAAGATTAGATATACAACAATATCACAACAATGTAGACTTTTTGCTTATCATTACCATTTCACTGATATTATTTTAAAGCAATCTGTTATAGGAAATCTATGAGGACGGCAAAGCTGTTGTATTTACATTTACTTGTTGAATTAGAAAGCTTTCAGTCTTTCAATAAACTGTCACAGAGAAAGGTTAGCAACATACTGAACAGCTATCCTTTAGAATTTCCATGGGCTTTCTTGCATTAAGCATTATTTTAAAATACACGACTCAGTTAAGTCAATTCGTGTCGTAGCCCCGAATTTAAATGCTAGAGTGTTAACGCGGTATAAGACAACATAAAGCAAGAAATAAAATACCACTCTTGTAGTTATCGTGGATCTGAAACACTATGAGACGTACAAATGACCACCAATATAGTAAGAATATTAAATATCTCAATATAATTTGCTGCATTGTTGTTCTTTCTGTATTTCTGGGGACTCTTGTCATTTCTTAAAAAATAATTTCACCCTCCCTTCTCTGTTTGGGATGAAAAAAGGGGTTAAGATCATCTGAGTTTGATATGTACAGCTATGTAAAGACCCTCATAACATTATATAGCTACAAGTCCGATACCTGCGCTTTGCATGCGCGAGTGATTGGCCAATCAACAGTTGACATTTTATCAAGCCATGGATAATTAGTGTTATTATATACTCTGATCGTGGAATCGTATAACTGTATAATATAGAATTTCTATATTATTCCCCAAGGACAAAAGAAAACAAAACTTTAAGAAATAAAAACAAAGGGAAGACAATACACACTCAATTCTAATAAATACCTGGACATGGGGTTGTAAGACATGATGTCGTTTCATTGTTGTTTCCTTGACAATAGGAACCACCATTTGCAGGTGGTGGACTGCTACATGATCTATTTCTTGTCATTACAGCACTACCACACCTCTCGGAACATGAACTCCATGCTCCCCATGCACTCCAGTTTCCATGTACTATTGAATATAAACGATATCTGTAGTACATAAGATGAGATATACAACAATATCACAACAATGTAGACTTTTTGCTTGTCATTACCATTTCACTGATATTAGTTTAAAGCAATCTGTTATAGAAAATCTATAAAGAATGAAAAGCTGTTTTATTTACATTTACTAGTTGAATTAGAAAGCTTCCAGTCTTTCATTAAAATGTCACAGAGAAAGGTCAACTAAATTATGGGAGAGGGATTTTAAAATCTGCTAATTAGACAGGAAACTCACATTTATCATTGATTCAATATTTTGAATGGCCAAATACGTCTAAATGCCTATTTCGTATTGTAATTTACAATTTTCTGCCTCCTCAATGCCGAGTTCAAATGAACACATTACACCTCATTCGGTATTTTGAAATGTTTTTATAATACTAAAGAAAAACAAATGTGCATGGAAGATTTGATGTGATTTAATATTATTCAGTTACGCCCTGGCAATCCCAAGAACGTTGACAAAAAAAGAAACGTATTTCCACTAGTTAAAAAAGGAGGGGAAAACAACAATTAGTCACGTGACCAATTTTGACAGAAACGACGCTATGAGAGGCAGTGCTATAGTGTGAATTTAATTTGTCAATTAAATCAATATAATAGATATTACATCTTCTACCAATAAATCATTTCTGGTTAGATTTTTTCCGAAATTGACGATTGCATGTTTGACGTTTGCAACTATTCATATAGATACACTTATTCCTAAATTATTCTTGTTTATTAAGGCCATAACGTCTGTGAATGATAATTACAATTTCCTATTTAATCGATCTAATTCAATACCATCGTCGTGATTAGTAGGTAATTAAGCATTACTACCATCTGATTCTATTATAAATAACTTATTTATTTAAATAATGTTAAATAATGCGATAATATGTATCGATTGTCACCTTTGTTTTCTTTTAGAAAATCTATTTCTCCATAAAAAAAATGACTTAATATATTCATACCATGACGAGTACATACAAATGATGTTATGTCAAATATAAATGAGTATATAACACATTTAGACAATATATGACAATATACAAAACAAGTTAGTAATAGCAAGCAGTCAGAAACACATACAGTGAACTCTGTCTCAATCGTACACCGGTCTATTCTGAGCACACAATTTGGATGTTTGGATTAGGCGGGTTTCAAATAAAAATATAACAAACTCAATACATGTACTTTTTTATTTTTTGATACAACGTTCTATCGGTTTCAATTTATCAGCGGTTGTTGACTACATATTGATTAAACCTTCACAAAGAATATTGGTTTCCAATGTTACTTTTCTGTGACATTTCAAAAGTAGAACACAATCAAATGATTTGAGATTTTTCCGTTTTAAAGTCCATCTGCGTTTCATTTATTAATATAATCATTTTCGAGAATCATCTGCTGATATTTTGCATTCTTAATTTTTGTTTTGTTTTGAGTTTTGTTTTTGTGTCTTGCTTTATTTTTGTTTTCATTTTCTTGTTTTTGTCTTTGTTTTTTCTTTTGTTCTTTTATCTGTTTTTTTTCTTTTTTTTAATATATATATGTATATATATATATATATTGATTTTTTTCATTATCTGATATCTTCAGTTGTGTCTTTGAACATGTTCCACTTTTGTCAACGACTATATTGCCATTATATGATATGCTGGTTACAAACTTGTCATTGGCGCAAGCCTTAGAACAGCAATAATATCCAAATTGATATTCAAATTTGCATTGCCACTAATCCAACAGAACTGCAGTTTTTCAATTACTGACTTATTAGTGAATGATATCATATTAATATCTTTTTGTAAGCCTTTTCGCTCGTTGATTTGCCCGTAAAAGAAAATGTAGGTATCCATAACATGACATCTGAATAATAACAATATATTAACCATATTATACACAGGATTGCATGAAACATGGATGGCAGGAAATATTAGTCATTTCTTTCTTAAAATGACATCTGAATAATAACAAATAAGGGTAATAACAAAATTACCGAACTCCGAACAATCTTACAAAGAGAAAGTCAAAACTCATAAGTATATAAACAGACAAAATCAAATTAACCATATTATGCACAGGATTGCATGAAACATGGATGGCAGGAAATATTAGTCATTTCTTTCTTATTGAGGGATTCAATAATTGGAATTTATCTCCAGGCCACTCCAAGAGATATATTGCAGTTTTATGATTCAACTATCGGATTTCTTAATGATTTCTTAAAATGTTTATTTTAGGATTCTTTTTTATTAACAAACTGATGTTCATGGATTTTACAGGCAGTTAGCAACATACTGAACAGCTATCCTTTAGAATTTCCATGGGCTTTCTTGCATTAAGCATTATTTTAAAATACACGACTCAGTTAAGTCAATTCGTGTCGTAGCCCCGAATTTAAATGCTAGAGTGTTAACGCGGTATAAGACAACATAAAGCAAGAAATAAAATACCACTCTTGTAGTTATCGTGGATCTGAAACACTATGAGACGTACAAATGACCACCAATATAGTAAGAATATTAAATATCTCAATATAATTTGCTGCATTGTTGTTCTTTCTGTATTTCTGGGGACTCTTGTCATTTCTTAAAAAATAATTTCACCCTCCCTTCTCTGTTTGGGATGAAAAAAGGGGCTAAGATCATCTGAGTTTGATATGTATAGCTATGTAAAGACCCTCATAACATTATATAGCTACAAGTCCGATACCTGCGCTTTGCATGCGCGAGTGATTGGCCAATCAACAGTTGACATTTTATCAAGCCATGGATAATTAGTGTTATTATATACTCTGATCGTGGAATCGTATAACTGTATAATATATAATTTCTATATTATTCCCCAAGGACAAAAGAAAGCAAAACTTTAAGAAATAAAAACAAAGGGAAGAAAATACACACTCAATTCTAATAAATACCTGGACATGGGGTTGTAAGACACGATGTCGTTTCATTGTTGTTTCCTTGACAATAGGAACCACCATTTGCAGGTGGTGGACTGCTACATGATCTATTTCTTGTCATTACAGCACTACCACACGTCTCGGAACATGAACTCCATGCTCCCCATGCACTCCAGTTTCCATGTACTATTGAATATAAGCGATATCTGTAGTACATAAGATGAGATATACAACAATATCACAACAATGTAGACTTTTTGCTTGTCATAACCATTTCACTGATATTAGTTTAAAGCAATCTGTTATAGAAAATCTATAAAGAAGGAAAAGCTGTTTTATTTACATTTACTAGTTGAATTAGAAAGCTTCCAGTCTTTCAGTAAAATGTCAAAGAGAAAGGTCAACTAAATTATGGGAGAGGGATTTTATCATCTGTTGATTGGACAGGAAACTCACATCGATCATTGATTCAATATCTTGAATGTCCAAATACGTCTAAATGCCCATTTCGTATTGTAATTTACAATTTTCTGCCTCCTGAATGCCGAGTTCAAATGAACACATTACACCTTATTCGGCATTTTGAAATTTTTTTTATAATACTAATGGAAAACAAAAGTGCATGGAAGATTTGATGTGATTTAATATTATTCAGTTACGCCCTGGCAATCACAAGAACGTTGACAAAATAAGACGTATTTCCACTAGTTAAAAAACGAAGGGAAAACAACATTTAGTCACGTGACCAATTTTGACAGAAACGACGCCATGAGAGGCAGTGTTCTAGTGTGAATTCAATTTGTCAATTAAATCAATATAATATATATTACATCGTCTACCTATAATATTTCCCATTGTATCCTATGTTAAGCGTTCGACTTTTAGTTGTTTTGACACGTTTAGACATTTGAACCTGCCCTTGTGCATACGCTTGAAACAAACCAAAGCTATGCAATGTGATTGCTGATTCTTTCGCTATTGCAGCTTAGTATGCAATGGACCACCATGGAGTTGGATATCATAGAGCTTTGACACATGACCCCTCTCCAGCTAGGGAAGCAACGTCATTGGTTAATTTAACACGAGCAAGTAAAATCAATCCGATAACTATAGGTTTATCCTATAGCATAACATAGCTGCAATATAGAACACGTGTATCATTAAATTTAACTTCAGGGTTTTGAGGCTATTTGTCAATTGTCAATTAAATCAATATAATATATATTACATCGTCTACCTATAAATCATTTCTTGTAAGATTTTTTCCGAAATTGACGATTGCATGTTTGACGCTTGTAACTATTCATATATGATACACTTATTCCTGTGCCTTATTAATGTCTGTGAATGATAATTACAATTTCCTATTTAATCGAAATAATTCAAAACCATCGTCGTGATTAGTAGATAATTAAGCATTTTTCCTTTGATGTTTTATATGCAATAATCAACTTAAAAATATTGAACTTTTACAAACCATGGTCTAACATGAAGATCTTGATGTTATTCCATGATTTTGACGTCATAGATCTGTTATTCTGATTTTAAACATTTACCACAAAGTCATTATTTACTGTATACTGTAGTTTAACGTAATCTAGACCTTCGCTTGTCTTTCCCTTACTAGACCACATTATAGACACACACAATCATGAAAATGTTTCTTTCAAATGAACAATAAACTTTAACGGAAAAAAAATGAAAATATGAATTCTGGAACATTAATATTTTTAAATTCCATGAGCTACGGCCAATGAAGCTCCGGTTGATATTTATTTTGACGGAATATCGCATTCAGTTGAATCCTTTCGTGTACCCATATTGTACCCCAACGCAGATAGCGGCAATGTAACGTCAAACAATCGTTTCTATGCGCGACGTCACTGAACTATCGATGTAAAGGTTTCTTCAAAAATCGCTTGGCACTCTCCAGGAAAAATACGTGGCACTCAAAGGGTTAATACATTTATAACATGACGAGTACATAATGATGTTATGTCAAATATAAACGAGTATATAACACATTTAGAAATATATGACAATATACAAAAAAAGTTAGTAACAGCAAGCTGTCAGTAACACATAGAGTGAACCCTTTCTCAATCGTACACCTATCTATTCTGAACACCAGATGTGGATGTTCGGATTAGGCAGGTTTCAAATCAAAATATTGAATGGAAAAGCAAAATATAACAAACTCAATAGAAAAGACATACAGATACAAATATATACAAAATCATCAATTATATTAAATATCAAGTTGTATGTGATTGTCTTATATTGTAGTTTACACGATCGTCGTGATCGTATAGTAGTTAGATTTATGTGAATGTCTTATATTGTAGTTTAAAGGATCGTCGTGATCGTGATCGTAGGGTAGTTAGATTTACGTGAATGTCTTCTCTTGTAGTTTATTAATTTTTTGTAGCAAAGTTTTGTGTGATTTATGATGAGAATGTGTTATTTTGTAGCTTACTAAATGTTTGTAAAAAAATGATCAGTTTAAAGTAAATGGACACAATTGTGCATCACTTTCCCTTTCCCCTATATATTTCATAGAAAACCACGGGTTTATGCAAAACTTTCTGAAGCTAGTTTTACGATACTGACAGATCCCTATTAAAGGTTATATCCAGATGAACTTTCGTAAATGAATACATTTAAAGAAAAAACTATCAACATGTTTATTGTGCAATAAAATAAAGTCACGAAAGGTGTTGCTAAGATTTAACCAGCGTCGTTATTGGTTGACCATGAGTTCATCTGAACATGACCTCTAATAGGGTTCTGTTACATATTAGGGGGAACCTAGGGCATTATAACAGTTGAATTTAATCAGATTGCATGAGGTGTAATATAATTAAATTTGAGAACCCTATCACGATTTTCACGTATTTCAGATAAAATTTGTAACCTTTATGCATTTAAAAATTCGTGGTATGAATCATAGTAAAATTTCCGATTTATGTGCCCTGTCCAATAAATTTACCCATGTATATATGACAATATATGGAAGGCTAATTTTTTTTTTGAAGATAAATGCGCTTCATGAAGGGGGACATATCATTTTCCTTTTCCTTTCCTCATTCATGACTTATCACCGGTTTGTAACAAGAGTAACACGATAAATGTCACATGTGGAGGAGGACCTGCTTACTTATCCGGAGCACCTGAGTTCTCCCTCGTAACTTTTTAGTAGTGTTCGTGTTGCTCGATCATTAGTTTTCTGTGTTATGCTTTATATATCAGTGTTTGTCCTTCTTCCGTTGGCCATTTTGTGGTCCTTAGAATTGGTATCTTCAAAGTTTCCTTCATAGAACAACGGGTCGATATTTTTAATGTATATACAATAAATGTGATAACACTTTCAAAACCATGTACACAAATACTCACCAGAGCAATCAATAACATTGTTAAGTTGTACTCTTGGCAGGTATTTTCCATCAAAGTCATTACAAGTAATATTTGTTGGATACTTCTGGGTTTCTATAAGCCATTTCCAGAATGGGATAATGTCACAACTACCGCAATGCATATCAAAATTACTAGAAATAAAAATATGTCTGTTTATGACTAATTGATATTAAATCTGTTCGAAATATTTACGAATGAGTGATCCGTGTGTGGCAGGTATCTGGTAAAGATTACACAAAAATAAATCTAGAGGTAAATTCAATACCCACAAGACACATATACATTACGCTCAATATCCAGTCTTTGTATATAACTTCAGTAAAACGTGGCGGGTTGAAAGATAATGATAATTACTCATGTGAAGCAATAGGAAATATTCATATTGAAGTGCAAACTTATTTATTAAATTAAACAAAACCAGTGCACCTTGATACAGATGTCATCTAGAGAGCTGATAAAGCACATGCTGTTTCTGTGAGACCACACCCCTGGTGTCATCATTGTCAACATACATTTAAGTATATCGGATAGATTCCGTGTCTATACAAATTACTCTAATACTACGTACAAAACAACTTACAGTGATGTCAGATTTGTTAGATTGACGAATGCATGTTCACTAACAAATGTTATAGAGTTGTTTTCCATTCGTCTGAAATATAGCTTCATATTAGAAAGCAGTAATATTGAGTAATACGCCATAGTCGACTACAAATACATTTGAAGATTGAGGAACACAACTCCACCAAAATGACCCGGAAGTATTGCAGTTACTGAGATAGTCCGTTGTATTAATTTTCTTTAGTTGGTTGGTTGAATGTTGTGATGGTATCATGGTGGTCAGGTTTATTGGTTGAGGACACCGAAGTACCCGGAGGAAATCGCCAATCTGTCGCAAGTCACTGACAAACTTTATCACATAATGTTGTATCGAGTACACCTCGCCATGAACGGGGTTCGTACATAAGTGGTGATAAACACTGGTTGCACAGGTAATTGTAAATGCATACCATCACGATCCTTATTTTGTTTCTTTACATCATCTACTCCACATGTATATGAATGGAATATCTTTTGAATAATCACGCGGGTAGGTATGTCATTTACCTCATTTTCCAAGCACATGCAGCAAGATACGTTCGCATATAGGCATAATGGCTACTAAGAACAATTTAGATATGTGGAAAATATTTGGCCACCGCATGTAGTCAAGTTGTATTTTCAGCTATTAACATTTATAAAGCACATGTTATTACAAAATATGCGAAGGTAGGGTTCTAAAAGGGCCTAAAAGGCTTAAGATAAACCACTGTTCGTAAAGCAAACGCATATAAATCAATATATACAGTAACCATTGGTTTGTGAATTACATTTGACAAAGTAAAACATGTAAATATCAATAAATCAAACACACAAAAATCATTGGTCTGTAAATCACATTTGAGAAAGTAAAACATGTTAACAACAACAATACTGAAGTAAAAGTTATTTTATTTTGTGAAATTTCAATGTTTTGTGTAAATTCTACTACACCTAAATAAATTATACATATACATGTTTTGCCAGAGACAGAAAGGAATAAAATAAGAGGAATACTTACAACTTTTCAAGATTTATTAAGTTGTTGAACGTGTCTGATTTGATTGATGTGATTTTATTGTGATCCAAATAACTGCAATAAAAACAATACACAAATACATTCAAGATAAGATTAAATCTTTGATACTCTTTGGAGTTGTATTTCAAAGTAATATATTGAATAAAACAAAATAAGTATGTAATAAGTCTTTAAGCATTCATGATTTCATCGATGTAATGAAAAACACAAAGAACCACTCTGCTAGAGCAGCTCAATGTATATAAGCGGAAATCGTTGAAATTGGGGCAAAATCATTAGACCTATTACATAAGTACACGAACTCTCATTTAATTTTTGATCTTGTTGAAGTGGCTGCTAAAACACAAACACACCTTCTAAAAGATTTGTCGTCCAGCATTATAAATTGATAATAAATAAACATATAGTTGAGCATAGCGGCCATCATAGTAAGAAAAGTTTGAAAATATCAAAACCTCTTTATACAAATATATTTTATCATGTAAGCCAACGATATATCGATATAAACTGAACACGTGACGGTTTCCAGTTCTCAGTCGACAGTCCTTACCTAGTACCTTCAACGGTGGCAGATATTGACACTCTCTCGATAGAGAACTGTCGGGTGAAAAGAGTAATGTCTGTATTTCTATATAATATTTATATATGCTCTTCCCATTGTCTCAAATAATCAGGTAAATCGGACACTGATTTCCCTTATTTCCTAACAGGGCACTAGTAAACCAATATCCCTCATTTTACAAGCACTTGCAGCAAGCTACGTTCGCATATAGGCATAAGGGCTACTAAGAACAACTTAGATATGTGGAAACTATTTGGCCACGGCATGTAGCCAAGTTTTATTTTCAGCTATTTTATTACATAATATGCGAATGTGGGGTTATAAAAGGGCCTAAAAGGCTTAAGATAAACCACTGTTCGCAAAGAAAAAGCATCTAAATCAAAATATACAGTAACCATTGGTTTGTGAATTATATTTGACAAAGTAAAACATGTAAATATCAATAAATCAAACACATAAAAATCATTGGTCTGTAAATCACATTTGAGAAAGTAAAACATGTTAACAACAACAATACTGAATCAGTAAAACAATGTTTTATGTACATCTACTGTCTACCCATTTATATCCATTTCTTATTAGGAATGGTGGTTGGGGAATGCGAGGTTGTTTTTTTTTATCAATAATCAATTAAAATCAATAACAAATTTTATATCGTTTTCTGTACACACCCAGCTATAATGTGGATGCATGGTCACGTGGTGCTAACGGAGTAATAATGGATATTCATAAGAACGGGATAATGAACAAAGGGTCATCGAATAAAAACGTTATTGTCATAACTTTGACTTATGCTTTTCCCATGATCTCAAATGATAAAGTAAATGAGATACTGATTTCCCTTATTTTCTAACATGACACTAGAAAACCAATATCCCTCATGTTCCAAGAACATGCAGCAAGCTACGTCCCCATGTAGGTCTACTAAACAACAAATTAGATATGTGGACAATATTTATTTGTAATATTTCGTTCTCGTCTCGAATATGTATTAAATATTTGTCACGGGAACGTTAAACTACAAAACATCAATCAATCTATCAATATTGGATACATTTTATTATCATCGCCAATTTTCTAATTCATTGTAATTTGAAAACACAAATAAGTGAAAACAAGCATACAATGTGTTCGAAGGATGTTTCATTGTGATAACTAAAGCCCAACTATATCTATATTACTTTTAATTTATACTTGAAATAATGTGGTTATACATCTATACAAATCATACTAAGCGATACTTACAGATTGTGTAAGCTTGGTAGATTGTTGAAAGCGTTGTCCTCTATCACTGATATGTCATTGGACGATAACAAGCTATAAATAGTATAAAAATGTCTTTAATTTATATTTTATTAAACCTGTGGCTTTCTGTTCCGTCTTAAACAATTTATTTAGCAAAATATTGCGTAATTTTGAGTTGTTGCAATTAAACGTATTTATATTTTTGTTAAGAAAAATAAACAAACCCCTATAATTAATGTAGCTATCTACAAAAGTGGGCTTGAATATTGGTTTCAATGAATGCCTGTTATCTTTAGGTATTAGATTGTATTTATATGTTTGATTATAATTTAAAAAGTTATTTTATTTTGTTGTGGAATTTCGATATTTTGTGAAAATTGTTATTAACTTAAATAAATTTTACATATACATGTATTGCAAGTTACAGAAAGGAATATTATAAGAGGTATACTTACATCTGTGTAAGATTTTTCAAGTTGTTGAACGTGTCTGATTTGATTGATGTGATGCTATTGTGATCCAACAAACTGCAATATAAACAATACACAAATATATTCAAGATAAGATTAAATCTTTGATACTGTTTGGAGTTGTATTTCAACGTAATATATTGAATAAAGCAAAATAAGTATGTAATAAGTCTTCAAACATTCATGATTTCATCGATGTAATGAAAAACACAAAGAACCACACCGCTAGAGCAGCTCAATGTATATAATCGGAAATCGTAGAAATTAGGACAACATCTTTTGACCTAATACATAAGTACACGAATTCTCAATTAATTTTTGATCTTGTTAAAGTGGCTGCTAAAACACAAACACACTTTCTAAAAGATATGTCGTCCAGCATCATAAATTGATAATAACTAAGCATAAATTTGAGCAGAGCGGTCATCATAGTAAGAAAAGTTGTAGATATCAAAGCATCTTTATACAAATATATTTTATCATGTAAGCCAACGATATATCGATATAAACTGGACACTGGTGACGGTTTCCAATTCTCAGTCGTCATTCCTTACCTAGTACATTCAACGGTGGCCGATATTGACACTCTCTCGATAGAGAACTGTTAGGTGAAAATACGTAATGTCTGTATTTCTATATAATATTTATATATTAGTGAATTTCGTTCTCGTCCCGAATATGTATTAAATATTTGTCACCGGAACGCTAAACTACAACACATCAATCAATCTATCAATATTGAATAGCTTTGATTATTATCATTTTTCCAATTCATTGTAATTTGAAGAACAACAATAAGTAAAAACAAGCATCAAATGTATTCGAAGCATCTTTCATTTTGATAACTAAGCCCAACTATATCTATATTACTCTTAATTTATGCTTGATATAATGTGGTTATACATCTATACAAATGATACTAAGTGATACTTACAGATCTTGTAAGTTTGGTAGATTGTTGAAAGCGTTGTTCTCTATCACTGATATGCTATTGTAGTCTAACCACCTATAAATAATCAACAAATGTCTTTACTTTATACTTTATTAAACCTGTGGCTTTCTGTTCTGTCTTAAGCAATATATATCTATCTATATTGCAGCATTCAAATCAATTTCTTCTACACATTTCAAAATGGTGTCGCCTGCGACATTGGTATGCAAAATCAGATAAATTGTTGACGTTGTAGGATGTCTGTCGATATTCAACAAAATCTACGCAGACGCTTAAATATGTTTCAGTGAATAATTGGAATGAAGTGGAATGCATTCTGGGCGTTCCTCATTATTTAGAAAATAACGATGAGTAGCGCAACTATGATCAGTATGCCATCTAGTCAAGACTTATTGACCGTAGGAACAAAGAATTGTGCCAACTAAGGAATGGATTACGAGGATTTTTTTATTAATTTGCTGGTCTCAGCTGTCCTGCCATCGTTTTTAAATCCAATTCCTAATAATAGCCCTTAAATCGGTATATGGAATAGAACAACTGGTTAATGGGTTATCATATCCGTCGGATGTTCTCGGAATTCAACCGGTGTGTAAGCAAATTACGAAATATTGATAGACAGAATAAAACCAGAATAGTTTGAAGATACTAATGTGGTAATCAGAATCTCATAAGCAAATACTGACCGCCTTCAACAATTTGAAGTTGATGTCAGATGTTGCACATGACAATTGAAAAAGACTCAAACTATTTGAAGACGTGGGAATGATTGATTGACTGGTGTTTAATGCCTATTTTAGTAGCATTTCAGCTATGTCGTGATGTAAGCAAATTCTATATACTAAATTTCTCAACTACAAAATCCTTAAAAATAAAACATATTTGTCCATTAAAGAATCTTGTTTTATGTACAAATAAAAGAAAAAATTAAAAGGATAAAACCATTTATTTAGGATGTATATATCTATCTATATTGTGGCATTCAAATCAATTTCTTCTACAAATTTCAAAATGCGACATTCGTAAACAAAATCAGATAAATTGTTGACGTTGTAGTATGTCTGCCGAAATTCAACCACATCTACGCAGACGATGTAAATATGTTTCAGTGAATAATTGGAATGAGGTGGAATGCATTCCTGGCATTCATTATTAAGCAAATAACGATGAGTAAGGCCACCATGACCAGTACGTCATCTAGTCAAGACTTATTGACCGTAAGAACAAATAATTTTGCCAACGAAGGAATGGATTACGAGGAATTTGTTATTCATTTGCTGATCTCAGCTGTACTGCCATCGTTTTAATACACAATTCATAAGAATAGCCCTTAAATCAGTATATGTAATAGAACAACTGGTTAATGGGTTATGCGTCGGATGGTCTCGGAATTCTTTTTAGTGTCAACCGTAGGGTAAGCAAATTACGAAATAATGACATACGGAGTAAAATCAGAATAGTTTGAAGATACTAATGTGGTAATCAAAATCCGTAAGTCAAAGGACAGATGCTAGTGATGTAGGTGTTGGTGCAGTTTTACTCTAAGAAGGTAAAGATGACATAGATCTGCTGAATTGTTATTTTTCTAAAAAGCTTCATGAGCATCAGACAAATAATTTCACAATTGAAAAAAAATATCTTGCCTTATTGTTATCGTTTAAACATTTTGATGTGTATGTAGGTTTTACATTTCATCCATTAGTAGTATTAACGAGATGGGCATTAATGTTGCAATAATACAATCTGATTATTAAACATATTGATGGCTAAGCATAATGTGATAGCTGTTGCTATGTCTAGAATTGGATACAATTGGATAAAATTGGTATGAATTTCTATAGTGATTTATTGGAAAAAGTTGGTATCCAATTTTTGTTGTTGTTGTTAAGCTATTTACATGTTTTTAATATTTAACCTTCAGTTTTTATATGTTCTAGATATCTCTGTATATTGTATATGTGATCAAAATAAGGTCACACTATCGATATTTCCAGAATTCATCAATATACTATATAAGTTACAGCAAATTGTAGAGCAGCCAGTCTGAAATTTGGATATGTATAACAGCTGAAATATATGGCATTGCCTTTGGATATATTCACTTACAGAAGTCACGTGAATTGAACATTGAACTATTAACAATTTCAACGGACACTACCTGGAAGCTTTGTGGATTAGAATTAAAGGATATTTTAAATAATAAGTAGATCATGGCAGCTAGAATGTGGTTTGAGTTTTAAAATGAGTTGGTGGATATTAGTATTTTATCCCGAGCCAGAGGTGAGGGAGAAAATCTACTAATATCCACAAACCATCATAAAACTCAAAACACATTCTGGCTTCTTTGAATTATTTCCATTTCTGATATCTAAGAGTACAAATACGGTAGTATACTTTGATTGGAAGACGGGAATTTATATTTACGTATGCGGACAATGTCGCACACAATATGCCATTTGCCAATTCCCGACTTCATTCTAAAATTATACACTTTTAACATTTTCATTATTTGAGTTATTGTCCTTACAGAGGACAAACTGGTTCCCGTTCAATGCAAGAGCAACATAAAGAATTAAGAATTTGAGTCTAATTTTCTTAAAATTTATAGATAATTGAACCTTGTAAAATAATAGAAGTTAACTTTATAGCAAACAAAAAATTCACAAGTTGTTACAACATTTAAATTTTATACAGATTATGAGAAAAATATTTGTAATTTTGGTTGAATATTGCATGAAATTGACACTTTTGTCCTCTGTAAGTGAAATACCTCAAATAATAAAATGTTAAAAGTGTATAATTTTAGAATGAAGTCGGGAATTGGCAATTGGAGTATTTATGCAGCCAAATTCGAGGAGACGATAATTTTTCAACATGTACATTTACGACGGGAGTTGCTATTGAGATTATACCCAATCAATAACTCGCTCGTTTGTATGCAAAGCGCAAGAAGGACGTCATGTTATAATTCTACATGAATTTATTTGCATAGGAAAGGATCAAACTAATATACCAGAAAGGAAAAGAATATTTACTCCAAAGAATTTAGCTTTGAACATAGACAAGCCAGATGTAATTTATCAATTTAATATTTGTAATTGAACATTAAGTATTTTTTTCTTATTTAATCAAAGTATAGAAACTTAATTGATTGTTGGTTGTATCTTTCTGTTACTAAACTATTCTAGAAAAACCTTTACAAAGCAATATTGGATACCAAATTTATACATACAACCTTATCTCTTGAAAATGTATAAGCACGTTTAAAGAAGTCATTTACAATGCAGGTAGCTGTAAATAGTAAGCAACGTTACAAATTAAAAGTTTTCGGTCATGAAATAATTTATTTTATTTTGTCAAGTACGAAAGAAACCCAAATGTGCTACACAGAAAATGGAGTTATCATTACGTTGGAGTTCCTTATCAGTACCATATTTGTTGAGTTCGGAGGGCACATTTTTCAGCAACTACTTTGATGTAGAAAAAACAACATTACCTATAACATGTATTTGCATATCAGGGTTATACTTTTGTACAAATCATTCTAAATGATACTCACAGTTCTTGTAAGTTTGGTAGATTGTAGTCCGAGATTCCTCTGCCGTCAGACGGCTTTTTTTTTTGCTAGAGCCGTGGGACGTCAGAGAGTTATGCATAAGGAAAACAGCGGATTTGCCTCTCCAACTCATGGTCGGAACATTTCCACGTTGTGTGGCTATCGGATTGTATTTTCTATCAGAAACCCTTATATAAATCACTTCACCAATCGTTTTTCTATTCATTCATAACCATCTTATCCTCAGAAAGTGGTATTGCACTTTATTACAGCACGATTTTGCCTTAGATCCTATTATTCCGCCATTTGACTTCCATTTTGATTGTTTTCCAAACATTTGTCACGTGACTTCGAGAAAACGACGATTACCGCAATGCATCATGGAAGATGATTTGCATATAAACAAACAAACAAATATTGTTATTGCCAATCATAGGCGCCTGTTAAGGCAGAACAATTAACATAAGATTTAATACAGTTGATTATATTGATTGGTAATGATTTTAACAGCAATAGTGAATCACAGATAACCAACCATAAGGAAAGAAAATATGATCTTACCTTGTCCAAAAAGGGGGGAGAAAACACATGCTCTTTCCGAAGCCCGTGGGTAGCACTGCCATTGAATCATTTCTTTCCAACACATTTTGTATTATTTCCTTCTGCTCTGATTTGAGCTGTAGATGGAACTGTTTGTCCTGCAGAATACGCTTAAGTGTATCGTCTTCCATGTGATTTGAATGTTGTTTACGTATACAAATATTTCTCCAAATAATTTGGCGTGCTTCATTAATTAACTCCCATCACACGATGCGTTGCTGTCATCATTCAGTTTGTATCGCGAGATCACGTTTGTAGATTTCAAAATGGAAGTCAAATGGCGGAATAATAGGATCTAAGACAAAATCGTGCTGTAATAAAGTGCAATACCACTTTCTGAGGATAAGATGGTTATGAATGAAACGACAAATGATTGGTGAAGCGATTTATATAAGGGTTTATGATACAAAATAAAATACGGTAGCCACAAAACGTGGAAATGTGCCGACCAAGAGTTGGAGAGGCAAATCCGCTGTTTTCCTTATGTAGAGCTCTCTGACGTCCCACCGCTCTATTAAAAATAACGAAAGCCGTCGCACTGCAGAGGAATCTCGGACCAGGTAGATTGTTGAAAGTGTTGTCCTCTATCACTGATATGTCAGTGATCGCGCTACAACTTTTTGACAGGCCTTCACTTTGATCGCGTCTTGCCCTTTTTAGGGCCGCCCTTGTTCTTTTCGTAGCCATGCTCTTGCCTTTTTTGTGTCCTATGCCCATTGATATATGATTGTAGTGATTGTCGTGCACCCGGTTTTTCGATCGCCATTTTGTTTTATTTCTTCCTTATCTATGCGATGCTCGCGCCACCTATGATTCTTAGCAATCAGCTGATATATTCTATAAATACACCATTGGCTATCTACTTCATATGCTCCTTGTGTGTGCCTTGATTGGCAAATAATAAAGCATTTGTTTGTTTGTTTGTTGTTTATGTAAATTACGATCTATGAATAAATTTATTGAGATATGTTAAGTGAGTTGTCGACCCGGGAGATACATTAGAAAAAGGAGAATAAAAAAAATTCTCAAGAAAGTAAAATATTGACATCGTTCTTATCATCGTAAATTTTACATCTAAATTTAGTCGACAGATTTTGAAGATAAATATCGTCGTTAATTGACTTTCTTTATCTCAGATTTTTAATGATAAATGTGCGGGAAGTGCAAAAGTATTCAAAATTTCTTAACTTTTTTGTTTTGAACTAGAAATGAACCTCTCGTATTTTTAATGACGATTGAGCTTTAAGCACTTTTTGTCTTGTTCTTATGAGAAATATTTGTCCAGTTTTAACAAATGTAAATCAGATTGGTTTTACCACTTGATTTATAAAGCATTTTATTGTACAGTATGTATTTGATGTAATAATAGTATATTCTTATAATAAACATTATGCATAGTATTCCAGCTTCTATAACATGTAAATGAGGTATCGTTTTTGGTACAGATAGTCACGCGAAAAAATGCATTTTCTGAGTTAGCACCCTGCCCTGACAAAATCCTGGCTAGAACACTGTATGTCATTGTAGCTTAATGTCCTATAAATAGTCAACATTCCTATTGTTTATGCTTTCTTAAATCTGTGGCTTTCTGTTCTGTCTTAAGCAATACATATAACAACATACTGCGTAATTTTGAGTTGTTACAATTAAACGTATTTATATTCGTGTTAAGAAAAATAAACAAGCCCCTATAATTGATGTAGTTATCTACAAAGGTGGGCTGGAATATCCGTTTCAATGAATGCCTGTACTCTTTAGCTGTTATACTGTATTTGTATGTTTGATTAGAAAATAAAAACTTTTTTAATTTTGTTGTGGAATGCCTATATTGTGTGTGTAATTTGTTCTTAACCTAAATAAATTATGCACATACATGTATTGCAAGTTATAGAAAGGAATAAGATAAGAAGAATACTTACAACTCCTTAAGATTTGTCAAGTTGCTGAACGTGTCTGATTTGATTGTTGTGATTTTATTGGAATACAAATAACTGCAATAAACACAATACAAAAATACATTCAAAATAAATCTTTGATACTGTGTGTAGTTGTATTTCAAGGTAATATATTGAATGAAACAAAATAAGTATGTAATCAGTCTTCAAACATTCCTGATTTCATCGATGTAATGAAAAACAAAGAATCACTCTGCTAGAGCAGCTCAATGTATATAATCGGAAATCGTAGAAATGGGCGCAAAATCTTTAGACCTATTACATAAGTACACGAACTCTATATTAATATTTGATCTTGTTAAAGTGGCTGCAAAAACACCACAAATACACTTTCTAAAATATTTGTTGTCCACCATTATAAATTGATTATAAATGAACATAAATTTGAGCATAGTCGCCATCATAGCAAGAAAAGTTTGAAGATATCAAAACCTCTTTATACAAATATATTTTATCATGTAAGACAACGATATATCGATATAAAATGGACACGTGACGGTTTCCAGTTCTCAGTTGACAGTCCTTACCTAGTATTCTCAACGGTGGCAGATATTGATACTCTGTCGATAGAGAACTCTCAGGTGAAAATACGTAAATCTGTATTTCTATATAATATTTATATATTAGTGAATTTTGTTTTCGTCCCGAATATGTATTACATATTTGTCACGGGAATGTTAAACTTCCAAACTTGGTAGATTGTTGAAAGCGTTGTGTTCTATCACTGATATGTCATTTTGGTCTAACCACCTATAAATAGTCAACACATGTCTTTAATTTATACTTTAGTACATCGCTCGCTTTCTGTTCTGTCTATATATTGCGTAATTTTGAGTTGTTACAATTACACGTATTTATATGAAAGTGTGTTCCTCTATCACTGATATGTCATTGTACTGTAACACTCTATAAATAGTCAACAAATGTCTGTATTAAATTATTGGCCACTAATATGTCTTAAACAATATATATTTGATACTCGAGAAAATGTTAAATGAAGCTACGACCATAAAACTTTTAGAATTGTTTAATTATTTGTGATTTGTTTGCCTTCTTGTCATAGACAAACCCAGGTGAACAATCTGTTCATTGATATGTTCTACTTTCATCTATAACTATAATAATACTATATCACTACAATTTAATGAATTAATTATAACAAGTATTAATAAAATAGTGATACATTTGTACAAATGATATTAAATGATACTCACAGCTCGTACAAACTTGATAGATTGTTGAAAGTGTTGTTCTTTATCACTGATATGGTATTGTTCTGTAACTGCCTATAGATAGTCAAATCATGTCTTTAGGTATAGTTAACTAGTTCTACCGGGAATGTAAATAAACAAAGTTTTTCTAATTTTTGTTGTAACATATAACTTATGTATACAAATGTGGACACCTGGCTTTCTATATTGTTATTATATTTAGCAGAGGCTTCACAAAGAAAATAAACATTCAAACATAAGCAAATACTGACCGCCTTGAACAATTTGAAGATTATGTCAGAGGTTGCACATGACAATTGAAAAAGACTAAAACTATTAGAAGAAGCGGGAATGATTGATTGCCTGTTGTTTAATGCCAATTTTAAGAGTATTTCAGCTATGACGTAGTGTAAGCAAATTTTATATACTAAATTTCTCAACCACAAAATCCTTAAAAATAAAATATATTTGTGTATAAAAGAATCGTGTTTTATGTACAAATAACAGAAAAAATTAAAAGGATAAAACCATAAATTTAGAATGTATGTATCTATCTATATTGTAGCATTCAAATCAATTTCTTCTACAAATATCAAAATGGTGTCGCCTGCGACATTGGCAAACAAAATCAGATAAATTGTTGCCAATGTAGTATGTCTGCCGAGATTTAACAACATCTACGCAGACGATTCAAATATGTTTCGGTGACTAATTGGAATGAGGTGGAATGCATTCGGTCGTTCCTCGTTATTTAGCAAATAACGATGGGTAACACCACCATGATCAGTACGAAATCTAGTCAAGACTTATTTACCGTAAGAACAAAGAATTTTGCCAACGAAGGAATGGAATACGAGCAATTTGTTATTAATTTTCTGGTCTCAGCTGTCCATTCCATCGTTTTAAAACATAATTCATAATAATAATCCTTAAATCAGTATATGGAATAGAACAACAGGTTAATGGGTTATCATATGCGTCGGATGTTCTCTGAATACTTCTTAATGTCAACCGTTGGGTAAAAACAAATGAAATATTGAGATAAGAAGTAAAACCAGAAGAGATTGAAGATATGTTCCTGTCCTTTCCTCATTTATAACATATCACCGGGTTTGTAACAAGAATAACATGACGGGCGCCACTAGTGGAGCAAATACTGGATTCACTCCAGATCTTTAGCTTTATGTTAGTCCGATATTCCTCTGCCGTCCGACGGCTTCTGTTCGACTTACTGGAGCCCCCAGCAAGTCGAGAGAAAAAAGTCGTCAGACGGCAGAGGAATCTCGAACTAGCTTTATGTGTATTGTTTTGTAGTTCATAGTGTGTCTCATTGTCTCTTTATTTTTTGCTATTGTCTGTACTTTGATTTACGGCTTGACTACCCCTGTGGTATCTTCATTATTCATACATGCACAATAATAAATATTACATATACAACATAATCTGTTTGCAGTCACAGACTTACAATATATAAGTGTTACTAGGTAATTCTGTTGGAATACTATCCAGTTTCCTACTGGAACAGTCAACCTTAACTCTATTTGAATTGATAGTACAATTACAGGCACTAGGACATGATGATGCCATACCGACAAGTAGAATCACAGCAAATATTGCTGTTATAAGACACTGCATTTTGCGCCGTCAGTCTACAAATACACAATGTATTACTTACTAGTTATTGTTCAATGTTGTCATAAAATAACATGTAGGAATAAAATGAAAAATAAAATATCACACGGAAGAAATATATTATGTGATTGTTGTTTGATGGCAAAAGTGCAAAAGTGTTTCAAATAATTGTTTCAAAACGGACAAGATGATCTAAAGTGTCTCTGCCTTGTCAGAATCCACACTGTATATTGGACAATATTCCATTGGATTCAAGAAAGCATAGGCGAGCATTGATCCTTCTTTCCATAGTTTTACAGACGCAATTAGTTAGTGCTATAGGCCAATAATGTGATGGTTCAGAATGGTATTTGCCTGGCTTTGGAATAGGAATAGGAATGACATTAGCTAATTTCCAAATTGATGGCACGTCGCCGGCTTCCCAAATGCCATTCATTAGGTCTAAAACGGCTCGGAGTGAAGATTCTGGAAAGCCACTTTCAACAATATTTAAGTTATATCGTGGTGGTCAGTTTTAATTGGAGGGGGAAACTGGAGTACCCGCAGAAAGCAACCGACATGTCGCAAGTCACTGACAAACTTTATCACATAATGTTGTATCGAGTACACCTCCGCCTTATAAGTATTGATTGCACAGGTAGTTGTCACTCTAACTACCATATGACCACGTCCACAACGGCCCCTCCCAAGAACAAGGAAACACAAAAGTTAAATAGTGTAATATTATTTAAAGGCAATATTAATATTCAATAGTATTCAATAGATAGTTAACAATTTTGTTTTAAATACTCTGAAAATGCATCAGCTCAGATATATATTTTAAATTGTAGATGGGCTATGGAAGCATTATGTCATTTGTTTCGTAAATGTAGTTAGGTGCAGAGTTGTAGCTCTGATTGTTTTTGTTTTTGTTTTTTGTTTTTTGTTTTTTCGATTTCGCCCGTTTGTAGAACTTGCTGAATTCCGACTCTAACTGAGGTTGGAGCTTTCGGGTACTATGATCTCATTTGTGGAGTTCATCTAATAAGTACATTGACACCGTTCTATTAAATAAATATGCTTTCTATTAGGTTCCATAGTTAATTATATTTGAATATGTATATATACTCTCCAAAAAAGAAACGCAACATGTTAAAGAATATAATTTACTTCAAATTATCAACATCATTTTAAATACAGAAATAAGCATTACACTACACTGAAATTTGGCACAATGGTTGTTCAGACATTACCGTTCATTAAAATGGCAAACGTTATCACATGAAAGTCCATAGCGTTCGGATGACGTCACTTCAAAATCAATAGCTGTTGTGCCCACCACTAGCCTGTAACACAACACGGACTCATCTCGACATAGACTCGATCAATCGACGAATACTGTCTTGCGGAATTCTCCTCCATTCTTGCTCAAGAGACTGTTGTAGTTCTTGCAGAGCTTGCGGCACTGGTTAACGACTGCACACGCGTCGATCCAAATCATCCCACAAATGTTCTATTGGGATCAAATATGGTGATTTAGACGACCAGGGAGCACTCTTACGTTCTGGTTGGCTAGAACGTCAACAGTAACACACGAGCTGTGTGCGGCCGAGCGTTGTCGTGCTGAAAAACGTTCCTACGGATGTCCATTGCGGGCAGTATGTGTAGTGTCAAAACCTCATCTCTGTATCGAGCTGCGTTAAGGTTGCCGGGGATGTGCACCAGTTGAGTTTTTCGGGCGTAGGATATGGCACCCCATATCTTCACACTTCCTCCGCCAAAATTGTCTACCTGCGAACATCTCATTCCGTCGTTTGAAGACACGTATACAGCCATCTCTTGTCTGTAGCATGAATCTTGATTTATCGCTGAACCAGACTTGCCTCCAGTTTTGCAGGTCCCAGCCCCTTACGCTGTTGCACCATTGGACCCTTGCAAGTCGATGTCGACGTCTCAGTACTGCGGCAAAGTAAGAACGTCTGGTGTGTGCATAGCCGTTTTCATGGAGACGGTTTCTGACTGTCTGTGCCGGTATTCGTCGGAGACCTGGGATATTTGATGATGTTTCTCTTGCTGTCACCATCCGGTTTCTCAGGTGAAGTACCCGGATGTAACAATAGTGGGCTGATGATGTGTCCGTACTGAGCACAGGCTAATGGTAGGTACAACAGATATTGACTGAAGTGACGTCATCTGAACGCTATGGACTTTAATCTGATATAGTTTGCCATTTTAATAAACTGTAAAGTCTGAGCAACCAGTGTGCCTAATTTCAGTGTAATGTAATGCTTATATCTGTATTTAACATGTTGCGTTTCTTTTTTTGGAGAGTATATATATATATTTTCTTGACTGTAGTGATATTTATTTTTCTTAACTCAGCCATTTGTTCTGCTACATTAACTAGGACAAACGTGTAGAAATATAGAATCGACTTAGGAAAACGTTAACGAGATCCGGCACGTGATTTCCTGATACGGATGTACAAAGCTAAGCTCCGTCCGAAGTCGATTCTATATTATTATACCACCACATGATTTTTTTATTTTAAACTACTGCTTAAATATAATTGGATTGCTGATATAATATATATAAGTCAATTCCAAAAATATGATTTCAATTTTAGAAACAGATCCATAACGTAAAGGTATAGTAAATATACAAAGAAATAAAATAATAGGGGATGGAAAATGTGTTGAAATTACCTTTTTGTTTGTACAATAAAACACGGTAATCAATCATCAGTCAATAAGCACACTCAACTAGTTGATATTAATGTATGGAATCGAGTGATTGAGTGATTGTTGTTTAACGCCAATTCAGCAATTATTCAGCTATATCATGGCAAGAACAAGTTAATTTTCAATGAGATGATGATGAGGTCCGCTTTGTACTAGACCAAAACACTGAGTTGGATTTGTATAATGCTAGATCACTGAAGCAACAGTCCGCGGATAGACATTTTGCCCCATTCGGAAACATTAGCCTGATTCCGAGCAAACCAGTCATTGCTCTTTCTCCTTAATGATGTGTGCTAAGAGGAGAAGCAATCAATACCAATTGTATAGTCTTTGGTTTGACCCGACCGGGGTTCAAACCCACGATATACCGCACTCGATGCGAGCACGTTGACCATTACACCACCACTGTATATATGTATGTGTGTGGAAAATAATAATCTGCTTTATACATCCGTTGTAATTTTGAGAAGTGCCTGGCGTCTTATTATACATGTAACAAGCGTTTGAAAAAATATTATTGTGTTGTTAAAACACTGTTGTATAATACACTAACGATGTTAATAGTACATAGGCAAACATTCTGATTTAAATAGCATAGGTAAATTGCGCTTATATTAATGTACACGTGTTCTGCAATAACCTTCATCAGGTATGCTTATGATCATTTAAAGAGCTTGACGTGACCAGCCATTGATGGAACCGGATCTATTCGACCTCCAGTCTAGATGAAGCAAGGGCCAAAGAGGTGTAGATCTATCACAATATATACCACACTCCAAGTAACTACATGTAATTAGTATTGGGGAGAGAAATTTCGGGGGAGCATCCAGTCCATGGAGTGTGACAAAAATAAAGTGGGGGAGGGGAGGGAGGGAAAAAAGTATTTCCCTAAAATTATCAATGAACTCAAAAACAAATTCACTATGCCAATCTAGAGAGGAAAAAAAAATCACCTAGTGCCCAAATTCGACTTCATCTCGATAAGTGAAATAATATAATGGACCTCATGACATCTCGCGTGATGTTGCATAGGACATAGAACTATCCTAAGAGATACCACGGTCCAGGGTAACTAGATGTAGTTAGTATTGGAGAGATAAATTTGGGTCAGCTTAACACAGACAACATTGCCTCATTTTATGCAACCGAAAAATATGTTAATCAAAACCTTTCATAACTAGCTCACACTCAACTCAAATTTAAAACAATTTTGTCAAATTCAAATCCTTAAAACTTGAGTGCTATCTGCAATTGACAAGATGATCACGGTCTGATGTTAGAATTAAATTCATATCTATTTCTCCGTTAAATTCAAATCCTAGAACATAAATATAGGGGTTTTCGTCTTATCAATACCAATGTACAAATTGATAGGTTTTACAGACCGTTGTCTAATAATTATAAATTTCATATCTGTTAAACATTGTAAATAATACAGTAGAAACACAGTTCAATAGTAATTTAAGCAAAAACAAGCGTTGTACATCTATACATGAATATGCAACAATTCACAGACAGAAAGTCCAAAAATACAATGTGATCAGTCTAGATATCAAACAAGTTATACTGCTGAATGCAACTTGCTGGGATGACCTAATTGCTCATAAGCTTGGACAATACATCATTGGTGGTTCGTCAGCATTAACATTAACCCTTAAAATGACTAAAGTACTTTTGAATATTAACACCATTCTCTAACAAGCTAATATCTTCAGAAGATGGACTAATATCTCGCCAAGCATCCAGGTGATTGTGTAAGTTTCTAGCTGTGAAAAAACCCGGATCGTAAATGACAAGTTTTCAAAGTCAAAATCCCTACTTTGGGCAACACTTTCAGCACTCATAAAGGAGAATGGAGGTTGGAGAACCTCTCCTCTGTAATTCACCCAGTTATACATATCATAGCTTCTATATAGCTAGGATCAAACAAGACTTTGATATTCCCATTCCGGAATATCAAATGTGACCTTCTACACCTAGGATTTACACCCTAGATATTACAGAAAAAAAGTTCTCCAGCCCCCATTCCGTGTGACAAAAGCCACTAAGGATTAGATTCCTTTGGAAAAAATGTCAGAAAACTGAACGTGTAATGTAACCAGTTAAATTCTAAAATAAGAACTGCTTGTACTTGATATAGAAACAAAAATACAGACAAACATTAAGATTGCTTTGACATCGGGCACTCATCTACATGATGACCGTTTTCCTTACAATAAAACACGAATCCCTAAATATACAAGAAGGTCTAGGCTTATACACAAAAGTCCTCCTATGCCCATTTTTAAAGTCTAATATATTTTATAATCGAGCCATATCTGTAACCGCCACATTAAACTCTGCGGATTAGATTCCAACGCCATTGGCAGCTAACCATTTTCCTACCGTGTGTGTTTTGGCTTTAATATCAGATGAGCCTCGGTCATCTACAAAATCAGTAAAATTAAATAACAGCTAGGCAAGCGTAAAAATCAGTTAAAAATACATGTACGAAACAGAGGTATAAAGAACGATTACCAACAGCTGATCGACACATTTAAATCTATTCAAAAATCCACAGGTATATAAAATCAATATCTCATTGAAACAAAGTAAATGTCTTATTCAAGCACACCTCGAGTTTAAATTGCCGTTTTCAATACACGTGCAAATAAATAACTTACGAGTAACACTCTTATAATATTATCCACAACTTAAGAGATCATTAAATTAAAAAAAATGAATCACGACAAAGAAATAAGTGCCAGCGAAAAAATGTCATATTAAAGCATGGGATCGGTAAGCTGTATATAAATTCCCATGTCAAAGGAAAGATTTCTTGAAAACTGTTACCTATATAAAATAACCAACAACCTAGTAGGCCAAAAGAAACTAGGATACAATATGTAGTGTGGAATGTACATAATCTAGGATTCCACATGCCTTTCCACAGGCAAGCCAAATAAACACCGTAATGAAAACGGACGACACTGTGCATAAATTAAACTCAAAACAGACGACACCATCGCTAACATATAAAATCAAAAAGGGACGACACCGTCCACAAACAAATTAATTCCAAAACGGGCGACACCATCCATAAATAAGTAAGCTACAGTAAAATACGGACGACACCATCGTTAAAGATGAAAACAATATGCAGACGGCAGCCTCTGCAGAAAGGAAATTTACATTAAAATACGGACGACACCATCCGTTAAAAGGGAAAATAATATGCAAGACGGCACCATCTGCAGAAAAGAAATACAATCATACTTACATTAAATATTAAGAGCGCGTCCAACTAGTCAAACGTATATATTATAGTATAGGCCACATGGATCGCGTGAAGCACGAAGTGCAAGAAAAAGTGAGGAGAGAAACACGTCTGTCCTCGCGACTGCAGCTCGAAAAGGGAAATAATATAATGGATCTCGTGACTTCCCGCGTGATGTCGCTTAGGATATGCTTCAACCTCCAGGATCCCGTCCTCCACCATTACGGGTCATAACACACGACAAACGGGTCGCCTCATTTAGTCTGTCATCTACGATAAGCAAGAGGGCGAGGTGGGTCTATTCGTAGTACCCCGGAACCCACACGAAGAGGCATTCATTGACAAGAATGTAATGAACTGAAGCCATCATAAGCCGATATTTTAATTGGGGAATATGGGACAAATAATCCAAAAGATTCTGAAAATGTCATTAATAAATCTAGATCTAGCGAAAGCGTCAGACCCATATTACTTAAAGAGGAAAATGTGTTTGGGGCTGTAAAACCAGAGAAATCAAAGTGGCTCAATTGTGGCAATATATAGAGCCATCGGAATGAAGGTTCATGTAGAGTTATAATAAGCATCCATTGCGTCAGAGAAATTTGGAGAATGTATATGGATAACGAGGACGATAGACTGGTCTTAGTGACGCAAGACTTAGCTTTGCGTGGCAACCAGATTACTTTTGCACACACAAGATCATCGAAATCCACAAAGATTTAGACCATACCCCGTCGGCACGAAAAGGATAAAAAAATATCCCTCTGTCATCTGATGAATGACAGATACACAGAGCCCTTACACTGGAAGGTTGTGATATTGAACTTTTATTCAGGGAAAGACTAAAAGCAGATGATAAGCTTACACATTGTGAAACAAGAGACAGACAGGTAATAAGTAATAGACTAAGAATTTCTTATCCTGGACAGAACAATAAAGGAAATGGAATAATAAATAGAAGCATAGTTTATCATGAATGACTACAGACAGACACATTCCTTATTCAATGCTCGAATGCATGGGTATATAAACCACGCAATCCGTCTGGGAATTGAAAGATGGACTGCCCCAATGATATTAACTTTGATACATACATCAGTGAAGAAAGATACATTGAGATATTAGATCATTCTAAAGATGAGGAGGATGATACATGTATAGAAAAAAACAAAATAACAATGAATCAACCACTAAACTTCATAGAGGGCCTTCCATAGATGCTTTCTACCAAGTGTCAATTCATTTGGCTTCAGGGATTCAGATGAGAAGATTAAAATGTGAAAAGTTAACGGACGACATACAACGGACGCCAAGTGATGGCAAAAGCAAACAAATGACTCGAGAGAAAGCTAAAATAGTAGAAAACAAACAAACTCAGAGAGAATGGTCCTAAAAACAATGGAAAACATTATGAAAGTTACAAGGAAAGGATTTAGCAACATTAGCCTGCTAACACCTCCTGAAAAACTTCATTATCAACAAAGAAGGAATAACAGTAAAGGACCAAAAGAAAAAGCCCAGGCAAAAAGAAACAAAATAGTTAATTTTTTTTATATTATGCAAAGCTAAGCAAATGTTTAAACAAAATAAAAAATTAAAAAATACTCTGTAAATGCGTAGCTCAATATAGATTGAAATTGTAGATAGGAAATAAAAACGTTATATCAGGTGTTTCTTAAATATAGTTAGCTGCGGAACTGTAACTCTTATTGTTTTTATGTGAATATATCGATTTCACCCGTTTGTAGAAATTGCTGAATTCCGACTCTAACTGAGGTAGGACCTTTCGGGTGCTATGATCTCATTTATGCAGTTCGTCGAATAAGTACATTGAAACCTTTCGATTAGATAAATATGTTTTTCTACAAGCGCCATTGTTAAGTATATGTGAATGTTGATGTTTACCTCCTATAATCACAGGCACTCATGGCACGTAATTACCATCCCCCTTTTTTTAACTTTTTCTTTACATATTTATTTTCAATACAATTTCTTTTTTTCTTTATTATTTCATCTCTTTTTCCTTATTTTAACTTGTTCGTGTCAATATGCATACCATCCTATGCTAACAGCAACTTACATGTATCGATCCTATGTATACTAATTATCCATGGTGGTTTAATGGTTAGCGTACTCGCCTCGAGGGCGGTAAATCGAGGGTTTGAACACCGATCGGTTTAAATCCAGACTTTAAAATTTGTATTTGCTGCTTCTTCGCTAAGCACGCAGCATTAAGGAGAATGAGCAAAGACTGGTTTGCTCGGAATCAGGATAATGTGGTCAAGTGGAGAAACATGTAGATCTGCAGACTGCTGTTTCAGTGAGCTAGAACTAAAACATCCAACTAAGCGTGTTGGTCTAGTACAAAGCGAATCTCACCATCATTTCATACAACTTTAACTTGTTCTCTCCATGATATACCTGAAAGATTGCTGAGTTGGCGCTAAGCAACAGCCACTCACTCACTATTTATATCTTATTATGTATCCGAGCACAAAGCTAAAAATGTAATCGTTTATAATTTATTTAGAAATTAATACAACATCAGACAAAAAAGTAAAAAATTTGGGACCGTCGTGGTCGTGATCGTATGGTATAATTTACGACTACCTGTGCAATCAGTGCCTATCACCACTAAAATTGTGAATTCGAACCTCTTTCATGGCGAGGTGTACTCGATACAACATTATGTGATAAAGTTTGTCAGTGAAGATAATAAACGATGGATTTTCATAAAGTACTGCGTTGAATACTATTATACCTATTTTGCTCCAGTATTGTTTGTCAGTGACGATAATAAATGATGAATGTTCATAAAGTACTGCGTTGACTACTATTATACCCATTTTGTCCCAGTATTGTTTAAAATGCTGTTATAGTGACAACCGGACCCATTTAACCGTAATGGAAGCGGGAGGTTTGACGCCGTAAAATCTGATTCAACCCACCATTTCTTTGGAAATGCCTGTACCAAGTGAGGACCATTGCGGTTTTTCCAGTTTTACTGTTGTTGACTGATGTTGTCTGTTTGTTGACTTATGAGTTTTGCCTTTCCCTTTGGAAGATTGCTCGGTGTTCGGTAATTTTGTTATTACCCTTATTTGCAACAGGTCGGTGGTTTTCTCAGGGTAATCCGGTTTCCTCTACCAATAAAACTGACAGCCTCGATAATACTGAAATATTGTTGGAAGTGGCGTTAAACACCATAAACCAAACCAAACCAACCAGTTAAAAAGTCATTGTTGTGGAATATAAACTAAAAATTAATTATTAGCTAAATGTCGTAACTATGCATATGTATTGTATATTTAAGCATTTAATTTGTATGTATATATTCAGTATTCACGCTTAACCTTTTACCTTATAGGCCCACCGGGCCTCTAAGTTCAAATATTTACAGGCCCATTATCAATTCTCCAGGCCCGAATTTGAAAACTACATTAATGACCATTATTTCAAACCACCAAAACTCGAAAAGTGATGATGTACCAAATATTATGTGGACATGTCCAATATGCATTATGGAAGACCAGACTCAAGTAGAAAAACAAAAAAGACACTCTATTTTGGATCGTTGTTTATATTAATCACTTGAAAATTCTAATATCATATCTTCAATATATAGCATCCATATCATCATCACTGTCCTCCCCCTCCTCCTCCTCCTCCTCCTCCTCATCATCATCATCATCACAACCAATATTGTTATAAGACTCATATAGCAAAAACTTATGGTGTCATCAAGGATTTGCATAGTACTATGCAAATCCTTGGTGTCATAATTGCGTGTGACATATACTTTGGTGATAATTTTTAATATGTACCCCTCTTTTTTCTTAAATATCACTATGCTTTGAATTAATACCACACAAAATGTAAAACGTCATATTTGTGTAGCCTTCAACAAAAGAAATATGTCTATGCCAATTTGCTCAACGGTCTAACTATATATAGATAGATGGGGAATGCAAATATAGCACGAAAGTATATTGACACTGACCTCTTAAAAACTAAAGCAAGTAAAGCCTGTAATTATTATCTGTCAAACCTCAAATCAGAGTGCAACAATGGAACAAAACTACTGTAGTTCAGAGTCTAGTTTTTTTTACTGCAGAGATATTAACGTTGACACAGGTCTGTCGGCATATAAACAGCTCTATAAATAGATCGCAATATTAAATAAAAAATACCGATCGGATTTGGAAGCGGATCGATAAAAATCTGAAGTGACCCATGTATTTCAATGAATTTTGAATGACCAACCTTCGTAAATATGAACATATTATATATGAGAACTCAGATTTTATGTCACAGGATTGAGAAAAAATAAATCAAAAGTTCGTTTGGTTAAAAGTAGCTTCGATCAACATTTCCCGTAGCACAGTGCCTGATTGCGCCCCATTTCTCCTGGTGCCATTTGTATTTGATATTGAACGAAATTAAAATTTCTCTAAACCGAAATGGATTAATCTTCAAGAATGTCACTTCCAAGATATTTAATGAATACCATAGGTTTCAATGAACACAATGTCGACATTTTCATAAATGGCACGTGGCTCTCTTCATAATTACAAAGCTACTTGAACTTCGCTTTTGATCAACGAGAAATCGAAGTCAACTTTCACAACTCGACTTCTTCGCCCTCTAACGTGAGCCCTGCGTCTCGTCCTTTTTCAAAAACTACATGATGGTAAAAATATATCAACCAATCAAATTGCAAAAAACAGACACACCTAAATCTATTTCGAACATCGGAAAATCTTGAAAAGATTTGTTTGCCTACCAATTTTTTGCATTGACTCGGCAGCATCTGAAAACGGAGAACACTAAACTAAATATCAACTGGTACACACAATATCTTATGAAATCAACTTTTGAAACTATATGACTTTTTTTTCACAGGCCCGTCATTTAATACGCCTGTGTACAATTTTACACGCAGAAGGGCTTGACCTCTCATTTATTTATATAATAAAGGGGAAGCATTTCAATAAACTATTATTGTGTTGTTTAAAAGAAAACACTATTGGACAATATAATACCAATGTCGCCTGTTAATATTACACAGCTAAATCATTTGATTTGAATAACATAGGTATATTGTGTTTACAACAATATTTACAGGTGGTTGGCTACAGCCTTATAGGTAAAGATTGTTTTCTTTATTAAAACGTAGATATCAAATATACTTAAACATGACACGTTTTTGAAATAACCTTCATCTAAAGGTTAAAAAACCCAAATAATTAAGATTGATGAAATGGGAGTATAAAGAGTGATGGTCAATAATTCCACCAATACCAACGAAAACAACAACCACCTCTCACCTTAACTCACTGACGCAACAAATATCATATGACTCTGGAAACCATTTCTTTTAGGTGAATCTGGAACATGTTTCACTTCATTGTTCCAGAAAACAAAATCATGCGTTGCTTTAAAAAACGGTGTTTCAAAAAACTCAGGAACTGAAAATTTGATTAAACACAAATTAAATATGACCTGTATTTAACAGTAATCCTTTTCTCTAACTATTGTCTGGAAATCAGTTCCGGTCATCAACTTCAACTGTGCAAGCAAAATTAGTCAACTACATTCCGAAATACTTATAAATATTTCACCTTTTTGTAAAATAAAAACATTTACCTGACACATTATTATTATTATCTGCACATTGATGCTTGTAATAATCGTCCAGCAAAACGTATTCCTGTCGACAGACTCCACATTGTAGCACAAAATCTTTAACAGCCGCCATTTCTATCAAAAATAAACTAATTTTCGGACCGGTTCCAGTTCATGTTTCGATTTGAAATATGAGTCACCTACATATATGTTTCGCATGTTTCGAAAAGTGAGTTAAACCCGTTTCTCTTTTAGATAAAAAAAAGCAACACAACTATTATATTTCAGATTCACCTAGAAGAAATGCGCTCCAGGTTCTAGATTGGGACATGGACAAACATGTGGCGGGGTTTCTGTAACGTTTATAAGTCATAAATTGATTGAATTTCTAAAACATATACAGGGACCAAATTAATTATTATAATCTAAAATTAAGCATTAAATAAGCATCAAAAGTAAACATATGATTTTCTTAAGATAAAAAGTGACAATATCCGATGAATTATCTGAACTTGTAATTCAACGTAGCAGGTGAACCTAACTACATGTGTACAAAACATAATAATTAAATCATATTATTATACATAAATAAAAACTATTCTCACCCCAAAAGTTATCTTTCCTTTATAGGTTAAACTTCATTGTCAGACGAGCTACACCTTGATCAAGTCTTGTGTTCGTCACGACTACCTATGGTATATATACGATTGGTAATATAATCTGACTTCCTTGTTACTTGCTACTCAAATTACAGAAAAACACAAAAATATCTTATTTTTATATTCTCAAATTCATCTTTAATAGCAAGTAAGTAAAACTACAAAGAAATGGATGACTAAGTAAAAAGTAGAACAAACGTGACAAGTTATTTTGAATTGAAGTCACTAGACAAGAAATTCATCCAACTGTCAGGTTTTAGTCCTATTTTACATAACCGTTTGGTCATGTATTTATCCCAACTTAGATGCAATTTTCAGCTATATGCCAGTCTTGTACATAGACCTATATATAGATTCCAGTGAGAGTTAGAAGACAATTTGCACAATGGTCCAACTATATATAGATAGCTAGGGAATACAAATATAGCACGAAAGTATATTGACACTGACCTCTTAAAAACTGAAGCAAGGAAAAGCTGTAATTATTATTTGTTAGACCTCAAATCAGAGTGCAACAATGGAACAAAACTACTGTAGTTCAGAGTCTAGTTTTTTACTGCAGAGGTATTAACGTTGACACAGGTTTGTTGGCATATAAACAGTTCTATAAACAGATTTCAATATCAAATAAAAAATACCGATTGGATTTGGAAGCGGATCGATAAAAATCTGAAGTGACCCCATGTATTTCAATGCATTTTGAATGACCAACCTTCGTAAATATGAACATATTATATATGAGAACTCAGATTTTATGTCACAGGATTGAGAACAAATAAATCAAAAGTTCGCTTGGTTAAAAGTAGCTTTGATCAACATTTCCCGTAGCACAGTGCCTGGTTGCGCCCCCTTTCTCCTGGTGCCATTTGTATTTGATATTGAACGAAATTAAGCCTCTTTAAACCGAAATGGATTAATTTTCAAGAAAGTTACTTCCAAAATACTTAATGAATACCATAGATTTAAATGAACACGATGTCGACATTTTCATCAATGGCAAGTGGCATAATTACACGGACAGCATAGGGTGACTCTTCATAATTACAAGGCTACTTGAACTTCGCTTTTGATCAACGAGAAATCGAAGTCAACCTTCACAACGCAACTTCTTCGCCCTCTAACATGATCCCTGCTTCCCGTCCCTTTTCAAAAACTACATAATAGGAAAAATATATCAACCAATCAAATTGCAAAAAACACACACATCTAAATCTTTTTCGAACATCGGAAAATCTT
This sequence comes from Bathymodiolus brooksi, assembly GCA_963680875.1. Lineage (NCBI taxonomy): Eukaryota > Metazoa > Mollusca > Bivalvia > Mytilida > Modiolidae > Bathymodiolus > Bathymodiolus brooksi. Next base: position 53,572,910 of record OY804589.1, on the reverse strand, counting down.
GAAAGGACTTGTTGCCTACCCATTCATTGCATTGACTCGGTAGCATCTGAAAACGGAGAACAATAAACTAAAAATTAACTGGTACACACAATATCTTATGAAATCAACTTTTGAAACTATATGACTTTTGTTCACATGCCCGTCATTTCATACGCCTGTGTACAATTGTACACGCATCGGGCTTCGGACTACAAACCAAGTTTGAAGACTGTATATAATATATATACATATTGAAATTTTGAGACGGGCTTGACCTCTCATTATATATGTAATAAAGGGGAAGCGCTTCAATAAACTATTATTGTGTTGTTTAAAAGAAAACACTCTTGGACATTATAATACCAATGTCTCCTGTTAATATTACACAGCTAAATAATTTGATTTGAATAACACAGGTATATTGTGTTTCCCACATTTACAGGTGGTTGACTACAGCCTTATATGTAAAGATTGTTTTCTTTATTAAAACGTAGATATCAAATGTAATAAAGCATGACAAGTTTTTGGAATAACCTTCATGAAACGGTTAAAAAACACAAATAATTAAGATTGATGAAATGAGAGTTTAAAGAGTGATGGTCAACAATTCCACCAATACCAAAAATAAAACAACAACCACCTCTCATCTTAACTCACTGACGCAACAAACCTCATATGACTCTAAACAAACATTTGTTTAGGTGAATCTGGAACATGTTTCATTTCATTGTTCCAGAAAACAGAATCATGATTTGTTGCTTTTGAAAACGATATGTTTCAAAAGACTCTGGAACTGAAAATTTGATTAAGCACAAATTCAAGATGATCAGTATGTCACAGTAATCCTTTTCTCTAACTATTGTCTGGAAATCAGTGCCGGTTATCAACTTCAACTTTCCAAGCAAAAGTAGTCAACTACATTCCGAAAATAAAAAAGATTACCTGACGCATTATTATTATTATTATCGACACATTGGTGCTTGTAATAATCGTCCAGTAAAAAGTATTCCTGTCGACAGACTCCACATTGTAGCACATCCGTAATAGCCGCCATTTCTATCAAAAACATACTAATTTTCGGACCGGTTCCGGTTCATGTTTCGATTTAAAACATGAGTTACCTATGTGTCGCATGTTTCGAAAACCCATTTCTGCTTTAGATGAAAAAAGAAACAAAACAATTATGTGATTTCGAATCTTGTTCCAGATTCACCTAACAGAAATGTGCCCCAGGTTCTAGCTTGGGACATGGACAAACATGTGTCGGGGTTATATCGGTTAATTGGATCCCAGCACTCCCCTAGTCTGTATCAAATGTGAGAGGGATCCAGATTGAAATATCACATGAAGAATGTTTTTGGCTTTGCAATCTCCAGCTTTATTGCTAAAGGGGGGGTAACATATTCACGAGAACTTGGTGGTTTTGTTTATTTGTCTTGTGTGCCCATTGCTGTCAGTGACTCTCGTTGGTCCATTCTTAATTTCCCCTTCCGGTTTCTCTAATATTTATTCATAAATTGATTGAATTTCTAAAACATATACAGTGACCAAATTAATTATTCTAATTTAAAATTAATCCTTAAATAAGCATCAAGAGTACACATGATTTTCTTCAAAATAAAAGGTGACAATATCCGATAAATTATCTGAACTGGCAATTTAACGTATCAAGTGGACATAACTACCTGTGAACAAAACGTATTAATCGAATCATATCATTATACATAAATAAAAATATTCTCACCCCAAAAGTTGTCTTTCCTTTATTTAAGTTTCATTGTCAGACGAGTTACCATCTGGTCAAGTCTCGTGTTCGTCACGAGTACCTATGGTATATATACGATTGGTAATATAACCTGACTTCCTTCTTACTTGATACTCAAGTTTCAAAAAAGAACAAAACTATTTTATTTTGATATTCTCAAATTCATCTTTTATAGCAAGTAAACAAAACTACACAAAGGGTGACTAAGTAAAAAGTAGATCAAACGTGACAAGTTATTTTGAATTGAAGTCACAAGACAAGAAATTCATCCACCTGTCACGTTTTCATATTAAGTTGACATATTTTACATCACCGACGTTTCTAGTTTGTTAAATTTAAATAATTGCATTGGTTTCAGTAACAGATCGGACATATACAAGTTGTTATTGCAACATAACATTATTGAAATGTTAATTTAGTCGGTAGGTCACAAAAACAAATAAGTAATAATATAATACTAAAGTGTTCAATATATGTCTGGTCCAGCAGAATGCAATACAAGTACACATAACTCCCGTCCTCCAAATGCCACGGGCCAATCAAGGTAGTGTTGACAAGGCCGTAACTACCATTGAGGCAAGTGAGGCGATTTCCTCACTAAACTTTCAGTCAATTTTTGTTAAATAAATGATTTACAAAGGTGTCTTGTGTATTTTTGTTTGTTGATTTTGCCTAAGTAGTATCCCGTTGTTCCAATCTTATAATAGCCAGCCTATGTCGTATGTAATTGTACGTCGGGGTTCACTCAGAATGAAACCGTATCCATCCCATATTAAGTACGTGATGTAGTTGACTCATGCACGTTATATGTTTACATTGACAACGCTGATATTTGGCAGAAAACAGAGTCTTGCCGAAAAAGAAAACAGGACAGTCAGAATTAGGTTGGTGCAAGCTGTATGTTGTAATTTTTCAAACACAAATTTCAACGTGTACATCGAAACAATTCTAAAATGCACCGTGAAATCTCCTTCACCCGTTAAGAACTAGTGATGAAATACTTGAGATAACGGATATGAGGTAATGACACGAAAACAGTACAAAATCACCCGATGTATCATATTACAAACATATTTCCAAAGCTCACCGAATGATCTTCAATGGCGGCAACGTAAACCCCCCTCCCCACACACACAAACGCACGCAACACGAAGCCGGTGGGCCTAATAGCAATCACATCAGCAATGTTCATCTGGATCCAAGGCATCAGTCTCCTATCCCTATGATTCCTTTCTTCCCTTGCATCGATCCCTATGCTTCATGGTTGCTTGGGCACCAGTAGCTCAAGAGGGTTCGTCATCGTAGACTGAACAAGAGTTACAATGGTCGGAGAAAAGTTGTATGGTTTGACTATGAACCATGTTCACAGAGATTATGAATGTGAGCAGAGAAAACATTCTAGGACAATTTGACGAAATGGGACGCAGAAAAATTAATTACTGCAGTTTGAATGACAATTCGATCATATCTTCAAATCATACCTACTACATGTATCCACATTGTCATACCATAGTGTGGAATTTATATCGATATGATTCGAACACATAACCGCTACACGACTTCCTTCCTTTTAAAGCCATGAATACCAAATGTCAGTCAGTGAGTTGGATGATAATTTTGACTACTATTTACAACAACTTTAATAACATGTGTACGAACATTTCATAGACAATATACCTTTGCATTTTCAAATAAAGCCAGAGCTTCGTCACCCCTGGAACTCCTACCAGAGCTCTGTCTTGGACCTTGTGGGAGCTGGGCGGTCCCCAGATCGCTTCCCTCACTAGAAATGAGACCCTAGTAGTTACGGCCTTGGATAGATAACTGTCTGGTCCTGTAGAATGTAACACAAGTACACATAACTCCTGTCCTCCACATTCCACGGGCCAATCAAAGTAGTGTTAGATAACTGTCTGGTCCAGCAGAATGTAATACAAGTACACATAACTCCCGTCCTCCAAATGCCACGGGATCAATTAAAGTGTGTTAAGTAACTGTCTGGTCCAGCAAAATGTTATACAAGTACACATAACTCTCGTCCTTCAAACGCCAAGGGACCAATCAAAGTAGTGTTAAATAACTGTCTGATCCAGCTAAAATGTAATACAAGTACACATAGCACTCGTCCTTCAAACGCCAAGGGACCAATCGAAGTAGTGTTAAATAACTGTCTGGTCCAGCAGAATGTAATATAAGTACACATAACTCTCGTCCTTCAAACGCCAAGGGACCAATCAAAGTAGTGTTAAATAACTGTCTGGTCCAGCTAGATTGTAATACAAGTACACATAACTCTCGTCCTTCAAATTCCAAGGGACCAATCAATAACTGTCTGGTCCAGTAGAATGTAATGCAAGCACATATAGCTCTCGTTCTCCAAATTCCAATGGACTAATCAAAGTAGTGTTAATTAACTGTGTGGTCCAGCAGAATGTAATACAATTACACATGATCTCAACATTAGATTTCGGAAGCAATCACGTATATAATTCCTCTCGCTTCATATCTTTGAATTGTCTTAATAATTGTATGACTCTAAAATAAATGTGTTCATACAGAAAAGAGATGGGAGATGCATAATGAGGCCGGGGACATTCCTTATTATCTTATCATTACATTATCTAAAATAAGCAGTATTTAATTAGTCTAAATATTTGATATAATGAAAAACAAAGAAATACCACTTTCGGAATAGTTCCAAATTTCACTCGGAAATTCCGAGAAACAGAGGCAAAATCCACACCCTAACACACACATACATGTCCGTCCCCACAGCCCTAACACACACACACATGACCGTCCACATTTTCCCCTTTGTAGAGATATTTCAATAAAAAGTGGTAAGGTTGGAATATATTTATGAGCCCAAAACCTCCGATGTTATGATGTAATTTATAAAATAATTAGAAATCGAGCATAATTTCTAATTCAAGCTCAAGTATCACATATGTGAGGGTTATGGTGTTTCATCAATATTTCAGTTATATCGTGGCAGTCAGTTTTAATGGTGTAGTAAACCGGAAGGCTCGTAATACTCTTTGATTTTAGTTGGTTGGTTTTATGGTGTTTAACGCCACCTTCATCAAAATTTCAGTTATATCGCGGAGGTCAGTTTTATTGGTGGAGGAAACCGGAATAACCAGAGAAAACCACCGACCTGCCGCTACTCACTGACAAACTTTATCACACCTTAGCGGGATTCGAACTCACATCGTTGTCATGATTGGACATATTTGTATAGGGGGTTGACATGTGCTAAGCAACAATTAAATAAAAACAACATTAAATACCACACTGTCGAACAGTTCTAAAACACAACTGAACAAATCATACTAACTCAAAATGGACACCCCTAACACACAAATGCATGACCGTTTACATTGATGGCTTCAATAAACTGTGCTAATTACATTATTAAACTTAAACAAAAAAAATACCAAACTGTCAGAAAAGTTTCCAGATCTACTCGAAATAAAGTAAAAACAGAGACAATAGTAATACAATTATTACACATGTACATGACGCGCATCTTTTCAATTGGCTCAGTGCAAGCACTTCCATAACAAAATAGAGGGGCTAAGATAGCTAAATATGTAGGATACCTGGATAATTATCACCTCGCAGAATACAAAAAATACAGTAAGATCAGATGTATTGATTTATGGTGTTTAACGCAACTTTCAACTATATTTCAGTTAGATCGTAGCGGTCAGTTTTATTGGTGGAGGAAACCGGAGTACACCTCGCCATGAACGGGATTGGAACTCACAACTTTAGTTGTGATACCCACTGATTGTACAGGTAGTTGTAAATCCAACTACTATGCGATCACGACCACCACGATCCCATTAAAGATGTAGGAGGAAGCCGATTACAAAGTCATTTTTGAATATTTCAGTCAGTTATGAAAAAAATCGATAGGGAGCATTTTAGCTTTAAGGCTCGCATTACTCTTTGATCCTAGTTGATTGGTTTTATGGTGTTTAACGCCACTTTCAACAATATTTCAGCTATATCGTGGCAGTCAGTTTTATTGGTGGAGGAAACCTGAGTAACGGAGAAAACCCCCGCCCTGTCGGAAGTCATTGACAAACTCTATCATATAATGTTGTACTCCTCGCCCTCATCGAGATTCGAACTCATAACATCAATGGTGATATGCACTGATTTTATAGGTAGTTGTAAATCGAACTACCATACGATCACGACCACGATGGCCGCTATTACTCTTTGATGTTCCAACGTAGTGTGGTGTTGTAAAGTTTCAAGCGTTTTATGATTCAGGAACATATGATACGATTTTACCTTTTTTATCTACGCCGTACGCCGGGAAAAAGTGCTATCTGGTCTAGCAAGATAAATGTAATTTCAATCGTTTGAAGGAACTGAATTAGATTGAAATTAATTTCTTCTAGTTATCTGCCCACAGACCGCTATGTATTTTTGTGCCGTCCGTAAAAATACCATTCAACACGACAGGGTCGACTCGATTGGACGTGTTTTACTTCGTTAGTTAACACAATGGATATCGATACGCCGCCCATAGAATAGATTAGTGGAAGAAAACAATATGTTGCATAAGATCGGCTAAGTTATCCTATGTAGGTGGGAGGGGAATGTTTGTTTTAACTTTAATTTTAATTTTCTTATAAATAACATTATTTAGGAAATGTCAATACGATAGTGCCTTGTTATTGGTTTATCAAAATTAATATTTAACCTTTAATTAATCCAGGGTCATTTACACATTCGTCAAACCGTGATATCTGAGTACGGCGGTAGGCGCAATGTGTTAATTTATTTGTTGATACACTGGCCCCCACTCATGACATTAAGAAGGGATAATTTGGTCCACGAAGGTAGCTTAACCGCACCACTTTATATTGAAGTGCCTGTGCCAGACCAGGAAAGTGAGCAGTCATGTATTTGGTTGCTATGGTAACGATTTTGCCTCTTTCTACGATTTGTTTTACTGAAATTTTCTAATAGTTTTCTAATAGTTTTCATTTTATTATGGTCATTTCTTCAATGAAACGATGTTCTTGTTTGGCTTCAAATACATTTGCTATTTTAAGAGTTATTCACTTAATGGAATATTAGTTAGTCTTTGAATTATTTAATAATTGTTCATTCAAACCTGACACTATACAAAATAATTTTGCTTGCGATCCACTATAACACAGAAATGTATGCTTTTAGATACTCTCGGACTTTTGAGGTTGATGGTCGGGATTGTGTACCTATTTTTGCTTTTGGTGAATGGAGATTGAACTGTCAAAAAGATTTGACTTCCATATCGCACAATATTGGCCATGAGTATGATCGTGTTTTATTTCTATGAAAGCAATTCCAACGATATTACAGGTTTAATCAGATATAGAAAGAAAACCAGGATAATAATATTAAACATTCTACGTAGATATCTGCTAAAACACATTACATTTTAACAAGTCCTAACATGATGTAACAGTTTAATGCCGATAAATAAATTAAAGTGATTTTATGATAATTAATTTTACAGTGTGACGAAAATGTGCATGATAGATATTAGAATCCGTTCATCGCGCAGTGTTCATCAACTCTTTCCGAGCGATTTCCCTCCTCTAATTATGTGTTTGTGTCTTATCTACCCTATGCGGAATATTTCTCTGTTTTTTCTAATTTTTGTATTGCCCCTTCGGCTATTCTCTAACGTTTAATTAATATAGTCAAACTCCTAAAACATCTTTGAAGTAGACATACGGTTGTTTTCAACAATAATAGTAGGTTCATGTACATGGACGGCATATTAGCTATCAATACACATGATTTGTCGTACAGAAACACCCCGCTAACAATAAAAAGAAGAGTTTGAAGATACCAAAGAGGCAATCAGAAACCGTATATCGAAGAAGAACAGACAACACAATGGCCAAAAGACAGAAGAACAGACAACACAATGGCCAAAAGACAGAAGAACAGACAACACAATGGCCAAAAGACAGAAGAACAGACAACACAATGGCCAAAAGACAGAAGAACAGACAACACAATGGCCAAAAGACAGAAGAACAGACAACACAATGGCCAAAAGACAGAAGAACAGACAACACAATGGTGAAATGAACAAGTATAAAAAGATAAACAACGATCTACAAAACATATATATAAAACTAAAGATCGAGTAACACGAACCCCACTAAAAACCGGTGGTGAACTCATGCGCTGCTATAAAATAAATAAAAACTAAATTGTACCACACCGTCAGAACATTTCAAAATCCAATAGTAAAATCATTGAAGCAGTTTGCTATTAAGAATGGAAAAACACCTTTTTCAGTTTATTTTATTTTATATTTTCAAAGTTGTGGACTCAAGACGTAGAACGTTCAACTTTGAACTCTGTATTGCGTTGGTATTAAGTTACGAAAAGGTCGCTATAAGATAATGACTTGCTTTGCTCGACATTATCAAACAAACAAATAAACAAACAGGCGAATGGCCGATATAAAGGCCACTTTTGTGTAAAGAAATGACGCAACACTTCCGGAAGATTAGCACGTGTTGCTAACATTGAAGAAGACCATAGCTGATTTCGACTATCATTTGGTTTTATTGCTCCCAAACATTTGATAATAGCTTGGCTTTCCAATCTTTCGATTTTGAACGTAGCTGATGAATGTTATTACAGAAGTGAGTCATGCACACTAAATTTGATATCTACGTTTTTTGTTTTTTTTATATTGATATAAAATGAAGAAAAGAAATAAATACTACACCGTCAAAACAGTTGACAATCGTTTTAAACATCGGGCTATTAAGACTGAAGAAACACGCGTATTTCAGTTTATTTTACATCTTAAGTGGACATATGATGGATGACTTCGAACTTTGAACTCTTTATTACGTTGGTATTAACGTGCGGAAAGGTAACTTTAAGGTGAGACGATACTAATTGGCAGATATCCAGATTTGTTTGAATTTTTGCATAGTTGTAGTCCTAAGTGATGTATATCGAAGTCTGTTATAAAAAATGGGGGGGTCACCGATTTCATTTTTTTACTATATGCGTTTAAAAAAGGCAATTTTTGCGAGAAATTAACATAGACAAATAGGACTACTGGCGATATTTTATTATGGTTGCACAAGATTTTGACCTCTCAAGTTATAGAGCGGGCACGATTTGGTACGGACGGACGTACAAACTGATGACAATAGGACGTCCGCCCTTACCATTTGGGCCCTTATATTTATTTATTATTGGCTTAAACATAATACGTGGGCGGATGCGTGCATTTTTATGACCACTTGTTTTGTGTGCCCTTGGGGTGGGGTGCCGCTGTATGCTTACTTGACATACAGACATATGATGGCAAAAACTATTTGGCCTTAGTCTTAGGGGACGACCATTTAATTCTGAATGGTGGGGCGTGGCAAATTTTATCGGATCAGAATATTTATTCTCAACTTTGAATAGTCCTGACAGAAAATAAATTTATTTTACACATAAAGTACAGCACAGATGTTTTCTATTTTCTGTTATTCTCAGGTCGGCCTTCATTATTTATTTTCTATGGAACAATGGCTACAAATTTTTCTTTTGATACATTTCGGGCCAGAATAATTACTTACAAAATCTGCCAGCCCACTCCCCTCAGAATCAAATGGTCGTCCCTTTACGGGATAGTGAACGTTTTACGAAACAGCTAGAAGTGCGAGGAGAGGGCAGAAATTAATTCTTTGTTTCAGAGAGTGAAGAATACGAATATTTTATTCATCGAGATTAAAGGGCCCTTAGAGGGCATAATACATAGCATATATGGGTCCGCCATCGGTTTTGGTTTGTTTTAATATGGTCGTGATTTTTTGTAATATGGAAGATATAGGGACTTGAATACAAATTATAATGTATTTAATCTATGAGTGCATACATGTACCAATTGGGTATTGAAGTCCACACACTGTCAAAAACTCGTGTTTCATTTTCAGATATTTGTGTTTTTATTTCTAAAGACAACCTCGGCAATTCGACGAAAAAAGAACATTATCAGATACTGATTCATCGTTTATACAATTATTTTCAATTATTATCATAATGGTGTACTAATTCCATTTTCCCTTAAATTTATTGAGTATTTTGCGAGAAAAATCAACATGTTGTGCGTAGTTTAGTTAGACATGTTTGAAAGCAAAATATCTTCGCATATTATCAGAACCTAATAATTCGTCATTCTTCCGTTTTTATGCGTTTTCTATGTAAGACAAGCCATAAAGACAGATGCGCATGACCTCGTCTTACATGGCAATGTCAGCCAATCAAATCGGCCGAGTATAATAAATGGAGTCAATTTCTACGACTGCTGTAGTAATATAAATTGTCGACTTAGTAGATCTAAAAAAGCTTCAAATATCAATTCTACCTGAATTTTAACTGATTTCCCCTAAGTGTGTATTTACTGCATTGCATGTGGCGTTGTAATATGTTGTGTAGTAAACATGACATTGACATGCGAATGAATGAATGAAATCGACATGCTTTGTTTTTAAGTTGAAACGGAAGAAACAGGTACTTGCACTCGTCCTTATTGAGGATCTGGGATTTCTTCCACTCGTGAGAGCAATTCAGCGTCTTTCCACTCGTTCCGCTACTCTCCACACGTGAAAAGATGGAATTTCTCACACTGGTGAAGAAATCCCAGATCTTCAATAGGGACTCGTGTAAGAATCTATTATTCTTTTGAAATTTAATATGTATTCTATGTTTTGTTCTGTACTTTTTTTAATAACGCTCTCAGAACAGATATTCCATTAACACAACGTTATTGTTGCATGCTGTCCCGATAACGGCAAGAGGGGTAACTCCTGTCGTAACATCATTTGGTAACGTCCCACCTTAAGTAATGACTTGCTTTGCTCGACATTACCAAACAAACGAACAAACGAATATCTGATATCAAGTCCACTCTTGTGTAAAGAAATGACGTAACACTTCCGGAAGATTAGCACATGCTGCAAACAGTAAAGGTGATCATTGATGATCTTGGATATCCTTTGATTTTATTACTCCCAACCACTTTTAATTGTTTTGGTTTTGTAATTTTTCGATTTTGAGCGTAGCTGATAAAGGTTATTCAAGAAATGGGTCATTGGCGCTGAATTTGATATCTACGTTTTTATTATAAGTTGTTGAAAATCATTTAAAAATCTGGTTTGCGTCAGTGTTTAATTCTTGAAAAACATCTGTTCAAAAGGCGTTAGACTTAAACATGTAACAATTTCCAATAAGATAGGACAATTTATACAACCTTGTTTTATTTTAAAAGATTTAACCATGCTTTTTTGTTTGCTTAATCTATTTTCACATTTTAAAAAGGTTTGAAAATACTAAAGGTTATAGTTATTCCGAAGCAGTAAATCGAACGACCCAAATTAAATAGTCAACAAAAAGAGGGAAAATAATGACAAACAATATTCTACAAAACACTAGATGGACAACTAGATATTGCGCAACACGAACCTCACAAAAAGCCGGAGATGAACTCAGATGTTTCGGAAGAGTAGGCAGTTCCTACTCCACAGAGTCTATTGGTATCCGTCGTGCTACCACTGCCAAAAATCTGGTGATAAGTCCTAAATGAGGAAGGAACAGGATTTTGATTATAACTAATAGAACATATTCCGTAACGACTATCGAAATCATGATGTTGACCATAAAACTTTCGAAGTGATGACATCTACTTGAAAACTAGGAAACGTGGTTCTGTAGCGTCCTTGTTATCAATTTCATTCCAAATAAATATCTGCAATCAACAATATATGTAAGAAAAATAATAATTTGTGAGTTAATCCTCGCTTTTTATTTGTGGTGGTGGTGCTGTCCAATATCAAGTTTTCTGTCTATTTAAGAAATAAATCATGGAAGCCAATATGTGTTGGGAGTTTTTACATGGATTGACGGATATTAGTATTTTATCACGAGCCAGAAGCGAGGGATACAATTTATTAATATCCGCCAATCCATGTTAAATCTCAAAACACATTCTGGCTTCCAAGATTTATTTCGATTCTGATATGTCTAAGAGTACAAATACGGTAGCATACTTTGATTGGAAGAAGTTAATTTATAGTTACGCTTGCGGAAAATGACGTACACAATGTATCTTGCCAATGGAAAAGTCAGTCACTATCACCGGCGCATATGCGAATGAGATTATACCATCGATACATCGCTCGTTTGTCTACAAAACGAAAGAAGGAGGTAATGTAAGAATATTATATCGATCATTGTTTGCTGGTTTCGTTTTCTCTCTATCTGTTTTCAGTTGGTTTTTTTTTGGTATTGTTTTGCTTTGTTTTTTTTTATATTTGTTTGTTTTTTGTTTTGTTTTCTTTTATATTGCTTTGTTTTGTCTTGTCTTGCTTTGTTTTGCCAGCTGTATTTTCTGTGATTTGATTAAAAAAGCATTTGGGATATTCAAACTTTGCTTAATAACAACGTAGATACATGTATATAATTTAATACAAACGACACGTTTCTGGAATAACCTTTATCATGCACGTTCTTAGCCAACATAATAAAATGCTATATAATATAATGCAAACGACGTGTTTCCGGAATAACCTTTATCATGAATGTTCTAAGCCAACATAATAAAATGCTGTATAATGTAATACAGACGACGTGTTTCTGGAATAACCTTTATCATGAACGTTTTAAGACAACATAATAAAATGCTGTATAGTTTAACACAAACGACGTGTTTCTGGAATAACCTTTATCATGAACGTTCTAAGCCAACATAATCAAATGCGGTATAATTTAACACAAACGACGTGTTTCTGGAATAACCTTTATCATGAACGTTCTAAGCCAACAAAATAAAATGCTGTATACTTTAATACAAACGACGTATTTCTGGAATAACCTTTATCATGAACGTTCTAAGACAACATAATAAAATGCTAAATAATTTAATACAAACGACGTGTTTCTGGAATAACCGTCATCATGAACGTTCTAAGACAACATAATAAAATGCTGTACAATTTAGTACAAACCACGTGTTTCTCGAATAACCTTTATCATGAACCTTCTAAGCCAACATAATAAAATGCTGTATAATTTAATGCAAACGACGCGTTTCTAGAATAACCTTTATCATGAAGGTCCCAAGCCAACATAATAAAATCCTTTATAATTTAACACAAACGACTTGCTTCTGGAATAACCTATATCTTGAACGTTCTAAGCCAACATAATAAAATGATGTATACTTTAATACAAACGACGTATTTCTGGAATAACCTTTATCATGAACGTTCTAAGACAACATAGTAAAATGCTATATAATTTAATACAAGCGACTTGTTTCTGGAATAACCTTTATCATGAACGTTCTAAGACAACATAGTAAGATGCAAAATAATGTATTACAAACGACGTGTTTCTGGAATAACCTTCATCATGAACGTTCTAAGCCAACATAATAAAATGCTATATAATTTAATACAAACGACTTGTTTCTCAAATAACCTTTATCATGAACGTTGTAAGCCAACATAATAAATTGCTTTACAATTTAATACAAACGACGTGTTTCTGGATATTCTTTATCATGAACGTTCTAAGACAACATAGAAAAAAATGCTGTATAATTTAACACAAACGACGTGGTTCTGGAATAACCTTTATCATGAACGTTCTAAGCCAACATAATAAAATGCTGTATGATTTAATACAAACAACGTGTTTCTGGAAAAAACCTTTATCATGAACGTTCTTAGCCAACATAATAAAATGCTGTATAATTTAATGCAAACGACGTGTTTCTGGAATAATCTTTATCATGAACGTTCTAAGCCAACATAATAAAATGCTGTATACTTTAACACAAACGACATATTTCTGGAATAACCTTTATCATGAACGTTCTAAGACAACATCGTAAAATGCTATATAATTTAATACAAGCGACGTGTTTCTCGAATAACCTTTATCATGAACGTCCTAATCCAACATAATAAAATGCTGTATTATTTAATACAAACGAAGTGTTTCTGGAAAAACCTTTATCATGAACGTTCTTAGCCAACATAATAAAATGCTGTATAATTTAATGCAAACAACGTGTTTCTGAAATAACCTTCATCGTGAACGTTCTAAGCCAACATAATAAATTGCTGTATATTTTATTACAAACGACGTGTTTCTGGAATAACCTTTATCATGAACGTTCTAAGCCAACTTAATAAAATGCTGTATACTTTAACACAAACGAGGTATATCTGGAATAACCTTTATCATGAACGTTCTAAGACAACATAGTAAAATGCTATATAATTTAAAACAAGCGACTTGTTTCTCGAATAACCTTTAGCATGAACGTTCTAAGCCAACATAAAAAAATGCTGTATAATTTAACACAAACGACGTGTTTCTGGAATAACCTTTATCATGAACGTTCTTAGCCAACATAATAAAATGCTGTATAATTTAATGCAACAACGTGTTTCTGAAATAACCTTTATCATGAACGTTCTTAGCCAACATAATAAAATGCTCTACAATTTAATACAAACGACGTGTTTCTGGAATAATCTTTATCATGAACGTTCTAAGACAACATAATAAAATGCTATATAATTTAATACAAGCGACTTGTTTCTCGAATAACCTTTATCATGAACGTTCTAAGCCAACATAATAAAATGCTGTATAATTTAACACAAACGACGTGTTTCTGGAATAAACTTTATCATGGACGTTCTAAGCCAACATAATAAAATGCTGTATAATTTAATACAAACGACGTGTTTCTGGAAAAACCTTTATCATGAACGTTCTTAGCCAACATAATAAAATGCTGTAAAATTTAATGCAAACAACGTGTTTCTGAAATAACCTTTATCATGAACGTTCTTAGCCAACATAATAAAATGCTGTACAATTTAACACAAACGACGTGTTTCTGGAATAACCTTTATCATGAACGTTCTAAGCCAACATATTAAAATGCTATATAATTTAATACAAACGACTTGTTTCTCGAATAACCCTGATCATGAACGTTCTAAGCCAACATAATAAAATGCTGTATAATTTAATACAAACGACTGTTTTCTGGAATAACCTTCATCATGAACGTTCTAAGCCAACATAATAAAATGCTGTATAATTTAATACAAACGACTGTTTTCTGGAATAATCTTCATCAAGAACGTTCTAAGCCAACATAATAAAATGCTGTATAATTTAATACAAACGACTTGTTTCTGGAATAACCTTTATCATGAACGTTCTAAGCCAAAATAAAAAAATGCTGTATCATTTAATACAAACAACTTGTTTCTGGAATAACCTTTATCATGAACGTTCTAAGACAACATAATAAAATGCTGTATAATTTAATACAAGCGACGTGTTTCTGGAAAAAACCTTTATCATGAACGTTCTTATCCAACATAATAAAATTCTGTTTAATTTAATGCAAGCAACGTGTTTCCAAATAACCTTTATCATGAACGTTCTAAGACAACATAGTAAAATGCTATATAATTTAATACAAGCGACTTGTTTCTCGAATAACCTTTATCATGAACGTTCTAAGCCAACATAATAAAATGCCGTATAGTTTAATGGAAACAACGTGTTTCTGAAAAAATCTTTATCATGAACGTTCTTAGCCAACATAATAAAATACTGTATAATTTAACACAAACGACGTGTTTCTGGAATAAGCTTTATCATGAACGTTCTAAGCCAACATAATACAATGCTGTATAATTTAATACAAACGACGTATTTCTGGAAAAACCTTTATCATGAACGTTCTAAGTCAACATAATAAAATGCTTTATAATTTAATACAAACGACATGTTCCTGGAATAACCTTTATCATGAACGTTCTAAGATAACATAGTAAAATGCTATATAATGTAATATTAACGACGTGTTTCTGGAAAAACCTTTATCATGAACGTTCTTAGCCAACATAATAAAATGCTGTACAATTTAACACAAACGACGTGTTTCTGGAATAACCTTTATCATGAACGTTCTAAGCCAACATAATAAAATGCTATATAATTTAATACAAGCGACTTGTTTCTCGAATTACCCTGATCATGAACGTTCTAAGCCAACATAATAAAATGCTGTATAATTTAACACAAACGACGTGTTTCTAGAATAACATTTATCATGAACGTCTTAAGCCAACATAATAAAATGCTGTATAATTTAATACAAACGACTTGTTTCTGGAATAACCTTCATCATGAACGTTCTAAGCCAACATAATAAAATGCTGTATAATTTAATACAAACGACGTGTTTCTGGAAAAAACCTTTATCATGAACGTTCTTATCCAACATTATAAAATTTTGTTTAATTTAATGCAAACAACGTGTTTCCTAAATAACCTTTATCATGAACGTTCTAAGACAACATAATAAAATGCCATATAATTTAATACAAACGACGTGTTTCTGGAATAACCGTCATCATGAACGTTCTAAGACAACATAATAAAATGCTGTACAATTTAGTACAAACCACGTGTTTCTCGAATAACCTTTATCATGAACCTTCTAAGCCAACATAATAAAATGCTGTATAATTTAATGCAAACGACGCGTTTCTAGAATAACCTTTATCATGAAGGTCCCAAGCCAACATAATAAAATCCTTTATAATTTAACACAAACGACTTGCTTCTGGAATAACCTATATCTTGAACGTTCTAAGCCAACATAATAAAATGATGTATACTTTAATACAAACGACGTATTTCTGGAATAATCTTTATCATGAACGTTCTAAGACAACATAGTAAAATGCTATATAATTTAATACAAGCGACTTGTTTCTGGAATAACCTTTATCATGAACGTTCTAAGACAACATAGTAAGATGCAAAATAATGTATTACAAACGACGTGTTTCTGGAATAACCTTCATCATGAACGTTCTAAGCCAACATAATAAAATGCTGTATAATTTAATACAAACGACTTGTTTCTCAAATAACCTTTATCATGAACGTTGTAAGCCAACATAATAAATTGCTTTATAATTTAATACAAACGACGTGTTTCTGGATATTCTTTATCATGAACGTTCTAAGACAACATAGAAAAAAATGCTGTATAATTTAACACAAACGACGTGTTTCTGGAATAACCTTTATCATGAACGTTCTAAGCCAACATAATAAAATGCTGTATGATTTAATACAAACAACGTGTTTCTGGAAAAAACCTTTTTCATGAACGTTCTTAGCCAACATAATAAAATGCTGTATAATTTAATACAAACGACGTGTTTCTGGAATAATCTTTATCATGAACGTTCTAAGCCAACATAATAAAATGCTGTATACTTTAACACAAACGACATATTTCTGGAATAACCTTTATCATGAACGTTCTAAGACAACATCGTAAAATGCTATATAATTTAATACAAACGACGTGTTTCTCGAATAACCTTTATCATGAACGTCCTAATCCAACATAATAAAATGCTGTATTATTTAATACAAACGACGTGTTTCTGGAAAAACCTTTATCATGAACGTTCTTAGCCAACATAATAAAATGCTGTATAATTTAATGCAAACAACGTGTTTCTGAAATAACCTTCATCGTGAACGTTCTAAGCCAACATAATAAAATGCTGTATAATTTATTACAAACGACGTGCTTCTGGAATAACCTTTATCATGAACGTTCTAAGCCAACTTAATAAAATGCTGTATACTTTAACACAAACGAGGTATATCTGGAATAACCTTTATCATGAACGTTCTAAGACAACATAGTAAAATGCTATATAATTTAATACAAGCGACTTGTTTCTCGAATAACCTTTATCATGAACGTTCTAAGCCAACTTAATAAAATGCTGTATACTTTAACACAAACGAGGTATATCTGGAATAACCTTTATCATGAACGTTCTAAGACAACATAGTAAAATGCTATATAATTTAATACAAGCGACTTGTTTCTCGAATAACCTTTAGCATGAACGTTCTAAGCCAACATAAAAAAATGCTGTATAATTTAACACAAACGACGTGTTTCTGGAATAACCTTTATCATGAACGTTCTTAGCCAACATAATAAAATGCTGTATAATTTAATGCAACAACGTGTTTCTGAAATAACCTTTATCATGAACGTTCTTAGCCAACATAATAAAATGCTCTACAATTTAATACAAACGACGTGTTTCTGGAATAATCTTTATCATGAACGTTCTAAGACAACATAATAAAATGCTATATAATTTAATACAAGCGACTTGTTTCTCGAATAACCTTTATCATGAACGTTCTAAGCCAACATAATAAAATGCTGTATAATTTAACACAAACGACGTGTTTCTGGAATAAACTTTATCATGGACGTTCTAAGCCAACATAATAAAATGCTGTATAATTTAATACAAACGACGTGTTTCTGGAAAAACCTTTATCATGAACGTTCTTAGCCAACATAATAAAATGCTGTAAAATTTAATGCAAACAACGTGTTTCTGAAATAACCTTTATCATGAACGTTCTTAGCCAACATAATAAAATGCTGTACAATTTAACACAAACGACGTGTTTCTGGAATAACCTTTATCATGAACGTTCTAAGCCAACATATTAAAATGCTATATAATTTAATACAAACGACTTGTTTCTCGAATAACCCTGATCATGAACGTTCTAAGCCAACATAATAAAATGCTGTATAATTTAATACAAACGACTGTTTTCTGGAATAACCTTCATCATGAACGTTCTAAGCCAACATAATAAAATGCTGTATAATTTAATACAAACGACTGTTTTCTGGAATAATCTTCATCAAGAACGTTCTAAGCCAACATAATAAAATGCTGTATAATTTAATACAAACGACTTGTTTCTGGAATAACCTTTATCATGAACGTTCTAAGCCAAAATAAAAAAATGCTGTATCATTTAATACAAACAACTTGTTTCTGGAATAACCTTTATCATGAACGTTCTAAGACAACATAATAAAATGCTGTATAATTTAATACAAGCGACGTGTTTCTGGAAAAAACCTTTATCATGAACGTTCTTATCCAACATAATAAAATTCTGTTTAATTTAATGCAAGCAACGTGTTTCCAAATAACCTTTATCATGAACGTTCTAAGACAACATAGTAAAATGCTATATAATTTAATACAAGCGACTTGTTTCTCGAATAACCTTTATCATGAACGTTCTAAGCCAACATAATAAAATGCCGTATAGTTTAATGGAAACAACGTGTTTCTGAAAAAATCTTTATCATGAACGTTCTTAGCCAACATAATAAAATACTGTATAATTTAACACAAACGACGTGTTTCTGGAATAAGCTTTATCATGAACGTTCTAAGCCAACATAATACAATGCTGTATAATTTAATACAAACGACGTATTTCTGGAAAAACCTTTATCATGAACGTTCTAAGTCAACATAATAAAATGCTTTATAATTTAATACAAACGACATGTTCCTGGAATAACCTTTATCATGAACGTTCTAAGATAACATAGTAAAATGCTATATAATGTAATATTAACGACGTGTTTCTGGAAAAACCTTTATCATGAACGTTCTTAGCCAACATAATAAAATGCTGTACAATTTAACACAAACGACGTGTTTCTGGAATAACCTTTATCATGAACGTTCTAAGCCAACATAATAAAATGCTATATAATTTAATACAAGCGACTTGTTTCTCGAATTACCCTGATCATGAACGTTCTAAGCCAACATAATAAAATGCTGTATAATTTAACACAAACGACGTGTTTCTAGAATAACATTTATCATGAACGTCTTAAGCCAACATAATAAAATGCTGTATAATTTAATACAAACGACTTGTTTCTGGAATAACCTTCATCATGAACGTTCTAAGCCAACATAATAAAATGCTGTATAATTTAATACAAACGACGTGTTTCTGGAAAAAACCTTTATCATGAACGTTCTTATCCAACATTATAAAATTTTGTTTAATTTAATGCAAACAACGTGTTTCCTAAATAACCTTTATCATGAACGTTCTAAGACAACATAATAAAATGCCATATAATTTAATACAAACGACGTGTTTCTGGAATAACCGTCATCATGAACGTTCTAAGACAACATAATAAAATGCTGTACAATTTAGTACAAACCACGTGTTTCTCGAATAACCTTTATCATGAACCTTCTAAGCCAACATAATAAAATGCTGTATAATTTAATGCAAACGACGCGTTTCTAGAATAACCTTTATCATGAAGGTCCCAAGCCAACATAATAAAATCCTTTATAATTTAACACAAACGACTTGCTTCTGGAATAACCTATATCTTGAACGTTCTAAGCCAACATAATAAAATGATGTATACTTTAATACAAACGACGTATTTCTGGAATAATCTTTATCATGAACGTTCTAAGACAACATAGTAAAATGCTATATAATTTAATACAAGCGACTTGTTTCTGGAATAACCTTTATCATGAACGTTCTAAGACAACATAGTAAGATGCAAAATAATGTATTACAAACGACGTGTTTCTGGAATAACCTTCATCATGAACGTTCTAAGCCAACATAATAAAATGCTGTATAATTTAATACAAACGACTTGTTTCTCAAATAACCTTTATCATGAACGTTGTAAGCCAACATAATAAATTGCTTTATAATTTAATACAAACGACGTGTTTCTGGATATTCTTTATCATGAACGTTCTAAGACAACATAGAAAAAAATGCTGTATAATTTAACACAAACGACGTGTTTCTGGAATAACCTTTATCATGAACGTTCTAAGCCAACATAATAAAATGCTGTATGATTTAATACAAACAACGTGTTTCTGGAAAAAACCTTTTTCATGAACGTTCTTAGCCAACATAATAAAATGCTGTATAATTTAATACAAACGACGTGTTTCTGGAATAATCTTTATCATGAACGTTCTAAGCCAACATAATAAAATGCTGTATACTTTAACACAAACGACATATTTCTGGAATAACCTTTATCATGAACGTTCTAAGACAACATCGTAAAATGCTATATAATTTAATACAAACGACGTGTTTCTCGAATAACCTTTATAATGAACGTCCTAATCCAACATAATAAAATGCTGTATTATTTAATACAAACGACGTGTTTCTGGAAAAACCTTTATCATGAACGTTCTTAGCCAACATAATAAAATGCTGTATAATTTAATGCAAACAACGTGTTTCTGAAATAACCTTCATCGTGAACGTTCTAAGCCAACATAATAAAATGCTGTATAATTTATTACAAACGACGTGCTTCTGGAATAACCTTTATCATGAACGTTCTAAGCCAACTTAATAAAATGCTGTATACTTTAACACAAACGAGGTATATCTGGAATAACCTTTATCATGAACGTTCTAAGACAACATAGTAAAATGCTATATAATTTAATACAAGCGACTTGTTTCTCGAATAACCTTTATCATGAACGTTCTAAGCCAACATAATAAAATGCTTTATAATTTAATACAAACGACTTGTTTCTCGAATAACCTTTAGCATGAACGTTCTAAGCCAACATAAAAAAATGCTGTATAATTTAACACAAACGACGTGTTTCTGGAATAACCTTTATCATGAACGTTCTTAGCCAACATAATAAAATGCTGTATAATTTAATGCAACAACGTGTTTCTGAAATAACCTTTATCATGAACGTTCTTAGCCAACATAATAAAATGCTGTACAATTTAATACAAACGACGTGTTTCTGGAATAATCTTTATCATGAACGTTCTAAGACAACATAATAAAATGCTATATAATTTAATACAAGCGACTTGTTTCTCGAATAACCTTTATCATGAACGTTCTAAGCCAACATAATAAAATGCTGTATAATTTAACACAAACGACGTGTTTCTGGAATAAACTTTATCATGGACGTTCTAAGCCAACATAATAAAATGCTGTATAATTTAATACAAACGACGTGTTTCTGGAAAAACCTTTATCATGAACGTTCTTAGCCAACATAATAAAATGCTGTAAAATTTAATGCAAACAACGTGTTTCTGAAATAACCTTTATCATGAACGTTCTTAGCCAACATAATAAAATGCTGTACAATTTAACACAAACGACGTGTTTCTGGAATAACCTTTATCATGAACGTTCTAAGCCAACATATTAAAATGCTATATAATTTAATACAAACGACTTGTTTCTCGAATAACCCTGATCATGAACGTTCTAAGCCAACATAATAAAATGCTGTATAATTTAACACAAACGACGTGTTTCTAGAATAACATTTATCATGAACGTCTTAAGCCAACATAATAAAATGCTGTATAATTTAATACAAACGACTGTTTTCTGGAATAACCTTCATCATGAACGTTCTAAGCCAACATAATGAAATGCTGTATAATTTAATACAAACGACTGTTTTCTGGAATAATCTTCATCATGAACGTTCTAAGCCAACATAATAAAATGCTGTATAATTTAATACAAACGACTTGTTTCTGGAATAACCTTTATCATGAACGTTCTAAGCCAACATAATGAAATGCTGTATAATTTAATACAAACGACTTGTTTCTGGAATAACCTTTATCATGAACGTTCTAAGCCAAAATAAAAAAATGATGTATCATTTAATACAAACAACTTGTTTCTGGAATAACCTTTATCATGAACGTTCTAAGACAACATAATAAAATGCTGTATAATTTAATACAAGCGACGTGTTTCTGGAAAAAACCTTTATCATGAACGTTCTTATCCAACATAATAAAATTCTGTTTAATTTAATGCAAACAACGTGTTTCCTAAATAACCTTTATCATGAACGTTCTAAGACAACATAGTAAAATGCTATATAATTTAATACAAGCGACTTATTTCTCGAATAACCTTTATCATGAACGTTCTAAGCCAACATAATAAAATGCCGTATAGTTTAATGGAAACAACGTGTTTCTGAAAAAATCTTTATCATGAACGTTCTTAGCCAACATAATAAAATACTGTATAATTTAACACAAACGACGTGTTTCTGGAATAAGCTTTATCATGAACGATCTAAGCCAACATAATACAATGCTGTATAATTTAATACAAACGACGTATTTCTGGAAAAACCTTTATCATGAACGTTCTAAGTCAACATAATAAAATGCTTTATAATTTAATACAAACTACATGTTCCTGGAATAACCTTTATCATGAACGTTCTAAGATAACATAGTAAAATGCTATATAATGTAATATTAACGACGTGTTTCTGGAAAAAACCTTTATCATGAACGTTCTTAGCCAACATAATAAAATGCTGTACAATTTAACACAAACGACGTGTTTCTGGAATAACCTTTATCATGAACGTTCTAAGCCAACATAATAAAATGCTATATAATTTAATACAAGCGACTTGTTTCTCGAATTACCCTGATCATGAACGTTCTAAGCCAACATAATAAAATGCTGTATAATTTAACACAAACGACGTGTTTCTAGAATAACATTTATCATGAACGTCTTAAGCCAACATAATAAAATGCTGTATAATTTAATACAAACGACTTGTTTCTGGAATAACCTTCATCATGAACGTTCTAAGCCAACATAATAAAATGCGGTATAATTTAATACAAACGACGTGTTTCTGGAAAAAACCTTTATCATGAACGTTCTTATCCAACATTATAAAATTCTGTTTAATTTAATGCAAACAATGTGTTTCCTAAATAACCTTTATCATGAACGTTCTAAGACAACATAATAAAATGCCATATAATTTAATACAAGTGACTTGTTTCTCGAATAACCTTTATCATGAACATTCTAAGCCAACATAATAAAATGTTTTATAATTTAATACAAACGACTTGTTTCTCGAATAACCTTTAGCATGAAAGTTCTAAGCCAACATAAAAAAAATGCTGTAAAATGTAACACAAACGACGTGTTTCTGGAATAACCTTTATCATGAACGTTCTTAGCCAACATAATAAAATGCTGTATAATTTAATGCAAACAACGTGTTTCTGAAATAACCTTTATCATGAACGTTCTAAGCCAAAATAATAAAATGCTGTATAATTTAATACAAACGACTTGTTTCTCGAATAACCTTTAGCATGAAAGTTCTAAGCCAACATAATAAAATGTTTTATAATTTAATACAAACGACTTGTTTCTCGAATAACCTTTAGCATGAAAGTTCTAAGCCAACATAATAAAATGTTTTATAATTTAATACAAACGACTTGTTTCTCGAATAACCTTTAGCATGAAAGTTCTAAGCCAACATAATAAAATGCTTTATAATTTAATACAAACGAAGTGTTTCTGGAAAAACCTTTATCATGAACGTTCTTAGCCAACATAATAAAATGCTGTATAATTTAATGCAAACAACGTGTTTCTGAAATAACCTTTATCATGAACGTTCTAAGCCAAAATAATAAAATGCTGTATAATTTAATACAAACGACGTGTTTCTGGAAAAACCTTTATCGTGAACGTTCTTATCCAACATAATAAAATGCTGTATAATTTAATGCAAACAACGTGTTTCTGAAAAAACCTTTATCATGAACGTTCTTAGCCAACATAATAAAATACTGTATAATTTAACCCACACAACGTGTTTCTGGAATAAGCTTTATCATGAACGTTCTAAGCCAACATAATACAATGCTTTATAATTTGATACAAACGACGTATTTCTGGAAAAACCTTTATCATGAACGTTCTAAGACAACATAATAAAATGCTGTATAATTTAATACAAACGACGTGTTTCTGGAATAACCTTTATCATGAACGTTCTAAGTCACATAATAAAATGCTTTATAATTTAATACAAACGGCTTGTTTCTAGAATAACCTTTATCATGAACGTTCTTAGCCAACATAATAAAATACTGTATAATGAAATGCAAACAACGTGTTTCTGAAATAACCTTTATCATGAACGTTCTTAGCCAACATAATAAAAACTGTATAATTTAACACAAACGACGTGTTTCTGGAATAAACTTTATCATGAACGTTCTAAGCCAACATAATACAATGCGGTATAATTTAATACAAACGACGTATTTCTGGAAAAACCTTTATCATGAACGTTCTAAGACAACATAGTTAAATGCTATATAATTTAATACAAACGACTTGTTTCTGGAATAACCTTTATCATGAACGTTCTAAGTCAACATAATAAAATGCTTTATAATTTAATACAAACGACGTGTTCCTGGAATAACCTTTATCATGAACGTTCTAAGACAACTTAATAAAATGCTATATAATGTAATACAAACGACTTGTTTCTGGAATAACCTTCACCATGAACGTTCTAAGCCAACATAATAAAACGATATATAATTTAAAACAAACGACTTGTTTCTCGAATAACCTTTATCATGAACGTTCTAAGCCAACATAATAAAATGCTTTATAATTTAATACAAACGACGTGTTCCTGGAATAACCTTTATCATGAACGTTCTAAGACAACTTAATAAAATGCTATATAATGTAATACAAACGACTTGTTTCTGGAATAACCTTCATCATGAACGTTCAAAGCCAACATAATAAAACGATATATAATTTAAAACAAACGACTTGTTTCTCGAATAACCTTTATCATGAACGTTCTAAGCCAACATAATAACATGCTTTATAATTTAATACAAACGACTTGTTTCTGGAATAACCTTTATCATTAACGTTGTAAGCCAACATAACAAAAATGCTGTATAATTTAACACAAACGACGTGTTTCTGGAATAACCTTTATTATGAACGTTCTAAGCCAACATAATAAAATGCTGTATAATTTAATACAAACAACGTGTTTCTGGAATTATTTTTATCATGAACGTTCTAAGTCAACATAATAAAATGCTGTATAATTTAATACAAACGATGTGTTCCTGGAATAACCTTTATCATGAACGTTCTAAGCCAACATAATAAAAAGCTATATAATTTAATACAAACGACATGCTTCTGGAATAACCTTTATCATGAACGTTCTAAGCCAACATAATAAAATACTGTATAATTTAATACAAACGACGTGCTTCTGAAATAACCTTTATCATGAACGTTCTAAGCCAACATAATCAAATGTTATATGATTTAATACAAACGACGTGTTTCTGGAATAACCTTTATCATGAACGTCTTAAGCCAGCATAATTCAAAAGCGTGTGAGAGTAAGAAAATGAAAAGTCAACAATGTCAAAATTAGCTGTCTGAAAATGTGCGATTTTTTTAATAACCCCTTGTGTAGCCGATAATTTCCTGACGCACAAGGGATTGGCAAGATATCAATATCTGGATTAAAAGTATTCTGTCGAATATAACAACAGATGGTATTGACAATCAGTGGCGTAGTTAGAGTGTGTGCCGATCGGGCAACCCTTGGGCTTACCGCTCCCACCCAGGTTTTCCATATTGCACAGTGACTTCCCTTATTACGTTGCATACTGGAATATAGTAACAGTTAACCAAAAAGCAAAGACGACATATAGGGAAAAAAGTAAAAACAATTGTAAAAAAATTTAAAACCATCTTTATTTCTAAAATGACAACTACAACTTTCTACAAAGAAACCTTTCCTGTTCTGTGTTGGCATTCCTATAATGCATGCCATTTAGTAAAACTTACCTTACAATGCCAGCAAGTATCGGAGAACGGAACTTTGGTAGGTGACTTGATCACAAAGTAAATAATATAGTGATGGTAATCTAATAGCAAGGAAAGTGAATAAGCTGGAATACAATAAAGTAATTTGGAAAAACAAGTGTAGCTGAAAATGACGCTTGGTCGATAAAAAATGATCAGAATGGGATGAAAACAATCCTCCAAATCACCAAATAAAAACCACCTTAACAATAAATGTCCTCAAATGAACTACTGCGTAGGAAAATAATTGAAATTTATATGATAACAACCAAGATGGTGTCTCTCCAAAATAGAAGTGCTGTGGGATTAAAGGAAACTTCCTGGATCCGTTCACTGTGGTATTAAAGGACACAGCCTGGATCCGTTCCCTGTGACATTAAAGGACACATCCTGGGTCCGTTCACTGGAGTATTAAAGGAAACAGCCTGGGTCCGTTTTCTGTGGTATTGAAGGACACACCCTGGATCCCTGGATCCGTTCACTGTGGCATTAAAGGACACAGCGTGCGTCCGTTCACTATGGCATTAAAGGACACAGCCTGGGTCTGTTCACTGTGGCATTAAAAGACACAGCCTGGGTTCGTTCACTGTAGCATTAAAGGACACAGCATGGGTCCGTTCACTGTGGCATTAAAGGACACAGCGTGTGTCTGTTTACTATGGCTTTAAAGGACACAACCTGGGTCCGTTCACTGTGGCTTTAAAGGACACATCCTGGGTCCGTTCACTGTGGCATTAAAGGATACAGCCTGGGTCCGTTCACTGTGGCGTTTAAAGACACACCCTGGGTCCGTTCACTATGGCATTAAAGGACACAGCTTGGGTCCGTTCACTGTGGCGTTAAAAGACAAAGATTGAGTAGTATATGGGAACAGCTCAAGTCATCATTGCGGGGGTGCTGTGCGGGGGTGCTACCGGAAGTGACGTCAGTCACGTGACCGGAAGTGACATTAGTCACCGGAACCAGAAGTATATTCTGCGCCCTAGTGAGGCCTTTTGACCGGAAGTGACGTGAGTCCGGAAGTATGTTTTGCGCATGTCCGGTTTTTTCCTGCGTTTTTTCCCTTAGTAGTATTACAAAATGTTGGTTCAGGGTGTTCTCTACCACGTACACGTCCAATAACCATATAACCATTTTTTTACTTTTATATAGTGTCTATACATATAGGTTGTGTAGTACTCCAAGTAGTCTATCACGTCCGCAACTGTGGGGGTACTAAATAACCTAAGAGTCAAATGAATGAAAAGGTAAATTTGACCCTACTTGCATAGTCTCTAACAAAAATTGTCCTTTTCACCGGAAGTTACTTGATCGGAAGTGACGAGCCCGGAAGAGGCCCTGTCCGGAAGTGATCGGAAGTATGTTCTGCGCATGCTCAACCGAAAGTTGCGCAATATCCGACCTAGTGGGGCTTTTGACCGGAAGTGACGTTAGTCACGTGATCGGAAGAGGACCTGTCCGGAAGTATGTTCTGCGCATGCCCCGTTTCCCCCTCTTTTTTCTTAGTAGTAGTAAAGTAGTACAATACTACTACTATTGTAAGAAAAAAGCGCGGGAAATGACGTATCTTCCTGTGACGTCACTTCTGGTCACGTGACTAACGTCACTTCCGATTATGGCGTCACTTCCGGTTACAGAGCAGCAGCAACAATACTCACAGAGTAATGATGAAGAACCCTATTATAATTTGGAAACCAATAATCCGTTTTTGTTTTGGGAACCTCTATATTGTAATGTATTTTAGGTAATATAGTCACTGCTATTGTTGTCTGTGTCACGTAAATAGGATCGACACATGTAATACTATAAACATTTTAATTGGACACCAGTTATTTAATGATGATTTTTTTTATAAATGATGTGAAATGTTTTACTATATAGTATCAGATAAAAACCGTAGACGTTGACTGGTGGATGATCAGCAATTGGTCAAATTTATCAATATATTTCAACCTGGTAGTAGATTGGTAAGACAATTCATATTTAATCTTCCGCTTTTGTAAAGGAGCTAATATCATCTCATTGGGAAACATTGTATTAATGTGGTTGCTTTTAGAAGCTATAACATGCTGTGGTATTGATAGTAAAAATAGATTCTGGGCCGAAAATGAAAATTTGGGAAAATAATAAAACTTGTAAAAAATAGATTCTGTTACGAAAATGAAATTTTCTTTTGAAAAAGTTCGGGAAAATGATACGCGGAAAATGACGTCACGTACGTGGAACATGAGGTCATGTACATGGAAAATGACGTCACGTACGCGGAAAACAAGTAACGTTGCATTTCAAACGTTGCGGTTTGAAAAAAGTACGGTAAAATGAAATGTCGTATAACGTCATGTACGCGGAAAACAAGTAACGTTGCAAGTTATATTCGTTTTACAGAGTTTTAATATGTTGATATATATTTCACTGTTCTGAGAGTAAACACCACAATATCATAGTCATGGCGTATGAAGTTAGAATTTTAATCATTCTTTTATCTTTCCAGAATTAGCAAAGCAGAATTAATCTTGGAAAATCAGCAAACATGAACAGAAGACAATTCTGATTTGAAAGAATCATTAGAAACAATGAAAAAAAAATATGGAACATATGGAAGAAACGTAAGTTGAATAGTGAAAAGATAGGGAAAATATGGAAGAAAATTGTGCAAAGATATGAAAAATATGGAAGAAAAGAA
Organism: Bathymodiolus brooksi; assembly: GCA_963680875.1. Lineage (NCBI taxonomy): Eukaryota > Metazoa > Mollusca > Bivalvia > Mytilida > Modiolidae > Bathymodiolus > Bathymodiolus brooksi. Next base: position 53,543,753 of record OY804589.1, on the reverse strand, counting down.
AGTTAAATAGTGATAAGATTTGGAAAGTATGGAAGAAAAGTAAGTTGAAATGTGAAATAATATTGAAAATGTGATAAACAAAAATACCACACTGTCGGAACAGTTCCAAAATCCAATAGAAAAATCGTAGAAAGAACTCACTTTCCTCTCTTTGAGCAGACACCTTATTAAAATGTGGCGGGGTTAAATTAGTTTTATAGGCATGCATAGTTTGAAGATACCCAAGGAGAAATCAGAAGAAGGACAGACAATACAATGGCCACAAATTACAGTACAAAATATAATCTGCTAGTGACACCCGCCGTATTACTGTTAAGCGACTTGTACATCATCTGATATGGAAAAATCGTGTTGGGCATCAGTATATGTAAATAAATACAAATACCATAGATAAAATATGAACCTCCTACAAACAAATGGAAGTAATGACGAACTGAACACCTAAACCTTTTCAAAACACGATTGAAATTAGTGCAACACGTTTCAGTATTTTAAATGTGCTCAAATTTACAAGTTATGATGTGTGAATTGGTAAAATATGCAATTAGATCAATTAGGACTCATTAGACCAATATAACTAGCTTAGCCCCGCCACCATTATTGAAGTGTCAGTAGCAAGCTATGAAAGAGAACGATCATGTATTTGTATGTTAGTGGTATCGATTTTGCCTCTTCCTACGATTATTTTATCGGATTTTGGACATTTTCGGACAGTGTCTTATTTTTGTATTATGTTTCATTTTATTAATAGTGTTGTTAATCATTATGTTGTTGATGCCATTACAGATAGGATCAAATTAAAAAAATAGCACATCGTCAGAACAGAGTACAATAAGAAAATCGTAGAACTAGAGAGAAAAATCGATACATGACCGATCACTCTCCTGGCATGACATAGGCACTTCAATAACAGGTGACGACCGATCACTCTTGGCATGACATATACACTTCAATAACAGGTGACGACCGATCACTCTTGGCATGACATAGACACTTCAATAACAGGTGACGACCGATCACTCTCCTGGCATGACATAGACACTTCAATAACAGGTGACGACCGATCACTCTTGGCATGACTTAGACACTTCAATAACAGGTGACGACCGATCACTCTTGGCATGACATAGACACTTTAATAACAGGTGACGACCGATCACTCTTGGCATGACATAGACACTTCAATAACAGGTGACGACTGATCACTCTCCTGGCATGACATAGACACTTCAATAACAGGTGACGACCGATCACTCTCCTGGCATGACACAGACACTTCAATAACAGGTGACGACCGATCACTCTTGGCATGACATAGACACTTCAATAACAGGTGACGACCGATCACTCTTGTTATGACATAGACACTTCAATAACAGGTGACGGGGTTAAGCTAATTTAATTGCCCCCAAACCTTCCTCTTAGTGAAATGAGGCGGTAATACAAGTGTTTTCACATGTGAGGAAAATATCGACCCTCATCTAATAATGAGCGTTGTAAAGAATGAAATTATGTTGTATGTGTTAGTAACAAGTTCATATTTTACAACATGCCAAAGCTGAGTCTCCAATACAATGGGATCTTGTACAGTAGCGATATATGATTCTCTTTAGTGCATTCATGTAAGCCATTCAACAGACATTGACCGTATTTGAAATAATTGAATCCTGCTTCAGTCAGTACACCAGTAATACAAATCAAATAAACACCTAACCACGCATTAACAAGGTATCTGTTGATGATGTGGTCATAAAATGAAAACCAAAAAGTACCACATTGTTGATAAACTTCCCAAATCAAATATTAAAATCGTAGAAAGAGGAAAAACCAATACTGGAAACACACAAGCACAAAGGCGCTCACTTTCCTTGATTGATACAGGCACTTCAATAAAAAGTGGCGGAATTAAATTAGTTTTATGGACCCAAACCTCCTCTCTTAGTGAAATGATGCGGTCATGAACGTGCTTTCCACATGTGAGTTAAATACCAACTCTCACATATAACCGGTCGAAAAGTGTTATTATAAAGAACGATATAATCTTGAACATTATACATTTTGGATCTCAGGTTTCGAAATGTTAAATGTGTAAGCCAAAGTGACCCTCATCAGTGACACTGTGACCAGTGATGTATGTTCATTATAATAGACTAATATCTACCTTTCAAACAATAAGTTGCAACCCATTACGAAAACACGTTGAAGTCATTTTTTTGTTATTGGGTCCAATTTTCAATCACGTATTTATATGTCATAACCTGTCGTAGAACATAATACACATACAACACAGAAAATTGAAAAGATGAACAACGAGTACCCTCCAGTAAATCAGAGTTTAATCTAAGTGTTCACTAAGGATAGTCATGTTTCTTATTATAAGACACGGTCCGTGTTTCTGGTAGTCAAGTAATATTGTGATGTATAGTATTATAAATTATTGAATATTGAAATAATATGTACAGTCAAACCTCGGTGCCTCGATCTCGGATGGGTCGAATACCATGGATGGGTCGAACTGATTTGAAAGTCCGGTAAATTTTCCCTATATTTCTAAGTAAAAGAAACACCTTTCGCTCGAAAACCGATACCTCGAACAGTCGAACTCAATAAATGGTGCCGTCAATAATACAATCACAAGTTTATCATGCCAAACTCGAACATGGCAATTTAATTGACAGATGTATGTTACGGTTGAATGTGCTTATTGCAAGGTGCGATACATGTCAGATTACCAACAGATAATTGCTTACTTAAATAGGAATTAGCTACGATTTTGACGAAACAAATTATATGTTTTGGAAATTGGTAAATAGCTTTAAAATGATGAAATAGAGGTAAATATTTCACATTAAGCAGCTAATCGTACCACTTGTCGCCTTTTGAGAACGAAAATTACCATCGATTCGTTATTTCCTTGCAATCAAATAATTTGATCTTGCTTTCTCCGTATGCAATTGACCTTACTTGTGGCAGGTAAACACGAATAATTTTATTTTGTCGCTTATTAAATGCAAACTTGCATCGTTCTTTGTTCGCAATTAACGCCGACTAAAAGCAGATTCACAGAAAATAAGAAATAAGTGCATTGTTGCACTGATTTAATGACGATTCGGCAAACTCCGTAAGCAATACCGATAATTAATAAGATGGCGTCCATTTCTTGATCGATCTCAAAACACGAGCAGTTGCGCCTTTTTTCAGAAGTTACAGAACCACGTTTTATTAAGGCATCCATCATATCTGATAGTTTTTATGGGTTACACAAATTTACGATTTTGGCAGATAATGCCCCTTTAACAATTACAGGTAGTGGGATAAACTTGTCATCATTTGTGTTAATTAGTCATTAAATTCAGCTGTGGCTTGATTATTGACCATTAATTACGATTAATAAAGAACAATTATTGAACCCGAGATCCGTGTGTCGCTGATTTACCAAGCCGAATCTACACTCGACAATAATTAAAACAATCAAATGTTTACAATCGTAATAAAGTTGATTAAAACAATATTTAAAATTGTTATTACATGTATATTATGTAGAAAAAATGCCACAAGGACAAACATAGAGTGTGGTTTGGGTGGGAATGGCAACATAACAAAATGATATTCAGGGTAGTTTATGTAGGGGGTGATGGTGTTTATCGTCACGTTCAACAATATTTCAGTTATATTGTGGAAGTTAGTTTAATTGGTGGAGGAAACCGAAGTATCCGGAGAAAACCACAGACCTGCCGCAATTTACTGACTTACAACTTTATCACATACTGATGTATCGAGTACACCTCGCCTGAGCGGTATTCGAACTCACAACGTTAGTGGTGAATGTCATTGCCTGCATATGTAGTTAGTTGTAAATCCAACTATCAAACGATCACGACCACGACGGCCCCTGGTTTATGTGACAATGTTCGTTAAGGTAGACATAAAGAAATGAAGCCATATATTTGATGTAGGTCAGTGTTGCTTATCTTTTTATTTTCATCTGTTGTCTTGTTTGTTCATTCGGTTTCTCTGACTTTCACTATCTACTTAATTGGTGCGCATTCAATTATATATCTACGTTTTAATTGTGATGCTACGTAATTATATATGTGGACATACAGTCAATGGACATAAGTATTCGTCATCCTCAATTGTACGCTATGTATTTTATATACAACCACATTTTTCAAAAATTGTTATTGTGAAGTCATTGCTAAACGGATTTTGATTATTTTTGCACAAGAAGAAGCAGAAATAGTTAAGGATTATTATTGTAGCATGATTTTCAGTTAGATTGCCTCTATTTATTGATGATTTAAAGACAATTTTTGTTTTCTGACGTCAAATTTGCTATATAGTTTAACCCAAATAAAATCGGAAAAATCAACATTTAATCACCAGAAAACAAAAACCATGCAGACAAAAATTACTATCAGATAAACAAATCAAATTCAAAGAATTCTGCGTGTCTTCAAATAAACTTCATAAACATCTGCCCAGAGATAGCTTTAAAATATATTTTTTCCAAAAATGTGGCTTTATATGAAATATATAGTAAAAAATCGAAGGTGACGAATACTTATGTCCATGGGCTGTAGCTAATTATGCTTCATTTAGTTTTGTGATTTTGTGATTTTCAATCGCAATAGTAGAACGGGACAGGTGCCACTAGTGGAACATGAACAACTTGTGTTCACCCTCGTTAAGTTGTTGGGTTTGTATTTCCCATTTTTAGTTTTATGTGTAATGTTTTGTAAATCATTGTTTGTACTTTTTATTTTTACCATTGTACTTTCTGTCCATTTGTCGATTCGTTGCTCTTGGCTACCATTATAGTATCTTCAATAAAAACGTAGATAGCTAATGTGGTGCTCACAAAGCGTTTCTGGAATAACCGTCATTAGACACGCTCAAAATAAAAAAAGGGAAAGCCAAATAATACAAACACTATGCCAGCAATAAACAGGTTAAACAGTATAACCAATATCGTCTGAGGCCACGGCTACCTGAGAGAGGAGAACCTTAGTTTTAGTAATAATTATATAATTTAGGAACTTAAATTCCAATATTAAATATATCTAATCAACCATGTCAGTGTCGAAACACTAACTACTGGGTTGAAAGTAGCGCTACACACCATAAAACCAACCAACTAACTACTGGGCTTATGATACCCTCGGGGACTAATTGTCCATCAGCAGAGGTATCGATTTAATGATAATAATAACAACGGAGATATCAAGAAGAGTAATGAAGTCATGCCACGTTTCCGCTAATGACAATACTTGACCTATGAATACTTACCTCAAGCTGGCAATTATAATAACCTGCTAAATGTCTTTAATGTCTGATGAATGGTGTGAATCATTGAACTAGCAAGATATGGTCTTCAATTCCAATACTTAACTAGAAGAGTTTGAAGATACCTAAGTGGTAATCAGAATCCGTAAATGGTAGAAGGACAGACAAAACAATGGACAACAGAAAAAGGACAAAAGGAGAAACAACGATCTACAAAACAAACTCGTAAAGCTAAAGTTCGAGAAACAGGAACCCCTCTAATACCCGGGTATAGACTCAGGTGTCGCAGAAGGGTTGGCATTTCAAATTTACGCAGGACACGTTTCTGGATAACCTGAAACGTTTGTTTAATGTATGACTGGTAAAAATATATAACGTACATGTATTGACATGTATTTCAGTTTATTTAATAAACAGAACAATATTAAAAACAATGGCAAAACACTATATAGTTGATCTTGCAGGGATCCTGTAGTAGTTTGTAGTATATCCCTTCATTGTAAATTCAAGTATGGCTTGAAGGTAGTCAATCACAACCTTATCCGCCCAGGAAAGTGAGTATATAGCGTCTATAAATCCGCAATGGCCGCCATGTTTGGGCATAAGCAGGAACACATTTGGATAATATCTAAAAAGATCCAGTGGAATGTTTTCATGTGAATGAAGTGGATCGTCCTCACTCGAAATAAATAAAAGTGGAACTGAAATATCATCCACATCTCTTAGTGGATTATTTCTATCATAAATTTCTTCTACATCTTTGTATCCGTACATTTTACAGAACACGGCCTCATCAAATTGTTTGAAGCTCCAAGCTTTGAGTGCTTTCGGGATATTGGTATATCTTGCTAAAGCGCATGCATGCTTCCATATTACCCTTTTTAACAGAAAGAGAAATAGTTGAGTATATAATCCATTCCTTTTTGTTGAAGTTCTGTGAGCAATATCAAAGCAGGCGGAAACACATACTCCAGCACTTATATGAGCAGACGATCCAAATTCTCCCATATAGGAAAGTAAACTTTCACTTCCGGTTCCGTATGAAACACAAGTAATACGTGCTTTAGGATATTTTCCATTTAAATATTCCACAACCTGTCTCAAATCCGATGGATCTCCATAGCACTGTAGTTTTGGTGTAGTAAGATAAGAATCCCCAAATCCCCTTCTGTTAAATACGACCGGTTGAAAGCCCCGTTCTTTGGCATATAGACATATCTTGGAAACTCCTCCTGGCGGTGCACACAAACCAGGAATTATTATTAAAACCGTTCTCCGTGTTTTTCGGTGAAGTTGAATATTTTCCACCCAATCCAACGCTACCACTCCTTTATCCTTCAATTGAAGGTATTCACGTCTAAATTGCACAATACACTGTGGAATAAGAAATGATAGAAAAGTTTGAACATGTTTATTCCTGATCCACAATGGCGGTGAAAAGCTCCGAGAATCCAAACGACAATTGTTAGTCAAATACGATGCTAATGTTGACTTCTTGAAATAAAATATCGGATATACCTCGGCTGTTGCCTCAAATAAAGATTGTACATAGCATAAAATACTCCACAGAATAGTTCCTAATATTACTATATAAAATGGCAGATAAATAATCGTATACAATGGTAGCATATCACGATGAGATTTCTTCTGCTATTGTTCTGCTCCACGTCTGTCAGTATTACTATAGCTTGTTACAATGAAATATTTTCCGACCAATTGATGTCCAGTGTGTGGAAACTTCTCCTTAAGGGCATGACACACAGATCGTATTTCATTTGTACCGTAATATATATGTCAACATATACTACTAATAAAGGATGCGTCAATGAGAAACATAACTCCGCCTTGTCAAATTGTCGTGTTGTCTTGGAAGTAATTGCAGGAATAATATAATTTGATTTGAATTTATTTGTGGTATTTAGCCCACTTTCAGCAATATTTCAGCTATTATAATGGTGACCAGTTTTAGTGGTGGAAGAAGCCGAAGTACCCGGAGAAAACCACCGACCATGGACAAGCAACTGGTAAACTTTTATCACTTGCGGCTGCGAGTCGAGTACACCTTTTTGTAATTTACAAAGCCAAGCACGAACCCACGCCGTATTGTTGATAGGCTTGTATGAGATGTTAGGCAATCCAACTATCTAACTCATTGAGCCACGCGGGCCCTTGGAATAATATGAACCTGACATGGATGTGATATATAAATAAGGAAAGATATCCATTTATTTTCTTTCTTTCTTTCTTTTTTTCAAGCACCAATATATTGTAATTGTTTAGTATAGCTTTATATATAATTTTAGTTTTTAATATTTCCCTGGATAGTCAAAACATGATTTCATAGGGATACTTCAGAGGAACTTGGACTCTGAAGTAGAAATGTATCAAGATATATATTGAATACAATCTGTGATATTGGTGTTAGAAAAAATGGAAATCACACTTCTTCACGATAACAAAGACAACTGTGGATTGTTTTACAATAAGTGCAAAAAAATCTACACAATTTTCTTTTTATAAAAAAAAAAAATAGAAAACAAAACAAAAGAAACAATAACACACTGTCGGGAGAATTACAAAAATATATAGAAATATCATAGAAAGAGGGAAGATAGGATAACAGACAAATACATAACCACTTACTTTCCTGGCTTGGCACAGGCACTTCAATACTTCAATACAAAGTGGCGGGGTTAAAATTGTTTGATGGGTTCAAGCTTAACTTCCTTCTGTGTACGATTTTTTAAAACTATCTTTGAGGTTTAACATATTAAATTATGAACAGAAACGTCTAAACAGTGACGATCAACCATTACAAGCAAAACGAACAACTACCTCTCACCTCAAATCATTGAACACAAAAATGTCCAAGTCGTGTGACACTAGAAATCCAGGTCTCGGCGTGGGACAGGCACACATGTATGACGTGATTGAAAATCATAACTAACTGAATTTTTCTAGATATTTTTCCTTTTCTGACAAGAAACTAACATGACATTGGATGCCCTTTTTTGGAGCGGTTGTACTCGTAGTTGTGATTCCACATTTTTGTTTCTATATCTTTGGATTCCGTTAACTATAATGCAACTGGATTTTTCGTCATTGATATACTTCTAAAGACAATGCAACGGACTCCTCACGTGGATCATACACATTCTGCAAAAAATGTTAAACATAAGAAAATGTGGTTGTGCCCTATTCCATATTTCTTATAAATATTGCTTGTATTAAGTTGAATGGAGTTCAGCATGGACCGCACAATTATTCAAAAACACCTCTCAATGAGCATGATTTGAACTCAGAACGTTAGTGGTGATAGGCACTGATTGCACAGGTAGATGTAAATTAATCAACCAATTAGTCTGCTCGTAGCAAACAAAAAAGTTTGATAATAAATAATTGCGCTTGTCATTTTCATTGAACATTGAACGGTACAACTCACAAGTGACCCTTAAGTAATGGGGTTTCTTCAGATTTTACAGACCAAGACATATTAGTAAAGTGAAAGATATTAATAAGATTGATCGAAAATGTCCCGTTTTCCATTGCTTGCATTCCGGACAACAAACAATAAATTAAGATTCGAATCTACCAGTATATCAATGAAACAAAAGTCATACAGTACAGTGGAATCACATTCCATCATTTTATGATCGAATTTAGGAATTATTTTTTTATTTTACTTCCAGTGATAAAACAGACCTTTGGAAAATAAATACCTCGATACTTCGAAACTTCGCACTAACAATATTTTGGCCATTCAACCTTCGGATCACTGAACTTTCGGAATATCAAGAGGTCTTCGGATACATCATTATTCTAACACTTATTAAAGGTCGTCCAATTAATATCTAAGGTTGTCATTTCCTTTGAATGACAGCAACTACGTCTTTGTAAAATCACATGTCATTGGAAGCATCATATTACAGAGTGTTAATATTGTGTTCTCTCATTGGCTACATCACATTACAACGTGCTAATATTGTTTCCTCAATGATTCGTATCCCACAACGGATAATGAATGAAAAAAAATACCACACCTTCAGAATAGGTCATTAATCGAATTATCAACAACTCTATCACACGTATACAATGCATATGACCGCCCACTGTCATATACACGGTCGCCCACTCTCATGGCTAGGTAAATAAACTTCAGTTAGGAGCCTCAGAGTTAAAATACAACAATGTAGTATTATGGGTCAATACCTCCCATCATAATATCCACATGTTAGTAAAATACCAACCCACACATATAAACGTTAAAGAAAACCGAAGGGGCATTCAAGAATGTGCAATCGAAAGACACAAGCAACATTGTACACAAGACACAGAACGAAGACAAACAAACCAAGGAACAGAAATCAGAAAACAGAAAGGATGATCAACACGGACCCCACCAAAGTGCTCTAGTGTTCGTGAAGGGTAAGCAGTTCTTGTTTCTTATAGGACATCCGCACGGTGTTACTCATATAGTCAAACCCTATAAAAGTCGGTGAGAAGAAGAGTTCGAAGATACCAAAGGGGTAATCAGAATCGTATATAGAAGAAAAACAGACAACACAATGGCCAAAATAAAAAGTACAAAAGGACAAACAATGATCTACAAAACATAAATATAAAATTGAAGATCGAGTAACACGAACCCCACTAAAAACCGGGGGTAGACTCATGTGTTCCGGAAGGGTAAGCAGTTTCTACTCCAATAATGACACCCGTCAAATCCTGTAAAAGTCGTGTCGGTGAAAGAGTAAAGACATAGTCTACGTAATGTCATTTGAGAATTGGATATTTCGTAACGATAGACCAGTTCGCGATGACAACCGTGTAATTTTTGAAGCAATGATTTCAGCGTAGGAACAACGTAGTCTTGTCTGAATATCTTTTGCGTCAGCAGCTGATCTCTGTCCAGAACATCACTATACTGGACACAAGTCCTAGAATGACGCCTGGGTGTGAAATGTTAACTTCATACGCTGGTGTTGCTGGGATATTGCGCGAGTAAATGAGTGACTGTCAGTTAACACCAACGCAGCAAATTTTTCACCTATATCATACCCAAAACAAGTTAATTTTCAAAGAGATGATGATGAGGTCCGCTTTGTACTAGACCAATACGCTTAGTCGGATTGTTATAGTACTAGCTCACTGAAACAACCGTTTGCGGATAGACATGTAGCCCCACTCGAACACCTTATCTTGATTCCGAGCCAATCAGTCGTTCCTCTTTCTACTTAAAGCCGTGTGCTTAACGGAGAAGCACAATAAACCAATATTACAGTCTTTGGTTCACCCGATCGGAACTTGAACCTACGATCTACAGCACTCGAGGAGACCATGCTAACCATTACATCACCGACGTGGTTTTGAATATTGCTATTGATGAATTGGAATAAATGGTATGCATAGTACAATGGTATTACATACGTAACCATATTAAGTAGACTATCTTTGTACATTGTTAACGGATAATGTTTTATAATCCAATCATGTACAATGCTAGAGTTACATCACGACGCCATTGTTGCCGTGTAGAAATGATTGACAGAGCAAATTCTGTAATTCTAAATATTAACAACCAATAGAGGGAATAGATTAGAAACGAAATGTTACAAGCACAGAAGATGCCATTTAAAGATCAGTCATGCTTGATTAGTATGTAATGGAAAGATGGGATTAGTTCATGAATGAAATTTGAAGTTCCATTATACCTATATATCCCTACGCCTTCTTTTATTGTAATTATATACATATATACATTATACAGTTGGCCGTCGTTGTCGTGATCACATGGTAGTTGGATTGATAACTATCTGTGCAATCAGTGCCTTTCACCACTACAGTTGTGAGTTAGAACCCCGTTCATGGTGAGGTGCACTCGATATAGCATTATGTGATAAAGTTTGTCAGTGACTTGCGACAGATATGTGGTTTTCTCCGGGTATTCTGGTTTCCTCCACCAAAAGAGTTGACCACCACGATATAACTGAAATTTCGTTGAAAGTGGCGTTAAGCACCATAAACCAAACCTGTCCCACATTATTAATGAACAATGATATGCAAGTCAAGTTTCATTTCAAGTTCTATACCTTTTATCTGTTTTGAGTGAAAGCCATATTTAAGTTAGTTTTTCTGTCCATTGACAGTTGTAGCCATTTTTGCTAATAAGCTGCAATGAAAATGGGACATTCGATTTCTCTGATTGAGTTGAATCGAACTCAAAGAGTGCTCGTTTTGGCTAGCTTAACTTGTTTTACGTTATCACATAAAAAAAGTACAATCCTTAATGAACAATATGAGTACAATAAACTATTGACTGAATTGTATATTTCGTCGGCGATTGTTGGATGATTGTTGTACATGGGTGGAACTAAAAAAGAGGGGTCATGACCTCCTACATTGTACATGCATAATTGTCAAAGGAGATATTGGATATTTGAAAACTCAGAAGAGAACATGCAATTGATACTCTAAGTGTTTCAAGCTGGATGTCGCCAGATCGTCCGCGCGGACCACATTGACTAAGTGGAACGTTCCGGTGGGTATATGTAATCAAAGCTTATAAGGTCACATTTGTTATGATTTGTCAGTACATCCATTTTTGAATTCGGGATTTGTTTAAGTAGTAACGTACATAAACACTAGAGATTTTAGACGAAATAATGACTCCAAACCAACATCTCTTTTTCATATATAGAAATTGTAGGCTTTCGCTTGCACTCGAAAACTGATTCAAAACTAGTTTGGTTTGTTTCTTGTTTAACAACCACCAGAAAAAGCGCATTAAATTAGATATCTAAGTTATTATAAAAAAACATTTTTACTTTTTAGCAACAGTGGTCATATTGGATAGAGGTCAGGGCTGTCGGACACAATGTTGTAAGTGGACCAATTAAGAGTAAAATGCCGATCTTCCCACACAACTATGTGAGAAGCGCTGTTGTATACATTATTAGAACTGTTCCTAATCTTGAGCTTTATACAAAATATATGTATCCTTAGTGACGTGGAACTTGTCATATGTATATCCTGGCGTGTCCGGGATTCGATAGCGTAACGGATTTTTTTCTATTTGTGATAATATACGAGACTTAAATAAAGAAAAGTTAACATTATATTAAAACACATGTATTAAAGTAAAACATATCAATTTTTCAAAGAATTCTGATAAAAAATAAATAAATGGCTTACCTTTCAAATTTGGTAATAATCTCAACTGAACCAGAAACAGGGGAGATAACTCCGTTGATAGTTTCGATTTATGGTAAGCCAGGAAAACAATTTGCTGTGGTCCACCTAATGTTTCATTATCCAATATCTTTGCCATACTATTTGTTCAAAATTAAATTCATTAAAACACAGAAACGGTCAGAAAAACTTTGATTAAAAAAGATATATTTTTTTTACATGAAAATTTAAAAGAAATTTTACAATATATAATTTTTATTTTATTTTTTAATCAGCAGATAGATATATAATTTCTTATAGCTGACAACTTGTAATTGAATGTCTTTCTTTTTCCTAATTTCTGGGTGAATAGCTATACATATATCACATTTTTTTGATAAAATTTTAAATGTTAAAAAAATAATCAAATATATACTTTTTAATCAGTTTTTAAAACATGGTGTAATGTTTCACTACTGGCTTTCGATAGATTTTTCCCGAGTTTTGGAATTCGCTATGCTTCTATTTTTAGATATTTGCAGACAATGTAACAGACGACAAATACAGGGATTTGGAGTCGAGTACGTTGTTGTATTTGCAAAGAAAATTAACAATTATGTGGAGACAGAAATGGGAATAGTGAAAAAGGCATTTTGGGCAGTTGCTTGTAGTAATTGTATTGCTTACCTCTCTGAACGGCATTTTTGTTGAACTTTTGTAGTATTCTCGAGTCAGTAACTCCAGACGCTTTACTATCGATGATTTCCGGTTGGGGACGTCACGGTGTTCCGAATGACAGCTAAAAATACCGACCTATCGAAATCGAGGTTACTATCGAATCCCGGATGCTATATAATACTAATAATCAACACAAGCAAATTATTGTTTTTGTGCAGATGGTGACGTATTACCCGGTCCCATTTTCCTTCCGCTTTCCATTGTTTACATGTGTATGAAGAAGAGTTTGAAGATAGGGGTAATACGAATGAATCCATAAATCGAAGAACAGACAACACAATGGCCAGAAGAAACATGGCAAACAACGATCTTAAAAACATACACATAAAACAAAAGATCGAGTAACACGAAATCCCCTTAAAACCGGGGGTAAACTCAGGTGGCCCGGAAGGGTAGGGAGTTCCTGCTCCACTAATGGCACCCATCGTGTTAATCTAGTTACAGAGCCGGTGATAAGTCATGAATATAAGATATGACCGGGAAGTGTATACGTCAAGTGTAACATATCCATGGTCATTTGTGATACTGCTGATATTCCATGTCAAGCAAGTGGCGACGTAATAATTTCGAAGTGATGACTTCAATTCCAATAGGAACCCTTGGTTCCGTGGATTCCATGTTAGCAGCAACCCTCTATCAAGGAAATGCTGACAGGAACAAACTCTGGAATATCGAATCAACTGCGAGAATGGAGTCTGTCTCATACGAATATATCAGATATCGTATGTGATATGAGAAAGCATGGCATTTCAAGAGAACAAAAGTATACTTGAAATAGAATACTGACAATTTTCAGATCAGAAAAGAAAAAAGAAGCTCACACAATCCCACAAGTGTTCATTTAAGAAATGTAGAAGATTAATAGTTCCGGATAAAGATAATAATTGTATTTTCTTATTCTCATATGTGAAATAAAGAAATTTTCATATGTGTATACATGCAGATTACATTTTTGTATTTTAATTACAAAAAACTATTCCTATCCAATAATTAACCATTAATATTAGAATGAACCATGTATTAACTATATAGATGATGTTCCGTTTCTGAACAATTCTTGATTTGATGATTATCTACATTGCATCTATCCAAATGAGCTTGAAGGAAAGGATACAACTGACACTCAACAGTCTGCTTCTTCTAATTGATCTTCACCTTGAAATCGGCAATTGAAGACGTCTGAAAACAAAACTCTACGACAAACGTGATGACTGTACGTTTCCAATAGTCAACTTCCCCTTCATCAGTAGCAAATTCTCAGCATTACCAGCGTACAGAGTTTATATTTCGCAACTCGTACATTTATCTAGGGCTTGTGTCCGTACATTGATTTTCTGGACAGAGCTCAGCTGATGACACAAAAGCTGTTCAAACAAGTCTACATTACTCCTAGGTTGAAAATAATCGCCACAAAAATTATGCGGGTGTCTTATAAGAGTAAAGCACGTCTTACCTTCGCCAGCACCTGGTTCCCCCCAAGTTTTTGGTGGGGTTCATATTGATGATCTTCTTAGTTTTCTGTATTGTGTTGTGTTTGTTGTTTGTCTTCGTCATGTGTCTTGTGAGGCTAATGTTGCCAGTGACTCCTGATTGTCCGTTCTTGAACGAACCTTCGGTTTTCTCTGATGTGTATTATGAATATTCTTTATTCATTATTTAATGAAATTATAATGATTATTATATGGGCCGCTTCTGGGTAGTTGTAAAGGTTTTCATGGTTCAAATCCATAGTGCTACCCAGTGCGTCCCAAGGTAACGATTAATGTTAATAATTCGGAAAGTCCTACCCGAGGACAATAGTGGACAGTGTGTTTGGGGAGTTCCACGCTAGCTGCACGATAAAGAGATTATTTTTAGATTTCGAAAAAAGTGTAGGCGCATTGCAGTACCTACAAAATACCAAATTGTTCGTCCAAACCCAATTCTTCATGTCTTTGGAGTGGGATCCAAAAGTCGTCCCCTTCCTTGATTGTATATGTATGTAGTTATTTTATGTTATCGAACTTGTTCTCGTCGTGAATATAGTTGAAATACTGCCGGCTGAACTGATCGTCAAATAATAATCAATCAACCAATTTATAGACCGTTGCATGGGTGTAATAAAATATTCGTATTCGCATTTATTTTTTTTTTAATTTTTGATGGTAACTAAAGTTTTTGTATTAGACGAGACATGTCTGATTGCCGAGCTAAGGTTAGACGAGGCATGTCTGATTGCTGAGCTAAGGTTAGACGAGGCAAGTCTGATTGCCGAGCTAAGGTTAGACGAGGCATGTCTGATTGCTGAGCTAAGGTTAGACGAGGCATGTCTGATTGCCGAGCTAAGGATAGACGAGGTATGTCTGATTGCTGAGTTAAGGTTAGACGAGGCATGTCTGATTGCCGAGCTAAGGTTAGACGAGGCATGTCTGATTGCCGAGCTAAGGTTAGACGAGGCATGTCTGATTGCTGAGCTAAGGTTAGACTAGGCATGTCTGATTGCCGAGCTAAGGTTAGACGAGGCATGTCTGATTGCCGAGCTAAGGTTAGACGAGACATGCTTGATTGCCGAGCTAAGGATAAACGAGGCATGTCTGGTTGCTGAACTAAGGTTAGACGAGACATGTCTGATTGTCGAGGTAAGGTTAGACAAGCATGTCTGATTGCCGAGCTAAGGTTAGACGAGGCATGTCTGATTGCCGAGCTAAGGTTAGACGAGGCATGTCTGATTGCTGAGCTAAGGTTAGACGAGGCAAGTCTGATTGCCGAGCTAAGGTTAGACGAGGCATGTCTGATTGCTGAGCTAAGGTTAGACAAGGCATGTCTGATTGCTGAGCTAAGGATATTAAATCAAATCTCTCACTTGCTCCTTTTTCTGATATGTCACCGAACCATGACGGGTGTGATTTTACCCCGATTATAATTTTGATTGAATGGTGGGAAATTCTGCATCTTGAGTATTTTCAATTATTGGTTGATATTTTTTTTTGAAAACTAAACTTTATGTGTATCAACCTTCAAAGAATTTTCCCGTAGTACGGAAATTAACTCATATATACAAATGGAGAATAGTGTTTCTACTTTACATATTGTTTATTCTCATAATTATTGTAGGTACATAAACACAGGAACAGTAAAAATTATTTTAATATTCATGTATATACTAGACAGTAAAACACAATAAGAACAAATAGGGGCTCGGGAGGCTCAATGAGTTAGGTAGTTGTAATACCTAACAACTCATACAAGTCTATCACCAATACGACTTGGCTTCGCGCCTGGTTTTGTAAATTACAAAAAGGGTGCACTTGACGCACAGCCGCAAGGGATCAATTTTACCAATTGCTTCCTCATGGTCGGTGGTTTTCTCTGAGTACTCCGCTTCCTCCACCACTGAAACTGGTCACCATGATATAGCTGAAATATTGCTGGAAGTGGCGTGAAACACAATAAATTAATTCAAATAATCAAATGAATAAGAACATGTATAATATATTTATGAACGTAGCATACACAAGTTATATGATTATCATTTAATCAAACATTAATGCAATATAATACACTTATCAAAAGAAGTTAACAGTTTCTTTGGTTAGTTCAGCTTAAATATATTTTATTTCTGGTAAAAGACAATTCTACCCTTAGTCAATCGTGAATATTCTGTCTTAAATAATGTAATATATTACAACTGACGAAGGTTTCCCTCCAGCCTCGGTACACTTAGTTAATCGTGACTATTTTGTCTTAAATAATGTAATATATTAAAACTGAGGAAGGTCTCCCTCAAGCCTCGGTACCCTTAGTCAACCGTGAATATTCTGTCTTAAATAATGTAATATATTAAAACTGAGGAAGGTCTCCCTCAAGCCTCGGTACACTTAGTCAATCGTGCCTATTCTGTCTTAAATAATGTAATATATTAAAACTGAGGAAGGTCTCCCTCAAACCTCGATACCCTTAGTCAATTGTGACTATTCTGTCTTAAATAATGTAATATATTAAAACTGCGGAAGGTCTCCCTCAAGCCTCGGTACACTTAGTCAATCGTGACTATTCTGTCTTAAATAATGTAATATATTAAAACTGAGGAAGGTCTCCCTCAAGCCGCGGTACCCTTAGTCAACCGTGAATATTTTGTCTTAAATAATGTAATATATTAAAACTGAGGAAGGTCTCCCTCAAGCCTCGGTACACTTAGTCAATCGTGCCTATTCTGTCTTAAATAATGTAATATATTAAAACTGAGGAAGGTCTCCCTCAAACCTCGATACCCTTAGTCAATTGTGACTATTCTGTCTTAAAT